>CM060940.1:133216736-134466736 GCA_030765085.1 Allium cepa | reverse complement strand
ATTGTTTAAACAATCATATTTTTGGTGTTTTACCTTCCATTCCTTATGTCTACCATTTTGCGGTTTGCAACTAGTTTGAACATTAAATTACATGAAATTGTAGTGTGTGAGCATTCAATGACACACCAAACTATTATTTAATTCAGAGCTTGTGATGGAATTCACAACAAATTAATTCATAATGTGCTTTATTTTTTTAAATCCCTTAGAAAGTTTTTGGTCACGTCTGACAAGTATTGTATCTGATTGTTATATGGATATTCATTTTTGTCACATAACGGACATTTATATTCATCTAATATAATATTTATCGGATTTGTCCCTGTATTGGACAAGTTACAAACACAATAAAAGTAATTATGTAAATCATTTCATTTCAAATGGTTCACAAAATTTCGAAATCACTTCTGTTTTGTTCCATGTGTACACGCGTTTCTGTACGATACAAGAAACAAAAGGGAAGTGCTGTTGAAATTTTGTTGAATCGTTTAAAATGAAATAATTTACGAAATATAATTATTATTGTGTTCGTAATGGAAAATAGGATGGCCGACCATTAAAGTATAAAATAATAAACCAAAAATTTAATATTATATCCATAATTTATGCCAATTCATAAAATTCATAAATGATAATTAGTAAATGAATTATGGTTAATGGAACATTAAAATGTACAAATGATTTGAAAAATAAAATAACAAAGAATAATATATTATTTGATTAATAAAACAATAAAATATATAAATGAATTGAAAAATAAAACGTCAATCCATGAAATGATCAATACTTTTCTAATTTTCTATCAAATTTTCTTAAATAAGAAAAATGAGCGCCCATTTTGTTGATCAAAGCTAGATGTATCAACCACAAAGGGGGTTGAGAGGTTCAATAAAGGAACATTTTATAATGGTGTAAATGTATTTATTGAATTCGGTTCAAGTAATAATGGAAACGACGAAGAAATTCATTGTTTGTGCAGTAAATGCAAACCCTTGAAGCATTTGGTACTGGATCTAGTTAAAGTTCATTTGTACCAATACGATTTCATGCTGGATTGTATAGTATGGGATCGTCATGGAGAACTTGTAGCACCTAATTCTCTACAATCAGAGGAGGAGGTGGTGGGTAATGACATCGTCGTGGTAAATATTATAGAAAATATGGTTGAAGATGCAGCACGATCAATGTTTCATACGGTTGAAGTTGATGATGACAATGTAAATGTTGAAGAAAAATTGAATAATGGAGCAAAGAAAATTTATGATTTATTGGATGTTTCTAAGAAACCCTTTTGCGATGGATGTAAAAGCGGCACCAAATTATCAGTAATCACGGAGTACATTGCGATGAAATCAAAATACAATTTCCTAAAAGCTGGATTTACAATTGTTGTACAAGCTGCAAAACGGCATATGCCACCTGATAGTTTAATAGCGAAAATCATTATGAAGCGAAAAAACTTATGTCTAATTTTGGTTTGCGTATCAAAAATGAGATACATGTTTAAATGGTTGCATTTTGTTTTGGAAAGGGGACATCGATCTTAGGAAGTGCAGAATATGCAACGAGGAAAGATAAAATCAAGAAAAAAAGCAAGTTTCATACAAGTGTATGCATTACTTACACATCACTCCTTGGCTTCAAAGGTTATATTAATCTTCTATAACCGCACCTCATATGAGATGACATAGTGTGAGACCACATAAAGAAGGTACGCTAACACACCCAACAGATGAAGAAGCATGGAAGCATTTTGTTAAGAAATATCCTGCTTTTGCAACAGAGAGCCGTAATGTAAGACTTGGTTTATGTACGGATGGATTTTCACCATTCTTTCGATTTGGTTCTAAATATTTATCTTGGCCTATTATCGTTACATCTTACAGTTTGCCTCTATGGTTGTGTATGAAAATTCCATATATGTTTTCCACTATTGTCTTCCCTGGTCCTGATGATATGACACAAGAAATCTATGTTTATTTACAACCATTGGTTGAAGAGTTGAAAACACTGTAGCATGAAGAAGTTGAAAATATAAAATTTCAAAAAAATATTTTTGCATGCTTGCTTCTTTGTTATGCACTATTAGCGATATTTATGCATATGCAATGGTTTCAGGTTGGAGTACAGTCAATCATATAGCTTGTCCTTATTGCTTGAAAGAAACATGAGCATTTTCTTTATCGCATGGGAAGAAAATTTGATGGGATTGTTGTAACATCCCCTTACTCGAAGACCCAAAATTAATAGCTACGGATGTTGCAGTTATCCATATTTATTAATCCTTGGCGGCCGAATATAGCGGTGCTAGATACATTGATAAACAGATCACAAGAATATAGAAAAATTTTAACAAATCAAAACACATTTCCACATTCCATTCAAAACATTTCTTATTCATTACATGAACCCAAAAACATTAACACGGAAAAATATAATTATTACACATACGCCAAGAGCGACATATGAAGATGCCTCCTTGGTTGATTAGAGTATATAATAAGGCTATAAGTCTGCCTTATTTAAAATATACAATGGAAAATGATAACTCTAAATAACTAACTACCTCCTACACGCCTCCGAAATCTTTATTCGTCCAAGAAAAGAACCTGGAAACCCTAAACCTCAAACTATTCAAAACCGATTGAGTACCTGAGAGTTTGAGGGGAAAATATAAACTTTGAGTTAGATATAAAGCCTAGTATGAATAATAATCTAACATCTCAATCCTTTTAAATATCTACTGACATCAAATTAGCCTGGAATGTGCTGACATCAAAAAATTTGTGGGCTACTTGGATGAGAGCAGATATCTGAAAGAAAATTTTTGGACTATTAAAATAGATAATAATGCCTCTATCACTTGGAAAAATATTCTTAGGATCAGAGAAGAATTTCAAAAGTATTTAGACAGAGTGATTGCTAATGGCAGAAATACTGATATCTGGAGAGACCCATGGCTTAATTCTAAAAGCTTCATTGACAGATTAGGATGGGATGCCTTGTCGGCTTATTGATCCCCTAATTGGAAGGTAGCTGATATTATGGAGAATGGAGAATGACAATGCACCAACAACTTACTAACTCTTAACTATTAGGAGGAAACTAGACACAAATATATCCATAGGGAAGAATATGAAGATAAATGGATATGGAAGACAAACTCAAAAATTCAATTTAAGTTTAGCAAAATTTGGGAAGAATCAAGGAACAAATGTCCAAAGGTTAAATGGTTTACCGTTGACTGGAGTAAATCAAATTCCCCCAAAATAGCGCACACCCTTTACAAGGCAATTCTGGGCAAATTACTCACTAAAGATAGATTACATAAATGGAATATCTTGGAGGACACAACATGCTACTTTTGTCGCAGAGATGAGGAAACACACGATCATTTATTCTTTGATTGTGAATACTCAAAAAAATATGATGTACTCAAAAAAACCAAACTACATCTCACTAATTATGCTAGAAACTTAACAGAAGAGGTGGAGTACTTGCACGATAGGAGCAACCTCTCGAAGATGATGAAGGAGATTGGCAAAATTGGTCTCCCAACTTCCCTGTGGTTCATCTGGAATGAGCGAAACTGTAGGGCTTTCGATAATAAACAGCAGGATGCATTAGCTCTCACAAATCAAATTAACAGAGAAATCAGTATAATTACAGAGAGAATTCCGAAGAAGATACTTACCACTGCATTGGAACAAGAAAAAATACTATTGGCGACGTTGAGGAAGATGGAGTTGAGCGGACGAACTCAATCAATGAACTGGCAACCGTCATAGAAGACCAAACAGGAAAGTGAAGTTGTGGACGATTGTTTGTCTGTAGTTTGTGTCGGCACATCTATTGTAATATTTACTATGAAGCCGTGTAGTTTGTTATGGGCTGTAAAGCCCAGTTCGTAATCAAATTAAACCAGTTTCAAAAAAAAACGTCGCTTAGCAGATTGAGTTTTCCCTTCACTAGTATCCTAAAACCCTTTTTCAAAACCATATACTGTGCTCCTGCATCCCAATGATTAAAACATATCATTTCAAAATATTATGACAATATGCATACCTAAAAGCATTCATGGATTTCCCATCCCTGGTTTATTTGACTCCCTATCATAATTATAGTTTCTAGGGTAACTATTAACCTATTAGTTTTCATGAGTTTACTAATAACCTTTTCATATTATATGAACATCCTGTCCTATTTTATAGTTTTCATGGGATCACTAAGAACCTTTAGTCCCCTGCCAACAAACTTAATTAATTCATGGGTTCCCCCGAACCTATTGGTCATTCCAATAACTCCATTCTTACCTATTTTTTATAGGTTAACTAGGAACCTATTGACTGATGTCAATACTTAATTTGGATATAGTTTTCATGAATTCACTACAAACCAATTTGCCCCTGCCATCCATCCTTGATACATAGTTTTAAGGGGTCATTATGAACCTATTGGTTATCAAATAACTTCCAAATCAAAGTTTTCATGGGTTTACTATGAACCTATCCCTCGGAAACTTCAAGATTTTGGCATCCTATATTCTGGGCATCCTGACTCCCTGAATGCAATTCTACTCATTCAGGAGTTTGATCAATTTATTCACTACTGGGTTAACCTAACTGGTTCTTCTGCCCCTTTATCCCCAAAATGCAGTTATGGGTTCTTTATCATATGAATGTACTGATATTTGAAGAAGCAAATGTAATAACAAAACAATACCAATCATGTAGGTTTAAGGTCCTTGAAATACTTTTCATAGTTAATCCCTTTAACCCATATTTTTATCAAGGAAATACTTCTTCGAATTTACATACTTGAAATCCTTTGTAAACTCCTTTATTTAGCCAAAGGTTTTTCCTTTAGAAGTTTGAGTTTGGGTTTAAAACCTTTCCACACCTTTGAAACCTTTTGTTTCAACCTCATAGGATGACCTCCTTCGAAAGCGTTAAATGCTATTTTCAAAACATTAGGTTCCTGCCTTTCGAATACTTTAAAACCTTTCTTTCGAAACATTTTGATTGTGTCATAGTATTATCATATAAGTATAGAAGCACAGCTTCGAAACCATTTGAAAGTACCCCTTTCGAAATCATTGAAGGTTACCCTTCAAAACCATTGAAAATCCCCCTTTCAAAATCATTGGGCTTATATTTAAAATATCAATTTGGGTCAAAGTGAACATAAGCGAAAACATCTCGTTTGAAACCATTCTTTCTTCATAAAAGTATTGCGGAAACTTGATGGTGTCGAAACCATCCTTTCGAAAGCATTTAAAACATTTGGGTAAAACAATTGAAGGTTGGCTTTGAAACCCCTTTCGAAAGTAGTAGGAAGCGACTTATATTTATAAAAGAAACAATACCTTTTAGCTGCATTGATCTCTTCAATACCGTTGGAAGGCATCAAATCACAGAAGGGTTTCAACTTGGTCAAAACTTCCCCTTCCAAAAGCTTTAGATAAAAACTGTAATTTCTTTGGAAGCTATTACTTTAAAACAAAGGCGACACCTCTCCTTCGAAAGATTCTTTTGAAATACCCTTCCGAAACCATTGGTTTCGACTACTTCGAAACCCCTTTGTAAACAGGCAAGCGATTTTCTTTCAAAACAAAATAAAAGAAAGGAACTAACCCATTCGAGAGCCATGTTTCAACACCATACCTTCCTCCTTTCTCCAATCCACTAACTACCAACTAAGTGATACCATGTTTATTGGTTTTGTGGTAGGATATTTCGTCTATGTTGAAGGCAAAATCTCTAGGTCGAAACTCCTTCCAAAGTAGGCGGACCTAATTTTCTGATCAAAAGACTGTTTTTACCAAATAAAGCAAACCTTTTGTAACTAATTTTCCCACTTGTAAACACTTGATTGGTTACATAAATTTTCACAGTATTTTGCCAATATTTGCTGCATTTTCTTAGATCTAAAACCAACTAACTTTTAACAAATAAGCCCTTTCTTTCAACAAAACAATTGAATCATTTAGGTCATCCTTTCAAAATAATTTAATTTCCATACTAAATCGCTTAGTAAAAATCCCCAAAAATTCTAGAAATTCACTTTAATCATATTATCTAACATATCAAAATTTCAGACCCAAATTTTCAATATAATTTCTAGGATAAATTTATAAACCCAAATAACCATATTTTCCTTTGAAAATTCATAATTAATTCTTCACAGAATGGAAATTATAAAATTTAAAATCCAACTCCCAAATAATGTTTTCTATAACATATAATTTTCCCATGGCATTTAAAAATCATTTAACCTTGGTTTTACCATAAAACCGTGCATATTGCTCTTTTACACAATCTTATTTAAACTAATGAATTATAAATCAAGCATATCATCATCCAATATATCATAAAAACAAATTTATCCTTAAATATGAAAAAAATGATTATAAAAATTAAAATAGAATTGTATTGATTATTATTCACCCTAGATTGGATAAGGAAATTAGGGACTGATTGAGATTGATTTCTTCTAGCTTGGCTCCTAAGCTTTACTTGAATTTTCTCTTCTTATCTTCTTACTAAAGGTCGGATCTCCTCTTGATTTTTTACGTTGATAATTTGCTTATGATAAAAATGAATGTGTATGGCCTAGAGGTAATGAAAAAGGGTGGAAAATATGGGGGGAAATTTACCCTAATACCCTTATGTTTAATTAGCTAAACTTAACCATTTATAAGTTCATTTATTTTAATAAGCACGACCACTACATTTATTTACCAATCTTAATCTCCTTATCTCTCTGAATTATTCTATTTAATTTATTCTAATTATATCTCTTGAATAATGCTATCAAAAATTAGGGGTGTTACAGTTGTCATTAGTGTTTTCTTCATATCAATCGTCCTTTAAAAGAGATAGAAAAAACTTTACAGCTAATGGACAAGAGACTATGCAACCACTAATGATTTGGTCAAGCAAAGGAATATATGAACTAGTAAGGAATTATCCATTGGTTAATGAAACTGGAGTACAAACTGAAATTCCAAGTAAACTGATGACTCATAATTAGTGCAAATAAAGTATGTTTTGGAAGTTGCCTTATTGGAAAGACCTCCTACTTTGTAATAATATTGACGTGCTACACAGTGGAAAAAACATATATGATTTTATGTCTAATACAATTTTGAATGTTAAGGGTAAGACTAAGAATGATTTGAAATCAAGATGTAATATACAAGAAATGTGTATGCATGTTGAGCTTCAAGCCAAATGACACTAAAAAACCCAAAACATGCTATGAGTTAGATAATAACCAAGTTAGAGTTTTGTTAAAATGGGTAGAAGGATTAAGATTTTCTGATGAGATTTCTTCTAATCTTCTTAGATGTGTCGACTATAAAAATGATAAACTGAATGGGATGAAAAGCCATGATTGTCAAATAATGATGGAAAATTTGCTGCCCAATGCTTTTAAAGAACTGTTGCTTGTAAAAAATTGAACGGTTATAACAAAAATCTATTTGTCTTATAAAGAGCTTTATTCGACTACGTTAAAAGTTAATTGTCTATGTAAACTTGAAGTAAAATTCCCTAACTACTTTGCACATCGGAGAAAATATTTTCTCCAGATTTCTTTAATGTAATGGAGCATTTACATGTTTATCTTCCTTCTGAAATACGTCTTCGAGGTCCTGAACAATATGGATGGATGTATCCATTTAAATGGTATTAGTATTGAGTATGTTAAATATTATTTTAATTAAATATATAATTAAATTTTAATTTGAAATAATTTTTTAATAGGTACTTAAATCATTTAAAGAAAGAAGTTGGATAAAAAATATGAATTGAATGTTCGATTTGCAAACCATATATCGAAGAAGAAGCTTCATTCTTTTTTTCATTATTTCAACGACCATATGAACTTATCATTTGAATGTGTTTTTTCATAATGATGAAAGCATTGAACAAGATTCTTCTCAAGCAATGTTTTCTATTTTTAGGCAACATGGCCGACCTATTGGAAAATGTATGGAACTATGGTTAGATAATATAGATGACCATGTAGCGCACATAAATATTCTTCTTAATTGTGTTGAAGTTGCACCATTTATTAGGTCATATTAATTAATAATTCTCGATATATTTATTTCAATCAACACGTGTAGATTATAATGCAATATACTATCTATATCCGCAGTATTTACGAATCACAACATCCACGCGGCTATCTCAGTAAAGAATTCACCATTTGGTTTTTGAACTACGTTTATGATCCGAGAAGTTGTGTAGTCAATGAAGGATCGAAACATATTTTGTGAGTCCAAATAAAATGTCAAGACTTATCCAACATTCTTCGTCAATGATTATGAATTCAGCACTAAAGAATATGGTGCTGGAAAATCAACCAACAATACCAGCATATTTGTTAAAGACAGTGATGATCCAAATAATCGTAAAAAAATGATTTTTATGGCCTACTAACATAGGTTTTGCAATTCACATATTTCATAAGACCCGGGAAAAAGTTTTTTTTTGTTTAAATGCAATTAGTTCAGCAATGTCTCAAATTCTGAAGTCAAGGAGCATAAATACAATAATCTTTTTGAAATAATACATACCTCACATTATCATAAGTACGATCCTTTTGTACTAGTCAAATAAGCACTGCAAGTTTATTACACTCTGTATCCATCTCTAAAAAGAGATAAAGTAGATTGGTTGGAAGTTTTATAACAAAGGCAAGAATTACGTTTGATGGAAAAAATATTCTAGATGAACAAGCTTATCGGGCAGATATTGAGGAAAATACTGAAATAATAATAACCGACTGTCATACTAGTTTTGGACCTCTAAATGATTAATTAATGTTTTAGTAAAAGCATTTGAGACTATAGGAAAATAATATAGAGCATAAGATCGAGTCTTGACCAGAGAATGACGATAACTGATTAATAATGTACATTTTGATAGAAGTTAAATATGTGATTATAAATGTTACATTTTCGCATAAAAAATGTTATGTATTCTCATAATTAAATGATATGTTCTTCCATAATAAGACGATATATCTATGATATATGTTATGTTATTTTTTCGACGTCAAAGTTCTTCCCGTTAAGGTTCCCCCTCTTCTTCTCAGAGAGGGACCAACACGGGAGGTGATGGCTGCGGCTGGTCAGAGCAGACGCATCGTCCCATATAGACGTTATAGCCTAAAGCAAAAGGGTACATATTAAATTTATTTCACCATCGTGATTATTTTGTTATTGTTATCCCGCCTTTTGGCATGGTCGAGATATCAAGAAAAAGGCTAAAAGCCGAGGATTACTCGTCCCGGATATCGAGTATACATAGGTTCACTATGGATATCGATAAATTTTGTCCGAATCTAGATCAGGCTACAATTGATATGACAGGACCACCAAATCTATGAAAGCTAACATTCCGAATTTCAGGTCAATCCGTGTTTGTATGCTCAAGTTGTGATCGATACAAATTGAAGGAAATAGCCTCATTTCATATCCATCAATAAGTCTCAATTCGAACCCATCATTTCGAATCGATCAAATTCATGGCCCATTACATCGCATCGGTCAATTTCGTATCCATCAGATGGTTTCATTTTGTATCGATCACCTACTGCCTACTTCGCATCCATTGACACGCACCACTTCGTATCCATCAGTTGTAGAGCCATGTTCGAATACATCAGTTAATTTTAGTTTGTATCTATCAGGTGACCATAGTTCATATCCATCAAATAGTCACTACTTCATATCCATAGAGTGATCACTATTCGTATCCATCAAGCCAAGCAGCATTGCCATCTATTCGAATCCATCGCGGTATTGCTTGTTCCATCAAGTTGAAGCGATTTTGGATCGATACGAACAAGAGTTGGCTTGATGGATGCGAACAGATCAACCTCCATTGATACGAACTACACCACCTTAATCGATGTGAACTAGACCATCTCCATCAATTCGAGCTATGCAACGGCCTTCGATATGAGCAAGGCGAGATCTTTGGGAACGACTCGGTCAAATCGGCATAAAAGGTGGATCAATCCAAGGAGTGCGCACCACATCATCACATGGGAACGTGCAACCATCGATTCGAACAAAATAGCCTTCCGAAAAGCTTCAACTCGTATTGATCATAACTCAAGATCCAACAGTCCAAAAGCTATGAAATTTTCACAGGAGCTTATGTACAAGCTAAAGGTGTCCACACCATGTTTCGACTACATTGGAAAAAAATTTGATCGATACGAACTGCGTTCGTATCTATCACAGATCGAGCCGAGACTTCGTGGGATCGATCGCGTGGGCCCACCCACGTGCCAGAAGAAATCTTTCGAGATTTGAGCGAAGTTTCAGCCTCCTATGCCTATAAATAGAGCTCCAGCGCCTACAGAACACGGATATTTTTGACTCTCAAGCATCCAGACTCTGCCGGATCCATCTTTGCATTCCATACCGCTGTTATACTCGAATTTCAGACTTGTAACTCGCCGTAGCTTGCTGTAATCAAATATAATCAACAAGATAATATCAATAAAATCATAAACCTTCATAGTGGAGGTAGGCAACATGCCGAACCACTCTTAATTGTCGTGTGTCTTTACATTTACTTATCATTTTTTGGAGTTTTTGATAGATAACCCACATTTTACGTTTATCTTCTTCATTTTTATCTCTTCAAAAAACTTTCGAAGAGTGTTGTGTCCATTTTTGGTATAAAGACATTGGTGGTGCTTTCACTGAGAAAATGTAGTTTTTATCCTGGTTATTTGATCTACTGTCGATACTGGATTGCATAAATCCAAGGAGAAGATCCAGATCTCGAATCCAGAATCCTTCCAACCTATTCAGATTTACATAAAATCTAGGAATGGACTTCACCTATCACGATGGTAAGCATAAGGACCGCCTCCACCGCTGCCGATCAAGAAGGAAGGGATATACAGAATCCCATACAAATATCTCCATCCAACCAAAATGCTACCGGACCCTCGGATCCGTCAGGCCCTGTTACAAGACAAGAATTCTAGACGCTGCTTCAAGAATTGACCCAGAGTCGGCAGCAATTGACTGAACAGCTGCGTAATGCTAAATTGACTAACCAACTGAATCGCCAAAGGCATAGAAGATCCAGAAGAGATCATACTTCTAATTCCTCCATAGAAAGTTCTGCCTCGTTTGACTACCACCACAGATCCACCCGTCCTCGGCTAGACGGGAGTTACACACAAGCTACCGGACATCAACCTGCAATAACCGTTGGACAGCTGAGAGTGGGCCCGTTGGCCAGTTTCCATACTGGACCGTCCTCCCGGGAAGGTATTGTTCCTCAATACACCACAGACAACCATGCTACCACTACCGCGGTTGAACAAGGGGTTGATGCCCGGAATCAGTCGGATCTGAACCATCATCAGCGTGGACATACTCCTGAACCATATATCCCAGAGACTTTGAGCCAAGGAGGCGAGACATGGACCGTCGACAGTGCCTGGTCCAGCCTCGCATTGTGGAACCCGACTTTGGCTCAATGCGCACAGAATGTCCAGATGCCAGATATTCCAACTATGATTTGGCTGTGTTAGTCATTGAGATGATGGTTTTGATGATAACAACCTTAGAATAAGATTATAAAATATAAGTACTAACATTATAGTTTAGATATATATGTATATGCAGGATTTGACCATGCAGGTATCAAGAATGAAGACTGTACAGTATAGAGATTCAAGACTAAGATCAAGATTGAAGACTCATGAGTATCAAGAATATCAAGAGCTCAAGATTTCAATAGTAGGTAATTTAATAGGAATTTTGTTAAAACTCCTAGAAAAGCACTAGCATCTTAAAATCCAATTTATTCATGGAATGGAATCCACTTCGAGCCCGTTAAGGGGATGAAACCCTAAGTAGGATGGAACCTACGAAAAATCTAGTGGAATATTGTTTTGTATCCGCTAACCTTTATTCAAATGTTTTTACAAAAATTATCTTGTTTTCAAAATGATTTCAAAACTTTCCTTTTTCAAAAGAATCAAAAACATCTATCCTGGTTTAAATATTTTTAGCCTAAAAAATAATCTTTATTTTCAAAATCAAATTATCTTTGGTTTTTAAACTATCTTTTAATTATAATATATTTATTTAATTTTTATTATTTATACTTAGATTTAAATATAAAATTATAGTAAATTATATATATATATATATATACCAAAATATTATTCTCTATATTTACTTATGTATTTTAACTATAGTTAAGTATATTTATAAAGTTTAAAATAGTTTTAATATAAGATAGAAGTTATTTTCAAAGAAAAATAATATCACCAAAAATTCCTTTAGCATGTCGACATCCTCAAGTACCCCATGTCGACATGGTAGCAGTTTATTTCAAAATTTTGAATTTCAAAGGAAGGGTCTATTCGTCATATCCTTTCACGAATGGACATGGCTGTTGTTCTACTATAAATAGGGGTGGTTTTGAATGAATTTTTAATCATATTTTTCTGGTTTTCACTCCTCTTCTTCTTCCACAATTCTTTATACACATTCTTACCATTACTCTACCGAAATCAACATTGAATCTAACTAGATCATTTCTGGTTTGATTCTCTATCACTATCTCAACAAGATCTCAGTGCTATTCAGAATTATAGGCTTCTTTGTAATCAATTTAGCAAGAAAATGTGTGATTGTAGCCTTTGAAATTAATCAAGTGAGAAAAGGTGTGATTGTAGCCTTGGAAATCAATTGGGTGAACTTGTTGCCCGTGAAATCAAGTATCTCTACCCAGAGGATTGTAAATCTGGAGAGATGTACCTCGTAGCCTTGAAATCGAGGGTGTAATTGTACAATTACTTTTGAAAGGAAATCCATACTTATTTGCGGGACTGGATGTAGGGTGACTCCGAAACAGTATAAAATCCGATGTGCTCTTTCCTTTATTGCTTTTACTTTATTTCTGCATCTGTGTTTGTTTCTGTGATCATATCTGTGTCTGAATATTTCATACATTTGTGTTCAAAATTACAAAAACTCAAAAAGGTTTAATAATTCCTTAAAACGCTATTCACCCCCCTTTAGTGTTAATCCTAGCCTTAAGATCTGTATTCCGCATTTTTCACATTTGGTATCAGAGCAAGGTTTTCAAAGTCTCATAATCTGATTTTTGAAAAAGTTTTTAAAATGGCTTTGTTTAAAAATTTTGTTAATACTAATTTATAAATATTCAGATCATCATTGTCTCATGAGTCTGCATATAATCAATATTCAAATTCAAGTTGTCTACTAAGATTATTTGATGTGCATGAAACTTACTATGTGGGGGTTGAGGAATCAATCCACAATGGACAGATTATGCAGATCAAAAAGAATAAATGGATACTTGATAGTGGATGCTCTAGATACATGACTGGTAATCCAGATATGCTGAACGATATAATATACAAATACAGAGGACTGGTTAATTTAGGAGACAATTCAACAGGATATGTGATTGGCATCGGCAAAGTCGGTAATTCTGAAACTCCTATTATTACTAATGTTTTGCTAGTTAAGAATCTGAAACATGATCTACTAAGTATTAGTCAACTTTGCGATAAAGGATATAAAATTAAATTTCAAAAAGATAAATGTCACATTGAAGATAATAATTCAACCATAATATTTGAGGGAATTAGGAAAAAGAATATTTATATTCTTAGTATGAAGGTTTCAAATGATAACTATGTCTTTCGGCAAATAAAAGTGACCCTTGGATTTGGCATAAGAGATTTGGGCAAATGAATTTCAAACTCTTATCTAGACTGTCAAAACATGATCTAGTAAGAGGTCTCCCTAAAATGAATTTTAAAGTAGATAGTTTATGTGATGCATGTCAGTTAGGAAAACTTATAAAAAGTTCCTTTAAATTAAAAGATATGATTTCAACTTCAAAACCTCTTGAATTATTTCACCTTGATTTATTTGATCCATCTCAAATTCTATCAATAAATCATAGTAAATATGTTTTTGTAATTGTAGATGATTATTCTATATTTACTTGGACAATACTTTTGAAACATAAAAGTGATACTTTTGAATGTTTTAAGAATTTTACAAAAGGATTCAAAATCAACTTTCTCTAAAAATTATAACCATCCGTAGTGATCACGGTGGTGAATTTGAAAATGAAAAGTTTGAGGAATTCTACAATAAAAAGGGAATAACTCATAATTTTTCATTTCCAAGAACTCCACAACAAAACAAGGTAGTAGAACGTAAAAATAGGACGATTCAAGAGTGTGCGAGAACTATGCTTTCAGATAGTAATTTACCAAAGTATTTTTGGGCAGAAGCAGTTGCTACCGCATGTTATATTTTAAACAGAATTTTAATTAGACCTTTAACTGATAAGACATCTTATGAACTTCTTCACAGAAAGAAACCTAAGGTATCTTATTTTAGAATTTTTGGATGTAAATGTTTTATTTTAAATACAAAAGATAACTTAGTTAAATTTGATCATAAATCCGACAAAGTTATCTTTATCAGATATTCTAATAGATTCAAAGCTTACAGAGTGTTTAATTTAAGAACTAACACCATCGAAGAAACAATGCATGTTTCATTCGATGAAAATCATAAAAATTTTGAAGATACAAATGATGAAGAGGATTTAATCACTCAAAATCAAGAGTCAACTGAAACTAATAATGAAATTAATCATCCTGATAAAAAGCCTAAACTTTTAAAAGATCATCCTATAGAAAATGTACTAGGAGATATGCATTCTGTTGTTAAAACCAGAAATCAACTAAGTAAAATAAGCAATGTAGCCTTTATATCATCTATTGAACTCAAAAATCCAGAAGAAGCATCAACTGATGATTCATGGATTTTGGCTATGCAAGAAGAACTAAATCAATTTACTAGAAATAATGTTTGAGAACTTGTTCCTAGACCTGAAAATAAAACTATAATTGGAACTAAATGGGTTTATAAAAATAAAATGAATGAACAAGGAGAGGTTGTTAGAAATAAAGCCCGGTTAGTCGCTCAAGGTTATTGTCAAGAAGAAGGAATGGATTTTGATGAAACATTTACTCGCGTAGCAAGATTAGAAGCCATTAGGATTCTACTTGCTTTCGCAAATCATAATGATTTCAAATTATATCAAATGGATGTTAAAAGTGCCTTTTTAAATGGATTGTAAAAGAGGAAGTATATGTTGAACAGCCACCACTTTTTGAAAATGAAAAATTACCAAATCATGTTTACAAACTTAAGAAAGCTCTATATGGTCTAAAACATGCTCCTAGAGCCTTGTATGATAGACTAAGATCTACTTATTACAATCAAATTTTGGAATTGGTAAAGCATGTAATACTCTTTTTATTAAAAGAAATAAAAATGGTATTCAACTAGTACAAGTCTACGTAGATGATATCATTTTTGGATCAACTAATTTTGAAATGAATAAAGAATTTTCTGAAATAATGACAAAAGAGTTTGAGATGAGTCATATGGGTGAATTAAACTTCTTTCTAGGATTACAAATAAAACAATTAGATAATGGTATCTTTATTAGTCAAGAAAAATATGCTAAAGACCTAGTTAGTAAATTTGGTTTGTCTACTGCAAGTGGAAAACCCACTCCCATGGCAACCAATGAGTACCTAAGTAAAGAAGATATCTCGAAAGATGTAGATCAAAAATTGTATAGAGGAATGATTGGATCACTACTCTATATCACTGCTAGTAGACCTGATATCATGCATAGTGTTTGTCTCTGTGCAAGATATCAATCCCAGCCTAAAGAGACCCACTTAAAAGCCGTAAAATGTATCATAAGATATGTTAGACACACATCTGATTATGGCTTATTTTATCCTAAAAATGATCCTCTTGACTTAATATTTATTGTGATGCTGATTATGCTGGTTGTAAATCAGACCGAAAAAGTACAAGTGGAACTAGTCACTTTTTGGGGCATTCTCTGATTTCCTGGTTTAGTAAAAAGCAAAACACAGTTTCTTTATCAAAAACCGAAGCAGAGTATATTTTTGCTGCTTTAGCATGTTCTCAAGTAATATATATGCAACAAACTTTAAAGATTTTGGGTTAAATATCTCAAAATCACCAATTTATTGTGACAATACTGGTGCAATAAATTTATCCATAAATACTATTCATCATACTCGAACTAAACATATTGATATCAGACACCATTTTCTCAGAGATAATATAAGTAAGTAAGTAATTACTCTCGATTATATCAATTTTGAGAATCAAATTGTTGATATTTTAACAAAACCATTAAATGAATCTATATTTACTAAATTAAGAAGAGAATTAGGTATTTGTTAAATAACTGAGATATAAAATATAAATAACAAAGTATAATTAAAAATTAAATCAAAATAAATCAAATAGTAAAAATTTCAAGCACCATGTCGACATCCCCCCTATACCCATGTCGACATATAACGATTTTTTGTTTTTGAATTTTTCCCACCAAAATTCAAATAAGTGGTTATGTATTCTTCTTATTTTCAAAATTTTTATCATTCTTTCTGTTTCCTTTCTGTTCTAACTTCTGAAATCAAAAGAATTGTGGCCTCCTCTTCCAAATCAAACAAAAATTCAACCTTTTCATTCCCTTCTCCTTCTTCTGGACCTTTTCAACGAACTACGCTTGCAAGAGTAATGAAAATAGAGGATTCTTTGAAGGATGCACTGCAACTAATGACTGAAATTCAAGTAGTGCAACTTAGAATGGCCAAAGAACAAGAACGGAAAGGCAAAATCTTTGGAAGTTTGCAAAAGTTTCTAATGGACAATCATGCTATTTCGATCTTGATTGATGAAGAGTCTTAAGGAGATCAAGTGCAAGAGGACAGGGAAGAAGAAGAAGAAGAAGAAGCTGAAGATGACGACGAAGTCGTTTGCGTTGGCGAAGTGTGCTTTGATAAGGATGGAAGTCTAGTCGAACAACGTGGAAATTTCTGTTTCCACTATCCAAATTGTTCGGTTCATAGATCTCCCGTTTTCAAAGACACGCATCGGTTTCTTTTCGTTCTTTCTTATTGTTGTATGTTTTTATCTACATTCTCTACGCAAATGTACATATAACAATATAATTAATAAATGATTACGTTCTTATATTTTATCACTATTATAAATATTATCTTATAAAGATTCTTAGTTAGGAAAGTTAGTAGTTTAGGACTAAGTTTTGGTTTTAGAATTAAGTGTTGGTTATTTATGATAACACTATCACTATAATCAAATGTCAAAGAGTATTAGATTAAGAGGGAGTTATATAGTTTCGAGTTAGTTTTTGTTGATGACAAAGGGGGAGAATTATAAAATAGGATAGTTAGGCATAAATTAAGGGTAAGTTATTAGTTTTAGGGGGAGTTATTAGGATGGAAGTAATATTTTATAAACAAAGGTTGTCATCATCAAAAAGGGGGAGATTGTTAGTCATTGAGATGATGGTTTTGATGACAACAACCTTAGAATAAGATTATAAAATATAAATACTAACATTATAGTTTAGATATATATATATGTATATGCAGGATTTAACCATGCAGGTATCAAGAATGAAGACTGTACAATATAGAGATTCAAGACTAAAGATCAAGATTGAAGATTCGTGAGTATCAAGAATATCAAGAGCTCGAGATTTCAATAATAGGTAATTTAATAGGAATTTTGTTAAAACTCCTAGAAAAGCACTAGCATCTTAAAATCCAATTTATTCGTGGAATGGAATCCACTTCGAGCCCGTTAAAGGGATGGAACCCTAAGTAGGATGGAACCTACGAAAAATCTAGTGGAACATTGTTTTGTATCCACTAACCTTTATTCAAATGTTTTTACAAAAATTATCTTGTTTTCAAAATGATTTCAAAACTTTCCTTTTTGAAAAGAACCAAAAACATATATCCTGGTTTTAAATACTTTTAGCCTAAAAAATAATCTTTATTTTCAAAATCAAATTATCTTTGGTTTATAAACTATCTTTTAATTATAATATATTTATTTAACTTTTATTATTTATACCTAGATTTAAATATAAAATTATAGTAAAATTTCATATATATACCAAAATATTATTCTCTATATTTACTTATGTATTTTAACTATAGTTAAGTATATTTATAAAGTTTAAAATAGTTTTAATATAAGATAGAAGTTATTTTCAAAGAAAAATAAAATCACCAAAAATTCCTTTGGCATGTCGACATCCTCAAGTACCCAATGTCTACATGGTAGCAGTTAATTTCAAAAATTTGAATTTCAAAGGAAGTGTCTATTTGCCTTATCCTTTCACAAATGGACATGGCTGTTGTTCTACTATAAATATGGGTGGTTTTGAATGAATTTTTGATCATATTTTTCTGATTTTCACTCCTCTTCTTCTTGCACAATTCTTTATACACATTTTTACCATTACTCTACCGAAATCAACATTGAATCTAACTATATCATTTCTGGTTTGATTCTTTATCACTATCTTAACAATATCTCAGTGCTATTTAGGGTTATAGGCTTCTTTGTAATCATTTAGCGAGAAAAGGTGTGATTGTAGCCTTTGAAATCAATCAAGTGAGAAAAGGTGTGATTGTAGCCCTGGAAATCAATTGGGTAAGCTTGTTGCCCGTAAAATCAAGTATCTCTACCCAAAGGATTGTGAATCTGGAGAGGTGTACTTCGTGGTCTTGAAATCGAGGGTGTAATTGTACAATTTCTTTTGAAAGGAAATTCGTACTTGTGTGCGGGACTGGATGTAGGGTAACTCCGAACCAGTATAAAATCCGGTGTGTTCTTTCCTTTATTGCTTTTACTTTATTTCTGCATCTATGTTTGTTTCTGTGATCATATCTGTGTCTGAATATTTCATACATTTGTGTTCGAAATTAACAAAAACTCAAAAAGATTTAATAATTCCTTAAAACACTATTCACCCACCCTCTAGTGTTAATCATAGCCTTAAGATCCGTATTCCGCATTTTTCACAGGTAGATGATTCGAGAAAGCCAACGCCTCACGAATGACGACCAGGGAATCTCTCGGAGTCATACTCCTTTTACCGACGAAATATTATATAATAAACCCCCTAGGCGATTCAGGATGCCAACTCTGCCAATGTACGAAGCAAATTCTAACCTCAATCAACATATCCTAAAGTATGAATGGTCAATGAGCGCTGCGAAAGCTGATGATGCAGCGAAATGCCATAGTTTTCCCATTTCTTTGGGGGCATTGCTACCATGTGGTTCACAAGATTGCCAGCTCGATCCATTTCTTCCTTTGACCAGTTGGCCACAAAGTTTGTAGAACAATTCTGTATGCATGTGGCGAGGCCTAAAGATGTTAACACTTTATCTAGTGTCACCCAAGCTCCCGGAGTGACGCTTAGGCGCTATTTAGAGAGATTCCATGCCGCGTGTGCGGATATTAGTAACCCTAACGAGAACTCAATCTTGATAGCATTGACTAAGGGGATTGACCCTTATTCTGAGTTTGGAAATTGGTTGGCTGGGAAACCACCCGCATCATTGGACCATTTCTACTCCAAAGCTGGTCAATTCTTAAGACGAGAGGATGCGAAACAGTCTAGAAAGCAGGATGACGCGGGACCCAGTATGAGGGAATACAAAGTAATGTTGCGTTTAAACAGTTCGGAGAGAGCTCCGGGAAAGTTCAATTAAACATTCAGAATAAGCAAACTCAACAGAGGAACAATGGCAATCAAAATAAGAAGCGAGATCAGAATCGTGGCCCGCGACGTAGGGCTCCAATGTTCGATAACTACACACCACTAAATACGTCGCTAGAGAACGTGTATTTATAGACCTGCAATACTATGCAATACAAGAAGCCTGCTCCGAAGCCATCATCGAAAAGGCAGATCCATACAGGAAAGTTTTGTAGGTTCCATAAGAGTTACGGCCACAACACAAATGAGGGTCGTCATTTGCAGGATCTCATCGAGAAATTGATTAGAGAGAGAAAGTTAGATCAGTTCATACGGGCGTCGCAATCAGGTGGCGCGAGTCCGTCAATCCAAAATCGTGTACCGAATCAAGAGACGTAGGAGGAACCCGCTCGTACTGGTGGAAGGTTATTAATAAATACAATAAGTGGCGGTCCTCATCCAGCAGACCGAAGCTGGAGGAAAATGGAGTCGTATGCCAGCTCTATCAGGCATGCGGAGTTCAAGTGTTGTAGTAGTTGTGATTACGGGGCTCCGTCCAAGCAACAAAGGACGATGACAGATGACATCGTATTCATAAATAGGGACGTCGATAAGGTCGAAGCCCCCACTATCGACCCACTAGTCATATCTGCCCAGGTAGGTCCTGCTTGGATGAAGAGGATCCTGGTTGACAGTGGGAATTCTGTGAATATTTTATTCAAGTGAGCATATGATTTGATGAAGATGGAATCCAAGGATTTGAAACCTTGTCAATCTCGAATCCATGGCTTCAATGGAAGTGCTGCTATATCCACTGGATTGGTGGAACTACCAGTGGAATTGGGGGTTGGAGAGCGTCGGAGAGTCTGAATTTTGCAGGTTGTTGTTTTGGATATTCATTCCCCTTATAATGCTTTTTTGGGCCGACCCACCCTTGCTGAATTCAGGGAAGCTATTGTCCCGTGGTGTTTGACTCCGAAATTCCCCACCAATCGTGGGATCGAGGCCGTTCAAGAAGATCAGGCTGCTGGGAGAGCCTGTTATGTTGCTGAGCTGCGCAAGGTCAACGAAAGGAGAAGGGAAAGGGTGTAGAGGAATCTCTCTGCATATGTTTTGCCGATAATTGATAATTGGTGCCTGGGCTCCGGCCCGGGCACCCCAACCAATTCCAGAGGGATCTTGACCCTAGAGATACCGAAAGCAAAGACGAATCTAAAAACAGTCAAACTTCCCCGGCCGAACCGACGATCGATGTTCCGATCGATGATGATGACGATTCGAGGATGATAAAGATTGGGTCTCAGTTAGGCCAACAGACACAATAGGAACTGGTTGAATTTCGCGAATCTCGACGTATTCATTTGGATGCACTCTGACATGTGTGGCATCTCGCCGGACGCCGTGAGCCACACCCTGAATATTGACCCACGATGTATCCCGGTTAAGTAGAAAAGGCATGATATGGATCTAGAGAGATCTGTCGCGCTTGAAAAAGAGGTCGATAAGTTGAAATCAAATGGATTTATCCAAGATGCTTTATACCCGGGGTGGGTATCCAATCCCGTACTTTTCCGAAAGCCGAACGGGAAACGGAGGATGTGTGTTGATTATTCTAACTTGAACAAAGCTTGCACAAAAGACAGTTTTCCACTTCCCCGAATTGATCAGCTCATAGATTCAACGGTTGGGCACGAGTTACTATCTTTTATGGATGCTTATTCCGGCTACAACCAGATACCCATGCATTTACCCGACCAAGAGCATACCAACTTTGTGACCGTTCTGGGACTCTGCTGCTATAGAGTCATGCCATTCGGACTCAATGACGCCGGAGCAACGTACCAATGCCTAGTTAACTAGATGTTCGCCAACTAGATCGGGAAGACCATGGAAGTATATAAGTACGACATGCTGGTAAAGTCGAGATTCTCCACTGATCATGTAAGACACTTGGAATCGATGTTCAACATTCTTCGAGAGTACAAAATGAAGTTCAATCCACTGAAATGTCATTTTGGAGTCGCATATGGAAAGTTCCTTGGGTTCATCGTCAATGCACGAGGGATCTGGGGTATCAAAAATCTTCAAATTCCGAGGACTATAAAGCTAGTCCAGAGTCTCAACAGGAAGGTAGCAGCACTGACTAGGTTCATTTCAAAGTCCACCGACAAGTGCATTCCCTTCTTCGATCTGATCCGAAAAGGAAGGTGAAACTTTGAATGGACCACGGAATGTGAAGGTGCATTCAGAGCACTAGTTCAATACCTCTCTACGCCACCGATTTTGTCAAAGCCTATCGACCACGAGCAATTATACCTTTACCTAGCAGTATCAAAAAAGGCAATCAGTGCTGCCTTAGTTCGGGTGGAAAACCGAGTGCAGAAACCGGTCTACCATGTTAGCAAACGGCTAACCGGAGCTGAGAGAAATTATCTAAAGCTAGATAAATTATCCTATTGCCTAGTCATTGCCTCAAGGAAGCTCCGTCCATATTTCCAAGCTCATCCTATCAGTGTGTATACCGATCAGCCGCTATGACATGTCCTTATGCGGCCTGACCTCTTGTAGGTTACTCAAGTGGAACATTGAACTGAGTCAGTTTGATATCACTTATACTCCAAGGAAAGCGATTCAACGACAAGTCCTAGTAGATTTCATTGCTAAATTTACCATTCCAGAGGACTTTCCCGAGACCAGTAAATCCCCTGAATACATCTGGAAGCTGCATACCAATGGTGCATCCAAGGTCGGTGCTTTGGTGCTGGAGTAGTACTTGAAACCCCGAAGGCCGATCCATATGCTATGCCTTGAAATTAGAATTCTATGCGGCCAATAATGAAGATGAATATGAAGCCTTGCTAGCTGGATTGAAACTCGCCCGTGACTTGAGAATTATTGCTGTGGAAATTTATGTGATTCCCAGTTAGTTGTATGCCAGGTTTGGGGTGAATATCAGGCTAAAGATCGAAGACTATCTGCTTATCTAGCTCGAGTCCAAGGAAACTTGATCAGTTTGACAATTATGCCATCTTTTACATATCCTGCAAGCGCAATCAAAAGGCTGATTGATTGGCAAAGCTAGCTAGCACGGGCGAAGTATAGAAAATAGGACTTTTTCCTGTGGAGACATTATCTTCTCCGAGCATTGATCAGATGGAGACAGACTTTGTATTTGAAACCGCTCTCACTAAGGAGTCATGGATGACTCCATACTGAAATTACATCGAGCATGAAACGCTACCTAAGCGCAGAAGTGAGTAAAGACGGATTCTTCAAAAAGCCTCGCGTTTTACCATTTAGAATGGAGTCATGTATAGAAGAGGATATTCGGTTCCTCTCCTCACATGTATCGCGCACGATGAAATTAAATGAGTGCTACATGATGTACACAAAGGAGAATATAGCGATCACACCGAGGGCAAGCCCTCACTAAGAAAGTACTCCGATATGGGTATTACTAGCCGACAGTAAACCGTGATGCAGTAGAATATGCCAAAAAATGAGATAAATGCCAGAAACATGCTCGAATTCCTAGAGCCCCACCTACTGAGATAACCCAAATGGTAAGCCCGTGGTCGTTTGCAGTATGGGGCATTGATATCATTGGCACTCTACCCTTAGCCAAAGGTGGTGCGAAGTACGCCATCGTCGCAGTTGATTACTTTACCAAATAAGCTGAAGTTGTACCTCTTGCAACAATCACGACGAAGAAAGTAATCAACTTTGTAGTTTGCAACATTATCTGTCGATTTGGTCTCCCGCATACCATCATTACTGACCGGACACACTCTATTTTCTCTGTCTTATGGCTCAGAAGCCATTATTCCTGTCGAGATGGAAGTACCTTCTCATCGCGTGACTTACTATGATCAGAATACAATTGTCATATTACTTGCTGAATCCTTGGATTTATTAGATGAGAAGTGTGAAGAGGCTGATTTGAGGGCAACCGCGTATCGAAGTCAAGTCGCCCGATTATACAATGCCAAGGTTCGACCACGAACCTTTGAACTCGGCGATCTCATTCTTAAGAGAATTTATCCTATCGCTTCACACATGAAACCAAATTGGGAAGGACCGTATGTGATTACACAAAAACTCGAAGATGGCACGTTCAAGTTATCGACCGTTGACGGTCTTACTTTGCCGAGAGCCTGGAACAGTGAGAGTCTCCGTCGCTACTACACATAACAGGCTTTATTTATTTAGCTCGTTCTTTTATTTACAATTTGTTTCTGCATTTCAAAACGTGAATTTGTAATAAGGCGACTAATTCTGCCATTTTTTCTCATTTCAGCAATAAAATACCATCTCTTTGAGCCAGAGCTGTGATTTATTGAATGTGACGAACAACATCATGATGCACAAAGAGATAAATTCCGTCATACAATGGAATTTATTCAAATAGGGAGTGACTGTGGTGAAACCCATACTCGGGGGCAAGTCACTACACTAAAGCCAAATAAGGATTGATACACGACAATCCTTTCGCTAACTCCAAACTCCCAGAGTGTGAGTTGGAGCATAAACTCATGAATACAGTTTTGAAGAGGGTGGGCCCATCCATCAAACGACTTCGACGATACCCTAGACAAGTTTGAGGAGGATGGATCTGCCGATCCAATGACCTCACTTGTTAACTCAGGGTGGATATGAATCGACCATCGACGATCCTGATAAATCCATCGTTCCCGAAGTGCGAACGAAATCCTAGAAGCTTAAACAGATGTGACTGGCCATCTGTTGGCCAACTCCATATTCCCGGAGTGCGAATTGGAGTATAAACATCAACTCTGAGTTCCCTGAGTGCGAACCAGGGTATAGACACCAACTCCAAATTCCTAGAGTGTGAATCAGAGTATAATCATCAAAGCCAAGTTTTCGGAGTGCGAACTGGGTTACGAACGTCGATTATCTTCGGATTCCCAAAGTGCGAACCAGATTATCGATCGCAAATAACTCTGAATCCCCGGAGTATTGACAGAGTATAAGCAAGAATTGAGTGTGAACGACCACTCATGAACTAACTTAAGTCCACAGAGCGTGGACAAGAACTTAAAACTTTAATAGGCAGATTGACCACTAAAATGCAAATGCATATCCCCAGAGTGTGGATGTGGCTATTTATGAGTAAGCGAGTGTGATTCGACCGCTCGACTCTCACTTGTTTTAGCATCGATCTGACGATGTTAAATTCAAAGAAATAGAGACAAATTACGATCACTAGCTTATCTTTACAACTTGTCCGCAGAACAGGGGGCAGGACTTAAGTGTTAGTCTCTGGCCGAAGCAGTGCAGCGTCAAATCCCAACTCAATTTCCAATTACACTTCGTGTTTTGATTTCTAGACTTGGTGAATAACGACAAACTCAACTAAAGAGTTGAAACTCCACAAGCACACTGAACTGAAATTCAAACGCTGCAACACTTAAGCATGAAAGACAGAAATAGAAGTTGAAGCAAGAAAACAAAATTTCATTTCAACTAATTGTAAGTGAAGATTCATATATAAGTTTTCCAAAATCCCTACTAGCAGGGGCCCAACCCGCATCTATACACGACCTATGAAAGAAAAGCAGAAAACAAGTTCCTAACTACAAAATTGCACTGAAAAGGCCTATCTACTCCCTTTTCTTCTTTGGCATTTTCTTTAGTATGGATCCACTAGAGCCACTAGTGATTTTTCGTTTTGAGCTTTTAACCTTTGGCGGACCATCTCCAGACGAGGGCATGATGTCAATATCCTCCTCCGAACTTGAATCTAGAGGAATGCCCCATGCAGGAGGAGTCGGAGGAGTTGGATCTGCAACAGGGGGAGGAATGGGCACACCGGTATCAACAAGTGTACCTCCAAGTGAGATCATTCTTAGCGGAGCTGGGCCAGGCGCCGCCATTCACCTCCAGAACTACCACCATGTGTCGCTGCCTCCAACCCAGCATTGATCTCAGCCAGTATCTCTTCTTCGCGAATAGATTGGGCTTCACTGGGGGTAGTAGTGGTCTGTGTTGAAGCATTAGAAGCGGGCGCGAGTCCATTAATGACAAAGGGTAAGTCCGCGAAAGGGTCACAGTGTCGACTTAGAAGCTCATTCATCATCTGCTCATCGAAAGAAAGTGAGCTCCCCTGCGTTTCTTCGATTGGCGCGGTCGTTGTCGTAGTGGTCGCCTCGGTAATAATGGCCTCCTGCGTTTGATGTAATTCTTGGATTGCAGGAGGAACTGTCGATGTAACTCCGGTTACCGAACAAAGGAAGAAGAGAAATTGTTAGTAAGCACTTCAAGGCGAGTCCCTTATTTCGAACACACATGAGATTTGTTCAGAGTACCTTCCTCAGTTTGGCTCTTAGGTGGCTGAGCAGCTTCAGAGGTGTGCTCTTTGATGGGGGATAGCTGTGGCTTTTCTGGTTGTAGGCTGGGACAGACTGGAGTTCGGCCGCTGAAATAGGCTCAGATCGAGGCGGAGTAGTAATATCGGAACTTCTTGCGTGATGCTCGACGCCCGAGCCTTCCTCAATCTCCTAATGTTGGGTGTTGAGCTTCTCCTTCTCATGTGAGATCATCGAATCGTGGAGAATCTTCTTTTCATCCTCGGTCAGCACACGATTATCCAGCTCAAACTCATTGAATGGTCCACCTAGATGCACCGCCTTCTCCTCCTCGACCAACAGGTTCCAGGCATTATAGAGATGCTTTGAGTAGTTTTCAAGCCAAGCCAGATTTCTATGTTTCATCACATTGGCGTAGTAAGTGACGAGAAGTTCCTTTATATCGGCCTCCGGCTTGGATTTTGCTGACCAAACTTTTTCTTCGACCTCAGCTTCCACCGCGTGGACTTTTTCCAAAGTCGCATCCCTTTCACCCTGAAGCACCATCCCCAGATCACATGCCTCTTTTGCAAAAATATTGGCAGCATCTTTCTCTTTATTGATCTCGAAGAATTTGGACTTAAGCTCATTGAGCTCTATGAGAGTCGCGTCCCGCTCGGCAGTGACGATAGTGTTCCTATGGACCATGTCCTCCATCATGGCATAATGCTCTTGTCTCATCCTATCCATGACCGACTTAGCATCATCGGCCTTTTTGAGAGCTTCCATTTTAGATTTTCGGGAAGACTCGGCTTCAGCATTGGGCACCAGAATAATCCGG
This sequence comes from Allium cepa, assembly GCA_030765085.1. Taxonomy (NCBI): domain Eukaryota; kingdom Viridiplantae; phylum Streptophyta; class Magnoliopsida; order Asparagales; family Amaryllidaceae; genus Allium; species Allium cepa. The sequence continues at coordinate 134,439,908 of CM060940.1, read as the reverse complement.
TCTTTCTGTGAAAGCTCTTTCTCCAACTTCTCGATCATAGAGGCTCGCTCAAAAGCCACTTTCGATGCTTTTCTCGTGGCTTATGCCCACTCCTTATACTGGAAATAAATATCCGCAACATAGCCGTGAACAGTGTTCTCAGCCTCCGCCGGAATTCTCTTTAAATGTGGGGGGAAAACATACCCTCGAAACAAATGTCGGGAAAATCTTTCTTTAATTGAGTGAGTTTAATCGCTCCTTCCCCCATGGGCTCGGTAAGGACCTGCTTTGCAACTACGGGAGCCGCTACTTCTGTCCTGCGTTATTGAGTTTCAGACCTTGGAACATGAGAAGACGGCTTATGCCGAAAAGTTTCTGGATGTCGTGAAACGTGGACCAGAGGATGCATAGGGTTTCTAGGAGGAGGAGAGTGAGATAGAGATCGGTGTATGTACCCCCTCTCTTTCATACCGCTCCTGACTGGAGTGCCCCCGATCATACTTCATGTCCGTATCTCTTTGGCGCGCCTCGTAATATGATGAAGATCGGTGAGCTTTCCGAAGACTGCCTAGCATCGAGTCTTGACCGGACATTGTATCTTCAAAGTAAAAGAGGAATAGAGTTAGAGATCTTTCGAAGTAAGCAACTTACAGTCAGGAATTGTGTAGTTCCATAAAGTATGTATGTATGTGCAACCCCCCCGACCAACTGGAAGTGTCAACCATGCTAGTGGAAAGAGACTCGCTTAAATCTAAAGCGTGTTGAAGTTCCTCCAATCCGGCATCATGTTGGAAGGACAAGTAGTCCGAGATTGGGATATCGATGAGCCCTTCAAAAGATTTTCCACTCATGGGAGAGATGCCTCTGAAGCTCTAAGTCCAGGAACGGGCAGGGACATGACCACAATTTTGCATCTCCTGGATCTGGGAAGCTTAAAAGCAGCAGCCTTGCCTTTTCTCTTTTCTTCAGAATCCAGGACTGCATCCGAAGGCCCAGCTAAAAGTTCGTCGTCGGTTTGTGTTCTCTCCGAATCAACCTCCTCGGTTATAACGAGACTGGGCTTCTTGCGCTTGGCTCGCTTCTTCGAGCTAGCCCTCAACGTTCCCTCAAGTCTTATACTTTGGTTCCTCTCAATCAGTTCGGCAATCCTCAAATTCCTATCCGTCAGAACCGAGTCAATGTTTCTCTCTTTGCTTGGGATTTCTTGAAGGATCCGAACTATCTCTTTGAAATGGACACCTTCAGGCTATTGAATTACAGCTGTAAAGAAAAAGAGATATAAGTTTAGCTTCAGTTATAATTGTCTTATTAGCTACTTGAGAAGACTGCAATACTTACGTCTAAATAACCATCAAATGGCAAATCCCAGAGGGCATCGGACATAGAACCACTTTATCTTGAAATAACTTAGCCTGGTCCAAGATCCCGTTACGACTTGACAATTTCTTACTGCCTTTAGGAATGTGGAAGATGGGCTATCTCCCCGGCTCTTAATGTTGAATAGATATTTGACCTCGATCGGGATTGGAGGTCGAAAAAGATGCTCCATGAACATGATGAATAAACTATTCAACAACGTGTATTCGTTGAGGTGCAGCTGAGATGGACGGTTCCCAAGGAAAGACAACACTTCCCTGATTCCCAGCCGCGCACGTATGACGATTGAATGCGGTATATCCGTCAGGTGGAAGGTGCAGTCTATCATTCGGACCCGGCAATAACACGTCTTCGAACGACAGGCCATGACTTAGGTATATTCGTCCCAACATGTCTTCAGAGACATTAGATGAAACAGAGTCTATCGGATTACCAATGAAGGATGCACCGGGTATCTCATCCGGGGCTGGATCTATAATTTCGGCCTCGATGATCGGTAACTCGATTGTTGGGGGGAGAGAAATCTGAGCTTCCTGTTGCTGTGAGCTTGAAGGTTCCATAACTAACTAACTTACGAGAAACCATCATTAGACGATAATATGCCCGTGCATTCCCCAGCGTGAAGTATGTGAATGTGTTGTGTAGTGCGGTGCTGTATATTACTTGAAAGAATTCTACAGAGTTAAAGAAAGCGTGCAAACAACGAGACTTAATTCAACTAGAATGACCATCATCGCTGACCGTCACAACCATGCCATCCAAATATTAGCGGTCGATCCAAATTAAAGTTCGTTATAATTTTGTCAAGTTACAGTCCCATCGGAGAGCTTCAAAGGATAGTCAAATATGCTATTCTACGGCTAAGTCCAGATATATAGGAATGAAGCTCGTCGGAGTTAAGTTTTCAATTATTCGAATTTTTGTATCAATCAAGGTCAAGGCACGGATCGATCGCCAGAGTCCCCATTCGTATGGATTGAGGAGCAAGGGATTTCATATCGATCACCCGAGGTGCCGGCTCATATCGATAAGCAAGCCTCTCATCTTCGTATCGGTCAAGGAGCAAGGGATTTCATATCGATCACCTGAGGTTCCAATACGTATCGATCAGCAGAGTCCATTTCGTGTTGATGGAGAATCCTCTGCCTCGTATCGATTGTCGACAACGTCTTCGTATCGATCGTCGAAAATGTGTCACTCCTAGAATCGATACAAAGCATTCCTCCTAGATCAGTAAGAAAATGTTACTCCCTTCCTTCTCCCATCATTTCGAAGCCAAGATCAGTCATTCCTCCATGGGTTCTACATATCCATCACCATATCTTCTTCCGCAAACAGCCTGAACGCCATTATTACTCCATTGACCTCGCTCCGATCCAACTCCGGCAATAGTATCACCGGAATCGGCAACGAACTTGGATGACATGGTTCAAAAATTGAGTCTCATCATTTATGAGCGATTCTGATTGGTTGATTGCCTAGTTAAAGCGATCGGTTCGCGAGATCGATGGATTATTCGGTTCGAAGGCAGTTTCGTTATCTTTTCTGTCTTGGTCGATACGAAGGCAAAGGAAGTAAAATGAGCAAATGGAAAAAGTGGCTAAGTCCAAAGTATTTATATGGACCCAAGAACAAAAGGGAAAAGGCGATTCACCTTCAAGTCAAAAGCGACCGGTAGCAACGGTTCAACCAGATCGATTCGAACAAGCTGTTCGAATCCATAAGCCTGAACCTTCGTCGAGGTGAAATTGTCATCAAGGTCAATCGCTTCGAGACTGCTATTCGTATCAATTGATTCGAATCCATCCACAATGCATCGATACGAGCTGTGCCTTTCGAGTCCACCGAGTCACAGCCTCCAGAGGCCAATATTCATCGATACGAATTGCGAATTGTCAGTTCGTATCCAACAACAACGAGCTCGTCGATATGAAAATGAAGACCATTGCAATGGAGTACACCAAAGTTCGTAACCATCGATGCGAACGATCATTTAATGTCCATCGAAGCTCCTATCTATCGATGCGAAATGTTCATTTCGTATCCATCAATGCGAAGTATATCGACGCAAGAACAATCTTTCAACCTTTTATATCGATTCAAGAGAGGATCGATACGAGGGAACATACAAAAACAACTATCAAGCTTGGTAACAACTCGGATTTCACATCGGTTCAGGAGAGGACCGATACGGGATTCGATAAGAGAGAACTGATAATGACCCGTGAAAGTGTAACGTTAACGAGAGTCAGATAAACATATATGCATGTATGTCAGACCAATATACAATTTTCAACATCCACGAGAATTAGATACTCATCTGATAATGATTACGGTGACAAATAGCAAATCACTATCGTATAACAATCAATTACAACAATACATGGTACAATAGTTGACAATCAGCAGTTCACGTTACTGAGGGAATCAGTTAAAGACTACAACCTTATCTTCAAAGACGATAACTATTCAGAATGAAAATGGCAGCTTTTCAAAGCATGTCATGTTTCCACAAAACGTACTTTAGGGGGCAAATGTTATCCCGCCTTGTGGCAAGGCCGAGATATCAAGAAACTGGTTGAAAGCCAAGGATTACTCGTCCCGGATACCGAGTACACACAGGTTCACTATGGATATCGATGAATTTTGTCCGAATCCGGATCAGGCTACAATTGATATGATAGGCCCAATAAAGCTATGAAAACCAACGTTTCAAATTTCAGGTCAATCCAAGTTTATATGCTCAAGTTGTGATCGATACAAATTGAAGGAAATGGCCTCATTTCGTATCCATTAATAAGTCTCAATTCGAACCCATCATTTCGAATCGATCAAAGTCATGGCCCATTACTTTACATCAGTCAGTTTCGTATCCATCAAATGGTTTCACTTCGTATCGATCACCTATTGCCGACTTCACATCCATCGACAAACATCTGTTCATATCCATTGAGTAGCACCACTTCGTATCCATCAGCTGGAGAGCCATGTTCGAATCCATTAGTTAACTTTAGTTTGTATCCATCAGGTGACCACAGTTTGTATCCATCAAATAGTCACTGCTTCATATCCATAGAGTGATCGCTATTCGTATCCATCAAGCCAAGCAGCATTGCCGTCTATTCGAATCCATCGCGATATTGCTTGTTCGTATCCATCAAGTTGAAGCGATTTTGGATCGATACGGACAAGAGATGGCTTGATGGATGCGAACAGATCAACCTCCATCGATATGAACTACACCACCTTAATCGATTCGAACTAGACCATCTCCATCGATACGAGCTATGCAACGGCCTTCGATACGAACGAGGCGAGATCTTTGGGAATGATACGGTCAACTGGGCATAAAAGGTGGATCGATCCGAGGAGTACGTGCTACATCATCACATGGGCACGTGCAACCATCGATTGCAACAGATCAATTCGAAGCGATCGATTCGAACAAAACAGCCTTTCGAAAAGCTTTAACTCGTATTGATCATATCTCGAGATCCACCAGTCCAAATGCTATGAAATTTTCATAGGAGCTTATGTACAAGCTAAAGAGTGTCCATACCAAGTTTCGACTCCATTGGATAAAATCATGATCGATACGAATTGCGTTTGTATCGATCATAAATCGAGTCGAGACTTCACGGGATCGATCACGTGGGCCCACCTACATGCCAGAAGAAGTCTCCTAAGATTTGAGCAAAGTATCAGCCTCCTATGCCTATAAATAGAACCCCAAGGCCTACAGAAGAAGGATCTTTTTGACTCTCAAGCGCCTAGACTCTGTCGGATCCAGCTTTTCACTCCATACTGCTGTTGTACTCGAATTTCAGACTAGTACCTCGATGCAGCTTACTGTAATCAAGTGTAATCATCAAGAGAATATCAATAAAATCATAAACCTTCATAGTGGACGTAGGCAACTCGTCGAACCACTCTAAATTATTGTGTGCCTTTACATTTACTTATCAGTTTTTAGAGTTTTTGATAGATAGCCCATATTTTACATTTATCTTCTTCATTTTTCTCTCTTCAAAAAACTTTCGAAGATTGTTGTGCCCATTTTTTTGGTATAAACAGTTATAATATATTAGTCATGATTTATTAAAGGTCTGTATCATATTTAACACAGGGGATTTAAGCTGAAGCCTTCAGAGCTTGTTCTTGACATTTCCAAGAAAGCTTACATGAGCAGAATGATTGCATAAAGATCTAGGTGGGATAAAATCGCATCCCACATCATGGATTGTATCTCGTAGGACTTCCTCGTAAGTGTAAATTTGTATATCATTGTATATAACCACTGTAAAATTTGCTGACTAAATATCAATGTATAACTTATATTTCAAAGTGCAGAGGCAATATCTTTGCAAGAAGTTGACATTCTCCTTTATAGAAACTATTGGATGAGAAAAATGAGAAAGAACTACGGCAATGCATTATCGGGCATAAAAAAAGCAAGGAAGAAGCCTGACTAGATGAGCATAAAAATGTGGGATGCTTGAGTTGTTTAGTGGAATAGCGATGAAGCGAAGGTAAGTTTACTAATCTCTTATTAATGATATAAATTGAAGTTTCATATACAATCTACGATGCATTATATAGAGCAAAGTTTAAAGTCGGATATAAACTCTACAAATAAAAATAAGAATCCAGTCACACAATGTGGTTCTAAATCTTTCCAACGTTACCGTGAAGAATTGCTAAATTTACTAATTTCGATTATAAAAAGCTACTACATTGTATAATTTATTATATACGATAATAATACATAATAATTATTTCAAAAAAGAGAACGTATGGGTTATGTCTCCTACATGGATGTATTTGCTTGTACTCATGTCATGGAGCATCAAAATGAAGATGACACATTCTCGTACACATGAGCCGACGATAAATCGATCAAAGCCCATATAAGCATGTTTTACAATTGTATTTTTATTACACATTATAGGAAAAATTTATGAAACAACAAGAGCAACTGCTTCAGGGAATGGGACGTGATCAGTTGACACCGACGAGTAGAAGGTGATTTTTGATGTTGTAATGAAACCGACAACGCGGAGTAGGCGTTATGGCTTTAGCAATCAAAAAGTACTGAACAGTATGTTTGGATTTGACTATTTACTAATTTATCGACTGTATCGAACTTGAAATTGCTTAGATTATTCATCAGAAAATGTTTAGCTTATAAAATCATTTTCTTATGTAAAATTTAATGCACATCAAAATGTAGTTAGATAATGAGATGAATAACTAAGTTTATAAAAGAGTAACTAAGTTTATTTAAAATAATTAACTTTTATACAAATTTAACTTAAGGCTTAAAATTAACTATTTTTTTATAAAATTTAACTAAATTAACTAATTTTTTAAAAATTAACTAAGTTTTATAAAAATTAAATAATTTTCTAAAAATTAACAAAAATTTATAGAACTTAAAAATTTATAAAAATTAATCGATTTATATAAAAATTTAACCAAATTAACCTAGTTTTATAAAAAATGAAATAAATTTACAAAAATTAACCATATTTTACAAAAATTAACTAAATTTATAAATGATTAACCTAATTTATAAAAGTTGACAAATTTTTATATAAGTGAAGTAAGTTTTATAAAAAATTAAATAAGTTATAACATTAACTAACTTAATTAAGTTTTTAAAGAAATAACTTGGTTTGTAAAACAAACTAAGTTCATAAAATTTAATTTTTAAATAAATAACTTAGTTTATAACAATAATTTAGATTATCATAATGTAATTTCTTATCAATTCGGTTTCTCTTCAATATATATACATATGCAAACATTGGATTGAGGAGACGACACAACCATTCACAATTTAATCAAAGAAAGCAAGGTAATAATGTCTTTGAATTACAATGCTATTCCATCTCGCACAGTTATAGCGGCTATTAATCTTATATATCATACTGTTATAGTGGCCACTAAGCCTACATTATTTGCTAGCCATTATATACAAATCTCTTATTAGATCATGTGTTGCAAGCTAGGAGCAAGCAAAGCAAGTACCAAAAAGCTCAAAAAAATGAAGAGTTGCAGGAGCTAAGAGCTAGGATTGCAGAGCTGGATGAGCAAGACCGCTATCATGCTATGGAGACACTACTGGAAAAGGCTAATATACCAACAGCATGTAGCGACGACTTTCGAAGGTTGATTTCCGATGGCTTCCAAAGGGCCGTCGGTGGCCGTCGAAAGCTGACAGAAATTCGCGATTATCTTCTCAGGACGAAACCTTTCTTCCTCATTTGGCTAAACGAAAAAGAGAAATCAAAATCCCCAAATCCCTCCACTAAGCTTCCGATCTCCAATTTCAAGCTTACGGATCCTCCACGGCTGCCTAATCAAACTCCATTGCTCTTAATCTCAAGTACAATCTCTTATTTTCGCCAAAAATCTTAATTTTTAACCTAAATTTAGATTTGCATAAGTTATTAAATTAGGGCTAATTAGCCATTGCAATTATTTTCAATAGCGTAATAATGGTTTATAGTATCCCATGATATACCTATTTCATACGTTACCGCGAAATTTTAAAGAGTATGTATAATTTGTGATTCTGTGTGTACATGTAAACCATTATATATATGTTATTTCTACCATTGTATTGTGTTAACTGAAATAAGACATGAGTTGTATAACATTGACTTGTATAACAATAATGAATGCATGAGTCTAATTTTTTTGACTATGTTGGAAAATGACAACAATATTAAAGCAGCCTAATTAAATAAAATACGCAGAACAAATATGGTAACTTAATAATTTTTGAAATGTATAAAACTAGTAAATATTATTTTTATAAACTAATTGTTTTATGTCCCTTAGAGAGTTTTTGTCTCCGTCCGATGGATGTTGTACATGATATTATATAAATAGCTATTTTTGTCACAAAACGACCGTTTATATTCATCTGGTACAATACTTGTTGGATTTGTCCGTGTATTGGACAAGTTATAAATATAGAAAATAATTACGTTTTGCACATTATTTCGTTTCAAACGGTTCATAAAATTTCACCGTCACATTTCTTTTTTGTTTCATACGTACACGCATTTGTGTACAATGCAGGAAACAAAAGGGAAGTGCTGCCGAAATTTTCTTGAATCGCTTAAAATGAAATAATGTACGAAATGTAAGTGTTTACTATGTTTGTAATGGGAAGTAAGATGACTGACCAGAAAAAAAGATATCCATAACTAATATTTCTATATTATATTCTTAAGTGGGGTAAAATTAACGCGTATAAGTTTTTGTATCGATACATTGAAAAATAAAATGTGAATTCATAATATGACCAATATTTATTTTTGAATTTGTGACATATTTTTTAAATAGGAAAAATGATCGATTGTTTTGTTCATTGAAGGAGATGGATGTATCAAAGAAGAGGATTAAGAGGCTCAATAAAAGAAGATTTTTATAATGGTACAAACGTATTTGTTGAATTTTCTTTAAGTAAAAACGGAAACAATTCAGAAATTCGTTGTCCGTGAAGCAGGTGTAAACATTTGTAGTATTTGTTAGCTGATATTGTAAAAGTCCAATTATGCAAAAACGGTTTCAGGCCCCATCACTCCTAGGCTTCAAAGATTATACGCATCTTCTGTAACGGCATCTCATATGAGATGGCATAGTGTGAGAATAGAGGAAGAGGGTACGTTGACACATCCAGCTGATGGAGAAGCATGGAAGCATTTCGACAAAATTTACCCCAATTTTGCAGCGGAAAGTCATAATGTTAGACTTGGATTATGTACGGATGGTTTTTCACCATTTTCTCAATATGGTGCTAAATATTCATCTTGGCCCATTATCATCACACCTTATAATTTACCTCCGTGGATGTGTATGAAAACGCAATATATGTTTCTTACTGTTGTCGTTCCTAGCCCCGACAATCTGACACAAGGAATTATGTTTATTTACAACTGTTGATTGAGGAGTTAAAAACACCGTGGAACAAAGGAGTAGAAACATACGTCGTTTCGAAGATACTTTTTTATATTTTTGCTTCTTTTTTGTGGACTATAAGTGATTTTTCCACCTATGCAATGCTTTCAGGATGGAGTACATCTGATCGTCTAGCATGTCCATATTGCACGGAAGAAACGCGAGCGTTTTCTTTACAAAATGGTAAGAAAATTTCATGGTTTGACTTACTGCCATCGATATTTTCTCTATGTCAATCATCCTTTCAGAGGAGATAGGAAAAAAAAATTAGCTAATAAAGTAGAAAACAGACAACCAACAATGATATGGTCAAGCAAAGACATCTATGAACTTGTAAGGGACTATCCAAAGATATATGAAACTGGGATGCAAACAGAAATTGCAGGAAAATTGACTATTCATTGGTGTAAACAGATTATATTTTAGGAGTTGCCTTATTGGAAAGATCTTTTGCTTCGTCATAATATTAATGTGATGCACAACGAGAAAAATGTCTTTGATAATGTTTTTAACACAATTTGAATGTCAAGGGGAAGATTAAAGACGATTTGAAATCAAGACGCGATATACAAGACTTATGGAAACGTCCTGAGCTTCATATGAAACCAAATGATAATAAAAAACCCAAAGCATATTATGAGTTAGATAATAATAATCAAGTTAAATTTGTGTTAGAATGGGTGGAAGGATTAAGATTTCCTAATGGGATTTCATTAAATCTTCGTAGATGTGTTGACTTTAAAAATGGTAGATTGAGCGGAATGAAAAGCCATGACTGTCACATAATGATGGAAAATTTATTACCCATTCTATTCAAAGAACTGCTGCCGTTAGAAGTTTGGTAGGTAATAATAGAGCTCAGTTTGATTTACAAAGAGCTTTATTCGACTACTTTAAAAGTGCAACATTTACGTAAACTTGACGAAGATATTCCTATATTGCTCTGCAAATTGTAGAAATATTTCCGCTATGTTTTTTTAGTGTAATGGAACATTTACCTGTTTATCTCCTATCTCAAGCACGACTTCGAGGTCGTGTGCAATATGGATGAACATATCCATTTGAGAAGTATGTAGTATGTTACCTATTAATTTAATTACATTCGAAAGTCAAAGTTAATGTAAATTAGTTTTTCATAGATACTTGAATCATCTGAAGAAAAAAGCGAGGCAAAAAGAACGAGTTAAAGGAGGTGTTTATGTTTAGATGTAATTGATTTAGCAATGTTCCAGGTTTTGGAATTAATGTGCACAATGATTATAATCTTATTAAAATAAAGCGCACATCGCATTATCATAAGTACGATCGTTTTGTAATAGCCAAAGAAGCATTGTAAGTTTATTACGCTCCTTATCCGTCTCTAAAAAGAGATAAAGCAGAATGGTCAGTAGTTTTTAAAAAAAAGGCAAGATTTACTTTTGATGGGAAGAATATTCCAAACGAACAAGCTTATCGGAAAGATCTTGAGCAATGCAAGGAAATAATAATTATAGACGATCGTACTGATTTTAGGCCTCTGGACAATGAATCAAACGTTTTGATAGAAGCATTCGAGAGTTGGGAGGAAAATAATGTAGAATATGAGACCAAATCTGAATCAGAAAACGATGAGGATTAATGTAACTGATGAGATTTATTTTACTAGTTGTGTAGTTATGCAATTGATGAGATTATGTAATTGATGCAATTATGCAGTCGATGTAATTATGTTGAATTCTTAATGTATTATGCAATCGATGAGATTTATTTTGCTAGTTATGTAATTTGCGTCATTTATGAAACCGAATTTGCTTATAGTCATTTACATCATTTATGTTATTACCATTTCTTTCATTTATTTAATAATTTATGTTAAAAATTGTTAGCACCAAAATTGGTCACTAACACCATTAAGTAGAATTATATAGAGAGATTAATATAGAAAATAAATAAAAATTGAGGGATGTATGCAAGACTAACTGCAAAAACAAGAGCACCAGAATTATAGTGGTTCGGCGTAACTTCCTACATCCACTGTTAATATAATCTTTATTGCTTTCCTAGAAGACTTGGATACAGATACAATACGTAAACAAATTGCTCGAATACCGGTTTGAACTGAAAGAAAACTAGTGCTGAAAATGGCAGAGTGTCCCTAGAGTTGTCGAAAAAGGTCCCCTCAACTGTACCCCTGCCTCTCTATTTATAAACGAAGATAGGCTGGACTCCCTGCGCAATCCCAAGAACAAGGTACATCGGCCCACAGCAAGCAACTCGCGTTCACCAAGCCGTACATCCCAAGCCACCAATGCCGAAGGATGGTTGCCAAACGATGGTTGCCAAACGATGGTTGCTGAACGATGCTTGTCGAGCGGTGCTTGCCGAGCGGTGCTTACCGAACGATGCTTGCCGAACGATACTTGCTGAACATGCTTGCCAAGCCGACATGGCCAAGGTATTCATGTCGAACGCCCCACGGTCGAGCTGCTCTTGCAGAACGACCCCTCCTAGGACATCTTGGCCGAACCATCTCGACCTCCCTTTGTTAGCCAGGCGACAACTGTCCTAATGCTTCTGAAGCTAGACCACAACCAATAAAGCAACCGAGGCTGAACCAAATTTACACCGATCCACTATTGCCTAAAATCATTTCAATCGAACCACTTTCTTTTCCTCTATCTCGACGGAACTACCCTGAGTTCACTCCAGCATCGAGCTGCCTTGGCCGAGCCAAAGCTAAACACACCGAGCCATGTATTGGTCGAACCAAACTTTAGCTACACTGGTCGCTTATATTTCCACCTCTTTCTTAGCTTGAGTGTTGCTTATGTTCAGCCATAAATTCTGTGACCATCGCCATGTAGCTGGGCCAAAGTGCTAGGTAACATATGCCCCCCAAAGGATGTCATATGAATCAACATGATGCGCTTTGAACCGTTGAGCAATTCACGCTTTTAAAATATTATTCTGATTTCTCCAAAAGATGAAGCCACGCGACCCTTTAAAGGTTAGATTATGCTAGAATCCAATCACCGAAATTTTCAAACCGACTCGATGGCATCTGTCCCTTCGCATAGTCTCGTCTTCAAACTAATGATGTGCTTGTACATTCATACATACCATTTCTATGTTTTGACTATTATTTTAGCCACCCCATTCACCACTCATCTGTTTCTCTTTTTTTCTTTGTTTTTTAAGACATAATATGGATCGGCATACCGATATCGAACAACGCAGTCGGTTTACTTGAGCTAGGGTATGCATGTCTAATAACCGACTTCCCAAAACATATCGACCGCGTCTACAAGAGATAACATGTTCACCTCCCTTCTCCCACATATAAGTTTCGGCCTTCGTTCTTTCTCCTTTTTCTCACTTCTACTCTAATTTCCCGAAGCCATTGGTTCACTTTTCCCCGAGCTTTACTCATTGCTTAGCCTTCCCTAGAACCCAAATTGTCTATCTCACGACTCTAATTAATCACTAACACGATCCAATCTCTAGCCCAACAACTCGAAGCCACGCATACCTCGTGCTCTCTCCCTAGGTAAATCTCTTTCCAAACCCGGAGTCGTATTGAGTTTCGATGATTGTGTGGATAGTCCCACGTCTTCTTTTTTTTCAAGAATAGATAGAAAATAATTTCAAAGGAGGGAAAGAGATGGATTAGAAATAAAAGTGGGCTCTAGGTTAGGGACTCGGCCTGACTTTGATGGTTGTTGGTATCGATCGCCTAAAGGGAGCAATTGTCATCCCTTAACCTGGATGTCGGGACTTAGGAGGAGCACAAGAGTTGTTGCTTGGTGAAGAAAGATGAGAAGAAGAGGGGTTCAGAAATTCGAAAGTGAGTGCGGGTCGATCATAATCCTGAAGAGTAGATCGGTATCTTGATCAAGTGGGTCATTCGGCCCTAAGGGAGAGCACAGGACGGTGGGGAACTAGGAAGGTGGGTCGGCATAGACCCAGTGAGTCATTAGGTGGTTAGGAAGTAAGTGAGGGGAATGGATGTTGTGAGTGTGGCCTGATATCTACTGAGTCATCCCAAACTGGCACAAGTCTAGGAAGGTCGGTCGCTCAAAGTTCGTGTGAGGTCGTTCGGTTATTAGGGACAGAGGTTCAGTATAGCTTAAGGAAGTCGGTTTGGTAGTTAGGAAGAGAGGGAGGATTGGATGGTGTGGTCACTCCATAGGGACAGTGGATGGGCATTTATAATCAAGACTGTTCTAATTCAAACACAACATTCATGTGTACAATTCGCCTCCACAACCAAGCACTGAACAACGGTCAATTACAAGTGACAAAGCATATAAGATCGGGGACTTAATTTAAACCACCCACCCCACAGCTTGAATATTATTCAATGCAAACTCAACCAACCAAATGCAGATAAATAGTTTTCACACTCTATGATTCCAATGTCCGACTGCTAAACCATTGCTATCAGTCATATAACAGACTGTAGGAGACGGTTAGCGATGACGGTCTCCGAGGACAATAACTTAATGCTCTATCATACCACACTTGTGTTTAAACTTTAATTTTTCCAGCACTCATGTTTAGGTCGTAGCACTAGTTCACACGCAACACGAGGGGATGTATTACGATCATTATATTTGATATCATTTGTCTTTCAAGTATAGTTCAAACAGATATCTACCCATATTCAACGCTTGTTGAAGATGTCCAAAAGATCGAGCTCCGCTATAGTTTTAGATAAACTTGAGCCAAGTTCTAAGTAGGAAATAGTGGGAACTTCGAATCCATCGACGATTCCTAAACAAGGTATCCCCAATCCATCAGCTGCTATTATTAGCCTGGCCCCTAATGTTATAGATGAGCAGTCATCCTGGATGATCCTATCGATTCACAAGCTTCAAAAATCGGCAAAGCCAGTCTTCATCGATTGTGTACAATTCATGGAATCTCTTTCGACGACGTTTTAGTTCAATTGGGGCAAGATTGGCCTCTCCTGCCCCCATCTGGATATACAGCATGCAATAAATTCATGTGCTAGGTTGGTAGCGTGCCACCTTTCAACTTCTTTCTCCGCGAAGTGCTACCGTATATCGAGATCGCCTGGGCACAGCTACATCCCAATAGCCACGTATTCATCTATGTCACTTGATCCTCTTTATGAGCATCATATTCAGGCTCCTCACTCCCGGTGATATCCGCAATATCTATCATTTCAAAAGATGGTTTGATAGTCAATCTTTCATTTTCCTTGAGCCACACTCCAAGTGTCAGTTCTTGATGGAGGCATGGAGTAAATTCACCCAATATAAGCAGGAATGGTTTTACGTATGCTGCCCCCCTGGCTTTGCGAGAAGATGGCTAGAAAGGAGTAAGTTCCATTTTCAGACTAATATTTGTTTAAGGCACGAAGTGCATTCCCTCTAAACTTCTTTTGATTGCTACATGTATCAGCCAACATCCCAAAAGCACCAGGTATTCTGAGGCCGTCAAGGCCATTCGAGCAGTTCCCGTAGGGGACCGAGAAATCAAATCCATCATTTCCTATGAATCACTTATGAAGTTTGGATTGTTGGAGGAAGGCCGTCAAACAAGTCTCATAGTGCCACTACAACCGGACCTACCTCGAAAAAAGGCAAAAGTCAAGCTGAGCCTTTGATGCCTTCTATAGGAGGAACCCCTGATATATCTGAAGTAGGTGAAATAAAGGAGGTCGAGGCACCAAAAATGACTGATGAGAACTTAGGCTCTGGCATTGCACCTATAACAGACGTACCCAAATCGCTTCCCCCTTCGAAGAGGCAAAAAGCCTAGCCTATAAATTGAAGAAGGAAATAGTTGGCGGGACTTCTAAAGTTACCATCACCCCGGTCGAGAAACAATCATCTCCCCAACATCAAGAGGGTTCACTAAAAGGTTTTTCAAACTTTACCATCCCCGATGACTTGCTGAATTATGGTTTTAACGACCTAGGAGATATGGGGCTTAATTTTCCCACGAGAGGTGATGCAGGCGATTTGGTTGGTCGAAGTGGAGAGTCAACCCCAATAAGTAAAGCAAAAGAAACTGGACCATCAGGGGGTATCACTAGGACACACACGAGCACTTACACTTCACCCTGCACTTAAATTTTGGTCGTCATATTATTCTTGCTAACTCGTCTTCGCTTGATTTCTGTGCAGGTGATATGGGGCGTACTCATGGGTTCGATCGCCTCCGCGGGTCTTTTATCTTTTACTACTCCAGTCGGGATTCGGGGTTAGGTAAATGCCGAGAAAGAGACGATAGGGACTACTGTCCCCGAGACTCAACATCTTTTCGAAGAAAAACATATCGCCATTCCTTGTACCCCAACTATCCTCCCCCTCACTCAGAGCAATGTAGGGAAAAATATGCTCAGAAGGGGTCTCGATCTGAAGCTCCCTTCGGCCAACACTCTGGTTCGCCCAACACAAAGCAATATTGTGAGCCTCACAAAAATTTTACGACTCCGGCTATGCAAACCCCTCCAATTTATGTACATGATCCATCAGTAGCCGAAAGATTAGATGAAGTTAAAGCCACATTTCCATAGGTATGCTTCGACAGGCTGAATTTTCTTCCAACGATTCATCCAATTCCAGGGCATGTTAAACAAAGCGCCGTCGCTTGCAACAATGAAGTATACTTCAACATGATGCATTTGTTCACTTGGCGGAAATTTTTTTAGAAGTTTCTATAGAAAGTCAGCATGAGATAGATCGCCTGAAACTTGAAGCCATCCATGATAAAGACATTATCAAAGACCAGGATGAAGAGCTTTCCTTGTACAGATCTCAACTCATAGCTGCCCAACAAAACGCTAAAGATATAGCCAAGGCAGTCAGTCTTCTAGAAGCTAACCACAAAAGGGAAATTGATGAGGCGGTTCAATGTTGTATCGCTTTAGCCTTAGAAAAAGACACCATTAAAAAAGAGAAAGATGTCCTTGCTCAACGAGTCAATGAATTGGAAGGGCTACTCCTCAAAGAGAAGGAAGAAAAAACTACTGCTCAAGTGGAGTCGAATGATATTTCGACGAGACTGTCGCTACACAACTCCTAGAAACACAGCTTGATGAGGAGCTATCCAAAGCTAAAGCATTAAGGGACATAAGCTTTGAAGAGGAAAAAAGAATGGCATAGACATACGTTAACTCTCGCCATGGGGTAACTGCTGAAGTCGGGAGAGAAGAAATCAAATGCCTATTTGACCCGCTTATTGCTGAATACAACGCTCGGGTCCTCATGCATCGAGATCTATCTTTTTTGGGCAAGGGTTACCTCGAATCATTAGCTAAGGCATGGGATACTTTGATAAAAATCAAACGAGTAGAGTTGGGCACCAAGGAGGTTGATAAGGATTCTCTCGTGAAGGAAGTGCTGTGAGGAAACGAGCCTTCTGACTTATCTACACCCAAAGCCATTTATAGAAGAGATACCTCCTCATCAAAAGGGAAGGATAAAGTTGCTGGTAAATCTGGGACTGAATCTCAAGTTCTTCCTTCTGTTCAGCTGGCCGGTCACTCTCCACTTGATCCTTTGAATAGCCTGTTGGCTAAGACCCAGAGAAACCCGTGCCTGATATCCACATTCTATCCCCTATCCCAGAGGGCGAGACTCCCAAAACAGCTGAGATTCAGCCAGTAACTGGCACTTAACCTTCCTTTCTAAAGTTCAACCAACCATCGCTTCTTAACGGGCAATAAATGTATTCTAACATTTATCTTTTATAACTTCGTATAGGCCATTCTGATCCCGAACCAATTCCAAGGATCAATGCCTCCATGGAGAAGGAAGAGAAATTGGGAGAGGCATCTCACATTGGGAATGCTGCCGAACACGATGCTCAAATTATCGGGGAGCTCGATGAGGACAAACTCGAGAATTCTCACTTACAGAAGAACATGACGAAGTCGAAATCATGGGTGCCTTTGAATATACTTCGAAACTGAGCATGGAGGAACAAATCATAGAAGAGGGGAAGAAGAAAGCTAAGATCAAGGCTGAGCCCCAAGTGGTGGAATTGGATGATCCCCTGAACAGGCCCTTGAAGGTCATTCCCTCTAGTGGGACCAGGCCATTGGAAGTTCCTCCTCCTTCCCCGAGCACCATCTCATTAGGAAGCAAGGCATCCAAGATAAAATGCTCGGGTGAGGAGACTTTGGAGAAGCCAAGGAAGGAGAAGAAATAAAAAAAGTAGCTATCCGATCATGCCTTATTCAACACGAACAAGTCTGAATTTTGTAGTTATTTCTATTTATTCTCTCAGTCGTTGTAAATAGAATTTTGACTCTAAGTTCCGGAGAAATTATAGTGGAATTTTATTTTGGATTAGTGAATAAAACTTTGTTTCCTTGTTTGTGATGATTTTCGCTGTTCTACTTACTGTCTAACTTGTAGCCAAAATTCGAAACCTTGTGAGTTACACAAGCTCTAGTTCACTTCCATATGACTCAGAATTTTTGGAATCGTAAATCCTCTAGTCCACGCTCTGGGGACTTAGAATACTTTTAGTCCATGCTCTAGGGACTTAGATATTTTTTGAATCATTTATACTCTAACCTGCACTCCGAAGACTCGGAGCACTCTAGTCTGCGCTTTGGGAACTTGAATATTTTTTAAGTCGTTTATATTTTGGTCCACGCTCTGGGGACTCAGAGTACTCTATTTCGCACTTTGGGGACTTAGAGATTTTTTTAAGTCATTTATACTCTAGTCCGTACTCTGGGGACTCAGAGTACTCTAGTCCGCACTCTGATGACTTAGAGATTTCTAAGTCGTTTATACTCTAGCCTGCGCTTTGGGGACTCAGAGTACTCAAGTCCTCACTCTGGGGACTTAGAGATTTTTTAAGTCGTTTATACTCTAGTCTGCACTCTGGAGACTAAGAGTACTCTACTCTACTCTCTGGGGACTTAGAGATTTTTAAGTCATTTATACTCTAGTCCGCGCTCTGGGGACTCAGAGTACTCTAGTCCAGACTCTGGGGACTTAGAGATTTCCAAGTCGTTTATACTCTAGTGCACACTCTGGGGACTCAGAGTGCGCAAATAGGCACTCTGGGGACTTAGAGATTTTTTAAGTCATTTATACTCTAGTTCGCCCTCTGGGGACATAGAGTACTCTAGTCCGCACTGTGGGGACTTAGAGATTTTTTAAGTCGTTTATAACCTAGTCCACGTTCTAGGGACTTAGAGTACGCTAGTCTGCACTCTGGGACTTAGAGATTTTCTAAGCTGTTTAAACTCTAGTCCGCACTCTAGGGACTCAGAGTACTCTAGTCCGCTCTCTGGGGACTTAGAGATTTTTAAGTCGTTTTTAATATAGTCTGCACTCTGGGGAATCAGAGTACTCTAGTCCGCACTCTGGGGACTTAAAGACTTTTTGAGTTTTATTGATTGATTTTTAATTTTGTGTGTACGTTCATACGCCGGGAAGAATAATGTGATTTAATTTTTTCCATGGAATTACAACACACGGAACATCGATAGTTCATAGAAAAGCGGCTTCAAGCCTTTATTATCAATAATCAAATAAGAACAACTGAATTGTCTTATTACATGCCCAAAAAAAGAAAAACATACTGGAAACAATTGCTGCTAAAATCCAAAGGAAACAACTAAGTGTAATAACGACACAGATGCTTGCTATTCCATGCTCGGGGGAGTGTGACGCCATCGACGGTCGCTAGCTTATGAGTTCCCTCTCCAAGCTTTTGTTCAATGACATATGGACCTTCCCATGTGGGATGCATGTGCGATGGGATCGGAAGAACTCGTTTCAAAACGAGATCGCCCACATCAAATATTCTCGATCGGACTTTTTCATTATAATATCGAGCAACTCGGTGCCTATATGCTGCCGCCCTTTAATCAGATTCTTCACATTTTTCATCGACAAAGTCTAGTGATTCCAGTAAGAGATCCTGATTTGTCTTAGGATCATAACGAGTTACCCGATGAGAAGGAACTTCAAGTTTCACGATATAACAGCTTCCATGCCATATGCCAATGTGAATGGAATGTAGCCAACTGTGGACTTATGGGAGGTTCTGTAAATCTAGTGTGCTGCCGGAAGCTCATCTACCCACTTGCCTCTAGCCTTCTCCAAATGTTATTTCAAAATGGATTTGATTATTTTATTTACGGCTTCGACTTGTCCGTTGGCTTTAGAGTGAGCGACTGCCATAAAACTTTTCTCAATGGCATATTATTGGCAGAATTCTTTGAACTCCCTACTTTCAAATTGAGTTTCGTTGTCCGTAATGATATTTCATAGGAGGCCAAAACGGCATATGATGTTTCGCATAACGAAATTAATGACCTTTTTAGCGGTGATTGCGGCTAAGGGCTCTGGTTCCGCCCACTTGGTAAAGTAATCGACCGTAACAATCGCATATTTTGCACCACCTCTAGATATCGGCAAGGAGCGGATTATATCGATCCCCCATATTGCAAATGGCCAGGGACTAACCATTTGTGTGAGTTCCATCGGGGGAGCTCTTGGGACTTTTGCATACTTTTGACATTTGTCGCACTTTCTTACATAGTCTGAGGCGTCCCGATTCACGATCGACCAATAGTATCCATAGCGGAGGATCTTTTTCGCTAATGTCTGCCCCCCAGTATGGTCGCTACATTCTCCTTCATGGACCTCTTTCAAGACCCGCTTTATCCGTCGTAGGCAATGCACTGAAGTAAGGGAACTAAGAATCCTTATCGATACATTACTCCATCCTGCATTATGTATTGCGAAGCTTTACGAATGACTTGTCATCTTTCGTTCTTTTTTTCGGGCAGAGTTCCATGCAACAGGTATGGTTTGAACGGGGTTATCCACGACTCCCTCTCAGCTTCCATTTCCAACACAAAATTTATTTCCATCTCGTTTATACTCAGAGCATGTAAGATTTCAACGGGAACCAATATCCATCTGCTGTGTATCACCAATACTTGCGAATTTTTCCAATGAATCAGCTTTCCCATTTTGTTCACGTAGGATGTATGAAATATCGTAATATTCAAGGTCTTCCAATAACTCTTAAACACATGCAAGGTATGAAGAAAGTCTCTGCCCCTTTGCTTGATAGTCTCCCCGCACTTGGTACACCACCAATTGTGAGTCATAAAAGATTTCAACCGATTTTACTCCAAGTTCCTTGGTAAGTTTTAAGCCAGCAATCAATGCTCTTGGGAGGTCATGCATGTTATGTGGCTGAGCTCTTGAGAGAGGTCGTGCATGTTATGTGGCTGAGCTCTTGGCCCTTTCCACGTAGCGATCAGTCGACAGCTCTTGGCTGAGCTGAGAGAGGTCGTGCATGTTATGTGGCGACATATCATGTGTTTAAGAGTTATTGGCTGAGCTCTTGGTCACAGACGTCGGGTTGTATTGTTATGTGGTGATGCCTTTTGGGTTAAAGAACGCAGGAGCAACTTACCATCAATTAGTAAATTGGATGTTTAAAGACCAGATTGGTAGAACAATGGAAGTCTACGTGGATGACATGCTCATACCTTGCATGTGTATAGTTCGAATCCATCAGGTCCGTATCGATCAGATTCACGCATGCTCGATTGTTCGTATCCATATGTTCGAATCGATCCGGAGTCATTGCATTGGTTCTATTCGCATCGATACTGTTCGCGCTACACTAAGAATTACACTGTTCGTGTCATCTGGTTCACATCGATCCAATGCTCGCTATTCGTATCGATCCCCAAAGATCGATCGATACGAATAATGCACTCCTTCAGTGATCGATACGAAATGGTATGCACTAATTATCAATGCGAATAGGGTCATTGATACAAAACCCCCCGGTTATTGATGCAAACATGTCGATGCAAACAAGGCAAAAGCCTCGGAACGACTCAATCAACTCGGCACAAATGGTGGGGCGATCCGCGGATCTTGCGCCACATCATCCTATGCGCATGTGCTTTTGATCGATACGAAGAGGATGGATGCGAACCATGGATTCGAAATCAGCAGCCTTCGAAGAATACAAAGTTGCATCGATCATATCTCCTAAACCATAGGTCCAAACGTTATGAAATTTTCACAGGAGCATACGTACAAGCTAAAGAACATTCCTACCACGTTTCAGCTCGATTGGATCATTTTTGATCGATACGAAATTGGTTTGTATCGATCACGAATCGAGTCGAAACTTTCCGGGATCGATCGCGTGGGCCTACTCACGTGCCAGAAGGAGTCTCCCAAAGTTTGAGCACGATATCAACCTCCTACACCTATAAATATCCCCCAGGAACCTATAGAAAAAGGATCTTTTAGCTATTCAACGTCCAGACTCTGTCGGATTTAATTCTACACCTTACCATCACTGTTGTACTTAAAATCTTTCACTGTAATCCACTGTAATCAACTATAACCAGCGAAGAACATCAATAATTGATAATTACTTGAAGTGGACGTAGGCCGGAGATAGCCGAACCACTATAAATCTCGTGTTTATGTTCGTTATTTCTGGATTATTGTTTGTCATTAGCTTAGATCTGTGACTTGTGCTCGAATATTGTTGATTTATATTCATATTTCGGTGCTTTCACCATACTTGGGGTTTGTGGCCAATTTTGGCACAAACACTTTGGTGCTTTCACTTAGAAGAACTAGCACCCGCTATACCAGATTCGGAATCCAGATTTGAAGGCTTGAAAGAATTAGATTTGAAAAACAGTGACTCGACAAACAAGCAGAAGACAAAGAGCTGAGAGAAGCCAACAAGGAGGAAGTCAAGAGGCATCCTCCGGAGCTGGAGAAGGACAAGCTTCTATCTACATTACCAGGGAAAAGTTAGAAGCTATGGAAAATCCATTGCATGAGAGATTGTTGAAGAGTCAACAGGATATGATGTAGACTTTCTTTGAACAGATAAGAGCTGTAGGAACACAGAATTTAGGACCAACTACAACGACTACGAATGTGAAACAAGGAGCTAGGTTTGCGGAACCCCATGGAGGACAGAATACATAGCCAGGAGGCGATCAACGAAGGCTTGGGGGGGCAGACCCGCAGGATCTGACGCTGGAAGACCTAAGAATGGAGCTCAACAGGCTAGAGATGAGCCACATGAAGAGTATGTACCAGAATTCCCTTGGGGACTCAGGGGGCAACCTTAAACAGACAATGCTGGATTAGCTGAGATTATTAGGAGAACTGTGCGCGGAGGTTTGACCAATGGAGGTCTGAAAGGAGTGAACAAGAGTCCGTTTACTCGGAAAATCAGAATGGCTCGAAATGCACCTAATTTCAAGCTACCTAGCGTGGAAGTATACAATGGCAAAGCTGACCCAACCGATCACTTGATGAGATACACCAGACACGTGGAAGTGCTGGGGGCATCGGAGGAAGTAATCGCCCGATGTTTCCCTTTGTACTTGACGAATATAGCGACGATGTGGTTCAGGCAGCTGAAAGAAGGATCTACCAGAACGTGGACGAAGTTGGTGGACAGGTTTTAGAGGCAATTTTGGGTTCATATCAAGAGGCCAAAGAACGTGATGACACAAACGTCAATCAAGCAAAGAACGGATGAGACACTCAGAGCTTTCCTGACTCGGTTTAATGCGGCGGTTGCGTCGGTGGATCGGCCAGATCCATCGATGGTTCTAATGGCAGCAGTTTCAGGAGTCAAAGAGGATTCGGATTTCAAGGTATCTTTAATACGGGACCCACCGCTGGATCTTGGAGAATTCTTTCACGAAGCTGAAAGATTCCTTCGGCAAGAAGACACATGTATAGATTTAAAGTTAAAGGAGGTGAATGCGAGTGGGGGTGGAGGACCATCCAGCGAAGGATTGGACAGAGACAAAGGAAACAGAAAAAGGAAGCTTAATGAAGATTTGAAAAAACAAGGAAACGATGGAGGAGGCCAAAGTTCTCCACCTACACTGGATTGAATGAAACATTGGAGCGGATATGCATGGAAACCCGGAATCGCCTTCCTTACCGAAGGCCGGCTAGGAGAGAACCTTCTGAACGTGAAAGGGCATCAAGAAAGCACTATCTCTTCCATGATTCGGATGGACATGATACCAACAGCTGCAGGCACTTAAAGGACATAATTGAGGAGCATGTGAGAAATGGACAGTTGAGGCAGTATGTTGGGGCTCGGAATGGGGAGCAGGAGCAACCACCGTCTACCTCAAACCATGATGGTGTGAGGCCCAGGGATGATGGTCGATTGGTTATCAATTGACTGGGATGTTATGAAATAAGTAGCAAGCCACTGGCAAATGGCAAAATCATGTACACATGTACGGGGACGGAGGTGGCCCCTAGGCATGCTCTGAATGGTGGTAGACCGCGATGCTATGGTTTGTGAAATCTGTTTTTCATTTGTGGGTTGGATACTCGTTTTTTCTGGTTTGGTCTTGGAGTTTGGTTTGAGCTCCTAGTTTTGTTTGCTTTCTGGCTTGGATTCTTATTTGGATGATTGTTTTCTATTTTGGATGTTGGTTCGGATTTCTGATTTGATTCAGATTTTGGATTGGATTTTGATTGGATTTTTATCTGGTTTTTGGTAAACGGTCGTTGGGCATGGACTATACCTGGCAAGGGGTGAGTCGCTTTGCCTGAACGTGGTAAATCGGCTTGCTCAGGTCGTCGAGCATGGACTATATTCAACAAAGGTCCGGAGAGACTAGGATCCGGCCTAGGACTCAGGCCCTGTATTATTAATTGTCATTTTTAGGTCGTTTAGTATAGACTATGCTCAACAAGGGTCCGGAGTGACCAGGATTCGTCCTAGGACTTAGGTCCCGTATTTTCGATTATTATTTCAGGTTTTCAGGTATGGACTATACTCGGCAAGGGTGTGGAATAACCAGAATTCGGCTTAGGACTTAAGCTATGTCATTACCAGCGTCCAGGGATACTAGACCACGGTCTTCAAGTGAGGATTGCACTTGGCGAGAACCCGGAGAGGTTAACTCAACGTCCAGGGACACTGGACCACGGTCGTCAGATGTGGGTTGCATTCGGTAAGAACCCGGAGTGGTTACAGATTCGGATATTGACCCAGAAAGGTCATGGATTCGGTTAATGGTTATTGGATAAGGATGGATAAAGACTCGGTTATCGAGTACGGATGGATATGGAGTTGGCTGTGGACTTTGGATATTGGATTCGGAGCCATTCAAAACACACCTTCTTGCCACAAGGCATGATTTGGGGGGCAAATGTTATCCAACCTTTTGGTCAAGGCTAGAATATCAGAAAATTGGATAGAAAGGATGAATATCAAGATTGGAGGTCGATTGGAAATAAGGTGCAATCGATGTCGTTAAAATTTGGCCGAGCTTCGATCATGACGGAATCGATTGGGGACGGTGATCAAGGCTAAGAGAGGCCGCATTTTAAATTTCAGGTTAATCGGAGTTCGTATGAAGGAGATATGATGGATACAAGATAGAACAAATATGCTGTTCGTATCCATCGAAGAGCCGAGGTGATGGTCTATTCGAATCCATCAAGTTCGTATCCACCGGAATGACATCACCTCAATCTGTTCGAATCCATCAGGTTTTGTATAGTTCGAATCCATAAGGTCCATATCGATCAGATTCACGCATGTTCGATTGTTCGTATCCATATGTTCGAATCGACCCGGAGTCATTGCACTGGTTCTGTTCGCATCGATACTGTTCGCACTCCACTAAGAATTACACTGTTCTTGTCGATCTGGTTTGCATCGATCCAATGCTCGCTGTTTGTATTGATCCCCAAAGATCGATCTATACGAATAGTGCACTCCTTCAGTGATCGATACGAAATGACACGCACTAATCATCAATGCGAACAGGGTCATCGATACGAAAACCCCAAATTGTTGATGCGAACGTGTCGATGCAAACAAGGCGAAAGCCTCGGAACGACTAGATCAACTCGGCACAAAAGATGGGGCGATCCAAAGATATTACGCCACGTCATCCTATGTGCACGTGCTTTTGATCGATACGAAGAGGATGGATGCGAACCATGGATTCGAAATCAGCAGCCTTCGAAGAATACAAAGGTGCATTGATCATATCTCCTAAACCACATGTCCAAATGCTATGAAATTTTCACTAGAGCTTACGTACAAGATAAAGAACATTCTTGCCAAGTTTCAACTCGATTTGATCATTTTTTGATCGATACAAAATTGGTTCATATCAATCACGAAACGAGTCGAAACTTTCCGGGATCGATCGCATGGGCCCACTCATGTGCCAGAAGGAGTCTCCCGAAGTTTGAGCACGATATCAGCTTCCTACACCTATAAATAGCCCCTGGAACCTACAGAAAAAGGATCTTTTGGCTATTCAACGTCCAGACTCTGCCGGATTTAATTCTACACCTTACCATCAATGTTGTACTTGAAATCTTTCACTGTAATCATGTAACCAGCGAAGCACATCAATAAAAGACAATTACTTGAAGTGGACGTAGGCCGGAGATAGCCGAACCACTATAAATCTCATGTTTCTGTACGTTATTTCTGGATTGTTGTTTGTTGTTAGCTTAGATCTGTGACTTGTGCTCGAATATTGTTGATTTATATTCATATTTCGGAGCTTTCATGATACTTGGGGTTTGTGGCCAATTTTGGCACAAACAAGCAGTATTCAAAGTCCACATGTTTCAATGAACTAGCATAGCGTTCCATTTCTTGCCACCTCTTGTCTGCTGGATGAGGTCCACTAACTATCGTGTTTATGATTAGTCTACCTACAATCCGAGCAGGTTCTTCAGGATGGCGTGGATCCTGCCCGCGACCGGGTCTGACGTTCCTTGTCCACCATCCTGCGGGTTCTTAACAAACTACTGTAAATTCTTTTGCCGGATCAGTTTTTCTATAGCATCATGGACGTGTCTGCATTCCTTAGTGTTGTGGCCGTAGGTCTCGTGAAATCGGCGGCACTTCCCAGTCTTCTTTTGTTCCTCGGTAGATTCCTTTGGGCGCGGCTTTCGATAGTGAAGGTGTTACAAGTTAACAAATAAATATTCTCTAGAGATGTGTTCATAGGAGTGTATTCGTTGTAGATTGTGATTCTTGGCTTCCACTTTTCAGCTTCCCTCTTTCTTCCTAAATTTTCCCTTTGAGACGATTTAGGCTGCTCGAGCTTGTTTTGAACATTAACCTTGACCTTTCTAGAATTTTTGCTAGTCTGTTTTATCGCATGTTGCTTTGCATCGTCCCTTTTCCAGGCCATGGCGTACTGCCTCACCTCGTCCACCTGGCTTCCTTTGTTCTCATGAACCGGTGTGCCTTTGAATAAAAATGTTCCAGGGTAGTCGGAGGTTTTCCTACCAGCCAATCACCAAACCTGAGTCTGGATCTACTCCTCACATCACGACCATAAGAATAGCATGGTCATTCAGGTTGCTAACTTCGGTGGTTGCAACGTGAAACCTTTGTAAATATTCCTTTAAGGACTGCCCTGGGGCTTGAATTACACTAGATAAAGACATCACGTCCTTTGGAGGAGTGGTATGAGTTCTGAACTGCTCCATAAATTTCGTTACTAGCTCATCAAATCTAGAGATCGATCGTGGAAGAAGTATGGTGAACCACATGGTAGCGATTTCAGATAAGGTTATTAGGAAATGTCTACAATTAGTCGCATCATTTTCCCTAGCCGAGTCCATCATCCACTCGTATCTTATTACTTGTTGTCGGGGATCAGTCTTCTCCTCATAGGCTGGAATTGTCGGCATACTAAACTTTCGGGGGTACTCAGCCTGTAGGATAGCATCTGTCTGACCATGGCAAACAAATCCGAAGGTCTGGATGGGAGGTGGCAAGTCGGACTTTGTCCTGTGTGACCATCCCTGCTGATGCCTCCTTGATTGGTGATCTCCCAAACAAATGTCCTAGGGACCTGCTTCATTGCGTCCCTGGTGAGTTGGTCGATCAGCTTCCACTCGCGCTCTAGATCCTAAGTTTCTCATTCCAACTTGAGAGCGGTTTCCTAGGTGCAAGTGAGGGGTCACGGCTCTAGGTAGGCAACCTGGACCATTCCTTTTGGTTTGATCTACCACGCGTATTTGTGTTGTCTCAATTCTGCAGCATCTACACCTGGGATGTTCATCAGATGAAGCGGAGCTGTCAGATGATGAGTAGGTAGCATGACTTCCTCCAGCATTCTGATGCTGTTTTTGAGTAAGTTGGGTCATGAGATTGGTGTTATCTTGAATCTGCTCATTAAGCCGTCTCCTGCTTTCCACAAGTTCTCTCATCAGCTTGTTGAACTCTGTTCTGGTGACAACTTCTATTTGGTTTAGGGCGGCTGCGGTCCCTGCACTGGATTAACTTGTTGATTGTTGGGTCCTACTTGTTGGACACTAGCGATCTCGTTAACATCCACATTATGGGAAGCTGATCTAGTACTCGGTCATTCCATTGTAGAGTTATTGGTAGGAACTCTGAGTAGAATCTATGAACTTCTTGTGAACGAACTTGGATCTTCTTTAGGGGATTTATTTAATCCAGTAATGATAAAGTAGATCCTAATGGCCTGAGAATGCTATCTTCCAATGAAAGCACTAAAATGTTAGCACCAAAATTGGTCACTAACACCCTTAAGTAGAATTATGTAGAGAGAATAATGAAAAAAATAAATTAAAACCGAGGAATGTATGCAAAACTAACTGCAGAAATAAGAACACCAGAATTATAGTGGTTCATCGTAACTACCTACGTCCACTGTTAATATAATCTTTATTTCTTTCCTCAAAGACTTGGATATAGATACAATCCGTAAACAAATAGCTCGAATACCAGTTTGAACTGAAAGAAAACTAGTGTAGAAAATGGGAGAGTGTCCCCAGAGTTCTCAAAAAAGTCCCCTTAACTGTATCCTTGCCTCTCTATTTATAGACGAAGATAGGCTGGACACCCTGCGCAAGCCCAAGAACAAGGTACATCTGCCCATAGCAAGCAACTCGCAATCATCGAGCCGTACATCCCAAGCCACCAATGCCGAACGATGGTTGCCGAATGATGCTTGCCGAGCAGTACTTGCCGAACGAAGCTTTCCGAACGATGGTTGCCGAACGGTTCTTGCTGAACAATGCTTGCCGAGCCGACATGGCCAAGGTATTCATACCGAATGCCCCACGGCTGAGCCGCTCTTGGCGAATGACCCCTCCTAGGACATCTTGACCGAACCATCTCGACCTCCCTTCCTTGGCCGAGCGACAACTGCCCTAATGCTTCTGAAGCCAGACCAACCCCAATAGTGCAACCAAGGTCGAACCAAATTTACACTGATCCACTATGCCTTAAATCATTTCGACCAAACCACTTGCTCTTTCCCTATCTCGGCCGAACTAACCTAACTTCACTCCAGCGTCAAGCTGCCTTGGCCGAGCCAGAGCTATACACATTGAGCCATGTATTGGCTGAACCATACTTTAGCTACACTGGTCACTTATATTTCGACCTCTTTCTTGGCTTGAGTCTTGCTAGTGTTCAGCCGTAAGTTCTATGACCATCGCCATATAGCCGAGTCAAAGTGTCGGGTAACAAAATGCAATGTATTTGCTTACCGTTGGAATATGAGATCCAGTCTGAATCAGGTATACTTTGCACTTTATGTGCTTTATATCATTTATGTCATTTAACTATAAAATATATTTCATTATCATGTTATTAATCTCTTTTAAAATGATGTGTCTATGATAGGTATCATGTCGTCTAGAAGGAGGAGTTCTTTCCGTTCTTCAGAAGGTGATGGCAGCGGTCCATCACAACCGCCACAACAACCCGTTGTGTCTCTAGTACCTAAAGCTGAGGGGTATATACTAAACTTTTTTCGGCATCTTAAATATTTTGTGTACGATATACTGATTTGTATCATATTTAACACAAGGGTTTGACCTATAGCAATCAGCTGTAGTTCTCTCAGTTTTTATAGAGTCGTACAAGAGTAGGATGTTGGCTTGTTGGCTGAAGTGGGATAATATCTCTCCACACATCCTGGAGTGTATCTGGCAGGATTTCATTGTAAGTATAATCTATTATTTTCCATTCTTAATTTTTTTTTCGCTTATTTATTATTTAAATTCTGGTTTGCTTGTTTATCATGAAATGTAGGCGGCAGTGAAATACGATCAAATGCCCTACATATGGTATGACATTACTAGATGTAGAAGATGCGGATGACTACAAGGATCCCATGTCGGCAGTGAAGCGTAATGGGCAGAAGCCGAACTGGATGGGGATGACTGTGTGGGAAGGGTGCTGGCATATTGGGATAGTGACGAGGCAAAGGTAAGTGTACTAAACTTTTATTAATTATTTGATTGATACATAAATATCAAAAAATATTTGGTAAATAATGTATTAAATTTAAATGTACAGGTAGTGTCGGAAAGAAACTCTGCAAATAGGAACAAAAATCTCGCCACTCATCGAGGAGAGTCAAAGTCATTCCAGCAATATCGCCAAGAGTTGGTATATTGATTAAATGTGAATTGTAAATAGTTATTGTGCTATATAATTTTGAATATACAACAGTACATAATAATCAATTTTAGGAAGCTGAGGTGCAGGGTCCCATGTCGTATATGGATGTGTTTACCCATACTCATGCCGTCGAGCATGTAGATCCGGACGGGACAGTTTCATATACATGGCACGACGATAAATTGAGAAAGAACCATGTAAGCATATTTTAGTTTATGTTATTAGTAATTGTTTTAATTACTAAAGTATAATGAATTAAGATATCATGCTATTAATTTTAATTGCATTTTTATTTGTTCATTGAGGAAAGGTTTATGGAACAACACCGGAAACTCTTGGAGGATACCGGTCAAGAACATCCGACGACGTTATTTTTGAGTCAATCATGGGTCCACTGTCACAGAACACGCGCTACGGCTTTGGCAATCAAGTGGTAATGAATAATATATTAAGATATAACAATTTAATAATCTTCTAGTTCTAAATAACTTCACATCTCTTTAGTTTCAGTAATAATTTTATAGATATAACAAGTAACACATTATGGTGTAGCTTTGATAGTAAGATTATAGACTAAATTAAATAAGTGTTGCAGGCCGGCAGACAGAGGAGGGCCAGCCAAACGGCCAGAGCTGATATCAACCTAGAAAAGATCGAAGAGTTGAGAGCTAGGATGGCATAGCTGGAAGAGCAGAACCGTCGCTAGGCTATCGAGATGACACGGCTGTTGAATCAGCATATTGCAAAGTAATGCAGCAGTA
The DNA here is from genome assembly GCA_030765085.1 of Allium cepa. Classification (NCBI taxonomy): domain Eukaryota; kingdom Viridiplantae; phylum Streptophyta; class Magnoliopsida; order Asparagales; family Amaryllidaceae; genus Allium; species Allium cepa. The sequence goes on along the minus strand of CM060940.1, from coordinate 134,409,375 downwards.
TGGCGGCCGCTTTCCATCCTCAACTGGTTCTGGAGGTTCTGGAGCTGCTTGAACGGAGTGATCGGTATGGTTTTTTATGTCATTGTTTAGTAAGTTTTGATGATATATTGAGTTGGTGGAGTTGGATTTGAAATGTTGTGTATATTGTTTGATGATACATTGAGTTGGATTTGAATGTTGTGTGTATTGTTTGATGATACATTTGGTGGTACTAATTCTGACATTTGAGAGTTGATGGTGAGGAGTTGGTGAAGGATTGATGTATATATTTTACAATTAGAGTACGTAAATTATGGTAGCGAAATTTGATTTGATTTTATATGAATTATGCTTGATTTATTTCTTTATGATATTTGATAATGTTTGTATGGTTGGATTTCATATTGAATATCTGAGTTGGATATATGCTTGTTAGGTGGAATATGTTATGTCTATGGATTGTGGATGGAAGATGAAAACGCAGCAGAAATACTGAAAAACATGTTTACGTTTTTCGACGGCTCCTGACGGCCTATAGACGAAAACTTCCAACTGTTGGGGACGGAAAAATTCCAAAGGATTTCGGCAAACACCATGATGGTCCACATGTCTTCCGACGACTGTCAGAAGCCGTCAGACTGCCGTCTGCGGCCGTCAAAAAAGCTACGATGGGCAGTGTCGGGAGCAGTCGGGAATTCTGTTCACTGATGGATTTTTTCGATGGTTTTCAACGGCTGCGACAGACAGGAGCTGTCGGAAATTGATCTGATTCTTATAGTGAGATAATGCAGTTGGATGAGCACTTGGCTGCATTATGCAGCGGCATGGTTCATTTCCTTCGTCAGGTGATTCCGAAGGAGATGATGAGGTTTGATAGATATGATTTTTGTGTTTGAGTTTGGATACTGTACATATATACACTTGGAGATGGTGAAATTGATGTACTATGGCATGTTTGATACATTTTAAGGAGATGTTGGATGATATATTGGTTTATTTTTACATGATTGGTGCATTTCGAGATGTTGTATGTTAATTATATCTATATTTGTTGAATGTTTATCGTATGGTGGATTATTTGCATTTTATCTGTTATAAATAATGATGTGTTTTTTTAAATTTTGACGTTTCACATATTATTTGGGCTTATATATATGATTTATATGTGTAAGATCGATCTGCGATATATATTGATATTTATGTGTTATACTGTGATGACCCACAATTCTGTACCCTTTGAGCCGACAATAAAGCACTCATGTCTGACCCAAGTTGCACGGAAGTATGGATGATCAAGGGTAATAAAGAAAAATAAGACAAAACAGAATCTCATACGAATGGAATAATATATAATATTGAACAAATATCTTTACGGCGGAAAACTTTTTAAATACATATATCAGAGTCTAATCTAAATTCAGCTTGGATAGTTATAAACATCTGTCCTTACAATTGCTAACAAACATCAAACTAAAACAAACTAAGTACAGCGGATAATAGAATCTGTCCATACGTAGATGAATATCTCCATCTCTCCTCTGGAAACTCCAACCGTCTTCACCTAACCTGAAACTACTCGGATCTGACCCAAGTATTGAAAATACCCGGATTAGGCTTGATAAATCAGCGTGAAAAAAACTCAATAATAAATGACAGAGTCATATATCAGCCTTTGAATAAAATCCTTTGAAAAGAAAGAGTATCTCATAAGACCGCATCCACACATAAACACGGATGGGTTTTTACTTTATGATAACTAAAACACTTTTATATCAAAACATTTGATATTATTTTTAATGACATTCTTTGGAATCATTTGCAAATAAACTTATTAATCTTAGCTGAAATTGTTACCATTATTAAATTCCAGCATACTAGGCTCTACAAAAAAAAAACGTAGGTTCTTATTGGAGAATGGATTTCCATACAAATGACCAGGTGAAGGATCTACCTTCCGAATGGGTACACCTCTAAATGGATGTCCCAAGGAACCATCAAAAAGCTCCTCTGCCAACACAAGACCGGCCTACCTCTATAACTAGATAGTACTAAATATGTCATCCCTTGGTCGTTACAGATCTTTAAATGAGTGATCATTTCCATACACCGCATTAATTTACATCATGAACGTCATAGTGGGAAGAAATATATCTAGAAGGGGAAGAATATGTCATCCATTTTGGAGATTGCTTAAATTTTAGACAATACCGATCTTCTTTTTCTTTGGAAAACTTAACAGAATCTTTTCATTTAAGAGCGTCTGGGCTTTCCTTTCTATCTATTCCATCCCTCACCTAAGAAAAGAAAACATAAGCCAGGTAAGTTCAGGACGCTGGTTGCTCCATCCCTAACCTTAGTTAAACACATTGTTTTATCTTCTTAGATTTCACAGGCGGGACAAACGTACTAGTCGTTTCCACATACTCGGAGTTTCATCTAAATTTTGGAATTAATTATAAAGATTTCAAATTATCTTTTAAATGCTTAATTTTCCTTTTAAAAATATTTACAATTGATTCCAGGAAAAATCGTTACATTTAAACTCATTATTCAAAAAGTTACACAATTTGCAGCATAAAAGTGCAGCGGAAAGTGTTGTGTACGCTCATTTAATTTAAACAACTTTTAAACATTCGATAATTCATATTTTTCAATTACAATCTATTTTAAACTATCTAAATAAATAGATTTATCAAATTTATTCCATATTTTTCCATAATTAAAAACATTCATTAAACGGATTTCCTGTTATGGTCACTTAACTACGCTAGCGCGATTTTTCTAGAAAATTGATTTGGACTTAATTCAAAATCCGTTCGATGAAATTTTGATTTTCTTTCTTCATTTAGAAGAATGGAATAGTCCGGAATCTTCTTATCTCGAAGAATTCCAAGCTATATTCCACTCTATACATTCATTTGAACTTTTCGGCACGAAATCGCGAAATATCGTTGTGCGATGCACCAAGTTTTAACTTATTTTTCAATATTTGAAATAATCTATTCAAATTCGATTCTATCACTCATAAAATCATTACAAATCATTTTAAATCAGTATTTTCACTTTTTAAAGCTTTTAAAATGTATTTTCACTATTACCATATATATTATAATGTTGTGTTATTCCTATTATTTTAATATTAAATTTTAAATTTCAATTTCAATTCATATTCAATTCTAACTTAAAATAAACACATTTAAAACTTAGATTTCAAATCTAATTCAAATTTAAACTTCAATTCAACCTTAGTCTCAAATTTAATTTTTTTAAATCGATTTCAATTTCAATTTAACTATCCTTTTCAATCCCATTTCACTTCAAATTTCAAATTCTCTTTTATTTTTACTTTAATTTCACTTCTAATTGAAAAGAGACTTATTTTTTGAAAATATCTCATATCACTAAAATATGGTCTTATTAATAAAGGGATTATTAAATCAAAATGAACATAACCAATATCCATATTTATCACTAACATAACATCCATTCAACCAATCACATAACATATGATTTCAAATCCAACAATCACTATTAATACCATAACGGGATATATTATCACAATTTAATTATCTTACCAAACTATTAAAAATTCATATGTCATAAGGGTATAAATGTGATTGTTTTAACATAACCAAAATATAAATTCAAAAGCGACGACGATTGCTCACCTTCATATCCACTCCGTCGATTTTTTTAGGCTAACGTGCTTCTCGAACTAATGCGTTTTTTTTTCTGAACGTCTCGAATTCTTGCCTTAATTTATTTTTCTTTCGAACTGCTTTTGTTTTCCTTCCTCTTTTCTTTTTCTTTTTTTATTTAGCTGTGAGCTTTTGGAAGGGGTAGGTGCTTTGGCTCGGATTTTATTGGGTAGAGGTGTGTAGGTGGGTGTGGGAGGTGGGTAGGTGGAAGTTTGGGCTCGGGTTGGCTTATAGGTGCTCGGGTTGGTTTGTAGGTGCTCGGCCTTGGTGGTAAGGAGGGGGTACGGGCATGTAGGGTGGAGTTAGAGCTCGGGTTGGTGGTCTAAAGGGAGGGTGTGTGTTATAGGAAGGATGTAGGGTGGTTTGGCCGAGAGTTATGGTGGTTTAGGTGATGATGTGGCTAAATTTTGGTGATGTGGAGGTGATAGCTTGAAGGTATAAGAGAAATGGAGGAAATAGAGAAGGATTTTGGAAATTTTGTGAAATTAAAGTGAAGTGAAAAAGAAGAGATTTAGGGTTGTATTTATAAGTGGAGACTTTGCTGGTAAATGACACAAATAGCCTTGTTTACTTTTGAAACTTGATTAGCTTTGATTTGATTTGTATTTTAACGTATGGAATGATGGTTATGGAAGAGCAAGTTAAGAGGTGAAGAGGTGTCACCTTCTTATGGATTATAGTTGTTAAATCATAATTTTTTTTCTCATTTTCTATGTATAAGCATGACATCTCATTAACGAGATGAGAAGTAAGGCAATGATGTTGTTCATGTCTTTGATCTAAATTTAAAATTTTCAAATCATACTTTTATTTATTTTTTATTTTTTTAAACTTTTTAATAGTAAACTCCTTTTGTATTTTAGTGCTAAATGTAAAGTGTTTAAAAATTTGTAAACTTATATTTATATGTTATAAAATGTATCAAGTTGCAACAACTTGACGACAACTTGTTTTGGTAGAAAACGTGTTTTTTGTCAACAAATTTTACAGTCAAAATTTGATGTTTTTGTTAAGCTATATATTGAAGTAAACCAAAATATAAAATGAACATTTTCCTTATTTTAAATAAATTAAAACATGTATATTCATCTTTTAAAATCATATTTAAATAATATCAAAATCTTTATTTTTACAGTATATGCAAAACTGACAAAATGAGACAAATTTTGGTTATTTTTATAAAATAGTTATTAACATGCTTTTAAATATATTAATATACTTTTATTAACTTTATTAGATGTTTTAAATAATATTTAACTTATTAACGAAATATCTAAACTTATTTTTTAAGCCTTTATTTATTATTAACAAAACTTAACTTTTGTTGATTAGTTCTAAAATCCCAATTTGTACTTTTTAATTATTAGCTATAAGAATAGATTATTATTTATCATATATAACTTATTTATTTAAGTATTAAATTCTTTTTAAATTTAAAACGAATGAAATCTCTCATTTTCATAGTAGTGAAATTACGAGTCATTACATTCCCCCTTCTTAAAAGCATTTCGTCCTTGAAATGAAAATTAGATAAAAGAATCTATCTCATACTCGTTTCCTCAATATTTTGACTTATTTATACCGATGATAGAAAATAAGAAGGTCGATATCATAACAACACTAAAACAAATGATGCCAAACATACATACAGAGATTCACCACACTGATCTGATTACTTATTACGTACTTAAGGTTATATATATACATACATCAAGTCAAACTTTTATCGTACCCATTCTAGTGCGTACTGCACACCTAAGATAATATATAAAACAACCAAAAAAGACTATACATCTAAAACAACCAAACTGATACTATATCAACATAAATGAATACATCCATATAACTCAATCCCTGACCTAAGAACGTACTATACCTGAGGTCTATAATATATACATACCAAAACATCAGTCCAACCTTTATATCTTAGTGTCTGCTATTTAACATAACAATCCAACTATTAAGTAGGCAAATCCAATACATCATACTATATGTGATATTTGATTTGATCTATTATTCAAATTCACAACTTAATTTCCGAACTAGTATCGATTCCTCGATTTTCTAGTGCGGACTTTGAACGGACTTTCTAATCACTAACCCTTGATTTCCTTGCATAGTTCTCAACTGTGATAAACAAACTAGAGTACGTAACCACAAACTCTCATCAATGCTCACCGTTAGAAATCAAGTGATAAATAATTTTTTGGATTGGTGTAAATACCTCAAGGTACTGTATTCAAATCTTAGATCAAAATTTATATGCCGAAATGATCAATGTATAACTTATGTATTTATTCACGTCCATTTTTACCTAATACATTTTTTAAATTTCTATTAATTCAAGTTTATTTCACAACCGTTTACTTTCTTTTAAATACATTATTACTTATGCATACAAATATGTCTTAAATTTGTATAATATACCTTTGCTTTCTAATAGTAAATATACATATCCCCAAACTTCAAACCGTTATTACTTAAATTAGGGTGTTTAACCAATGTGGAACTCTACTATTATTCCAAATTAATAAGTTATAAGTCTTAACCCTTAGTTTTATTTATCCAATATCTTAATTTAGCTAATATTATTTATCTTATCCATATATTAATAAGACAACTTTGCGAAGTGTACATCATTTTCTTACCGATTCTATGATTAACCTACTTAACTTATTTACCTATCCATTTTCTAAATCAAATTTCTTAACCTTAAATCCATCAAATACCTTATAGTCAAATTGTGAAACTTAATTCATATGGTATTTACTATTCAAACATTTTCATCCAACAATCAACCTACTAACCATATTATTCAAAACTTTCCCCTTTTTTCTAACCTATCCACGTCCAATCTTACTTTATCACGAATCAAAAATGTTACCCTAATTGTATCAATAATTCAAAGTTTTATATTATGATGATATTTCTTATTCCTAAATTTCACTTTAATTTTTAACCTAATCAAAGTGTCTAAATTTCAAATTACTTTATCGCCTTTATAAGTTATAGAACTTATCCTTTTATAATATATTTACAAAAGTCTCAATTTAGGTTTATCTTTTTCCTATCTTGTTGATAAGAATTTTTCTAAGTATGTATTTTCTTTTTACTTTCTCCAATTACAACTTCTAACTTCAATATTATCATCAAATATCTTATAGTAAAATTGTGAATTTTACTTCAGAAGATATTTGTACTTAGCTTTTAAATCAATCCATTATGATAATCATTCAATCATTATTATTTATTAATACTATATGTCCCAGGTTATATGATAAAAAGTTCTAAATTCTAGTTCTAAACCAATTGATTCTATATGAGGTATCTTATAGTCAAATCGTGCAATTCTAATCACAAGATATTCATATTTTAGTTTTACTAAGCTAAATTACAATCAATCCTTAATTTCTAACCAAAAAATAATAATATCCCCTCTGTATATTTGAAATATAAACCGAAGGTAAAATTATTTTATTTACCATCTTCTTTAAAACAGAATCACTTTTATAAAATTAACAAACATGCGCTCATATATATAACACTCTCATAACTCATTCTAGGGTGTTATGAACCGTATCTCTAATGAGTTACTCATCCTAGGATATTATTAATACTATCTCTAATGAGACTTACCCCTATCAGGCTTCGGTTTTCGCTAAACCAAAAACTCTGATACCAAATGTGATGACCCACAATTCCGTACCCTTTGAGCCGACAATAAAATAATCATGTCCGACTCAAGTTGCACGGAAGTATAAATGATCAAGGGCAATAAAAAAATATGACAGAACATAATCTCACACAAATGGAATAATATATAATATTGAAAAAATATTTTTACAGTGGAATTTTTTTAAAATATATATATCAGAGTCTAACCTAAATTCAGCTTGGACAGTTATAAACATCTGTCCTTACAATTGCTGACAAACATCAAGCTAAAACAAACTAAGTACAGCGGATAATAGAATATGCCCATACATAGATGAATATCTCCAGCTCTCCTCTAGAAACTTCAACCGTCTTCGACTAACCTGAAACTACTCGGTTGACTCGAGTATTGAAAATACCCGGACAAGCTTGATAAACCAGCATGAGCAAAACTCAATAATAAATGACAATGTCATATATCAACCTTTGAATAAAATCCTTTGAAAAAAAGACTATCTCATAAAACCACACCCGCACATAAACACGGATGAGTTTTTATCTTATGATAACTAAAACACTTTTATATCAAAAAAATTGATATTATTTCTAATGACATTCTTTGAAAACATTTGCAAATAAACTTATTAATCTTAGCCGAAATTTTTACCATTATTAAATTCCAGCATACTAGGCTCTACAAACAACACTGTAAGTTCTTATTGGAGAATGAATTTCCATACAAATGACCAGGTGAAGGATCTACCTTCCGAATGGGTACACCTTTAGATGGATGTCCTGAGGAACCATCACAAAGCTCCTCTTCCAACACAAGATTGGCGTACCTATATAACTAGATAGTACCGAATATGTCATCCTCCGGTTATTACCGACCTTTAACCGAGCGCTCGTTTCCATATACCACATTAATTTACATCCCAAACATCATAGCAGGAAGAAATATATCTAGAAGGGGATGATCATACCCTACTTAGGAATGACCCACTTAGCCTTGTCGCATCTAATCATGTTCGGTCACTTCCGATTTGATGAGGCTAGAGGTTACGATTACCTTTTCACATAGCACATATCACATCTTTGAATGCCACATTTCCATCTCCGTTAACTACTAATTGCCTTCCATAAAAATACAACTCTTGAGCTCGTATGTCACAAGAAGGGTGTTAAGCTAAGAGAAGTTTCCTTCTCTGCCACCACTGATGTACGTTTGTAAAAACCAATGTACGCAATCTTTAGAAATGCAATGTCAGACAAACATCTATACAAGTTATCCAGGAACAAGAAAAACCAAAGGCACTCTCCTATTACCACTAGTAGCGAGTAGTCCTTGCAATCCGAAAAATCTCCACAACGAGGAGACTACTGTTATATATAACTCTGTAATAGGAGCTACCCAAAGCAAGTCAACAAGCAGTCCTCACGCTATGAAGATCCATGGTCTTCAATAATCGTCATCTTCAACATGTCTTCACATTCGAACGTATACACTGGTTCGAAGTGGTTTTCTGATAGGAATCACTCAAATACGACCCCGGTTCCTTCGAAGCCAATCGTCGATAAAAAGCGAATATGAGTATACACGATTTATTAAGTCTCTTTTCACTTTGATTCTTTTCGGATGATTTTGAAATCTCTTTCTTTCGACTTAGAATAATTCTAAGAAATTCATTCTTTTTCTTTGGATAGTATTTCAAATTTCCTTACTTAACTCTCGATCCAAATTCCTTGTCTTTTAGGCGGGTCAAAAACAATGTTATTTAAGACATCGTTTACAATAAACCCTAAATCAATTTTAGCATAACAATTTTGAGTAAACAGGATCATAAAAATTATTCATTTTGGAGATTGCTTAAATTTTGGACAATACCGATCTTCTTTTACTTTGGACAACTTAACAGAATCTTTTCATTTAAGAGCGTATTGGCTTTCCTTTCGATCGGTTCCACCCCTCGCCTAAGAAAAGAAAATATAGGCCAGTAAGTTTAGGGCACAGGTTGCTCCATCCCTAACCTTAATTAAACATCTTTTTTTTATTTTTCCAGATCTCACAGGCGAGACAAATGTGCTAGTTGTTTCCGCATACTTAGAGTTTCAACTAAATTTTGGAATTGATTATAAAGATTTCAAATTATCTTTTAAATGCTTAATTTTCCTTTTAAAAACATTCACAATTTATTCCGAGAAAAATTGTTACATTCAAACTCATTATTCAAAAAGTTATTCAATTTGCAACATAAAAGTATTGCGGAAAGTGCTACATAAGCTTATTTGATTTAAAAAACTTTTAAACATTCGATAATTCATATTTTCCAATCCAAATCTCTTTTAAACTATTTGAATAGATTTAATAAATTTGTCCATATTTTTCCATAATTAAAATCATTCATTTAAATGGATTTTCTGTTATGGTCATTTAACTACACTAGCGCGATTTTTCTAGAAAATTGATTTGGACTTAATTCAAAATCCGTTCAATGAAATTTTGATTTTCTTTCTTCATTTAGAAGATATGGATATAATAGTCCAAAATTTTCTTATCTCGAAGAATTCCGAGCTACATTCCACTCTATACATTCATTTGAACTTTTCGACGTGAAATCGCGAACTACTGTTGCGGGACGCACCTAGTTTTAACTTATTTTTCAATATTGGAAATAACCTATTCAAATTCGATTTTGTCACTTATAAAATTGTTGCAAATCATTTTAAATTAATATTTTCACTTTTTAAAGCTTTTAAAATGTATTTTCACTATTACCATATTATAGTATTATTTTATTCCTATTATTTTAATATTAAGTTTTAAATTCCAATTTCAATTCAAATTCAATTCTAACTTCAAATTAAACACATTTAAAACTTATATTTCAAATCTAATTCCAATTTAAACTTCAATTCAACCTTAATCTCAACTTTAAATTTTCAAAATCGATTTCAATTTCAATTTAACTATCCTTTTCAATCCCATTTCACTTCAAATTTCAAATTCTCTTTTATTTTTACTTTAATTTCACGTCTAATTGAAAAGAGACTTATTTTTCCAACATATCTCATATCACTAAAATATGATCTTATTAATAAAGGGATTATTAAATAAAAACATAACCAATTTTCATATTTATCATTAACAGAACATCCATTCAACCATTTACATAACATATGATTTCAAATCCAATATTCACTATCAATACCATAACGGAATATATTATCACAATTCAATTATCTAACCAAACTAACAAAGATCCATATTAACAATCAATTTGGTATAAACATTCATATGTCATAAGAGTATAAATGTGATTGTTTTAACATAACCAAAATGTAAATTTAGAAGCGATGAGGATCGCTCACCTTTATATCCACTCCGTCAATCTTTTTGTAGGCTAACATGCTTCTCAAAGTAATGCGCTTTTTTCCGAACGTCTCGAATTCCCGCCTTAATTTATTTTCCTTTCGAACTGTTTTTGTTTTCCTTCCTCTTTTCTTTTTTTTGTATTTGGCCATGAGCTTATGGAAAGGGGTAGGTGCTTTGGGCTCGGGTTTTGTAGGGTAAAGGTGTGTAGGTGGGTGTGGGAGGTGGGTAGGTGCAAGTTTGGGCTCGGGTTGGCTTGTAGGTCCTCGACCTTGGTAGTAAGGAGGGGTACGACCTTGTAGGGTGGAGCTAGAGCTCAGGTTGGTGGTCTAGGAGAAGGGCGTGTGTTATAGGAAGGATGTAGGGTGGTTTGGCCGAGAGTTATGGTAGTTTAGGTGATGGTGTGGCTAAGGTTTGGTGATATGGAGGTGATAGCTTAAAGGTAGAAGAGAAATGGATGAAGTAGAGAAGGATTTTGAAAATTTTGTAAAATGAAAGTGAAGTGAAAAGGAAGAGATTTGGATTTGTATTTATAAGTGGAGATTTTGGTGGTAAATGACACAAATAGCCTTGTTTACTTTTGAACTTTGATTAGCTATGATTTGATTTGCATTTAATGTATAGAATGATGGTTATGGAAGAGTGTGTTAAAAGGTGACGAGGTGTCACCTTCTTATGGTTTGTAATTGTTAAATCATAAATTTTTTGCTCATTTTCTATGTATAAGCATGACATCTTATTAATGAGATAAGAAGTAAGGTAATGATGTTGTTTATAAAGTCTTTAATCTAAATTCAAATTTGTCAAATCGTACTTTTATACTTTTTTATTTATTTAAACTTTTCAAAAGTAAACTCCTTTTGTCTTTTAGTGCTAAATATAAAGTGTTTAAAAGTTTGTGAACTTGTATTTATATGTTAGAAAATATATCAAGTTGCAAAGACGACAACTTCTTTTGGTTGAAAATAGCGTTTTTGTCGATAAATTTTACAGTCATCATTTGACGTTTTTATTAAGCTATATATTGAAGTAAACCAAACTTTAAAATAAACTTTTTCCTTCTTTTAAATAAATTAAACATGTCTATTCATATTTTAAAATCATATTTTAATAATATCAAAATCTTTATTTTTACAGTGTATGCAAAGCTGAAAAATTGGGACAAATTTTGGTTATTTTTGTAAAACGATTATTAACATACTTTTAAATATATTAATATACTTTTATTATCTTTATTAGATGTTTTAAATGAGACTTAACTTATCAAATAAATATTTAAACTTATTTATTTAAGCCTTTGTTTATTATTAACAAAATTTAACCTTTGTTGATTTGTTCTATTATCCAAATTTATGCTTTTTAATTATTAACTATAAGAATAGATTATTATTTATTGCATATAACTTATTTATTTAAGTTATAAATTCTTTTTAAATTTAAAAGGAATGAAATCTTTCATTTTCTAAGTAGCGAAATTACATATCGTTACATATAAAGAACACGGATGATAGTAGAAATAAAAGGCAATCTAGATTTCCGATGGCTTCCGACAGCGAAAGAGCAACGGTTTTGCCATATGCACAATGGAACCATGAATTGCCATGTGTGTATGATAGCCGTCTAAAAGCCGTCGAAAGTTGTTATTGGCAGCTGTCATAAAGCCATCGAGTAAACTGTCAGAAGCACTTTTTGGTGATGGTTTATTTTCGACAGCATCAATAAGCTTTTGACAACCGCCAACGGTTATCAACCGTCGAAAATTACGCCCTTTCTTGTGGTGAGACCCCACTATTCACCATGGGTTATGTGGTGGATATTTGGGGTTTCCATTAGGAGGTTAAATAAAGGAGTTGCAGATTCTAGCTCAAACACATGTACACACATGTGTGTATATCACCATCGTAGAATTTCACATATTTAAAAAGGGACCTTTCAACCGATTGTGCATATGGACTAAATTTTAGCATAAGTAGGGTATGGTCATTTGTAATTTTTGTAAGCCGATGAATAATTTCGACATATCACTATGGAAATCTCCAAGCTTTCTTGATAATTCCCTTTTTTTCCTTAAAAATTTCAACACCTTTAATTTAATCTTTCCTGTCTAGTGTGTTACTAAAATATTCTAGAATCAATGAAGACTTTTTCATATCAGCTATCTTTTTTTAATATTCTAAAGTAGAAATATTTTTAGTTCAAAGTTACTTGCATACACAGACGCACTCATAACCGGTAACTACAAGTAGTAAACCACCTTTGTTGATTACTAGTGGTATAGACATCCTAAAAAACTTAAATGATGACCGAAAAAACGACTGCATTTTCAGTTAACCTTTATTTTTCCATTTGAGACAGTGGAATTATTATGAATAACACAGTATTTATGATATTTTCCTTATTATTAAGAAATTTTTCTAGGAGACAAGCCAACATTTGTTTTTCAAAAAACGAAGTTCCAATTGTAGACTCGAAGTGAATATGGATTAAACATGCCCGCCATACGTTAAGGTAGAGGATTCTAATATATACGAGAAGAAACCCCCTTATAAACCTATCTAACAGCGCTAGCATTACTTTTATTGGAACTTAACTCATATTTCATCAAGTACAAGATTCCATTTTCCATTTCCGTTTCAGTCATTAGTAATTTTAAAATTTCAAATTCCGTTCCGGAAATTTTGAAAATTCCATTTAAGTCCGTTTTTCTAATTCTAGTACTTTTTGCTTTAAATTACTATATACGCTAATAAATATCCAATATTGTCATAAATTTATAGTACATTTTTTACATTACATACAAAAATACACACTTTGATTAAAAATCCATTATGTGAGATTTTGTATTATTTCTTTGGGATTTTAAAACTTTGATCAATTTTGAAAATTTTGAATTCTTTATTATGATTCGATGTAAATTAACAGAAGTATAACAACTTTTTTTTTGAAACTATATGATTTCTTCTCCATTAACCTCTTGTCTCGATTAGTTTGCTTTCTTTTTTAAATCACTATATGTTTGTTGTATTTTTTTAAATTTTTTATAAGTTTTTTTCAATATTTGAAAGGCAGTTTTGAAATTTAAACCGGTACCAGAATTCTGACCTGATTTCATTTCGATTATGAGCGGAACCGAAACGAAATCACCGGAATATTCGAAATTCCATTTGAGATTTGAACCATGATTTCATCTTATAAGCACAGTGTTATCTTCTATGATCTTCTCAAAATTTGCTTTTAGAGGAACAAAATCATAATACCGCATCAACTAAGGTTCAAAAAATTGGCCAGATAATTCAAAATCAACTTGGACATTCATATCAATTGGAACAATGGTAGAGGATTTCCATATATAAGAGGTTGAATATTCATTGGAGGAGCTTGACTGATTAAGAGTAGCCATCGATGGACACATGGAAACGTCGCTAGTCTATGCCAAAAGACTATTGCTAGCCATCACTATTTTGTGTCAATAGGCAGTCGTTAGCCGTCGCTAGCCGATGGGTATTCTATTTAAAATATAGCTACTATTTACATCATCCAACCACACACATATATATCCATCTCTCTATCTACCTCATATACAATGCATATAAATCCAATTTTGAAGATAATCTTTTTGTTCATTTTTTATGAATCCAACCATACGGATTGGATTAACATGTTACCGAGCATTAGCGGTTCCAATTTGGTCTCGTTCTAATGTCACCTGCTCTTCGAATAAAGGCTTTTTGGTTCGAATATCGATGAACGGTTATAAATTTAAAATTCAAAATCTACAACCTACAGTTGTTTATTTTTTTCATCATCTTTTGGATATGGTCTACTATACTTTAGATCAACATAAGATCCAATAAATTTAATTTTCTGCTGATTATTTTATTTTATATAATTTTATCATACTAAATATAGTTAAAAACTCATAATTATTTACCCAATAAAATATATTTTAATTCATAAAAATGTTATATTGAATTAACTTTATCGAATTTGTTTAATGGATCGACTGAAAGTCGCATAGATTGATCGTATGAGTTAGATTTCCAAGAATGTTAAATATTCGAATGAGCGAAGATGAATCATCGAAAATACTAATTTAATCGATCAGAATAGTCACCGTGTTGAATTATGGTTCTAAAATATCTTATTTATTTTTAGGGATTAAATTAGCATTTCTAAACTTTTTTTAAAAATGTAATAGTAATTAAATAAATTAATTATTTAATTTGGTAAATAATAAAATGGCTAACCATTGCCACGTATACGACGGGCCATCGATAATCGTCGCTCCTTTCGGCCACCAAATGCAGTGTATCTTGTAGTGTAATTCCCTTTAGGTTTCCATACTTTCGTGCATTAAAGATTTGATATGGGAATCAATCTAAAGCTTGTAAGGTCACTGCAATTGAATCAATCTACACCGATGGAAGATCAAATCTATAAGGCTAGATCATAGAAGACTAGAAGCTTGTTCAAGATTCAAGCAAACGCAAATAAAATATCACCACCTTTAAGGGACTATATCTACTGTTGAAATCACTTGTATACATAATTGAAACAAAAAAGGGATTTTGAACTTTTATTTCCAATGTATTGATCATTGCACTCGTTACCATAATAGTAATAAAAGTAAAAAAATCTTGAAGCATAACTTTATTTTCTATGTATTGCTTACCATTAAATTGGTGTCCTTTCATCTTTTTATGCATTGCATTATCCTTTTTTTGGTTGTGAACTTCATTGCTTAAAAATTTACTTCCAGCTATTCAAAATTAAAAGAGAATAATGGCAGTTTCAATATAGAATTCCTATTATTTATCCGATGATCTTTACGGCAACAAGGTTGTTGATCAAAAAGGTCGATTATTTTAGTGATTTGCATTGAGGATAAAAGTATTGCAAAATATTTTATCTAATATGCAACAATGGTTGTTGCATGCAATGGAAGAGCTGAGACAACAAAAGGAGATTGTGGTTGCATTGCTTTACAAATTAGAACATCCAACAAAAATGTGATAGTGCCATTCAACACTAATAGAGGTTAGTCTAGGCCATTTAATGGAAGACCTAAAGCACCCCCATAATTCTCCAAATGCTTGAGTAAACATGTGCCTGTTAGGATTTCAATATACTTTAGGACAGATTAATCATGAAATCCTAGATCAGAATAGGTGACCTACATTGATTTAGTTGAAAAAAATAGAGGAAAGTAAACAGATTAGCGGAAGCCTTACCTGAATTCATAGTTGTTGTTGAAAAGGTAAATTTGGTTTGATTTTTCATATTGACACAAACCCTAGATCTTATATTAGATCTAAATTCATAGTTGTTGCTTTCATAAACGGATTAAAAGAATGAGATAAATCTAAAAGGTAAGAGTTGGATCTGATCTTTCAAATTGTCATAAACCCTAGATCTGAATTATTTCATGGAAGATGTTAGGAGAATAACTGGAGCTTATGTAATTTGGGGACCATAACCCCTTATTCATAATATTAGCATTTTCTAATTTGGCCCTTCAACAAAATAGAATTGCCCCAATATGTGACGCCCCACCTCTATACCCACGCTAGCCAAGAACACTACAGGGTAATGCCGTCAACTAACACGGAGAATAAGGCTGGTTAGGAGCGACCATCTATAGCCTTGCTCTAACTATCTATTGAATACATCGACAATTGTCATACAAACAGAACGACATATCCAATGAATACTTAAAACAAAACCATAGGTGGCTGGAGGATCTATCAGAACAGAATATAACAACTCAAATGTAATATACATCACAGAACAGTAGATCATCATATACACATATACAGATACATAACAGAGTACACAAACTGATACACGTCAAGTGGTATAGAAAACCACAATATACAGGCGAATCCAAAAGAATACATATCAGAGTTACAACAAAAAGGACTACACAAAAGCTTTAACAAAAAGGAGCAAGCTGAATAGTCCATGCGGAAGCAAAATAGGCTAAGTCTAAAAGCATCTAACCTGAAACATCTTAGTCTGACCCGAGTATAAAATACACGGGTCAGTCTAGCTAAACAAATCAGTTAGAAAACTGAACAACACTAAACCTGCAAGGTCATAAGTATAATAAATATCTCTAAAATAGATACAACAATCATCAAACAAAAGATGAATCATTACAGAACAAGCCTCATATCATTGATAACACAATAAACAAAGGATAAGAATATCCCAAAACAAGCCAAAAAGGCACATAACAAATACCAATGAAGGCAACACAAGTTCCGCAAGGTAACGGCTATATATCATGCGGCTCAAAAAGACCAACACCGAAGGGCGATACCTAGGGAATATACATATCAATGAAACATCAGAAAATTTGCACATGCTCAGTACTGTATAAACAAGTATCCATGAGCCCGAAGGCTCTAAACCCAATATCACTCGAGCGGTGACGAATGACCAACTCCAAAAGCGATATGATAGGGCAACAAGCTCGAAGGCACAAACCCGAAGGTACAAACCCGAAGGCAACATACCCGGAGGCAACAAACCTGAAGGAGACGGTCCGAACACACTATCCCAAAGGCAACAAACCGTAGTGGTGAAGGTCCAGAGGCCCAGTACTGGACACCATTAACTGGCAGAATGTCTCATAACTCCCAAAAAGGAATCCGAAAAGTGGTAACGTGAGTCCCATAACCACTCGTTCGCACTAAATGGTTTACTATCTGTTAGTTAATTTCACACTCAAAGCAGTACAAAGTTTACCTCACCTCATCGGTAAACCAGACCAAAAGGTCAAAACGATCAATCGAATAGGGCGGGGATTAATCGGAAAGATAAACACGCAGATTCATGGTCCGTGTTTTACTTAACCATTTAATCTCCTTTCCACTCCGCTCAAAGTGTGAAATTGTGTGTGTGCGTTTTAAATAGAATTTATAACTTGGAGAAACGAGCTTTTAATGCAATTTAGAAGATTATTTTATAAAAACCCATGGATGAAGTCAAAAAGGAATCATCAAGGTCAAATATGCATAAACAACTAATTGGAATCAATTTAAATCGATAAAAGTGGGAGTCACAAACAAATAGGCACACTAGGCAAAATAGGGAAACAGGAGCAGGTTGGTCGACTGAACTCTCTGAGTCGGTCGACCGAAAATAGCCCAGAAAGATTTCGGGCTCTAGCTCGGTCGACCGACCCAGAGAGTTCGGTCGACCGAACCCCAATTCCTGCATTTACTACCCTATTAATTGAAGTGCAAACTCTCACAATTCGCAACCGGTCGAGCACGGACGCTAGGGGATTATGCCCGTTGGTTACCCGGTCCTATTGGCTCCTCGATGCATCACCAAAAACATGTTCAAACATCAAAGTTAGGATTTTAAAGATTTGAACTCAAAACACTAAAAATTAGGATATTCACCAATTCAATCCAAACCAAAAGCAAGTGCACATGAGTAAGTGTTAGGAATTCATACCCAACAATCAAAGATAGTTATAGATAAAGATGTGAGATAAAAATCTCACCTTTTAACTCACAAACAAAGATGGAAAGCTCAAATGCAAAGAAAAGACCAACCACTCTCCACTTCAACTCTACTAGCTTCAATCTAAGATCAAAACAAGTATTTCCTAAATTAGGTTTAGGAGACTTTCTAAAATTGAAGGAAGAAAAGTTGGAGAAGATGAAGAGAAGGCTTACTGATAGCTTCACAGTGATTTTGGAGCAAGAATTCAAGTTTGCAAGAAGAACTAGGGCTTGGAATTTCTAATTCCTCTTCCTTTCCCCCATTTTTAGTTTTAGCATGAATTTGAGAATGAAAATGAGTGAATGGAAGGAGAGGGGACTGAGTTAGGTTATTTAGTTAGCTAGTGGGCTGAACCCAAACCCAAAAACCCAATAGAAAAAGTAGCAAAACTCGACTTACTCCAAATATATCAAAGTTATACTCAGAAAGATCGCAAACACCATTTCGAACTCAACAGAAGTGGTTTCGAGTTTTAATTCGGCCGTTTGCAAAAAGTAACATTTCGGACCTAAATCTGACTAACGACTCTATATTTAAATAAAACATTTAAAAATATAATCGTTAAATATGCGACTTGTTACAGATCTCCCCTCCTTACAAAATTGCGTCCTCGCAATTCCCAGAGACGATATTTGTAACAACTACATACATACATTATCAAAAAGAAAAGGAAATAAGCTTGAGACGAAAAGATATTCTCACCAATGTCAAGCCAAGATAGAAAACCCGGATAAGATCGCTCGATAAACTCTCTGGTTTCCCAAGTACAGTCATTGGGACTAGCGGACCATTGAACTTTAACGAGCTGCACGTCCTTGTTCCGAAGGCGTCGCACCTCCGTGTCAAGTACGCGAATAAGCTGCTGTACAATAGATAAGTTCGGTGAGATCTCAAGCTCTTGCAAATCTGGAGAATCGATAATAGAATCCGACTCCCGAAGACACTTCCGAAGTTGAGAGACGTGAAACACGTCATGAATGCCAGATAAATGAGCAGGAAGTGAAACTCTATAAGCCATAGGGTCAATACATTCTGTAATGCCCCGCCTTTTCACACGGTTCAAATCGACACACATGCCAATTCAAACCATACGGAAGGGCGGATTGTTATGGGGTAAATAAGAAAAAAAACAATAAGGAAATAAAAGGAAAACAGAATCTCACATCGGAAGGATAAAATATAATAATCAAAATACAGTTCATAAAACTATCTACAAAACATTTGATTCTTCTTTATACAATAAATATCAGAGTTCACATACCAATAAATATAAATGCAGCGGAATTAAATGGTGTAGTGAAATAATATAGTAAATAATAGTAATACAATCTTCGTCTTCGTCCTCCAAAGCTAAATCTTCAAATCCTGAAACGCTCGGACTGACCCGAGCGAATTGAAAAGACAAAACACTCGAGTCAGAACTAAAAGATCTTATGTAAGTTAAATTAACAGAATTAATATGAGTGCAGTAACTCAAGAGATGCTCATGATTTACATCTCCTAAGGATCTGTTAAACTATTTACTATGTAGTATATTGCGCTATTATAATAGTGTCTAATTGTAAAATAAACTTACTTTTTTCTTAGCATTAAGGGGTTACCCATATAGCCCTTAACACGTAATAGTCCCAGTAGTCCATCCAATATCATAGTCCCTCCTGATCGGGAAGCCACCAGAGGATACCACACGGGCTACGGGAGAAAT
This sequence comes from Allium cepa, assembly GCA_030765085.1. Lineage (NCBI taxonomy): Eukaryota > Viridiplantae > Streptophyta > Magnoliopsida > Asparagales > Amaryllidaceae > Allium > Allium cepa. Next base: position 134,389,451 of record CM060940.1, on the reverse strand, counting down.
CCAAACTCGTACAAGGCGCGATAGGGTAGGTGACACGGCCAACTAGGCAATGCCAAGGTAGATATACCAATTGTTATCCGGGCTGGTGGAAACGCGCAGCGCGCAGCTACCGCCCACCTCGAAAAACACCCCAATCAAAAATCAAAAGTGGCCACCGAATCAATCCAAAAGTCAGAGTATAATAACGAAGGAGTGCGTTCGATCAGAGGAATGACCCCATTGGCCCGAGAATCGCTCCTGTTTTAGCCACCTTATGCCAACTCATGGGAGTCGGGTCCACGTATTTACCTCATAGGAACGCCGCCACCAACCTACTTCATTCTGGATCTCCACCGCGTACACAGTTGTTAAAGTGGTTTTCGAAGTTGGCAGAGAGTATGACAACTTCCGATCCCGGTCTCTTCAACAACCAAACGTTATTATAACACCGCGGTCTTAAAAATAGTATATACTTTAAAACCAGAATATAATTATCCATTTCAAAACCCATAAATACAATATCATTTCCATTTCCAAACAATTCATTTTGATATTATTTTTATAAAACCCAATCAATAATATCATTTTATTTCAATATTATTTTCTTTTCCAGAATCATACTGCTTTAAAATTTTAATATCTGGAAACTGAACATTTGAATTATAACTTTCAAAACATAATACTTTAAAATTCATAGCTTTAAAACCATAACTTCTAAAACTTGAATGGTTTGGATATTGAAACGGTATATAAAATAAAATATTTGAGTTTAAAATTACTTTATAAAGTAAATTATCTTCACGGCTTTACAAATTTATTCATTTAAAATTTAGTCTAAATCCATAAATTTTAAATTCACTTCCATTTAAATAATCCACTTCAATTTCAATATATTCCTAACTTTGAGTATTTAACAATTTCAAAACTTAAGGTTGGAAATTCTATTCAACAATTTATTGTCCTATTATTTAGTTTTGAAATATTCATAAAATAAATCCATAAAATAAAACTCAAAATTTCTAACAATTAAATATTTCCTTCAATTTATTTATACTAGAAATATTCATTTAATTTATCTTGAATAAAATCCAGTTATAAATATCATACCTTTAAAAATTTCCAAGTTTAAATAAGTTTCATCACCTATAGAGTTTAATTCTTAAATACGCTCAATTCCAGTTAAATTTTAGTTTACCTTCCAATCTAGATTGATTTAAATCATTAGAACTCCATTATTCAACTTATTTAGTTTATTTAACAAATTTATACATAGCTTAAATTCGATAATTTAACTATATATGTACATAAAATAAGATTTTATATAAGGTCAAAAATTAATATTTATTAAACTGTATCCTATCCAAAACATAGAAAAATTATTTCAAAAATAATTTTATATATATACCGCGGTGTCTGTATATAATTTTCTATCCTATGGTCAAGTGATACAGATATTTATCATTTCAATCCGCAATTTAAAAATAAAAGTTACGGTTATATATCATTTCAAAACGCAATCCCGAATGAAATGAAAATGCATAATAACTTGCAGTTTATATAATATAGAACACATCATCCATTCACCCAGTATCAATCATCAGCTAATTTATTGCAATCATCATCAATTTAACCAATCAACAATATAGAGCGTATAAAATATAACAGGTAATAACTAACAGGTATTAACTACCAGTTTGTATTCAATAATAAATTTAATAACTATTTAACTAGCAGTTTTTATGCAAATAAATAAATTTTTAACTGTCAAATTATATGCAATAATAAAATTTATTAACAGTTAAATTAAATAAATGCGATTTAACTGAGATGATGAATAAAACATGCCAAACAGTCATAAATAAATTTCTACTCATATCTTAAGTCAATTTAACAAACATAAGAAAACTTAGAAGTTGTGAGTGGGTTAAAACACTCACCTTTTGAATTTAAATCGAATTTAAATCCAATTTAAACCCAAAAATTCGACGGTCTCCAAATCTGTCCAAACCATTCCGGAATTTTATTACGATCCTAACAAAAAAACCGCGCATGAAACGGAGTTCGTATGTGAAAAATATAGCGAAAATTGCGCTTGATTTTCAAAAATAAAATAACAAAAAAAAAGAACACAATTCACCTTGCAACATGCCACGTCAACCTCACTCCCTTCTTTCATAAACGCGCACACAGCAAGTGGAACCCAACACACCTCCGTTTGAACGATCTTTGACCACGCCTAGCCACCAATTCGACCGTCAATTCGCCGCAAAACTTCGCCGATGAACAACGTGCTAGCCCCTCTACATAACCCAGAAGGGATTTTCCGATCAGACGCACCAGTCAAAAACGCCTAAATCAATTTTGACCGCGATTTCTGGTCAAACGATGCATCGAATTGAAAAATGAATTACACCATTGAATTACGCTCGTCGAGAGCTTCAACATATATTATTTTGATATTTTTCTGACGACTTTTACTTTTTGACTCTTATTTGAAATGGATCTGGATCTAAAATTTTGTCTGCCATTAAGGAGGAGAAGGAGTTGAAAAAAATTTACGCGCAGACAAATGAGAGTAGGCGGAGGCTAGGGTTTAGCGGGGTATTTATAGATGAAGTTGAAATAGACAGATGGATCCGGATTTAAATGAATTCACAATTTGTCAATTTAAATTCCAAAAGTCCATTTATTTGATTTTTAGATCTTATTATGAATAAATGGTCAACTTACCATTTCTATCATTTCTGATTGCAATTAGCTTCAAATTTAAAAACCAAACCTCCATATCAAATAAGGATTTATTGCAAAAAAATTAGTGTTTACCTTTAATTAAAGTAAATTCAATAAATTATAAAATCTTATTTCAATGAAATTTTATACCATTTGTATTCAATTCTCTTTATTAAATCAACAATCATCATCTTATGTATATATTTAACATTCGTATATATCCAACTACCCCAATTTCTTTGCAGTTATCAACTAAATTCATATTAACGTAGTTTTTTTAATTACGTTTAATTGCAAAACATAAAATTTCAATTGCTACAAAAATTATATTTATTATAAATTGAATCCCAATCAATTTCAACCTTACAATTTAAATTAAATGGTATTCCAGTAACCTTATTAAATTACATCCAGTTTCAATTAGTGTAGAATTTGATCCTAATTACTTACCATCAAATTCATAAATTATCGATTACCTTCCAATTAAATAAAATTTTATTACAAATTAATTTACATCCTAATATAACATTTACATTAAACCCATTTCATTCCACCCATTAATTACTAACCTTAAATTAGCCTATCTTCATATTATAAATAATCCTTTTTTTTAATGATCTAATTGGATCTAAACATAAGTTTAAATTTAGGTATAAACATATATGCAATAAAGTAGCATTATATTTTGAAACGTGAACTGATTTAATTGGAAATAAATCACCCAATCCAAATTTATTTTAATAAGTTTCCAATTAAACTGATTAGATTCAATTCCAACCCTTTAATTGAGCCTATCATTACTTTGTAACGCAGTTAACACTTGTCTCACATTTCATTCCATACATATTCAAATTTCCAGTTTTCCTTTGTATAAATTATTATTTCCAAATATATTGAAGTCGTTATTCCAAATTATTATTCCAACCCAACTATATACATGTGCTAAAATTAGAAACTCAATTAACTCATTAAATAGGTTTCATTCTTTTATATTAACTTATGAAATAAATATGCATTTCCGTTGCTCATCACCTTTATACCTTTTCTCACCCACATAAATGAGACAGTTAATTTCATTTAAATGTAATCGTTTTCCAATACGTTAATAACTTTATTTCCAAGTCTTATAATACAAACTTTCCAATACGAAAAGTCTTAACATTGTTACAAATACTACTTTAATTAACATTAACGCAATACTCAATTAAAATTATTGTAACTGATTTCAAAATTGTAAATTAACAAGTTACCAAAATAGGCAACATACAATAATCGATACTCTAACCTTTAGTCACATTAATACGCTTTAATTTCTCAAAATCAAAGTTCCCATTTGTTTCTTACATTTCAAACTCAAAATCAATTATAACAAATTTCAATAATTCCCCAGACCTTTCCTTTCCATTTATCCATTTATCAAGTTTGCATTAATAAATCTTTTCTTCCATTCCTCAAATTCAACAACTAGTTCTATTATGAATACCGTTAACTTTATTTCCAAATATCCCTTAATTAATATTATCGTAAAAATTTATTTATTTTTATTCCAATTGATTAAAAATTCAATTTCTAAGTCTTAATATACTCTAAATTAACAACTTCTAAACATGGTACTACTTCTCATATTAATGTAACTTTTATTTATTGTATTAACATTTATTTCAAGTTCTAATTCTATCAACCAATTAAACAGTTAACTTATAATATATATTACACCCATTTGTCATATTCTGAATGGAGTTAGAATTTAATTCCAAAATTTATCTAAATTTTACATTAAGATAATATTAAATTACCTTTAATGAAATTAAATTCCCAATTTATTTAATGCAATCAATTTTTGACCTTTAGTTATTTCAATAAATTTGAGGTTGAGCAAGATTAATTATTTATTAACATACATTAACATAATTGCATTAATTTACATTCAGTAACAAATCAATCAATATATTATTCCACGCAATAATACACTGATTGCATTTGTTTATACTATGCTTCATTTAAAACTAAGTCATAACAATTGAATGATTGTATTACATTGGAAATGTTCATTAATTATTAACTTGCAAAAACGTATTTTCTAAATTTACGTCCAATTATTGTTAACCAAGTTTTAGTACATTAATCTTTTTAATACTTACCTCTAATTTCACATATTCGCTTTATATCCAGGCATAAACCCTTATATCCCATTATAACTTAATGCATACAATTTACAACTTCCATTTTTATATTAATTTGAATTCCATTCTAGTTAAAAAAAATAATTCACTAATTCAACATTCCCCTTTGTTTCCTATATTAAACTTAAAGCAAAGTATGACAATTTACGTTACTTCAATAAATTGCCATATAAAATTTAAATTGTTAATTTTGATTACAATTTCTACTGCTCTAATATAAATTATAAAATTTTTATTTTCTTCTCTAAATTTAAATTACAAAACCTTAATTAAATTAACAAATTTATTTACCAAAATTTACGGGTCGTTACACTCTCCCCCACTCAAAACTTTTCGTCCCCGAAAAGGAAAAGAAGGAAAACGAAAAGAATTAAATAGACAATATATCTTATTCAAAATATCAACTTTATAAAACAATAATTTACCAAATTAATTAATTAAAATAAAATATAACAATTTATACCAATTAAATCTTTTTATACTCAAATTTAATAAAGTTTGGAAACATTTTAAAAATATTTACTAAGTCCAAAATTTACGAAAAATTATGGCAGAGTCTCCTTTGTACGTAGAGGCTCGGAAGAAAATATAACATGAAACATAATAATATATAACCTATATTTTCCAAAATAATATATATCCCAACACAGGAAAACAATATAATAGCGCTATAAACCGTAATCCGAAAACGTACCTATTTGTCGGGCAATTAACGCTTATTTATGGAACCAAAAGCAGTGCAATTGCTTCCATAACCTGCATTTCACTAATAAAATCTAAAAGGGTTAACAATTTGTATAAGATGAAATATTTAAGGTTGTTTCTACCACAATAACAATCAATACAACAAACACTTGCAACAAGGCATACAACCATAAAATCAATCATTCATTCATATCAAACAAACAATAGTTGTTCGGGTTCAAAATTTAAATTGTACAGAATGGAAAATAAACTATTTAGCGCACCTTTTACTCAACAGTCTTTGATGAAACTAAATAGATTATTTATTCATCCAACCAACTTTAAGGTATCCTTACCCAACAACCACAAAACAAACAAAACAAAACAAAACAAAACAACAATTTCAATCAATAAATTAAGTTCATTCTTATTAATTTCATATCATACATTGTTGTTTGATTTCCCTTTTTACTCATATAATGATTTCTTTTAATTCTCATTTATTTCTTTATTTGCGTTACATTCATTCATTTCTCAATTTCATTTACTAGATTTTATTTATTCATTTATTAATAATATTCATGTTTAATTTTAGTTACTTGGCATAACAGTTATACAAATTTTTCTCAATTCCTCTAATTGATTAATGGTTCAATATTTACATTATTTGTTTCAGAGGTTACAATTCCAAGTTTCTTTTAAATTTCATTTATACCCTTGCATTTAATCACTTATTTTTAGTAAAAGTTCCAATTATAAATTAGTAATGTTCTAATTTACTATACTTAATTGAAACTATTAATTAACGGAACTTAAGAATTAAGTACCGGGTTAAATTTCAAATCATTTTAAAATAATAGATAAATATATACTTAAAATTTATATATCCAATTATATTTAAAACAATTTAAAAATATTTATTTGTCTATCAAAATAATCAAATATTTGTCTATCAAAATAATCTTGTAGTAAAACTACTACAGTGGCCTTCCCACTTTGAAACTCGAAAATGAATGTCGATGATGCGGCCGCCATCACCGAAATTATTTTCCAGCAACAGAGAGGGGAGTACAACTTATTTCTTTTAAAACATTTCTTTCAAATTCTAATGAAATATTTATATCATAAAATACTTCTAACAATATTATTATTATATTCCAAAATCCATTTAAAGAAATCTTCAAAAACCCCGGAACTTAAGTTCTAAGTTTCCACTTTTCATTTATTTTATTTTCAACTTAGTTTCAACTATTATTTATATTTTCATTACCTAACACCCAATCTATAGCAACAAAATATATGTCTTTATAAAATATTTTTATATATAGAAAATATAATAGGCAAAGTTATTTCATTCACCTATATTGAAAACAAATATTATGTCGGTCTGTCCTATTAAGTGTTTAGAAATTCCTATCGATGTCACAACATCCCATGCACCAACCAGAATTTATAAATACAAAACGGAACAGATTAACACAATATTAAAACATTTTTATAACACTAACAAATATGCTCTCTCATATATACACTCAACGACTCTCATAAGGTATTACTACCCTATTAGTAAAGAGTCAAACCCCACAAAGCTAAGGTTTATCGCTAAACCAAAGCTCTGATTCCAGCTGTAACATCCCGCCTTTTCACATGGTTCAATTCGACACACGTGCCAATTCAAACCATATGGAAGGGCGGATTGTTATGAGGTAAATAAGAAAAACGAGAAAGAAATAAAACAAAACAGAATCTCACAGCGGAAGGATAAAATATAATAATAAATATACGGTTCATAAAACTATTTACAAAACATTTGATTCTTCTTTATACAATAAATATCAGAGTTCACATACCAATAATATCAATGCAGCAGAATTAAACAGTGTAGTGGAATAATGTAGTAGATATAATACAAATCTTCATCTTCGTCCTCCAGAGCTAAAACTTCAAATCCTGAAAACGCTCGGAATGACCCGAGCGAATTGAAAAACAAAACACTCGAGTTAGAACTAAAAGACCTTATGTAAGTTAAATCAACAGAAATAAATATGAGTGCGGTAACTCAAGAGAAGCTCGGGATTTACATCTCCTAAGGATCCGTTAAACTATTTACTATGTAGTGTATTGCGCTATTATAATAGTGTCTAATTGTAAAATAAACTTACTTTTTTCTTAGCATTAAGGGGTTACCCATATAGCCCTTAACACGTAATAGTCCCAGTAGTCCATCCAATATCATAGTCCCTCCTGATCGGGAAGCCACCAGAGGATACCACACGGGATACGGGAGAAATCCAAACTCGTACAAGGCGCGATAGGGTAGGTGACACGGCACAACTAGGCAATGCCAGGGTAGATATACCAATTGCTATCCGGGCTGGTGGAAACGCGCAGCGCGCAGCTACCGCCCACCTCGAACAACACCCCAAATCAAAAATTAAAAGTGGCCACCGAATCAATCTAAAAGTCATAGTATAATAACGAAGGAGTGCGTTCGATCAGAGGAATGACCTCATTGGCCCGAGAATCGCTCCTGTTTTAGCCACCTTATGCCAACTCACGGGAGTCGCGTCCACGTATTTACCTTATAGGAAAGCCGCCACCAACCTACTTCATTCTGGATCTCCACCGCATACACGGTTGTTAAAGTGGTTTTCGGAGTTGGCAGAGAGTATGACAACTTCCGATCCCGGTCTCTTCAACAACCAAACGTTATTATAACACCGCGGTCTTAAAAATAGTATATACTTTAAAACCAGAATATAATTATCCATTTCAAAACCTATAAATACGATATCATTTCCATTTCCAAACAATTCATTTTGATATTATTTTTATAAAACCCAAATCAATAATATCATTTTGTTTCAATTTTATTTTATTTTCCAAAATCATACTTCTTTAAAAATTTAATATCTAGAAACAGAACATTTGAATTATAACTTTCAAAACATAATACTTCAAAATTCATAGCTTTAAAACCATAACTCCTAAAGCTTGAATGGTTTGGATATTGAAACGGTATATAAAATAAAATAGTTGAGTTTAAAATTACTTTATAAAGTAAATAATCTTCACGACTTTACAAATTTATTCATTTAAAATTTAGTCTAAATCCATAAATTTTAAATTCACTTCCAATTAAATAAACCACTTCAATTTCAATATATTCCTAACTTTGAGTATTTAACAATTTCAAAACTTAAGGTTGGAAATTCTATTCAACAATTTATTGTCCTATTATTTAGTTTTGAAATATTCATAAAATAAATCCATAAAATAAAACTCAAAATTTCTAACAATTAAATATTTCTTTCAATTTATTTATACTAGAAATATTCATTTAATTTATCTTGAATAAAATCCAGTTTTAAACATCATACCTTTAAAAATTTCCAAGTTTAAATAAGTTACATCACTTATAGAGTTTAATTCTTAAGTACGCTCAATTCCAATTAAATTTTAATTTACCTTCCAATCTAGATTGATTTAAATCATTAGAACTCCATTATTCAACTTATTTAGTTTATTTAACAAATTTATACATAGCTTAAATTCAATAATTTAACTATGTATGTACATAAAATAAGATTTTTATATAAGGTCAAAAATTAATATTTATTAAACCGTATCCTATCCAAACCATAGAAAAATTATTTCAAAAATAATTATATATATATATATACCGTGGTGCCTGTATATAATTTTCTATCCTATGGTCAAGTGATACGGATATTTATCATTTCAATCCGCAATTTAAAAATAAAAATTACGGTTATATATCATTTCTAACCGCAATCCCGAATGAAATGAAAATGCATAGTAACTTGCAGTCTATATAATATAGAACACATCATCCATTCACCCAATATCAATCATCAACCAATTTATTGCAATCATCATCAATTTAACCAATCAACAATATAGAGCGTATAAAATATAACAGGTAATAAATAACAGGTATTAACTACCAGTTTGTATTCAGTAATAAATTTAATAACTGTTTAACTAGCAGTTTTTATGCAAATAAATAAATTTTTAACTGTCAAATTATATGCAATAATAAAATTTATTAACAGTTAAATTAAATAAATGCGATTTAACTAAGATGATGAATAAAACATGCCAAACAGCCATAAATAAATTTCTACTCATATCTTAAGTCAATTTAACAAACATAAGAAAACTTAGAAGTTGTGAGAGTGGGTTAAAACACTCACCTTTTGAATTTAAATCGAATTTAAATCCGATTTAAACCCAAAAATTCGACGGTCTCCAAATCTGTCCAAACCATTCTGGAATTTTATTACGATCCTAACAAAAAAATCGCGCATGAAAGAAAAATATAGTGAAAATTGCGCTTGAATTTCAAAAATAAAATAACAAAAAAAAAGAACACAGTTCACCTTGTAACATGCCACGTCAACCTCACTCCCTTCTTTCATAAACGCGCGCACAGCAAGTGGAACCCAATACACCTCCGTTTGACCGATCTTTGACCACGCCTAGCCACCAATTCGACCGTCAATTCGTCGCAAAACTTCGCCGATGAACAACGTGCTAGCCCCTCTACATAACCCAGAAGGGATTTTCCGATCAGACGCACCAGTCAAAAATGCCCAAATATATTTTGACCGTGATTTCTGGTCAAACGATGCATCGAATTGAAAAATGAATTACACCATTGAATTACGCTCGTCGAGAGCTTCAACATATATTATTTTGAGATTTTTCTGACGACTTTGACTTTTGATTCTGATTTTGAAATGGATCTGGATCTGAAATTTTGTCTGCCATTGAGGAGGAGAAGTAGCTGAAGAAGTTTTACGCGTAGACAAATGAGAGTAGGTAGAGGCTAGGGTTTAGCGGGGTATTTATAGATGAAGTTGGAATAGACAGATGGATCCGAATTTAAATGAATTCACAATTTGTCAATTTAAATTCCAAAAATCCATTTTATTTGATTTTTAGATCTTATTATGAATAAATGGTCAACTTACCATTTCTATCATTTCCGATTGCAATTAGCTTCAAATTTATTAACCAAACCTCCATATCAAATAAGGATTTATTGCAAAAATTTTAGTGTTTACCTTTAATTAAAGTAAATTCAATAAATTATAAAATCTTATTTCAATGAAATTTTATACCATTCGTATTCCATTCTCTTTATTAAATCAACAATCATCATCTTATGTATATATTTAACATTAGTATATATCCAATTACCCCAATTTCTTCACAGTTATCAACTAAATTCATATTAACGTAGTTTTTTTAATTACGTTTAATTGTAAAACATAAAATTTCAATTGCTACAAAAATTATATTTATTATAAATTGAATCCCAATCAATTTCAACCTTACAATTTAAATTAAATGGTATTGCACTAACCTTATTAAATTACATCAAGTGTCAATTAGTATAGAATTTGATCCTAATTACTTACCATCAAATTCATAAATTATCGATTACCTTCCAATTAAATAAAATTTTATTACAAATTAATTTACAGCCTAATATAACATTTACATTAAACCCATTTCATTCCACCCATTAATTACTAACCTTAAATTAGCCTATCTTCATATTATAAATAATCCTTTCTTTTTAATGATCTGAATGGATCTAAACATAAGTTTAGATTTAGGTATAAACATATATGCAATAAACTAGCATTATATTTTGAAATGTGAACTGATTTAATTGGAAATAAATCACCCAATCCAAATTTATTTCAATAAGTTTCCAATTAAACTGATTAGATTCAATTCCAACCCTTTAATTGAGCCTATCATTACTTTGTAACGCAGTTAACACTTGTCTCACATTTCATTTCATATATATTCAAATTTCCAGCTTCCCTTTGTATAAATTATTATTTCCAAATATACTGAAGTTGTTATTCCAAATTATTATTCCAACCCAACTATATACATGTGCTAAAATTAGAAACTCAATTAATTCATTAAATAGGTTTCATTCTTTTATATTAAATTATGAAATAAATATGCATTTCCGTTGCTCATCACCTTTATACCTTTCAATTACAGTTCTCACCCACATAAATGAGACAATTAATTTCATCTAAATGTAATCGTTTTCCAATACGTTAATAACTTTATTTCCAAGTCTTATACTACAACAAACTACTTTAATTAACATTAACGCAATACTCAATTAAAATTATTGTAATTGATTTCAAAATTGTAAATTAACAAATTACCAAAATAGGCAACATACAATGATCGTTACTCTAACCTTTAGTCACATTAATACGCTTTAATTTCTCAAAATCAAAGTTCCCATTTATTTCTTACATTTCAAACTCAAAATCAATTATAACAAATTTCAATAATTCCCCAGACCTTTCCTTTCCATTTATCCATTTATCAAGTTTACATTAATAAATCTTTTCTTCCATTCCTCAAATTCAACAACTAGTTCTATTATGAATACCGTTAATGTTATTTCCAAATATCCCTTAATTAATATTATCGTAAAACTTTATTTATTTTTATTCCAATTGATTAAAAATTCAATTTCTAAGTCTTAATATACTCTAAATTAACAACTTCTAAACATGGTACTACTTCTCATATTAATGTAACTTTTATTTATTGTATTAACATTTATTTCAAGTTCTAATTCTATCAACCAATTAAACAGTTAACTTATAATATATATTACACCCATTTGTCATATTCTGAATGGAGTTAGCATTTAATTCCAAAATTTATCTAAATTTTACATTAAGATAATATTAAATTACCTTTAATGAAATTAAATTCCCAATTTATTTAATGCAATCAATTTTTGACCTTTAGTTATTTCAATAAATTTGGTGTTGCGCAAGATTAATTATTTATTAACATACATTAACATAATTGCATTAATTTACATTCAGTAACAAATAAATCAATATATTATTCCATACAATAATACACTGATTGCATTTGTTTATACTATGCTTCATTTAACACTAAGTCATAACAATTGAATGATTGTATTACATTGGAAATGTTCATTAATTATTAACTTGCAAAAACGTATTTCCTAAATTTACATCCAGTTATTGTTAACCATGTTTTAGCACATTAATCTTTTCAATACTTACCTCTAATTTCACATATTCGCTTTATATCCAGGTATAAACCCTTATATCCCATTATAACTTAATGCATACAATTTACAACTTCCATTTTTATATTAATTTGAACTCCATTCTAGTTATAAAAAAATTCATTCACTAATTCAACATTCTCCTTTGTTTCCTATATTAAACTTAAAGCCAAGTATGACAATTTACGTTACTTCAATAAATTGCCATATAAAGTTTAAATTGTTAATTTTAATTACAATTTCTACTGCTCTAATATAAATTATAAAAAAATTATTTTCTTCTCTAAATTTAAATTACAAAACCTTAATTAAATTAACAAATTTATTTACCAAAATTTATGGGTCGTTATACGTTCAGTAATAGAAAATGGTCCTATAAAGCGAGGAGCCAATTTCCCAGATAAGAAATAACGTGCAGATTCGCACGAAAAGAAAAGCCACATAAAACAATCTGAACATCATCACAAAGCATGCTAAAGGTAGCGGATCCCCCAATAGGATTCGCAATCCTTAAAGAAGTAACCAAACAAGAAACATCCAAAGATAAATCATCGACGAGCTTTTTCGATACGAAAGAATGTGAAGCACCCGTATCAAAAAGAAATCGTATACTATGATCATGAAATAAAATAGAACCTTCCAAAATAGATGAAGATATACCTTTGGGCGGAGAAAGACCTTCAGAAGCCTTAGCAGCATAAAGCTTGCTAGACTTGGCACCATCAGGAACAACAGGGCAAGTGGAAACATGATGACCTTCCTTCTTGCAATAGCGGCAGAAGAGAGGCTTAGAACAAGCTCGAATCATATGATCAGGAGAACCACAATTGAAACACTTCCGAATGAAAGGTGTTCCAGCAGACTGAGACTGAGAATTAGAACCCTTAGACTTCTTCTTCTTGGAAAGAAAAGACCTAGACTTCTGAAATGGAAACTGCTTCTTGTTGGGGTTCTTGGAAACCTCAACATCATCACCACTACCACACTCCTTCTCGATGGTTTCGAGATAAAGCGTAAAATCCACCAACTCCTCAAAAGAAAGCTTAAGCTGGAGCAACAAGGACTTCTTAAGATATTTCTTAAGATCAGAGACAAACTTTAGATTCTTCTTATAAGAAGTGCTAATAAATTCAAGACCATACTTAGATAAAGCCTCGAATGATGCAACATACTCAGAAACAGAAGACTTCCCTTGCTTCAACTCAAGGAAGCGACGGGTCAATAAAACTTTTTCAGATTCAGGAACGAACTTGAGTTCGAATCGTCCCCGAAACTAAGTCCAAGAAAGAGTAGATTCATCAATTTCAGCTATAAGAAGCTCATACCAATCAAGAGCACGCCCTTGCAATAAGCTAGAAGTTACAAGAACTCTATCATGATCAGAAAGATCCATGCGAGAGAAGATACGCTCGCACGTGCGAAGCCAAGCTTGGACTTCAAGAACGGACTCGAAGCCTTTAAACGGCTTTCCTCCAAGATAAGCAAAATCACTGCACTGACGTGCAAAGGCAGACTTGCGAGGTGGAGATACTCGAGGAGGAACTGGAGGCTAAGTGCTCCTAAACAATTCCAAAAAGTGATCAGCAGACATATAAATGCCATCCGGATGTGAGCCACTGGATTGCCCAGCATCCGAACGTCGTCCCCTACCTCTTCCACCCATACGCTGAAAGTTAAGATAAGAACAAGATTATACACAAGGTAGATGTCAATAATTCAAATGTGGAATACTACGGAACAAAATGCATTCCTAGACGTATTTCCACATTCTATCTACTACCAAGGCACAGAAGGAATATAGGCAAGCTGATTCAAAGATTTGTATCACTTATACACTTTGATGTAATGGAATATGTGCTTCTATTCTGTGTTTATCATATTTTATTTTGAACTCAGCTCTGATACCAAGTTGTGACGCCCCACCTCTATACCCATGCTAGCCAAGGACACTACAGGGTAATGCCGTCAACTAACACGGAGAATAAGGCTGGTTAGGAACGACCATCTATAGCCTTGCTCTAACATCTATTGAATACATCGACAATTGTCATGCAAACAGAACGATATATCCAATGAATATTTAAAACAAAACCATAGGTGGCTGGAGGATCTATCAGAACAGAATATAACAACTCAAATGTAATATATATCATAGAACAGTAGATCATCATATACACATATACATATACATAACAGAGTACACAAACTGATACACGTCAAGTGGTATAGCAAACCACAATATACAGGCGAATCCAAAAGAATACATATCAGAGTTACAACAAAAAGGACTACACAAAAGCTTTAACAAAAAGGAGCAAGCTGAATAGTCCATGCGGAAGCAAAATAGGCTAAGTCCAAAAGTACCTAACCTGAAACATCTTAGTCTGACTCGAGTATAAAATACACGGGTCAGTCTAGCTAAACAAATCAGTTAGAAAACAAAACAATACTAAACCTGCAAGGTCATAAGTATAACAAATATCTCTAAAAGAGATACAACAATCATCTAACAAAAGATGAATCATAACAGAACAAGCCTCATATCATTGGCAACACAATAAACAAAGGATAAGAATATCCCAAAACAAGCCAAAAAGGCACATAACAAATACCAATGAAGGCAACACAAGTTCCGCAAGATAACGACTATATATCATGCGGCTCAAAAAGACCAACATCGAAGGGCGATACCTAGGGAATATACATATCAATGAAACATTAGAAAATTTGCACGTGCTCAGTACTGTATAAACAAGGATCCGTGAGCCCGAAGACTCCAAACCCAATATCACTCGAGGGGTGACGAATGACCGACTCCAAAAGCGATATGATAGGGCAACAAACCCGAAGGCACAAACCCGAAGGCACAAACCCGAAGGCAACATACCCGAAGGCAACAAACCTGAAGGAGACAGTCCGAAGACACTATCCCAAAGGCAACAAACGGTAGTGGTGAAGGTCCAGAGGCCCAGTACTGGACACCACTAACTGGCAGAATGTGTCATAACTCTCAAAAAGGAATCCGAAAAGTGGTAACGTGAGTCCCATAACCACTCGTTTGCACTAAACGGTTTACTATCCGTTAGTTAATTTTACACTCAAAGTAGTACAAAGTTTACCTCATCTCATCGGTAAACCAGACCAAAAGGTCAAAACGATCAATCGAATAGGTCGGGGATTAATCGGAAAGATAAAAGCGTAGATTCGTGGTCCGTGTTTTACTTAACCATTTAATCTCCTTTCCACTCCGCTCGAAGTGCGAAATTGTGTGTGTGCGTTTTAAATAGAATTTATAAATTGGAGAAACGAGCTTTTAATGAAATTTAGAAGATTATTTTATAAAAACCCATGGATGAAGTCAAAAAGGAATCATCAAGGTCAAATATGCATAAACAACTAATTGGAATCAATTTAAATCGATAAATGTGGGAATCACAAAAAATAGGCATACTAGGCAAAACAGGGAAACAGGAGCAGGTCGGTCGACTGAACTCTCTGAGCCGGTCGACCGAAAATAGGCCAGAAAGATTTCGGGCTCCAGCTTGGTCGACCGACCCAGAGAGTTCCGTCGACCGAACCCCAATTCCTGCATTTACTACCCTATTAATTGAAGTGCAAACTCTCACAATTTGCAACCGGTCGAGCACGGACGCTAGGTGATTACGCCCATCGGCTACCCGGTCCTATTGGCTCCTCGATGCATCACCAAAAACATGTTCAAACATCAAAGTTAGGATTTTAAAGATTTGAACCCAAAACACTAAAAATTGGGATATTCACCAATTCAATCCAAACCAAAAGCAAGTGCACATGAGTAAGTGTTAGGAATTCATACCCAACAATCAAAGATGGTTATAGACAAAGATGTGAGATAAAAATCTCACCTTTTAACTCACAAACAAAGATGGAAAGCTCAAATGCAAAGAAAAGACCAACCACTCTCCAGTTCAACTCTACTAGCTTCAATCTAAGATCAAAACAATTATTTCCTAAATTAGGTTGAGGAGACTTTCTGAAATTGAAGGAAGAAAGAGTTGGAGAAGATGAAGAGAAGGCTTATCAATAGCTTCACTTTGATTTTGGAGCAAGAATTCAAGTTTGCAAGAAGAACTAGGGCTTGGAATTTCTAATTCCTCTTCCTTTCCCCCATTTTCAATTTTAGCTTGAGTTTGAGAATGAAAATGAGTGAATGGAAGGAGAGGGGACTGGGTTAGGTTATTTAGTTAGCTAGTGGGCTGAACCCAAACCCAAAAACCCAATAGAAAAAGTAGCAAAACTCGACTTACTCCAAACATATCAAAGTTTATACTCAAAAAGATCGCAAACACCATTTCGAACTCAACAGAAGTGGTTTCAAGTCCTAACTCGACCGTTTGCAAAAAGTAACATTTCGGACCTAAATCCGACTAACGACGCTATATTTAAATAAAACATTTAAATATATAATCGTTAAATATGCGGGTTGTTACACAATATCTACACATTAATGCCATGACAAATATACATGTAAGCCATTTAAATTTAATTCATAATTCGATCACTTTAATTATGCTTTACAACAAAATGGCACGACACATTTATTTTACATATGTGGCCCACATATTGAAATTTTCCAATAATCTCCCCCTGGACCATATATGTAATAACCTTATGAATGTGTTTAACTTTATAAGATCCAAAATTTGCTATTTATAACATAAGGTGTTTCTGAAACAATCTCATACATTAACTATGCTGGCAAAGGATTAAAGTGGTTTTCGTTATGTTCAGTGTAACTAAACCAATCAATGGTCACATATACCAACACAATCAGACGACATAAATCAATCATGGATGCGTAGCATGTATATTACATGAGATGTGATCTATATATGTCTATTTCCAACTGGTCGTACTTTAGTGAGATCAAAACGTTCAAATTTGAACAACCTAGAATGCAAACAAAACTTTATACCTTTATTTCTGATTAGAAAAAAGAACTTGATACATATCTGTAACCAAAGTATATAGCAATGTGTCGTATAACAGTACCAAATGGAAACTCCCCCTAAACCAAAATATTCTTACATAAAAGTTACACCAATTGAGCAAGATGTTCATGAAAGACCTTGGGAATCCTTTTATAAGCGGATCCACCATAATGGACCTTGTCATAATATGCTCTATGAATTACAATCTATTTTGCCTTCTCCCCTTACTGGAAAATAATATGTTGTTTATTGTTACAATATTAATTTAATGATCTTTTAATTTCTTTATTCGACATTCCATTGCTTTATTAAAAAAAATATACAATTATTTTCCATCGTTGGATGCCCCATAATGGAAAATAGCAAAGAAGGCTATAAGTATCTATATGATAGCTTTCCTTATATAGCTTCGTCGGAGAAAAAAATAACAACATATTATTATTACTTTTGACTTCAAAAATATTCGGACTGTAATACCTTATGATCTCTAACCAATCCGTCTTGAGCTTATAATCCTTTGTTTCTTAAAGATATCTCGTAACCATTTTGGTTACCAATAATTGATCCACTTTTAATTTTAGTATCTACCAAATAATACATGCAATGTCCATATATGTATATGCTTTAGCATGCATTAGACCCCACACCTCAAATGCATGAGGAATCTTTTGCATTTCTTTAGCTTCAAGGATATTCTTATATTACTATATAAGACAACATTTGTCTATTTTGGCAAAAGAGAATTGATTTTCAGTTTGCATACTAAATAAGTTTTCTAAAGCCTTATCCGCCCAGCCCTTTTGTGATAATCCAAATAGCACCCCATGAATAATAATGATGTATTTGAATCCCTGATACAAAATGGTAATCCACAAGTGGTTTTTTAAAGTTGTTTCATCAATGTCTCTATTGAGAAACATGACTTTAACATGCTTCTGATATTGCTCAAAATCATAATTTATAACAAGTTTCATAATAATTCTAAAGAATCTTTTAGTAAAACAAAAGAGAAAGCCTCTTTAAAAATCAAACATTGTTTTCCTTTTGAGTATAGTCTTTTCTATAATAAGCCTTGTACATTTTAACATTACCCACTTGATCCCTTTTTTTTGAATAGTTATGCATAACTAATGATCTTATTATCACAAGGTGATGGAAAAGATCTCAGACTTTGTTGTCCTTATAGATTTACATTATGTATTCATACCTTTTCATATTAGTACCTTGTATGGATTGATGTAAGTCCAAATAGTCATCTTCACCAATCCAATATTTATCTTTATTAAAAAATACTACATAGTCATCCAGAATAGTATTTCTTCCTTTTCAAATGGATTTCCATATTGACCTTACACTTTGAGGTTGCTGAGTCTGTTTTCTTAAATTAATAACCTTAATTTGAAGAAAATTTTGTTTGACAATGTCTTAGGTTCTTAATTTTCTTCTTTTTAATGAATGAAACAAGTCCTAAACATTATTCGAAGAAGTAACTGTAGTTGAATCAAAGATAATGATTCTCCTTAAAGACAATGATACATACCTTAAAATTTCGTTTAGCACTGTCAAATTATGCTTCTTAATTTACTTCTTGTTAATGAAACGAAACAAATCTTATGCATTATCCAAAGAAGTAAATATAGTTGAATCGAAGATAATGATTTTCCTCAAAGACAATGATCTGTACTTTATTTCCCCCTAAACTTAACATCCTAAAAAATTGTAGAATTTCCCATCTTATAATTTTTCTTGGTGTGGGTTTTATAGTAGCTTTTAAGTCGCTTAGAATACTAAAAAAGTTTTACTGTCTTTAGTGCCTCAATCTACAATTATTTCGTAAGCTGAAACATATAATCATATTAACCATCGAATCGTAACCTGAGATTTCATTATAAAAGGTACTTAGCATAAGTAGATATATATATAAGCTATATTTTAAACATTAAGTACTTTAATTCCAACGGTGTTTGAATTTATTAATCTTATTATTTCTAAATGAATAGTAATAAATTAATTTGTTCATATTAAAAATAGAAAACTAAAATCTATCCAAATCATAGCATCATAAAAATATCAAGTAAATCCCAACAATATTACTGAAATCTTAATAATGTCTTAAAAAATATGTAGTAAACTTTACTTTATACATTTGTGTATCATATTAAAGAAACAACTATAAATATATTTATATGTTATTTCTTTTCTTCTAGATCCTTAGCGACTTCTTTATCCATATTTATACATTTATTTACAATGTAAGATAAATAGGTACTTTCTATCTTACACGTTTCAATCTTTCTTCTCCTTAACACAATGTTATAAGCTCGGTAAGTCATTATTTTATTCTTAAATAAATTAACAATAATCTTAAAAAAATGTATACTGTAAATAAAGTGAGTTCAAAAAAATAACAATAACTTGAGTGCCTTTAACTTTTGAAGCAATATTTTCCATATAGTAATCATTTATGTTTCTTTCATTTTGACTTTATAGAATCAACCAATATAAAGCGTGCTTGTTTCTCCGTATCATTTTTGGCAAAAAAATGTTTTTTTAGTCTGTAAAGAACTCCTTAGAAATTGGTTATCTCCATGGATATCACATCCTTGAAAGCTTCTGAAATATTTTATGCTATGATCTTTTGACTCTTGCCTTTTTTTGAATTATCTCACCTTTAAATGTTCTTCAATATTATTATAGTATTCAACCATAATATGGGTGGGTATAACGCTCCTAATTGCAAGAGCTAGATCCATGAAGTAAAGAACAAACAAGTTGTTCTCTTAATAATCCTTACAGTTAGTCCCAAACAAGATGGGAACATTAAAATTAGCAGACACATTAGTCACATTAGTTGAAAATTAAAAAAAATTAAGGATTGATCGTGTATGCTCATATCCCATATCAGCCATAATAAATTCAAACAATTGGTGAGTTTCTTCTTAAGATACCGAGCACAACATTAATATCAAGTCTTTGGATTGTAATATTAACTGCAAGTGGTACTCTTGTTGTAATGATCAAATATTGACAATAAATTCAAGCTAAATAACAATCTTCCTTTGAGCCAATCAGTTATTCACTTGTGAAACCTTATAATTATCACATATTTATTGCCATACATGTGTCAGTTATTTGGCCAAATATTAGTCTTCCTTTGGACTGGCTAACATCTGCATAATTAAATACACACAAATATCAAACATTTTCATGAATAACTAAAATAAGAGAGGTCACTTTGGTGATATGTTATTTCAATTAGCTCACTTGGAATGTAGGATATTTACAATTAGTTTGCAAATAGACACCAAAATATATTTGAATTTATATCTTAGTGAATGTACAATATTTCAAGTGCTATAAAATACTCCCAAAAGCACTTTACGTCTATATGACACTTGAAAATCTTAAAATTATAATTGTGTCACAACATGTTTTAATCATAGCTATTATAATCTTTTACTTTAAGTATGTGGTTACATTTATAACATTTTCTAAATAAGTATAATACAAGATATCATAAATAAATCACATAACAAATGTCATGGATAAACGCCATAGCTAAATGGCATATAAAGTTATACATAAATGACACAGTAAATGTCCTAATAAATAACATGAATGAATGTAGTAGCTATGATGTATGTCTAAACCAAAATATAGCTATAGAGAATGCTACCGTATCACTTTATCTTTATTTATTATTCGGATACCTAATTAAGCTCGGTAATCATGCATTTTGGCAAAATATAAAAACTGCCACTCCTTTTATTTTATGCTAACCAAAGCACGAAAGTGGAACATGTTTTCAACAGGCATGAGTCAAACATGTGAAATATATGTAACTATTAAGCATAAATGCATCAAATAATACACCATATGTCTTTTTATATTCCAAATAAAAACATGCCGCTTTATTAAATTTATTGCAACTACGCATTTACTGCATTTATGATAATAAATTAGTTAACTTATTACCATAACAACCACATTTAATGCAATTGTGATAAAAATAAATGATATTGATCGTTATGTGGTCCAAATGTAAATTAGTGTCATGTTAAAATTTATTTCAATAATAAAATAAACATAAAAATAATAAAGGAGCATACTTTATTTCTAATTAACCAAAATTTATGAAATAACCCAAATATCTTATATAAATATCCAAATCACTTAATAAAAAGTTACGTAAGGTAAAATAACTTAGAACTAGATTTATATTTGTTGCATAAATAGTTTTAACTTATATATACCTGTTTATACCATTTATAAACATTAAAAAATGACTGTAAATATCAGATCCAAAACATTCCTCGCCTTAAAATTCACAACTTATGTATAAAATATACAATAATAAACATGTGAATGCTTTAACCAATATAAATTATTTTTCAAAATTTAAAGGAAGTTAGATTATTTCTTATAATTTAGCGATTTCAAAATTCTATCCTATTTCAAAAATAGCATACAGATCATTTAGATCTATTTATCTTTCTACACCAAAATAATTTCGTAAATAAGCCTTTCAATTTACAATAAAAAATTGATATAAACCAAATCCAAAATCATCATCAAAAAGTCCTTGATGCATAGATCAAGTAGATCTAAAACTTAAGTAAGGTTATTACGGGACTTCTTAAAAATGTTCAATTCAAAACTTACTCATAATTAAAAAAAATTCCAATGAAATCGATGATGGGTGGCTCTGATACCACTTGTAGGATTTCAATATACTTTAGGATAGATTAATCATGAAACCCTAGATCTAAATAGGTGACCCATATTAATTTAATTGAAAAGAAATAGAGGAAAGTAAAAGGGTTAGCGAAAGCCATACCTAAATTCATAGCTGCTGTTAGAAAATTAAATTTGGTTTGGGTTTTCCATATTGACACAAACCCTAGATCTTATATTAGATCTGAATTCATAGTTGCTGCTTTCATAAACTAATTAAGAGAAAGAGATAGATCTAAAAGGTAAGAGTTGGATCTGATCTTCCAAATTGACATAAACCCTAGATCTGAATATTACATGAAAGAGATTAGAAGAATAACTAGAGCTTATGTAATTTGGGGACTATAACCCCTTATTTATAATGTTGGCATTTTCTAATTTGGCCCTTCAACAAAATAGAATTGCCCAAGTATCTACACATTAATACCGTGACAATTATGCCTGTAAGTCTTTTAACTTTAATTCATAATTTCATCACTTTAGTTAAGCTTTACACCAAATAGCACGACACATTTATTTTACATATGTGGCCCACATATTGAAATTTTACAACAATGCCATATTGAGAAAGAGGCGATGATTGGAAAGGTAAACTAAATGGAAGTAATATGAAGTTGGTAATTATGGCACATCCGAGCATAGATCTAGACATGGAGACTCTTAATGGTAAATTTTCTTTAATGAATCGGTTATCGGGAGCTCTATTTTGACGCCATAAGAAACAAATCGAGTACATGTATATATTTCAAATATTTTGAGTGATCAAGTTTATAAATGGGACAAACTTCACTAGTGAACTCAAGAAATCTGGTTCGATGTGATGTTAAAAAGTTAGAGGGGTCTCATTGAGACTAGAATCCCAACTGGAGTACAATGAAAGTGGAGATTGTTGGTGCGACCTCATGTGATCGAAAATCAAATTTTCCAACCTTGATGGTCAAACTAGGGCACAACAAGGAGGCGAACTGAGGTGGTGAAATAGGTACAATCATATGAGTATTTCACTATGGAGTGGAATGATTTAGGTATATTGAAGCGGCTTACGATGATTAGAATTTGTGAATTAAACAAACCACGATCGCCAGCTTATAGTGCAATGATGATCTTCGAAGGAGTAGTGAGTGGTGCCATTAAGAGAAACTTTAGATGAGGGTTATAAAGTTATTAGTGGTGAAGACAAGTAGATAACTCCGAGTTGGGCAGCAGTGATATAGGATCAACGGCGGTGTTTATATTTGACTTGGTATGGTGGAGATTTTGCGAAAAAGTCTAGGAGATATATGGAGTTACAACGGCAGATGTAATGGCAAATTTTGTACTTTAGCCCATGTAATTACTATAATTAATATTTTGTATTTGGTTCTAATATAGCGTAGCTTTGCATATAGTTGACACTTGATCGATAAAAGTAGGGCGATGATTGATCTGCTAGAGAATCTGCGATCTAATGCGACTTCAAATCGAGGGTGCATTCATGGATAAATTGAATTAGAAGTTAGATGTAAAAGATTAAAATGTTCACGGACAACTTTTTGATTAGAGTTTTGGTATGATATAAACATTGTTTGTATTTTTTTGTGAAGATAATTTATTTTTATTTTGTAATAATTAATAATAATTTTGAGTAAAATGAATGACCCTCCTAATGGAGGAGAGCAGACATGTAGTTTTATTCTACACTTAGAAACTGAGTTACCAACAAGACTGGTAGGTGGCTCTTCCCCATGAACCTGTACAAATAAAAAACCCACCAAAAAATATGAAAGAATTAAAATGAATACATTTTTCTTGAAAAAGGGTTCCTTTAATTGCTTTAACATAACTACAAACAAAAACACAGTAGCCAAAGCAGACAAGGCTACAAGCACCATAAAACCAAAAAAACATACACCTCGGTAATACAAATATATACTGCTTATAACAAATTCTTGTCTTCGTTTCCCTACATATGTTGACCCACCATCCCATAACTAGATATATTCGGCCTAGTAGTGTATGTGCAAGATTGTAGGCCTTTGTAACTTCCCCTACTTGGAGGTCCAAAACAAACTGCTATAGATACTGCAGTCATCTATAGATATTAATTCTCGTTGACAAATTTGGTAACGTTAGATACATTGATATAATAAAAACACATGGATATGAAAAAAATTAAAAAAAACATAAAACAGATTTATTGTTCCACTTCAAATCACATTTAAAATTTATTACATGCTCCCAATTTGTTAATCATGTTTAGAGAAATATATTTATTACAAAATACGCCAAGAGCGACGTATGAAGATGCCCTCTTGGTTGATCAGAGTCTAAATGTAGGCAATTAAACAACTTTGCCATTACATCCAAAACACGGTGAAATCAAACAGAAAGAACACCTTATAGCTAGCTTGCCTCTTGCATGTCTCAGGAAGCTTATTCCTCTAAGGAGAACCTGCAAACCTTAATTCTCAAACTACTCAAAATTAATCGAGAACCCGAGAGTTCAAGGAGAAAACATAAATTTCGAGTCAGACAAAAGTCTGGTATGAATAATAACCTACCATCTCGAACTATATAGATATCTACTGAGACCACGCCATTTAGCGTAATGGGTTTTCCTCTAACTAGTATCTTAACCCAATTTATAATAACCATATACTTTGCACCTTCAACCACAATGGTTAAAACATAACATAATAAATGGTATTATGATGATATGCAAGCATGCAATATGCTATGGATTACCCATCCTCATTTACCTGACTATATGTCTCAAGTTATAACTTCTGGATCACTATTAACCTATTAGTTTTCATGGGCTGACTAATAACTTGTTAATACTTTATGGAACTTCTACCCACTTTCATAGTTTTCATAGGGTCATTGTTGAACCTATTGGTTCCCTACCAATACTATCATCCAATAATAGTTTTTACGAAATCTCTATGAACCTATTGGTATCTATCGATAAATTTCTCCAATCATAGTTTTTATAGATTTACTATGAACCTATTGGATTCTCCAATAACCTCTCTCATATCATAGTTTGCATGGGATCACTATGAACCTATTGATCTCCTTCAATAACTTAAGCCAGATATAGTTTTCATGGGATCACTAAGGACCTATAGAATAACTATTTCCATACATAATTTTCATGGACTTCCTAAGAACATGTCTGACCAATAATCCTTTGATCTGTCTTTAGGCATCTTATTTACTGGTCTACCTGACCTCTTATATGCAATTCTACTCACACAGGAGTTAATTCTCTCTCCCTATATATATATGTATGTATGTATGTATGTATGTATGTATGTATGTATGTATGTAGGTATGTATCTATATTCACTATTGGGACTACCTAGCTAGTTATTCTTCCCTTAACACCCCAAAATGCAGTTATGGGTCAATATAAAGTGAATATGTCTACAGAAGAAACATACATGATAACTGATCATAATGTAATAATATTAAAATCTATGGTTTAATTTTATTATAATCATTTTCCAAATGAAACATAGTTAATACCCTTAACCCACTATCTTAAGAAAGAAAGGCTCCTTCAAAAATTTCCAAAATTAAATCTCATTTCACAACTCCTTCATATTGCCATAAATTTACTTTTAAAAATTGAAATAGGGTTTCTTGTTTGAAAACTAAGGCTTTCGAAACCTTAGGCCTTCTCTTTCGAAATCATTAAAAACATACATTTCGAAAGTATTCATACCTTCCTTTCAAAATACTTAGAACATTCCTTTCGAAACCATTAAAGGTATACCTTTCGAAATACTCAAAACATTTCTTTCAAAAGCATTGATACATACCTTTTGAAACCATTGTAGATATACCTTTCGAAACACTCAAAGCTTACTTTTGAAACATTTAAAGCTTACTTTTCGAATGTACTTAATTCAAGTAAAATTTATGAAGGCATAGCTTCGAAACCTTTGAAAGTATCTCTTTCGAAATTGGGTCAAAAAAAGAAGAAAAAGTAACCCTTTCGAAAGCATTGCTTTTAAGTAAAAGAATTTGGGGAAGAGGATAGATTCGAAATCACTCTTTCAAAAGCACTCATAAAAGTGTCTACAAGAACCCTTTTGAAAGTATAGGGGAGGCGGGATTCAAATGTTACAAGGGCAAAAGCTTCCCTTTCGAAATCATTGACTTGAAGTTATAAAGAACGCGGCCTTTAAATAATTCGAAAGGCGTGAATGCGGTAGCTAGGTTTCGAATAGGTTCCCAAGCGGCTTCCCTTTCGAAAGCTCTTTTTCAAAACTACATAAGCGGCAACTCATTCGAAAGCTTTGCTTAAAACAAAAAGGTAGAATCCCATTGATAAGCTTTTTTCCAAAGCAAAGGCAAGTTAATTGATTCGAAAGCTAATATAGGTCGCCTCAACCCTTTTATAAGCATCATTTATATACAGAAGTAATTCAAAGTTAAACAACTTCTACCCCTTCGAAAGTAAGGTTTCGACACTATATCTTCGGCCTTTCTCCAATGCAGTACGTATCAATTGCTTGATATCATGTGCGTTGGTTTTGAATGGGTTCTTTGGTGTAGGCATGGTGTTGAAAGCTAATATAGTTGGCCTCAACCATTTTAAAAGCATCATTTATAAACAGAAGTAATTCAAAGTTAAAATGAATAGCTTCTACCCCTTTGAAAGCAAGGTTTCTACATTGTACCTTCTGCCTTTCACCAATCCATTACGTATCAATTATTTGATACTTGTGCATCAGTTTCGAATTGGTCTTTGTTGGAGCATGGTGCCGAAAGCCAACAGATGGAAGTAGCGAAGTAGTAATTCTAGGCAAAACTAATTCCTAACGTTTAAAAGAAAATTCCTTTCACCTAACTTGCCAATTTGTCAAAATATAATTGGTTGCCATTTCTATATCAAAAGCCTTTTTTCTAAAAAGGTGTCGAATTCAATATTTTAAAACTGAAATTATTTAAACAAATATGTCATTCCCTTCCATAAAACAATTAAACATTTGAGTCCTTCAACTTAAATAATTTAATAGCCATATTAATACACTTAGGAAAAATCCCCAAAAATCATCATAATTCACTTTTAATATGTTTTATAACATATATAAATTTCAAACTAGAAGTCCTTTATATAATTGCCGTAATAAATTTTAAACCTAAATTAACCCTTTCCTCCATTCAAAATTCATAATAAATAATCCATAACTTGGAATATTATAAAAATATAAACCTATCTCCAAGATAATGTTTTACATTACATATTCCATCATCATGGCGTTTAAAATCCATTTTATATTATTTTAACCTTTAAATCGAATCATACCTTTGCACAAAAATACTTGTTTAAATCGAACATAGCATATAATCAAAGCATATCATCATTCAATTCATCCAATCGGTTTTAAACTTTAAACCCGAATTTAAAATATTCAATAAACATATATGAGATGATTTAGATTATTATTCACCTTATTTAGTTAAGGAACTTTAGATTTGTTCTAGCCTAAGTCTTCTTTGCTTGAATCCTTAACTTCTTATTAATTTGTATCCCCTTTTACCCTAGGGTTATGGCCGGCCTTACTCTCGTTTTTTTTTTTTGTGAAGTATGAATGAAAATGAGGTAAGGGTTTAGGAGTTATGGGGTTATGGTATATGGCCATTCCCCATATTTCCCTTGCCTTAATTAACTTAGTTTTAATCTTATAAACCATTCTTATGAATTTACTTATAAGCCATTTTATAAATCCATTTAATTAAGGTACGACGCTAATTAGTTTTCAAATCTCAATTCCCTTATCACTCTAGTCTCTACATTATTCTATTGAATTCATATAATTAAACCTTATGAATAATGTTATCAAACTTAGGGGTGTTATAGGTTTCCCTTCATAAAGAATTTCGTCCTTGGAATTCAGCATGGACAAAATACCAATCGCAGCAATCATCTATAACATCTCTTAACTACCATATTAGCATATCTGACTAGAAAATAGTAGATATAAAGAAAATATAGAACATATCGTTAAAGTAGATCAGGATAACTATCTCCAGTCCTATATTCTGTCTCCCAAGTATAGTTCTTCTCGTTGTTGCTCCACTGAACTTTCACCAACTCGAGTATCTTGTTTCTTAACTTCTTCTCATCTCTCGCTACAACCCGAATTGGTTGCCTAACAAAAGTCAGATCCGACTCTACTATTAGGTCTTCAAATTAATTTGGAGGAATAGTAGTCTCTGGATCATCACATACTTATGAATATGAGACACATGAAATTCATTATGGACACCTGCCAAACTGCTCGACAACTCTACTATGTATGTGAGCTTTCCGATCCTTTCTATAACTGGGAGCGGTCCAACATATCTCGGTGCCAGTTTTCCTGACTTTTCGAATCGTACCACACCCTTCGTCTGTGATACTTTAATGAAACCCTATCTCTAACTAAGAATTCTATATTTTTATGTCTCTCATCTGCTTAACTCTTTTGTCTAGACCGAGCTTCTTTCATCCTACCTCGGATCAACTCAATCTTCTATATTGCCTCTCTTACCAATCTAGACCTAAGACTGATCTGTCTCAAGTTTAAACCCAACATACTAGTGACACGCATGGCCCTCCATAAAAAGCTTTGAAAGGTGTCATTCCTATACTAGTCTGATAACTATTATTATAGAAAAACTCAACTAAGTATAGGTTATCTTCCAAAGATAAACCAAAATCTAGCACACAAGCTCTTAACAAATCCTCGAGCACCTTGTTGACTCTCTCTGCCTGCACATCCATCCGAGGGTGATACGCGGTACTCATCCTGATCTTGGTACCTAACACATCCTGTAGACTCTTCCAAAATTCGCTAGTAAACAACGTATCTCCATTGCTAACTATATTACTAGGAATTCCATGAAGTCTAACTATGTTCTTCATAAACAATTTAGCTAAAATAGGTGTCGTCCTGGTTGACTTAACTGGAATAAAATGGGCACTCTTAGTCAGCCTATCCACTATGACCCGTGTATTTTCATTTCGTCGATTTGACCTTGGCAACTTGTCTATAAAATCCATGGATACTGAATCTTATTTCCAAACTAGTATCTCCAAAGGTTGAAGCAACCCACTCGGCTTTTGATGTTCGGCCTTTAGCTGTTAACAGTTCACACACTTCTTTACCTACAAGCCAACATCTTTCTTCATACCTTCCCAGTAAAAAACCCTCTTCATATCTTGATACATCTTGGTTCTCCCAAGATGAATCCTAAACCTGGATCGATGAAAACCCCTAAGAACTTCTCTTCTTAAGTCCTCAACATTCAAAAACACACAACCATCCCTTCTTTCTCAACCATCCCTTCTAGTCAAGATTAAAACCTTTTAGATCATCAATTTATGATCCACTCTCAATCCTTTTAATCTTCTTAGCTAACTGTGGATCTTCTTTTTTCTTAAAAACAATCCTTTCGATCAGAACTGGTCGGACTTCCAAGCAGGATAGCATAGTAATGCCCTAACTAGAACTAGCAGTCGATTTTAACTTCACACTACAAGTAGTCAAAGCCCCTAAATCCTTCCATTCATTAACATAGCTAACACCAGCTTCTGATTTTTCTGCTAAGTGCATCCGCTTATTTCCTTTTCCGAATATATACTCCATATCAAAATCATAAGTTGCTAAAAACTCTAGCAACCTCTGCTGTCTTATATTCAACTCCTTTTGAGAGAATAAATATCTTAAGGACTTACGATCTGTGTATAACTCAAATCTCTCTCCTAAGAGATAGTGTCTCCATACTTTCAGTGCGAAGATCACCGCTGCCAGCTCTAGATCATGGGTAGGATATCTCACTTCATGTGGTCTAAGCTGTCATGAAGCGTAGGAAATAACTTTACCTTTCTACATCAACACTGTCCCTTATCTGGTCCCATATGCAGCAGTATACACTGCTAATCCTTAATTCCCATGTAGAACTACTAACATAGGTGCACTGGACAATAAATGCTTTAATTTAAGGAATATTTCCTCACATTTGTCAGACTAAATAAACTTGACGTCCTTTAGGGTTAGCTTAGTCAAATGCGCCGCTATCCATGAGAAATCCTTAATAAATCTCTGGTAATAGCCAGCGAGTCCAAGAAAACTCCTGATCTCAGTCACTGTCTCTGGTCTCTTCCAGTTATTCACTACCTCAATCTTAGCCGGATTAACTGAAAAAACCTTCTCTTAAACTACGTGACCAAGAAACTTAACTTCTTTTTTTCAAAAATGACATTTTGAAAACTTCGCTTTTAGCTTATGTTGCCTCAGCGTCTCAAGCACTACGCTAAGATGATCTTAATGCTCTCTCATCCTTAGAATATATTAAAATTTCATCTATGAATACCAATACAAACCTATCCAAGTGCTCTTGGAAAACTCGGTTCATGAAATCCACAAAGTAAGCTGATGCGTTAGTTAACCCGAATGGTATTACTAACCACTCGTACGAACCATACCTAGTCCAAAACGATGTCAATGGAATACTGTCTTCAGCCACTCTTAGCTGATGGAAATCTGTTGCCAAATGTAGTTGGGAAAATACTTTGATTCCACTCAATTGATCATATAAATCATCGATTCTTGGCAATTGATACTTATTCTTATCGTCTTCTCATTCAAATTAGATAGACCGTACACATCCTTAATGACCCATCCCTTTACGAACACTCCAACTACTCCTCAAGACGAACTGCTTGGTCCAATAAAATTCTTTCCTTCTAAATCCACTAGCTTCACCTTCAATTCCTTCATCTCGATAGGTGTCATTCTGCTAGGTGGTTTACATACAGTTTCTGCTCCTGGCACAGGATCTATTCGAAACTCAATGGCTCACTTCGGTGGTAGTCCTGTGACTGGCTTAAAAACATTTATAAATTCTCTTGCTACCACAACCTGATTCAACTCTTCTTCTACTTCCATTGCACCCAACAAAGCATAAGCACTCAGATCTAAATTCTCCGCTGAATATATAATTTGGTTATGGCTACTTGGGTGTCTTAGCGATATTTCCCTATCTTGGTAAAATATTCTAACATCATATCTACTTAACCAATCCATACCCAAAGTAATCCCCAAGCCTACGAAATAAAAGCATACAAACTACATGCAAACTTATGACCTAACAGTTTAAGTTCTAGTTGGTCACATCTCATCCTTAGAGTTGCATACCCTCCTATCGGATTCACCACCCTTAAGGAAGTAACAAGGTATGAAGGTTCTAAACATAGCTTATCTATCAAACAGTGAGATACAAATGAATGCAATGCACTGGTATCAAATAGTACCCTAACTAGTATAATATAAATCAAAAATGTACCTTCCATCGTAATCTTTCCTTTCTCAGCAGTAGTAGGTGTAGAAGAAGATGGTTCCAAAGAAAAAACTTTTCCCTTGTCCACTCTGACTGGTTCTAGACACTGATTCTTGTAGTTCCAAATCTAGCCATAATTGAAGCACTTCACTCCCTTTCTTATCTGCAACATTTTTTCCTTTTCCAGTTCGACATTCATGAGAATAATGCCCCTTCTTATCACACTTAAAACAAACCAGATCAGCTTTTTCCTTCTTGGCAACTCCTCCTTTCTGAGCTCCTCTCTTCTTAAAGAATTTTCTCTTCTTGCCCTGAAAATCATGGGTTTCGACCTGGTTCTCCTTCTCATAAGTAGAAAGCATCTCTTCGTTCCTTATTGCCATCTCCACTACAACTGTACTCATATCATGGAGGTGTGGCATAGTCACTATAGCAATCTTGGGTCTTAACCCTCGAATAAACTTCTCATTTCTTTTAATAACGATGTCAATGATAGCACATCCGTATTTGGACAACTCATCAAACTTCGTAGCATACTCAATCACTGACATCTCACCCTGCACTAGGTCCATGAACTTTCAAAACAACACTGACTTGGAAACTTTAGACAAGAAAAACTCTTCGTATCTCTTACGAAACTCTACATAAATTAACTTTTCCATGGGAACTCCAATGTTAACACTATTCCACTAATGAAATGTTGTTCCCTACAACTATTTAGAGGCAAGTCTACTCTTCTGCTCGTCATTTAATCCCAAGTCAATGAAGATCCTTTCACAATGCAATAACCAGTTTCTACTCCAACAGCATCCTCTATTCCCAAAAATGGTTCCCCACCAAGACTGGAGTAATCCTTGCTCAACTTAGCATAGGTATGGCCAACTGGGGCCCGGGATTAGCTCCTCCAACATTCATAGCATTACCCCCAACTACCCATGCAGCTGCTCCAACTTGCATCAGATTGACAAAGAACCGATATATCATCCATATATCTACTGGCAGGTTTCCCGCATCGACGTTGGCATTAGCATTTGGATTAGCATTTACCTGTCGATCCGGATTCCTCCTGGTTTTCAGTCGAGCATTTTAATTAGTTGTGTTTCTTCCTCCGCCTAGATTTTCTCTTCCATTTCCTACCTCCACATCCTCCTTTCTCGTAAATCTGCATACGAGCCTTAGTAAGATACATAAGAACGATCTTAGAGATGTAGGAATACGTACTTACCGGTATTTACATAACAAATACATGTATGTTACTATAGCGTTAATGCAAACCACGATCTCATTTTCTGATTTAGTGGATTATGTTTTGAAAATATTTTAGGTTCAAATTTCTTTTAAATTTACATAAACTTATGCACTAATACCAAATTGTAATATCCCTCATTCGAAGGATCAAAACTAACAGCTATGGATGCTATAGTTGTCTATAATTATTAATTCTCAATGACTAAATGCGGTAATGTTAGATACATTGATATAACAGAAACACACGGATATGAAAAAAATTAAATCATAAAACAAATTTCTCATTCCACTTCAAATCATATTTCAAATTTATTACATAATCTCAATTCGTAAACATATAATTATTACAAAATACGCCAAGAGCAACATATGAAGATGCCCCTTGGTTAATCAGAGTCTAAATATAGGCAATTAATGTCATTACATCTAAAACGTAGCGAAATCGTAAAGAAAGAACTTCTAACAGCTAGCTTGCCTCCTGCACGTCTCCAGAAGCTTATTCATCTAAAGGATAACTTGAAAATCTTAACCCTCGAACTACTCAAAATCAATTGAGCACTCGAAAGTTTAAGGAGGAAACATAAACTTCGAGTCAGACAAAAAGTCTAGCATGAATAATAAACTACCATGTTGAACAATATAGATATCTAGTGACACCATGCTGCTTAGTGAAACGTGTTTTCCTCTCGCTGGTATCTTAACCCAATTTATAATAACCATATATTGTGCACTTGCATCCATAATGGTCAAAGCATAACATTATAACAGGCATTATGATGATATGCAAACATGCAATATGCTCTGGGTTACCCATCCCCGTTTACCTGGCTATCTGTCTCAAGTTATAATTTCCAAGATCACATTAGCTTATTAGGTTTCATAGGATGACTAATAACCTGTTAATTCTTTATGGAAATCGTATCCACTTTTATAGTTTTCATGGGGTCACTATGAACCTATTGGTTCCCTACCAATACTATCATCTGAAAGTCTTTAATATGGTGGATCGATTACACAAATGACAAGTATATGACTAATTTAAACTATAGTGTAACAATAGTAAAGTATTTAAATAAGAATAATCACACCAGGGATTTTATACTGGTTCGGACCTCCCATCCTACGTCCAGTCCTGAAGCTCCTCTTCGAAATTTCCTTTCACCAAATAACCCTCACTTCACCCGGAGGAGCAGGTTTACAATAGAAGAGTTTCTTTTTCAAGAATGTGCTCTCTATTACATGGATTTTGACTATATAGTACAATTGAACTTTCTATATCTCTTGAATGATCGAATACAATATTGTTCAAGAAAGTATGGAAGTGTATGATCTCATATTTGCAGATTTGATAGCAAGTGGATGATTAGAACAAGAGATGATCAAGATAGAGAGTCAAGTGAATTAGTTAAAGTATTTTGATCCTTTTCGTTTCTCGTTTATGTAGTTGTAGAAGGTTGCTTCTAGTAGTTACATCTCTTCCCTTCCAGTCTAGAGTCGCCACTGTTCACTGGTGAAGAGTTATGGGGGAGAGATGGAGTTGTGTCTCTTCGGAGATGACAGTTGTAATTTGAATTATCTGCCCCATGCCTAGTTTCAGACGTCAGAATGGTGTTTTCAGACGTCTGAGAACCTATTATTATTATTTTTCATCTTCTAAGTTCAGACGTCTGAAGTTCTACATCCAGACATCTGAACCTATTAAATGATATTTTTCTGGATTTATTCTTGAGTGTATCTCTCTTCGATCTTCGTGCAACTTTGTAGATGAATCTCTTCAGTGCTTTAGTCCTCGTCTTGTCACAGTAGTGGTTTGTCTTGCTTTGAATTGTATATGTATAGTTGTATGATATATATATATATATATATATATATGATTTTCATTGTGTAGTTGTCATCGTCGAAATCGTAAACTAAGGGTTCTAACATTCTCCTCCTTTTTGATGATGACAACTATATAATGGACTCAGATAACAATTACAGAAAGGTTCTCCCTCTATAGATGTGCATATTTATTTTTTACCCCTTTGTCATTATCAAAAATAATTGAAGAATTATAAAAATAATGCAGAATCAAGTATGATGTACATACATAATTATATTACTGACGAAAGGTTGTAATTACATCATTAAGCATAAAAAAGAGGAATATTGATAGTGGCTTACCAGAAATTTGATAAGGGATTTAATTACAACAAAATATTTACCTTATGAAGTCAAGGTAGTTCGTCACGAGAGGAGTCTAATTTCCCTTTCTCCTTTTGGCTGGTTTTTGACGATATGTGAGGAAATTGAGAAGGTGTAGACCAGTCAGAAGATGGTTGACAGATTTGTTGAAGTGCATGATCAAGTTTGGAAACCACTGAAACAAGAGAGTCTTCAACTTTGGAAATCCTTGTGGGCAACGTGAGATCAAGCTTCGCTATTTGTTTACCAAGGATAATTTAATTTCTTGATAGGAGCACTTGGTTTTGTATGGTTAAGTGAGCAATATTCTCATTAGCATGAGGCTGAGTTCGTCTTCCAAAATCTCCATGTCGGAGTGATATTCAAACGAGGAAGGAGGAGGTGGAGATGGTTGCCTTGGTAGTTCAACATCACCTCCTTGTTGTTGTTGTTGTTGAGGAGGAGGAGGAGGTTGATCTTATGCATTTTTCCATTCTAGAAAAGGTATAGAAGATGTGGTTCCTCCGGCAAATGCATAAGATTGAAAAATTTTGTTCCGCTATATTTGATAGGTAACTCCTCAAAAGCAGAAATGTACGATGGGATGTTTAGTGCTTTGAGAATTCACATAATATAAGCTGGGTAAATGATTGTATGGCGAGATCTATTCCAAAAACCTTTTAGTTCATCGAAAATGAACTGAGCCTAATTAATCTTAGTTCGACCAAATAGTGCATATAATGCTTGGTATTCAAGATCGGTAATTTGTTCATGGCTACCTAATCGAGGGATGATGGTATTTATAAGCGTTCGGGTAAGGAGCCTAGCACGTGGCCTAAGGAATTTGGATGAAAATTGAGGCATTGGATTTTCCCATAATTGATGAGTGATAGTATCACGAGGTTTGAATCACATGTCCTCCATTTCAGATAAATTATGACCCGTATAAGAGCATTCTAAGAATCGTCCAATTATAGCGGGGGTTAACTTGATTGTTGTCCCATAGACACTCATCCATAACCAATCTTCATCATTACCAATGGACTATCCAAATTAGCGTAAAAAGATATATAGCTAGTTGATCGATAGAAACACCGTTGGCATTAAAAGAGACAAGAGTTTTCAATTCACCTTGCTCACATATGTCATCCATATCATATGAAGGAAATTTGATTACGCTATAGAAAGGTCCTAGATGCATCTTTTTAATCTTCAAGTCATTAAACCATCGTATATTTGTTGGATTCTGAAATAACCAATTGTCGATTTGAGTATCAGTCACCGTCAATGGTTGAGAGGAAGATCCTTCTCCATGCTTCCTTTTCTTAATCCCCATCTTTTTAGTTCGTGGTGGCATTAATTTGAAGAGAAATTCGGTTTTAGAGATTTTGAGAAAGATAATTTTTAATTTTGAAATGAATTGAAGTGGTGAAATAGTGGTTGATCGATCAGGTATAGGGTTTAAAAAACTGTCTTTTCTCGTATTAGACGTCTATAAAAAGTAGATCAGACGTCTAGAGATGTCTAAACTAAAACAGAAAGTAAAGTCAGACGTCTGGAATCAAAACTCATACGTCTGGATAGTTTTAATGTGAGAGAGAGAGAGTGATTTCAGACGTCTGGACTTGAGTTCAGACGTCTAGGAACATATTATTTGTTCCAGATTCTTAGTTCAGACGTCTGGAATCTATTTCAAACGTCTAAAAACTCAAGATTTGCTTTTTCTTAAGAGTTTTGTGAATAAAAACTTTATTTATTGAATAGAATACAATATAATACAAACAAATATATATGTATATAATTATCTCCAAATGTCATGGTTTATTTTTCTTGGTTCCATTTCTGACGATCCAATGTATTCGGTTCGTAGGTGAGATCACCATAGGTGATTGGAGACCAGGAAGGAGGTTTGGGTGACAAAGTTGATAGTTTGTCTTTAGGAGTTTCAACAAAGCGTGGAATTTTTTTATGTAAACACTTCTTTGTTGGAAAATGACCACATATAGCATACAGACCTTTTTCCACGAAGTTCAAATGTTTGATTGTTTTTTTCTGTTTATAGTTACATTTCCTTTTGAACATCCATCATCGCGAATTGATAATGTGATATTTCATCAAGTTTTTCATGAATTGTAGGCGGTTTTTCTTGTTTGGCTTTCCTCAGTAGAGGTGGTAATCCCCATCGATTTTTTGATAAGTCAGGAGAAGGTAGGAAATGAGGAGACGAAGGAGTACGAAAAGAAGGAGTGGATACGTTTGAGGATGGCGATCCAGAGTTATACGAAGTTATTTCCTGAGATGATATTTTGATTATGATATATGTTATGTTTAAAAAACTTCAGAAAGTTAGTTTTGATAGCAATCCAAATATAAAAATAGGTAGTTTGTTTGTGGTGCAAAATTCTTGTCTAATTTTTGAAGGTTTTTAACAAACTAATAAACTTGTGGATATAAGAAAGTTTTCTTAGTTTAAAAGTTCATTAAGAGAACAAATGCCTAAGTCTTGTCATAATTTTACAAAAGTTTGTTCGTTTGATGGTTTTGTAAAGATATCGGCTATTTGATTTTTAGTGTTAACATATTCTACAGTTATAGTTCCTTTTTCGACATTATCTCTTAAGAAATGATGTCTTATATCTATATGTTTAGTTCTAGAGTGATTTATTGGATTTTTAGATAGATTGATTGAGCTAGTGTTATCACAATAAATTGAGGATTTTCAATTATTTTTCCCAAATCTTTTAAGGTTTGTTGCATGTAAATTAAAATAATCACAGCAGGATTTTATACTGGTTCGGACCTCCCGTCCTACGTCCAGTCCCGAAGCTCCTCTTCGGATTTTCCTTTCAACTAACCCTCACTTGACCCGGAGGAACAAGTTTACAATAGTACAGTTTCTTTGTCAAGAATGTGTTCTATAACACTGATGTTGACTATTGAGTACAAGTGCTTCCAATATATATATATCTATCTAAAGGATATTGAATGATGAATTATGAATATATGGAAGTGTTAAATACAAGTAGTTGATTGCTAGAGGACAAGTATAAGTCAGAGTATAGGAAATAAGAGCATAAGTAAGCAAGGTGAGAAAACTCTTTGCATTCCTGATGCTATTTATAATGATGAAGAGTTTTCTTGCATAGTTGCATCTGTTGTAATCTTCCTAAAGTCGCTTCAGATGGTGATGAAGGGTTGCGATAAAGAGAAGCAGATGTGTCCTTTCGAATGTGACAGTTGCTCTTGAAATTGCTCATTCGAGTTCAAATTCAGACGTCTGGAGGAATGTTTCAGACGTCTAATCTTCATATGTTTTTTGTGTCTGGTTGCTATTCAGACGTCTGAGTTTATTATCAGACGTCTAGTTCCTTCTGAATTGTGAACCAGAGAGTTTAACCAGACGTCTGAGCTTATTTCCAGACGTCTTTTCCTTCTGAATTGTGAACCAGAGAATTTATCCAGACGTCTGAGCATATGTACCAGACGTCTGATTTTCTTTGATTTGCAAACCAAAGAAAACATTCAGACGTCTGGCTATTGCACTCAGACGTCTGAAAATGTATATGATGCTTTATTTGTGTATGTGCCATTTCTTTTCAACTTCTACCGATTTGACGTCTTTTGATACTTCTCTTGAGTCTTGTTTTTGTCTCTTTGGTGATGTTACTCTATAATCTACCTGTAAATATAGATATACATATACATTCGATTTCCATTGTATAGTTCTTTTCATCAAAACCAAAGAGTTGATTTTCTAACAATCTCCCCCTTTTTGATGATGACAACTATTCAATGTGCTTATATATAGGTTAAAGATCTCCCCCTGAATATGTGCTTATTTTTATTATTTTATGCTTATATTTAAATTTCTCCCCCTTTGACATTATCAAAAAGAATTCGTAATAATTAAGCTAATCGTCAAAAAAGAAAATTTTCATTAATAGCATAAAGGAGTTACATTCAAGGATGTGTACAAAAACATAAACAACTACGATTCCTAATTTTTAGAGTTTCTTTGGAGAAGATTGATTTGGATCATCCTCCTTTGGTGAAGCTTGATTTGTATCACCCTCCTTTGGTGAAGCTTGATTTGTATCGTCTTCCTTTGGTTCTTCTTTGGTAGAAGTGCTAGCTTTTGAAGGAGATGTTAAAGCTTCCTTTGGAGGTTCGTCCTCAAATAATTTAGAATGTTTTGCATGAGAAGAAGGTACAGGAGTTTCCCAATCGTCAGAAGGTGGAGTTGGACCACGAACCCTTTGTAACACTTCTTTAAGAACCGATAGAACAGTTGAAAGAGAATCTTCAACTGTGGCTAGTCATGTAGCAAACGAAGTTTCAAAGCTCTCAATTCGGTTAGCCAAATACTTTTGATTTAGAGATAGTACATGTTGGTTCCGGAGAGTGAGATCTTGAATACTTTCATTTGGATTTGTTTCTAGTCGAGTTTCTAAAATTTCTTCTTGTCCCGGATAATCAAAAGGTTTAGGAGGAGGAGGAGTAATTTCTCGTTGTTGCTCTTCTTGTTGAGATGGAACAATAGGTGGTTGAGGAGGATTTTCAACTCTTCTAGATTGTCGATGATGCGTCCAATCTTCAAAGGACATGAATTTCGGAGGAATTTCAGGTAAGTGCATCGAGGAAAAGAATTTTGTGGAAGCGTATTTAGGCGAAATTTCTTCGAACGTCGAGAGATATGAAGGAATATTATGTGAACGAAGAAGTCTCATAATATAAGTAGGATAGATGATCGACGGCCTTGATCGAGTCCAAAAGTGTTTGAGCTCGTCGAAGATAAATTTTGCCCAATTTACTCTTGTCCTACTAAATATAGCATATAATGCTTTATGCTCCAATTCAGTAATTTGCTAGTGACTACCCATTCTTGGAATAATTGTATTAATTAACATCCATGTTAGGAGTCGAGCTTTCGGATGTAAATACTTTGAAGCAAACTTGGGCATTTTGTCTTCCCAGATTTGGTGAGTAATAGTATTTCGAGGCTTGAATCTCATATCTGGTTTGTTGTGTAAGTCTTCCCCGGTGTCGGAGCAACCTAGGGTTCGTCCTATCAAACCAGGGGTCAATCGAATCGTATTCCCATATACTAGACCAAAGCCAACTGTCCTCGTCCTCAGTGTTCCATACTGAAGTACTATCTAGATTCGCATAAAATAGAAAAATGGCTAATTGGTCTATTTGGATATCATTTGATGTAAAGTTAATTAGAGTCTCTAATCCAGCATCTTCACATAACTCATCCAATTCATACATAGGGAATTTTAAGAGATTGTAAAAAGGTCCTATGTGAAGTTTCTTTTTCTGGATATCTTCATACCTTTTTATAGAATGCGGAGCTCTATTCATCCACCGTTCAATTTAGTCGTCCGAGCAAACCTGGGGATTCGAAGATGTAGTCGGTTGATCTTGCTTTCTTTTGGACATTTTAGGATTCTTAATACGTGGCGGCATCGTGGTAATATTTGGTGCAGGATAGTGAATTGGAGCGAAAATTTTCTTTGAGAAAACCGTAGGAAGTGATAATTTTGAGATAAAAGAAAAAAAGTGACGTTATCTGATCGATTTTAAATGGTCGATTGGGAATCAGACGTCCGGATTAGAAATCAGACGTCTGGTTTGCCCTAATTTTTGTCCATAGGATAAAATCAGACGTCTGCTTTGTGACCCAGACGTCTGGTTTTGAGCTTAGTTATAAAATTGTAGATACAGTGAGATCTTTCAGACGTCTGGAACTGAAAACAGACGTCTGTTTTTGTTTAATTTTGAAACAGAAAACTAAGGCAGACGTCTGGATCTTATTTCAGACTTCTGGATCGTTTTGAATTTTATTTGGAGGAGACAGAACAATATTTCAGACGTCTGGAGGGTAAATCAGACGTCTGATATACGCACACTCCTAAATTTTGAATAGCATATCCTTGTGTCAGACGTCTGGAAGTTGTTGATAGACGTCTGAAAATTGCAGATGGGCTAAAAATGACTTAAAGTGTGATGATTTCACTTATATATCGAATGTAAATAACAAATAACTTTATTGTTGTAAAAATATAATAACAAATAAGTTTAGATACATTCAATAATTAATACAATTTATTTATTTAGATGGAGATGGAGTTTTTGGATTTTCTGACTCATTATCCTTCCATGGTCTAAGTGGAGATCATATATTTCCACGTTCGTGAGTCCTTGGAGAGACAGAAAATCGTCTTGGTGAGGATCTGAAGAAGTATGATACGAAGAAGATGGACCCAATGAACTACAAGGTTTTGGTAGCGGTTCATGAACATCTTTCTTTCGGGACGAACAAAACTTCATCGCTACTTGCTCGAGAAAGCTTATCCTTCGTGCTGTAACTTTTTGTTCGAAATAAAGCTCTCATTGAAGATCCATCTGTTGTTTTTGGTAATGATGGATTTCATCAATTTTCTCCTTTGAACTTTTAGTTTTCTTATCATCCGGAGTAAAACCCGTACGATACGAAGACCACCTATATGTTGGCTCTTGCTTTGGTGTAGGTGTCGGAAGTCGTTGTGGGGTGTCAACCGAGCTGTCCGTTGTCGGTGTTGAGACGGAGATAGATATATAGGAATCTTCTGACGACATTGTTATATTTTGTTTCTTCCTTTTTATTATTAAAAAATTCAATTATTTGAATGTAGTTTTTCTGTTTGGCTATATTTATATGCTGAAAATATTAAATATAGGCAAACTAATTTTCTAAAGTTTAAAGGTGCGGAAATCAATGATATAAATTATGGTGATTACTTTGGTGACTAATTTTAGCCAAAGAAATATTATTTTATGTATGTATATATATATATATATATATTATTAAGGAAGAAGGTCATTTAGTGAGCAAATACCTAAACTTCGTCGGAGTTTAGAGAAAGTTTGTTCATTTAATGGTTTTGTGAAGATATCGGCTACTTGATTTTCAGTATTTACGTATTCTAATGAAATGGTTCCTTTTTCAACATTGTCCCATAGAAAATGATGTCGTATATCTATATGTTTGGTTCATGAGTGATTAACAGGGTTTTTTGACAAATTAATTGCACTTGTGTTATCACAATAAATTGGAGATTTGGTGACAATTTTACCAAAATCCGTTAATGTTTGTTACATGTATATTACTTGCGCACATGCTAGAGCGGCGGAGATGTATTCGGCTTCGCAAGTAGATAGAGAAACACAATTTTGTTTTTTACTAAACCATGAAACTAAAGATTGTCCGATAAAATGACAAGTTCCACTAGTGCTCTTACGATCTGTTCTACATCCACCGAAATCTGCATTGCTATATGAAACAAGTTCAAACGATGATCCTTTAGGGTA
The DNA here is from genome assembly GCA_030765085.1 of Allium cepa. NCBI lineage: Eukaryota > Viridiplantae > Streptophyta > Magnoliopsida > Asparagales > Amaryllidaceae > Allium > Allium cepa. The sequence goes on along the minus strand of CM060940.1, from coordinate 134,346,969 downwards.
GAACAAACCATAATCTTTAGTGCTAGATAGATAACGTAAAATTTGCTTAACCGCTCTTAGATGAGATTCTTTTGGTTTTGCTTGAAATCGAGCACAAAGACATACACTCATCATAATATCCGGTCGACCAGCCGTTAAATAAAGTAGAGAACCAATCATGCTACGATATAATTTTTCATCAAAATCTTTTCCGTTTTCATCTTTTTCTCAGTGAATAGTGGTGCTCATTGGTGTTGGTTTGCTTGATGTTTTATCCATTTCAAATCATCGTAATAAATCATTACAATATTTTTCTTGATGAATGAAGGTTCTATTTTCGAGTTGTTTTATTTGTAAACCTAAGAAGAAATTTAATTCTCCCATATGTGACATTTCAAATTCATTTTTCATAATATTAGAAAATTAATTACATAGTTTTTCGTTGGTTGAACCAAAGATGATATCATCAACATAGATTTGTACAACAAAAATATCGTTATCTTCTCTTTTAATAAATAAAGTTATATCTATTTTTCCTATATGAAAACCAAATGTTATTAAGTGATTTTTAAGACGTTGTACCATGCACGAGGTGCTTGTTTTAATCCATATAGTGCTTTATGTAATTTAAAAACATGATCAGGAAATTTTTCGTGAACAAATAGTGGTGGTTGTTCGACGTATACATTTTCCTTAATAAAACCATTCAAAAGGAACTTTTGACATCCATTTGAAATAGTTTAAAATTATTATGAGTTGCAAAGGCGAGTAATGTACGAATGGCTTCTAATCTTGCTACTGGAGCAAACGTTTCATCGTAATTATGCCTTCTTCTTGATTATAGCCTTGAGCAACCAAACGTGCTTTATTTCTAACAATATTTCCATTCTCGCCTGCTTTGTTTTTAAATACTCGTTTTTTTCCTATTACCGATTGATCTTCAGGTCTTGGTACTAATTCCCATACGTTATTACGTTCAAATTGATTTAATTCTTCTTGCATAGCTATTATCCAAAAATTATCATTTGATGCTTCTTTATGATTCTTTGGTTCAAAGTTTGACACAAATGCTATATGGCTTATATGATTGAGTTGATTTCTAGTTACTCTTGAATTAAGATCTCTAATAATATTATCTATTGGATGATCCTTAAGAATTCTAGGAGAAGATATCAAAGTGTTATTTTGACTATTTGTTTCATTAGTAATAGAGTTTGTTGAATTTGTTAGTGGAATAATTTCTTCTTCATCATTAGTATGATGTTTAAAAAGATTTTCGTCGAATGAGACATGTAAGCTTTCTTCAATAGTATTATTTCGTTTATTAAAAATTCTATATGCTTTGTTACGTTCCGAATATCCAACAAAGACACCTTCATCGGCTTTTGGATCAAACTTTCCTAAATTATCTTTTGTATTTAATATAAAACATTTTGAACCAAAAATTTTGAAGTATGATACTTTAGGTTTTTTACCAAAAAAAAATTTCAAAACAAGTTTGTTTAGTCATGGGGCGAATAGTTACTCGATTTAGTACATAACAGGATGTTGCAATAGCTTCAGCCCAAAGGTGTTTTGGCAATCCACTACTATTTAGTAATGTTTGTGCACATTCTTGTAATGTATGATTTTTTCTTTTTACGACACCATTTTGTTGAGGTGTACGAGGAAAAGAAAAATTATGAGTTATACCTTTCTTATTGCAAAAGTTTGTAAAAAGATCATTTTCAACTTCTCCTCCGTGATCACTTCTAATATTTTTAATTTTTAAATTCATTTGAGTTTTAATTCTTTTGGAAAATATTTTAAACATACCAAAAGTATCGCTTTTATGTTTTAAAAATAAAGTCCATGTATATCTTGAAAAATCATCGACTATTACGAACACATATTTGTTGTGATTTATAGACCGTACTTGTGTTGGACCAAATAAATCTAAATGTAATCATTCTAATTGTTGTTTTGTAGAAATATTATTTTTAGATTTAAACGAGCTTTTCTTTAGTTTTTCAAATTGACAATCATCACATAAATTTTCTACTTTGTAATTTATTTTAGGTTATCCTCTTACTAACTCATATTTTGCCAATTTATTAATACTTTTAAAATTGATATGACAAAATCGTTTATGCCATAACCATGGATCATCATGTTCGACGGTTAAACATAAGTTTGAATTTTTATTTATATTCATGTTTAATACATAAATATTTTTGTTTCTAAATCCTTCAAAAATGAATTATTTGTTATTATCTAAAATATTACATCTATCTTTTTCAAAATTTATTTGAAAACCTTTATCATGTAATTGACTAATGCTTAGCAAGTTATGTTTTAAATTTTCTACTAATAAAACATTTGTAATAATAGGAGAGTTAGATATACCAGCGTTGATGACTTCTTCAGTTCCTATGACATATCCTTTTAAATTGTCTCCAAAGGTTACCATTCCACCATCGATGTATGTTATATTTGATAACATTTTTGAATTTCCGGTCATATGCTTGGAGCAACCGCTATATAGTATCCATTTCTCCTTATTTTTTATTTTGGGTACCTGCAAAATAGGAAATGTTTTAATTCGTACCCATATATTTTATTAGGGTCCTATTTGTTAGAGGAAGGTAGCCATACCCAAGATGGTTTGGTACCTTTATAAATATAATTTTTATTATAGACTACATTTTCTAAGTAATTATTAATATGCTTTTGTCTAATAAAATTATTTTTTGTTTTAGGAATCCAAATTTTCATATTATTGGTATTCAATTTAGTCTTAGACAAACTTCTAGCTTTTATATGTCTACTATTTTTAGCATTATTTTCTTTTTGTTTAAAAGAATTTTTGAATCCTATTCCATTTCTATTACCTGATGGTTTTGAGGTTTTGATAAGATTTTCCAAATCTTGTTTATTTTTATTAAATTTTGACACATTATTGGTAATTTTATCTAATTTTTCTCTCAACTCTATATTTTCAATTTTCAACAATTCAATACTATTTTTAAAATCAATATTTTCTTTTAACAAATTTTCTTTTTCTGTAGAAATATTCTCACTTTCTATCATATTATTTCTGATTTTTTGTTGAGATATTTCAAGTTCTTCTTCTAGAATAGTTTTTTCATCTTTCAACATTCCTACCTCAAGTTCTAATCTATTTATTTTGACTATATATTCTTTGTTCAATTATTTTATTTGACTAAATTTATCGTCTAGTTCCATGCTAAGTTCTAATAGTTCATCATAGCTAAGTTCAGGACATACTTCTTCAGTTTGTGCCATAAAACATACATTAGCTTGTTCTCTGTCACTATCGCTATCACTTTCAGAAGATGAAGAATCTGAATCATCCCAAGTTACTTTGAAAGCCTTCTTCTTCTTGAATTTTTGAATTTTGTTATTCTTTTTGTCATTATTGAGTTTAGGGAAATCCTTCTTCATATATCCGTATTGATCACATTCATAGCACTTGATTTGAGATATGTTTGTTGTGTTGGACTTCCCTTCTTTTTGAAACTTGGTCATCTTTCTAAATTTCTTGAATCTATTATAATTCTTGGCAATAAAAACTATTTCTTCTTCATCTAGATCAGAGTCATCATTTTTTGTTGCTGGAAACGCTATATTCTTTTTCTCCGAATTAAGTTCTTTTCATGCCTGCAAGTTAGCTTCATAGGACATCAAACTTCCTATCAACTCTTCAACTTTGAGAGTGGAAAGATCATTAGCTTCTTCTATAGCTAAAATCTTCCTTTCCCGATTTGATGTCAAAGAGTTGAGTATTCGAGATATTAAATCAAAATCAGTGAATTTAACTCCTAATGCCATAAGATCATGTTGGATAGTTTGAAATCTAGAATACATGTCAACAATAGTTTCATTTTGCTTCATTTTGAATGAAGAAAATTGGTTTTGCAGAATTGAAATCTTAGTTTGTTTGACCTTTGTTGTACCCTCATGTGTAATTTGTAAGGTACGCCAAATATCGAATGCAGTGGTGCATAATATGACACGTGAAAATTCATTTTTGTCTAAAGAACAAAATAAAACGTTCATAGCTTTAGCATTATTTGATGCTAAGGTCTTTTGTGCATCAGTCCAAGTGTTCATAGCAGTGGCAAGTACTTCATATCTGTCTTGTGTGGCTGACCAAATTTCAAGACCATTAGCTTCCATAAAAATTCTCATACCTGTTGACCAATATGCATAATTAGATCCATTAAAAAGTGGAGATCGTGCAGTGGATTGTCCATCTTGAAAATACTTGCCATATTAAATTGATTCAAAAACGTGTTACTGTTATTTGATCAAAACCTTCCTCTGATACCAGTTGAAAGTCTATATGAGTGGGTCGTATATGATATATATGCAAGTATGAACAACTAACTATATAATATAACTAGATAGATAATAATAGCAACGTAAATTAAAATAATCACACAAGGATTTATACTGGTTCGGACCTTCCGTCCTACGTCCAGTCCCGAAGCTCCTCTTCGGATTTTCCTTTCAACTAACCCTCACTTGACCCGGAGGAACAGGTTTACAATAGTACAGTTTCTTTGTCAAGAATGTGTTCTATAACACTGATGTTGACTATTGAGTACAAGTGCTTCCAGTATATATATCTATCTAGAGGATATTGAATGATGAATTATGAATATATGGAAGTGTTAAATACAAGTAGTTGATTGCTAGAGAACAAGTATAAGTCAGAGTATAGGAAATAAGAGCATAAGTAAGCAAGGTGAGAAAACTCTTTGCATTCCCGATGCTATTTATAACGATGAAGAGTTTTCCTGTATAGTTGCATCTGTTGTAATCTTCCTAAAGTCGCTTCTGATGGTGATGAAGGATTGCGATAAAGAGAAGCAGATGTGTCCTTTCAAATGTGACAGTTGCTCTTGAAATTGCTCGGTCGAGTTCAAATTCAGACGTCTGGAGGAATGTTTCAGACATCTGGTCTTCATATGTTTTTTTGTGTCTGGTTGCTATTCAGACGTCTGAGTTTATTATCAGACGTCTGGTTCCTTCTGAATATAAACCAGAGAGTTTAACCAGACGTCTGAGCTTATTTCCAGAGGTCTGTTTCCTTCTGAATTGTGAACCAGAGAATTTATCCAGATGTCTGAGTATATGTACCAGACGTCTGATTTTCTCTGATTTGCAAACCAGAGAAAACATTCAGACGTCTGGCTATTGCACTCAGACGTCTGAAAACGTATATGATGCTTTATTTGTGTCTGTGCCATTTCTTTTCAACTTCTACTGATTTGACGTCTTTTGATACTTCTCTTGAGTCTTGTTTTTGTCTCTTTGGTGATGTTACTCTATCATCTACCTGTAAATATAGATATATATATATACATTCGATTTCCATTGTATAGTTGTTATCATCGAAACCATAGAGTTGATTTCCTAACAATGCTAATGTCGTTGAAATATATTCGACTTCACAAGTGGATAGAGAAACACAATTTTGTTTTTTTACTAAACCATGAGACGAGAGATTGTCTGATGAAATGACATGTTCCACTGTACTTTTTCTATCCGTTTTGCATCCTCCAAAATCTGCATCGCTATATGATACAAGTTCGAAGGAAGATCCTTTTGGACAGAATAGTCCACAGTTTTCATGTTAGATAAATATCTCAAAATATGTTTAACAGCTCTTAGATGATATTATTTTAGTTTTGCTTGAAAACGTCCGCAAAGACAAACACTCATCATTATATCGGGTTGACTTGTAGTTAAATATAATAACGAACCAATCATACTCCTATATAATTTTTCTTCAAAATCTTTTCCATTTTCATCTTTGTCAAGATGAACTGTAGTACTCATAGGAGTAGGTTTACTATATGTTTTATCCATACCGAAACGTTTTAATACTTCATTGCAATATTTTTCTTGATGTACAAAGATACCATTTTCTAGTTGCTTTATTTGTAATCCTAAAAAGAAATTTAATTCTCCCATGTGTGACATTTCAAATTCATTTTTCATTATAGTGGAAATTTTACACATAAATTTTCATTGGTTGATCCAAATATGATATCATCGACATAAATTTGAATAACAAAAATATCATTATTTTCTCTTTTAATAAATAAAATCGTGTCAATTTTACCAATTTGAAATCCTGATGAGATTAAATGAGTTTTAAGCCTATAGTACCATGCTCTAGGGGATTGCTTTAATCCATATAATGCTTTATTCAATTTAAAAACATGATTTGGAAATTTTTCATGTTCAAATAATGGTGGTTGTTCAACATAAACATTTTCTTTGATAAAACCATTCAAAAATGCACTTTTGACATCCATTTGATATAATTTAAAATTGTTATAACAAGCAAAAGCGAGTAGAGTTCGTAAAGCTTCTAATCTAGCTGCACGTGCAAAAGTTTCATGTTAATCGATTCCTTCTTCTTGATTATACCCCTGTGCTACTAAACGTGCTTTATTTCGAACTATATTTCCGGTTTCATCGGATTTATTTTTAAATACCCATTTAGATCCAATGACGGATTGATCTTCCCTTCTTGGAACGAGTTCCCAAACATTATTTCGTTCGAACTGAATTAATTCTTCTTACATAGCTAAAATCCAAAAATCGTCTTTAGAAGCTTCTTTATTGTTCTTTAGTTCAAAATTTGAAACGAATGCAACATGACTTATTTGATTAAGTTGATTTCGAGTTACTCTAGAATTTAAATCTCTAATAATGTTATCTATAGGATGATTCTTTAAAATCCTAGGAGGTGAAACTAGAGTGTTATTTTGATAAATAGCTTCATTATTATTGTGAGGTGTGTTAGAAGAATCATTTGGATGTATTTCTCCTTCATCACTAATTTGTGTAGTTAAAGAATTTTCATCAAAAGAAACACGTAAACTTTCTTCTATAATATTAGTTCTTTTGTTGTAAATTCTATAAACTTTGCTACGATCCGAATAGCCAATAAATATTCCTTCATCGACCTTAGGATCAAACTTTCCTAGATTGTCTTTAGTATTTAATATGAAACATTTTGATCCAAATGTTCTAAAATATGATACTTTAGGTTTTTTACCAAAAAATATTTCATAAAGAGTGTTTTTTGTCATTGGTCGTAGTGTCACTCTATTCAAAACATAACAAGCCTATGGCAATAGCTTCAGCCCAAAAATATTTTGGTAGATTACTACTGTTTAGTATTATTCCGTTCAACTAAACCATTTTGTGGTGGTGTGCGTGGAATTGAAAAATTATGATTAATTCCCTTTTTATTGCAAAAATTTGTAAAAAGTTCATTTTCGAATTCTCCTCCGTGATCACAGCGAATATTTTTAATTTTCAAATTCATTTGATTTTTAATTCTTTTTGCAAAAAATTTAAACATACCAAAAGTGTCACTTTTATGTCTTAAAAACAAAGGCCATGTATACCTTGAAAAATCATCAACAATTACAAAAACATACTTGTTATGTTTATTGATCTAACTTGAGTAGGACCAAATAAATCTAAATGCAACAGTTCTAATGGTTGTTTTGTTGAAACATTATTTTTAGATTTAAAAGAACTCCTTTTTAATTTTCCAATTTGACATGCATCACACAAATTGTCTATTTTATAGTTTATTTTTGGTAAACCTCTAACTAGTTCATGTTTTGATAATTTATTTCTAAATTTGAAATTCATGTGACAAAATCGTTCATGCTATAGCCATGGATCATCAAGTTTATGGTCAAGCATAAATCAGAATTTTTTTATATTCATATTCAAAATATAAATATTTTTATTTCGAAATCCTTCAAATAATAAATTTTTATTATTATCAAATATATTGCATCGATTTTTCTTGAAATTTATTTGAAAACCTTTATCATATAATTGACTAGTGCTAAGTAAATTATGTTTTGAATTTTCTACTAATAAAACATTAGAAATAATAGGAGAGTTAGAAATACCGATGTTTATGACTTCTCCAATTCCGATGACATATGCTTTTGAGTTGTCTCCAAAGGTAATGGTGCCTCCATTGATATATTTTATATTTGAGAGCATCTTGGCATTCCTGGTCATATGTTTTGAGCCGCTACTATCGATTATCAATTTCTCCTTGCTTTTATTTTTAGGTACTTACAAAACAAAAATTATTCAATTGGTGCCCACTTATTTTATTAGGGTCCTAAATGTTTGGAGGGGAGGGTAGCCATACCCAAGTGGGTTTGGGTCCTTTAAAAACATAATTATTATTAAATACTACACTTGATAAAAAACTATCAATGTTTTTTTGTCTAATTAACTTATTATTAGACTTCGGTATCCAAATTTTTATACTTTTAGATTTTACATCTTTACTTAACTTTGGTGTCTTTTTGAAACTTTGATACAAGATACTTTGCTTTATAGTATTATCTTTTTTCCTTTGTGAATTCTTTTCAAATCCTAATCCTTTTCGATTACCAGAAGGTTTCAAAATTTTAATTAAATTATCAAGGTCTAGTTTTCGTTTGTTAAACTTTGAAACATTGTTAGTAATTTTTTCTAGTTTATCCTATAATTCACAAATTTAAGTTTTTGAAATTTCTATACTGCTTTTTAGTTCAATATTTTCCTTAATCAAATTATTATTCTCAAGTTTTAACCTATCTGTTTCACCAAGTTGTGTATCATATTCGATAGAATTTTTACACTTTTCTTGTGAAATCACAGATTCTTCTTCTAAAATAACCTTTTCATCCTTTAATAATCCAATTTCTAGTTCTAATCGATTTATTTTGGCTAGATGTTCTTTATTCAATTTTTTGATTTGTCTAAACTTATCATCAAGTTCCATACTTAATCTAATAGTTCGTTATAGCCAAGTTCAGGACATACCTCATCAATGTTAGCCATAAAACATACATAAGCTTGTTCCCCATCGCCATCATTATCACTATCAGAAGATGATGATGATGAATCGGAATCGTCCCAAGTGACTTTAAAAGCTCTTTTCTTCTTAAATTTCTCAAATTTGTTCCTTTTCTCGTTATTGTGTTTAGGACAATCCTTCTTCATGTGTCTGTATTGATCACATTCATAGCACTTGATTTGAGATAGATTTGTTGTATTAGACTTCCCTTCTTTTTGAAATTTGGTCATCTTTCTAAATTTCTTGAATTTTTTGTAATTCTTGGCAATGAAAACTATTCCTTCTTTATCCAAATATGAGTCATCATTCTTTGCTTGAAATGCTATGTTCTTCTTTTCAACATTTGGTTCTTTTCTTGCCGGTAAGTTAGCTTCATAGGACATTAGATTTCCCATCAACTCTTCAACCATGTGAGTAGAAAGATCATTAGCTTCTTCAATAGCTAATACCTTCCTTTCCTAATCCTATGTTAAAGAGTTGACCATTCGAGAAACTAAATCAAAATAAGTAAACTTAACTACTAATGCCATAAGATCATGTTGAATAGTTTTAATTCTAGAATACATGTCAACAATAGTTTCGTTTTGCTTCATTTTGAATGAGGAGAATTGGTTTTGCAAAATTGAAATCTTAGTTTGTTTGACCTTTATTGTACCTTCGTGTGTAATTTGTAAGGTACGCCCAATGTCAAATGCAGTGGTATATAACATGACATGTGAAAATTCATTTTTATCTAGAGAGCAAAATAAATCGTTCATATCTTTGGCATAGTTTGAGGCTAAGGTTTTTTGTGCATCGGTCCATGTGCTCATAGCAGTGTTTGGTGCTTCATATTTATTTTGTGTAGCAGACCATATTTCTAGACCATTGGCTTCCATAAAAATACGCGTACGGGTTGACCAATATGCATAGTTTGAGCCATTAAATAATGGAGGACGTGCGGTAGATTGACCTTCTTGAACGATACTTGTCATATTAGTGATTCAAAAACATGTTACAGTACTTTTGATCAAACCTGGGTCTGATACCAATTGACAGTCTATAGTATGGTGGATCGATTATACAAATGACAAGTATATGGCTAATTTAAACTATAGTGTAACAATAGTAAAGTATGTAAATAAGAATAATCACACCAGGGATTTTATACTAGTTCGGACCTCCCGTCCTATGTCCAGTCCCAAAGCTCCTCTTTGGAATTTCCTTTCACCACATAACCCTCACTTCACCCGAAAGGACATGTTTAAAATAGCAGAGTTTCTTTTTCAAGAATGTATTCTCTATTACACGGATTTTGACTATATAGTACAATTAAACTTCCTATATCTCTTGAATGATTGAATACAATATTGTTCGAGAGAGTATGGAAGTGTATGATCTCAGATTTGCTGATTTGATAGCAAGTGGATGATTAGAACAAGAGATGATCAAGATAGAGAGTCAAGTGAATTTGTTAGAGTACTTTGATCCTTCTTAATTCTCGTTTATATAGTTGTAGAAGGTTGCTTCTAGTAGTTACATCTCTTCCCTTTCAGTCTAGAGTCATCACTGTTCACCGGTAAAGAGTTATGGAGGAGAGATGGAGTTGTATCTCTTCGGAGATGACAATTGTAATTTGAATTATCTGCCCCGAGCCCAGTTTCAGACATCTGAATGGTGTTTTCAGACGTTTGAGAACCTAATATTATTTTTGTTCATCTTCTATGTTCAGACATCTAAAGTTCTGCATTCAGACGTCTGAACCTGTTAAGTGATGTTCTCTTGAATTTATTCTTGAGTGTATCTCTCTTCGATCTTCATGCAACTTTGTAGATGAATCTCTTCGGTGCTTTAGTCATCATCTTGTCACAGTATTGGTTTGTCTTGCTTTTAGTTCGTATTTGTATAGTTGTATGACACACACACACACACACACACACACACACACATATATATATGATTTCCATTGTATAGTTATCATCGTCGAAATTGTAAACTAAGGGTTCTAACATCATCCAGTCAAATTTTCATGAGATCTCTATAAATATATTAGTATCTACCAATAAATTTCTCCAATCATAGTTTTCATGGGCTTACTACGAATCTATTAGATTCTCTAATAACTTCTCTTATACCATAATTTTCATGGGATCAATATAAACCTATTGATCTCCTTCAATTACTTAATCCGGACATAGTTTTCATGGGATCACCAAGAACCTATTGGCCCATGCCAACAGGAATTTTCATATATAGTTTTCGTGGGCTCAATAAGAACCTGTCTAACCAATAACCCTTTGATCAATCTTTGGGCATCCTATAATCTGGTCTACCTGACCTCCTGGATGCAATTCTACTCACACAGAAGTTAACAATACACACACACACACATATATATACATACATACATACATATACATATTCAATATTGGGTTAATGTAGCTGGTTATTCTGCCCTTAACACCCCAAAATACAGTTATGAGTCAATGTAAAGTGAATATGTCTATAGAAGAAGCATACATGATAATTGATCATAACATAATAATTTAAACATCGATGGTTTAATTTTCTTATAACATTTTCCAAATGAAACATTCCCTTAACCCACTATCTTTTGCAAGGAAGGTTTCTTCAAAAATTTCCAAAGTTAAGTGCCATTTTACAGCTCTTTCATATTGCCATAGATTTACTTTTAAAAATTGAGATGGGGTTTCTTGTTTGAAAACTAAGGCTCTCGAAACCTTAGGCCTTCTCTTTAGAAATCATTAAAAACATACCTTTCAAAAGTATTCAAACCTTCCTTTCAAAATACATAGAACATTCCTTTCGAAACCATTAAAGATATACCTTTCAAAATGCTCAAAACATTTCTTTCGAAGCATTGATACCTATGTTTCGAAACCATTGAAGATATACCTTCCAAAATGCTCAAAGCTTACCTTTCGAAATATTTAAAGCTTGCCTTTAAAGTTCTTAATTTAAGTAAAATTTGTGATAGCATAGCTTCGAAACCATTGAAAGTATCTCTTTCAAAATCTTAGGTTTATCATTAAATATAACTTCTAGTTCAAAGAAAACAAAATCGAAAGTAACCCTTTCGAAAGCATTGCTTTTATGTAAAAGAATTTGGGGAAGAGAATAGCTTCTAAACTACAATGGATAGCTTCGAAACCACTCTTTCGAAAGCACTGATAAAAGCGGCTACAAGGACCATTTCAAAGCATAGGGGAGGCAGGTTTCAAATTATATAAGGTCAAAAGCTTCCCTTTGAAAGTATTGACTTAAAGTTATAAAGAAAGCAGCCTTTAACTAATTCGAAAGGCATGAATGCGGTAGCTAGGTTTCGAATAGGTTCCCAAGCGTCTACCCTTTCGAAAGCTCTTTTTCAAAACTACAGAAATGGCAACTCGTTCAAAAGCTTTTCTTAAAACAAAATGGTGGCATTTCATTTGAAAGCTTTTTTCTAAAACAATGGCAAGTTAATTGATTTGAAAGCTAATATAGGTTGCCTCAACCCTTTCAAAAGCATCATTTATAAACAGAAGTAATTCAAAGTTAAACAGAACAACTTCTACTCCTTCGAAAGCAAGGTTTCGACACTATACCATCCGCCTTTCTCTAATGCACTACGTATCAATTGCTTGATACCATGTGCATTGGTTTTGAATGGGTTCTTTGTAGAGGCATGGTGTCGAAAGCTAGCAGATGGAAGTGGCAAAGTAGTAATTCCAAGCAAAATTGATTTTTAGCTTTTGAAAGAAAATTCTTTTCACCTAACTTGCCAACTTTTCAAAATATAGTTGGTTGTCATTTATTTATCAAAATTCCTTTTTCTTAAAAGGTTGCCTAATCGATAATTTAAAACTTAAGAAACTCAACAATCAATGTGAGGCTTAAATATACACACACATATGTATGTATGTATGTATGTATGTATGTATGTATGTATGTATGTATGTATGTATGTGTGTGTGTGTGTGTGTGTAAGTCACTTATATACATATAAATGAAAGAGGTGAAGAAGAAACATGTATGAAATTGAAGGTAAGACTTCAACTGTAAAATAGTAGAAGTTTAAGTTGATATAGGACAATAACTCTAAGACGTACCTAATAAAAATGGGGAACTAGACTGATAATGGATGTTGTCATCGACCAGGAATACAGTTATGGCATTATTATTTTTGTTATTAACTCTAACACTCTTACAAATGGCCTTCATGTGGAATTTTACCCTTTTAAGGATGTCCTTAAAGCCGTTACGTCGGTTGATTTATAGGAATTGTTCGAAATTATCATGCCAAAAAGTAATGTTATTCCTCAAGTGTACAATGTTGTCGGTACCTAGTTAAAAATGTCCAATCCTTTTATAATTTATTTTCAAATTGGGACAAATTATTTTGGTTGTTATACGTTAATTGGGGTAGTTTATGGGAGCCATTATAGAATTAATTAGAAATTAGTCCTTTTAAATTAGGTTGTTGTTTGTAGCATTATACTTCCACACCCATTTCCCTAAAAGAAAAGTGTTGAGGTCATGAAGATTGATTATTTGTAATGACCTACCTTTTCCAACATCGAAAGTCAACACCAAATACATCCGCGATATTCAAATACCAAATATCTAATCGTTGGAGAAGCAGATTGTTAGGGTAAAATTAAAAAAAGAACAGAATACGAAGAAAATAGCATCTCACAGCGGAAATGATAATATAATATAACAAAAGACAATAAAAGCTATCACTCCAAAATACAGAGTACGTCGGAGTTAAAAGCATACCTTATCGGTTGGACATTTATAAAATTTTGACCTTACAATTGCTGCTATATATATATGAACAGTGGAAAAATAAATTACCATGATAGGTGAACATCCAGCTTTACTCTATGAGCTCTATGTCCCACTAATGATTGCCTGGAAAAATACTAGGTCTGACCCGAGCATTATAATAAAATAACTCCTGGATTAGTTTGAAAAACTAGCATGAGAAAACTCAAGTAATAAGGCTAAATTTAATAATTCTGTGAGATCACGCCGCTAAAAGCGGAATGAGTTTTTACCTCACAAGAACAACATCTATATATTAAGGAATGAGATATAGTCAGAATAATAATCCAAACAAGAAAGGAAAGGAGTACATAGATAATAACAAAATCCAAACTTATAGAGTGGACAAATATAATTAGATATCAAGAAGAGCTTTAAACGCTTCTTGACGCAAATTACGAAATACAATTCAAAGATTTAAATTAAATAAGGAAAGGGAAATTTTTCAACGACGACCAGGAGGGTGCACTTTCCTTTACAAAGTATACCTCTAAAAATATACTTGAGAGATACGATGGCTCTCAGATAATACAAAATCGGACCCCGCCAACGGTTACTGAGAATTCGAGAATTTCACGGCTCCAAATGCATACCATCGAATCCAATCTAGAGTAGATGTAAAGATATCCTAATGGAAAAAATCCCATATAGCTTGGCTTCCACTCGCACTTTATTTTTATTCATTTCCAGCAAAGAATAGTAACACTCAAATAAGCAACAAATCTTCTTGAGTTGACAAAACACAAAAGATGAATAGATCAGTTTCAAGGTTCAAGGTAGAAAAAGGAAAATGAATTTGTCCACCATAATTAGGATGGTGCTCCCCCTTCAACAAAAGTATACCTCTAGATAAAATATATTTGAGAGCAAACATGTCACTCTCAAGATTCCAAGCTGGACCACGTTAAACTCCATAGGCATCGGAATATACTCACATCAACGCATGCATGCTATCGACTTTTCTAGATGAATGTGAATATATCCTAATGGGTGTGACCCACATGGCTTGGCTCCTACTCGCGCTTTGGTTTTATTTTTTCCAGTATTGGATACTAATGTTTAAAATAAGCGACAAATCGTCTTACAATGACAAAGCACAACAATAACTAGGAGGGTGCACCCCATTTTGCATGTGCTTTGGTATTAGTCATTTTTGACAAAAGATATCAAAACTCAAAAAGAGAAACACATTGTCTTAGAGTGGTGATATACAAAGAAGATAGTCAGAATCAAATTCGAGAGTCTATAAATCAACTATCGAGAATAACAAAGTGATTTGTGTATGGGATTAAATCGCATACGATTAAACTAATAAATGAATCAAACTTTTAAAACATTTGATCTATACTTGGGCTTGATTTTCACATTTCAAATATTATAAACATTTTTAAAATACTCTTTGAATTATTCTTTTAAGAGGGAAAATTACAATACTAAATGTATTAAAAAAAGGGTAAAAAACAAATGTCATTAAAACTTTGTTTACTATAAAACCCAAAACAACTTACATTTAGCTTTACTTTTAAACAATTTCTATTAAAGATTTTCTCATTATAAACTAGCATTTAAAAATTAAAATAGCACTAATTATCCCAAAGGATAATAAATTGATTTAAACACCTTTATAAATTTAAAATAATGTTAATTTGTCCTCAGAGGATAATTTATATACAACTTTATAATCTTTTTAATAAATTAATCAATTATCTTAGAACACTTTTGTCAAATTAATTAATTATCATTAAAAAAAATTGATAAATAAATTAAGTGAATTTAAAACACTTTTATTAAATCAGTTGATTTACTTTAAACTCTTTTATTAAATTAGTTAATTAACTTCCAAAAACATCATTAATTAAGGTCGTTGATTAAATTCAAATATCATGAACTAAATGGATTAATTACATTCAAACATCATTAATTAAAATTAGCAATTAAATATAAATATGATTAATTAAAAATGATTAGTTAGATCCAATCATCATTAATTAAATTGATTAAATAATATTAAATCGTCATTAACTAAAATGATTAATTAAATTCAAATCCTGTTAAATTAAAATGATTAATTAATTTTAAATATCATTAATTAAAATGATTTACTAAATTCAAACTCATAAATGAAATAGATTAATTAAATTCAAATATCATTAATCAAAATGATTAATAATTTTAAACATCTATTTTGTGAAAATACAAGCTCAAGTTCAACAAACAAATGTTTAGGAAGATGATATTCAATAAGTGATGACATAGCGAAATATCATTATAACGAGACTTAAACTATCAAAATGGACTATCGCAAAATATTTTAACTACACATCAATATAAGCAGTAAAAGAATATAAATGAGATGCAGATAACATTAAATAAATAATGGCGAGAAACCCCTTTTGGGTATCTCTACAAGTGTCCCCTATAAATCATACATATGTATGTGTATTTTTTAAAGTGTCTTATACTGACTTGTTCGATACGATAATACTCCGACTTCTTTTTTTGTCTCCTACAATAAAATGGTTATGTCATCCGCTACTAGTGGAACAAACAATAATATATAATTATATGAATTCCTTATAAATTAGATAATATGTCATATGTTTACAACTAAACAACGAATCAAACAACAAGATAAATTAACATTTAAGCATAAAACAATAATCTATAGCATCATGGATATTATGTAGTTTATTCAGAGGTGAGTAAGCTCATTAAAATTTCAGTTATCGTCGAAGCATTTCTGTTTGAACTAAAATCGAATGACTTTCGATTTTAGCCCAAAATTCATTCAGCTCCAAATCCAACGAAATCCGCTCTAACGCGAAGTTAACCTTCCTACGAGTCCAACGCAGCTGACCTTGTTCATATCCCACCTTGTGCGAGCAAGATACCGACTTAACAGAATATCGAATTAAATAATATAATTAATTTACATAATTACCACCATTAACTAATTACTCAACTAAAAGCCTTCTTCTCTAATATCAACCTTTGCATATCAGATATACACCACAACCCATAGCTGCCATCTTCCTTCCTCCGTTTCTCCCTGAATACTCAATAATCGACAAACATCAACTCATATGCATCACTCTTAGTTAGTTCTCCGCTTTGGACCAAAAATCAGCAAGCCTGTTGGGGAATTAACAGTAGCGACATGAAACCTCGACCACCAAAAACGCATATGTTGTGTTATGCTAAGTTCGATCATAGATGATGAAACCATATGGGAATGTTTGTTTCAACAAGAGCAACACAATGATCCCAACGGCAACGCCTATCTCCCCATATATCTATCCAAGATTGACACCATAGGCAATGCATATCTCCTCCTATATCACTCCAAAACTGACACCATAGGCAACGCCTAACTTGTGGCCATCCTCCCAAACACGCCAAACACAGCAATACCTATACAGAAACAGCTCTCGACGACATGAGTTCAAAGATACAAGCTTTTTGAGTATTTGATTTTATATTAAATTTTAAAGAAGTGGATTATATGTTTATTTAGTCTATTGAAATGTTAATGAAATTGAAAAAGAAGAGCGGGGTAAAAGTTGCAAAAATGAAAGACATGAGCTAAATTTTGACTTCATTTTATAAACAAACCCATACACTGCATTATCCACCATATAATCCAATTTTTCCAAGTTAAATTAAATTTACAAGCAACACATCAATTCAATCAAGTCATTATTAATATTTATAAATAAAATTGAATTTGATTTGATTATTTGAAAGTGTTTAAAAAGTAATAGTTATAGTACTCCTTTACTCAATATTCCATTTGCGTACGGACCGCGAACGACTGGAATGAAAATACGATCGTGCACTAAAAAGTGACACGATCCCAAAACAACAATAAAACGCGCTTGTTATTTTATTCTATAAAATCTCAAAAATAACATCATTTTTCGAAAAAAATTCAAATGAAAATTTAGATATTTTTCAAATTAAAAATCATGGAAAAATCTTATACATTAAATTAAAAATACGTTACTAAAATCAAGTTATTTTATAAACAACTGATTTTTTTTCATTATTTGTTCGAACAATTTATTATTATAAATAAACTTATGGAGTGAATTTACCATTATTATTTGTCAACAAAAAAGAGTCAAATAAAGTTATTGCATTTCAAAATCTAATTATTTTAAATATTTAAAATTATTGAATATTTAAAATTCAATGACCAAAATTCTGCGTTGTTACATTATTCCTAACTCTCCTTCCTGTTTATGTTTACAAAATTAAATCAAAATTAACTAGACATCGTAAACTGCTGCTCTCCTTCGAAAGAAATTTATCATTCCGTCTACTTGGCCATTTGTTAATTTTATCGATGATGGTAAACTAGCCATCATGTTTATGTTTTGTTGGTCTTATTAAAACACTAGGTAGTCTATAGGAAAATTCATAGTTTATAGTTTATGTGTTGCCCACTTGACTTTCTATGTTACCACGTCATTAACACTAAAACAGAACTTTTATCGAAGTTTATTTTTAGGTCCGATAGAAGCTCAAAGTTGTATAAAATAAATTTAAGGTCTATAATATGATCAGGCAAATGCGAGGATAAGAGCATGGTGTCATCTGCATACTAGAGGACGGTGAGACCATCACTCATGATCTCATTTCCAACCTTTTCTAAAATCTCATTACTAGTGGCTAGTTTGATGATTCTAGCAAAAACATCACAGCCGCTAAGTTGAAAAAAAGGTGATAAAGGATCTCCTTACTTAAGTCCACATTTTGATAGGAATTTATTACCTAAAACGCCATTAACCATAATGCTTGAATTCCCGGTTTTAGGGAGTCATAATCCAACCTACCCATTTATCGCTAAAACTTCTATCCAATAATAGGTCTTTAAGAAAAGTTCAATCTAAAGAGTCAAAAGGCTTTAGCAAAATCTAGTTTTAAAAGTGCACGAATAACATTATTTTACAGCAATGGTTAATGAACTCTTGAACAATTGCAACCACATCCGTGACATTTCTACCCTTGATGAAGGTTATTTGTGTATTATCGATTAGGTCTCCATTTTAAAATTAAGCCTTTTAGCTAAAACTTTTTTGATAATTTTAAAGGAGCGATTTAGAAGCGAAATCGATCTAAAATCTTTTAATTCATTCACATTAGCTTGGTTAACAAAAGGAATACGTTAGAAAAATTAAAAATACCTAGCTACAAGGTACCATTATAGAACTCGTTAAACAAATTAATTAGATCTATTTTTATAACAAACCAAAACCTTTTACAGAATAAAATTGGGAACCTGTATGGACCTGACGCCTTGTCGAAAGGCATATCGTTAATAGCTCTTAAGATTTCCTCTTCTTGAAAGGTGGGATCAAGATCGAATAAATCAATCCTAATATTCATAGAATATAGTTCTTTCCAATTAGCTCTAATGCTATGGCTCATCCTAGATACAAAGATTTCTTTATAGTAGTTGGTGAAAGCCTCGGTTAAAGCATTTTGGTCAAAAACTTCTACGTCATTAATAATGATAGAGTTAATGGTGTATTATGCTTTCTAACATTTCTTATTTTATGAAAAAAAAAATCATTTTCTTGTCCCCTTCATCCATCCACTGGACTCTAACCCTTTATTTCCACATAACTTCTTTATGTTAAAGTTCTATTCAATTCATCTTTTAGGTTCGAAAGGACATTTTTCTTTGATAAGAGGAAGGGTCTAGCTTCTTTGATTTTATTAAACTTGAGAATCTCATAAAATAAATTTTATTTTTTGAGGTTAATGTTCCCAAAAGTATGCATGCTTAATATTTTAAAAAATGTTCTTAATACTCTAGGTTTGGTTACAACTATCTTTGCTGTGTTACCTGAAAATCTAGTATTGTAAAAACTCGAGGAGGGCCATTAGTTTTTAACTAGTAGCATAATGTTATTTTCTAACATCCAAATCTTTTCAAATTTGAAAATAATTTAAGCATCATTAGTGTATTCGGCAGATACAACCTTATAGATGGGGAACTTATCTTCAATTTCGTCGCTGATGAAACTCTATCAAGGAGCACCATCAAAGGCACTTCTCTAGAACTCGACAAGATGAATCAGCGATTTTTTAACTCGATTAAGCTACAGTCAATGATAAATTGGTCAAATTCTTCATTAGCATATGAGTCATTCTTTCAAAGAGAATGCCCACTCAAAAATATGGTGACATCAAAGTCACCACCCATGGGCCCAGGGCAAGAGCTCTAAAAGTGCGACATTCATACCACAGGGTCGTTCGCTTGACCTTGGAATGAGATCCGTAAGCATAGAGACGTGTAGGATAGAGTTTTCGGTAAGGTCTAAAAAGATAAGGTGCAACGAGTGAACATTAATAATTCGCTGCAAAAGTTGAATGCAACAATCATGCCAACCTACTAATAATCCCCCTGAGATATCCCAAGCCCTGTAAAAATAATAAGTTGGATTTTCAATTTTATTCTTGTACTAACGCGATGTCAATTTTGCTATCTTAAAAAAAATACTAATCTTACTGCATTTGTCTAAAACATGTAGGACCATAACGTTCCAACTACTGTACCTCATGGTCTAAAATATCGTGCCCTCTCAAGTTCACCACTCCAAATGAACTTAGTATCAATATAAATGTCATCAAAGGAAAAACCAAAACTATAAGCTAAGTGATGCAAAGCCCGAGTAGATAAGGAGCTCAAGGCGCAAAGACTATAAGCACTACCAAATAAAGGATCTACATCTGAGGCTAACCCTATGGTGCTGTCATTAGCACCCAAGCCAAGGGAGATATCTAAGATAGTCAAATAAGAAATTTGATAAATTATTAATTATTAATTAATATCTAATAGTTTATCAACTACAAATGATGGATCGAAATACAACAGTACATAGAACATAGATTGAAATACAACAATATACAGAACTTTGACTAAAATACAATAGTAAAACAATATATAGATTGACGTCGTCCTGCGGTAGTCAAAGTGTCTCTTATTTCATCACGTGTTGCAACAATCCATTGTGTATTTGGTTAACTTGCACCACCATGGTTGTGTTGAATATGTTCACGTTAATTTTCTTGTATAACTTCATGGAACTATTTCGTTAACTATTTCTTCAAAATCGGATCTTTGTCATTGAATTTTCTAATGAAATTATAGATAGCACAGCTTGCTGTGGCAACTATTTTCATGACCATAAAAACATCATCAACCCATATTCGACTAGTATAGGAAGAAGTGTATTGTATGGTGCATTAATTAAGTGTGATTTGACATCAATCCAACAATAGAAGCGAGATCCTGATCATACTCATCTGAATTATCAATAAGATATACCATTGCTATTAGTTCAGTCATCCAAGTTTTTCAATTCATTTGTTGAATTATTATATGCAAATCATATGTGGACATTGTTGAAAATAATGTGAAGAAGAAGGAATGAAATGTTTTGAATGGAGTATGAGAGGTTGGGTTTTAAGTATGGGATTTCTCATGCTTAAATTTTACATCCGACTTAATGATTTTACATCGAACGTAAAATTTACGTCCGAGAAATCCTCTTCCTTTTCAAATGGAAACTCTCTAATGGGAGAACCGTTGACATAATATTTACGTCTGATGTATCTCTATTACGTAAAACGTAAATATTCACGAACATTGTCCCCACCTCAAGCCTTGTCCGCGAACACACCCTTAGTTTAAAAGCTTTATTTTGAGTTCAGTCTTGTTGGAGCTTCTTATCATAGTGAAAGCTTTGTTATGAGTTAAGTCGTATGGAGCTTCATATCAAGACCGGGCACAAGGATACTCAATACCTTAATCGAACATTTTTTTATTGCCCATTGACTTCACAGAAAACAATACATTTATATGTATGAGATAGTATGTAAATTCTATCATAAAATTTAACAACCGTCACAAAATATTGGTCAATTAAGTCATTTTGACTACGTGTCAGAAAAATTTAAATGCGAACATAATATCCTAACATACCAATACATTATTGAAAATGACATCCTACATTTTTGAAAGGAAATATGTCTATTATATCTTTATAATTTTTCTTATCTAAATACTCATAATCATTGAAATCATAGCTATTACACTTATGTTTCTTGCATTGTACTAGTCCGAAGATATGTCTTTATCAATTTTAATTTTGAAAAATGTCTTTCTGCTAAAGCAACCATAACCTGAATAATCAATAGAATAAGATAAGAAACCCAAATATTTAGATATTCACTTACATCTCTATAAGCACTGAAGAAATTAAGAATATCAATTGATAGTTAATTTCAATGGCAGAATTCTTTTTAGTTGTCGAAGCTCAAAGAATAACTCTTTACACAAATATCTAGTTCTTCATTATGCTTCAAAAAACCTTCTAAATTCAGGCAATGATCCTTCTCTTCCTTACTATGTAGTTAAATCCTCACTAGTGCCCTGCAAAATCTCTGCTATAGTGCATAGTGCTCTTCGATTGCTATGCAATTTCAATTTAGCGCTATTAAACAGTAGATCCTCTTTAATCCTCCCTATTTTCCACTACACCTGCTAAATCAAAGCTTTTTAGCACCCAATTTAACAACATTAGTATATAGAATTGATTTGAGTAATTCACTTTTAAAACAAATCAATAAAGTTACGCTAAAGACTTAATTTTAAGGCATAAATGCTCAATATAAGTTGGAAATCTATTGTAATCACTAAATATAGTCTATACAAATCATGGTATCATTCGGTTTTGTTAGGTAAGACTAAACAATATTTCTTTTTCCTACACAAATGATATGAGATTGAGAATAAATTAAATTTAACTATTTTGTTTTATATTTAATGGAGATATTTGCACATCTATTATTTTTCGCTATATCTTCGCTTTATCCCGCTATAACTTGTTGCACCTCCACCCCTATAGAACCGCTATTCACTTTAATAGAACAACTTCATGATTATCCACAATTTTAAATATTAAGTTCAAAATCGAAAATTTTCTTCATAACGTTTAAATTGCTCAAATTATCTTTAAGTGAAGTAAATCATGATCTGCTATGAGAAGAAAATAAGTAACTTTAAAATTATTCTCAAGAGATTGTCTATCATTATCCTCTACGACATCTTCTTCAAATTGTCTTTTCTGTGTACAATTCTCTTTTCAATAAATATAGGATCAATACCAACATCATTTACAATCTCTTTTGCCTTTTTCATTATGATTTCAAATCCATCTTCTCTTAATTTTTCAAAATATGCAACAATATTCCTAATATTTGTAATTGCAACTTTAATACATACTACTCTCATTGAGGTATTTCACTTACTCAATTAGTATTGTCCAATATTATGTACCATATACACAATCTAATTAAGAACTCAAAAAAATTCAAAGAACTTTTGCATAATCCTACAGCATCCATCATTATAATATAATCTTTAGAATTATTTGCAAAATAAATCAAAGAACCTTCTAGCTTTCACTACGAGTTTCTCACCGGGTTGCTGGTAATGATTTAGGATGAAAGTGAGTGGGATCGATGTTAATATGGATATAAGTGCTTATATATACATATATAGCCAAGCGAATAGTCATAGAAAACAAAAGATAAAATAACACGTAGATTTTATATTGGTTCGGATCTCTTATCCTAGTCCGGTCTTTAGGAATTTCTCAATCAACAACCTTCATTTTACCTAGAGGAACGCGTTTACAAAACACCGCCTAAGCAACCAATCAGGACTTTCACCAATTTCAGAGCAAAAGTTTTAATCATGACTTTGATGTGTTCTTAAAAACACAGATAAGCCAAACTTCAGTACATCCTTTTTATAATATCCCTTGATTATTGTGAGTTCTATTTCTCGCATTATAGGAAGCAAATATGAAGAATATGATTTCTTTAGGAACCAGAGAGCGATAGATAGATTATAGATTTTAGAAATAGAAGTCGATAACCGCAATCAATGAAGTTAGACTATATTTATAGAGTTTGAAGAGGCATGTTGGAAGGTGTTACCCCGCACTTTGACCTGGCTACAAAATGATAGTTTAAGATATTATCGTTAGCACTAGACAAGATGATGATTGAAGAGGTGATGGTTAAAGGGTTTGATGCATCCGATGTATTACGGCATTTCTCTATTGCTTGGTCAAAAGGAGGGAACGCCTCATTCGGTTTGGATTGTTCGAAATCCCTCATTCGGTCGTTATGGTTCGGCATATCTCATTCAGTCTCAGGAGGCTCTGTTCATATATCGTTCAGCCAGAGAACAAGTCGCTTGGTCAGGATAGTTCAGAACACATGGTTCGGTCAAGGTAGAAGTTTGCACGTCGTTCGGTTTAATAGGTCAACATGGACGGATCGATCAAGGCAAAGAGGTCGTGTGCCACTCGGCTAAAGAAAGGTGGCGTTAGGAACTCAACACATACCGCTCGAACATAAAGGGAAGGCTGTGTGACTTGGCGCCCCATCGCTCGGCCATGAAGGGAAGGCTATGGGCTCGGTGTATTTGGTCAAGATGCGGTTCAGTTGAGATGTCCTAGGAGGTGTCGTTCGGCATGGACACCTTAGCCATTTTGGCTCGGCAAGCATCGCTCGGCTACAATCGGTCGACAAGCATCGCTCAGCTATAATCGGTCGGTAATCATCCCACGGCTATAATCATTCGGCAAGCATCCATCGGCAAGAGTCGCTCGACAATTACCGTTTGGTATGCATGGTTCGGTATACTGGAGTTGTCTATCATGGGCTGAGGTACTTTGTCCTTAGGCCTGCGCAGGGTGTCCAGCCTATCTTCATCTATAAATCGAAGGGTGGAGGCGCAATGTAAGGGACCTTTTTTCGAAAACTCTGGGCAGACTCTGCCATTGTCAAGACACATTTCTTTTCTGTTAAAACTTATACTCAAGTTGTTGGTGTACGGATTGTATCTGTATTCGATTATTTGAAGAAGTAATAAAGATTGCGATCAAAGTGGACGTCTGCAGTTACACGAACAACTATAATTCTAGTGTTCTCATTTCTTATAGTTCTTATTGCATTCTACTTTGATATTCATCAGTTTTAATTTACTTTCTTTAGTAATCCCTCAATACAATCCTATTCAAGGATGTTAGTGACCAATTTTGGTGCCAACATTTTGGTGTTTTCACTGAGAACTACATTCTCGGGTCGTTAGGATCTACTTTGTCGCTACTGGATTGGAGAAATCCCCCAAAGAAGATCCAAGTTCGTTCACAAGAAGTTCATAGATTTTACTCAGATTTCCTACCAATAACTCTACAATGGGAAGACCGCGTACTAGATCAGCCTCACATAATGCGAATGTCAACGAGACCGTTAGTGTCCAACAAGCTACTCCAGGTGTAGGGACCACCGCCGTCCTAAACATAATAGAAGTTGTCACCAGAATAGAGTTCAATGAGCTGATGAGAGAACTCGCGGAAAGCAGGAGACGGCTTAATGAGCAAATCCAAGCAAACACCAACCTCATGAGTCAGCTTACTCAATAACAGCATTAGAATGCTGGAGGGAGTCCCGCTACCTACTCCTTGTCCGACAGCTCCACTTCGTCTGATGAACCACCCAAGCATAGACGCTGTAGAACTGAAACAAGGCAAGCAGGTGCAGCTGAGAGATCCACCAGGGATGGTCCAGGCTTCCTACTTGGAGCCATTTCCCCTCATTTACACCAGGATAATCGCACTCAAGTTGGAATAGGAAACTTAGGATCTGGGGCATGAGTGGAAGCTGGACGACCGGTTCACCAAGGTCACAATGAAGCGGGTCCCTAGGAGACGCATTTGGTAGATCGCTAACCGAGGAGACACCAACCGAAATGGTCCTACAGGACAGATTCCAACTTGCCACCTTCCATACAAACCCCATACTTATCAGCTATGGTCAGATAGCTGATGAGGGAAAATCAAGACTTATCTAATGATGATTAGGGCGTATCTAGGAGTCATACTCCATTCACAAATACTATCCTATAGGCTACGTACCCCAGAAAGTTTAACATGCCGACTATTCCAGCCTACGAAGGGAAGACTGATCCCTTACAGCATGTAATGAGATATGAGTGGATGATAGATTCAGCTAGGGCAAACGATGCAACTAAATGTAGGTGCTTCCTAATAAGTTTATCTGGAATTGCTACCATGTGGTTCACCCGACTTCCCCCGCGGTCTATATCCAACTTTGATGAGTTAGCGACGAAATTTGTGGAGTAGTTCAGGATTCATGCCACTCGTCCTAAGGACGTGATGCCCTTGTCCAGTGTGATCCAGGCTCCAAGGGTGTCATTAAAGGAGTACTTACAAAGATTTCACGTTGCTACTACTGAAGTTAGCAACCCGAATACCATGCTATTCTAATAGTCGTGATGCGAGAAGTAGATCCAGATTCGGAGTTTGGTGATTGGCTGGCAGGAAAACCTTTGACTACACTGGAACATTTTTATTCAAAGGCACATCAATTTATAAGAAGAGAGGAAGTCAGGTGGACGAGGTGAGACAATGCATAGGGCCTGGCAAGGAGACTGTGCAGAGCAACATTACTGTAAACAAGCCGTTGATAACACTGGAAAGATCCAGGCCAATGTTCAAAACAATTCAGAGCAATTTAAAGGATCTGGAGGAGGAAATCCTGGAAAAAAAGGGAGGCAAGAAAGTGGAAACTAAGGATCCCAACTTACAATGAATACACTCCTTTGAATGCATCTCTGGAAAATATTTACCTATCGACTTGTAACACTTTTCAATATCGAAAGCCATGCCCCAAAGAGTCCGATGAGGAACAAAAGAAGACTGGGAAGTATTGTCGCTTCCATGAGACATACAGACACAATATCGAGGATTGTACGCACCTCCACGATGCTATAGAAAAGCTGATTCAACAGAAGAAGTTACAGGAGTTTGTCAAGAATCTGCAGGAAGGCGAAAAAGGAACTTTAGACCCCGGTCGCAGGCAAGCTCCACACCATCCTGAGGAACCTACTCAAACCATGGGTAGATTAGTCATAAACACGATAGTTGGTGGGCCTAACCCTACAGATAAGAATTGGCAAGAAATGGAGCATTATGCTAATTCCCTAAAGCATGCAGATTTTGAATGTTGTTTAAACATGGAAGATGGGACACCAGCAAAACAGAAGTGAATGATGACAGACAATATAGTGTTCAGAAGCAGAGATGTCGATCAAGTGGAGGCGCCTACCATTGATCGGATGTCATCTCGGCCACTATTGGGCCAGCATTTGTGAGGAGAATACTGATTGACTACGGAAGTTCTATTAACATTATCTTTAAAAAAGCATATGACCAGATGAAGACGAAGACAAAGGATCTAAAATCATCTAAAGCCCGTATTCATGGCTTTAATGGTGCAGCTAATGATGCAGTGGGTTTTGTTGAATTGCCAGTTGAACTTGAAGAAGGTGAATGTAAGAGGGTGTTGATCCTACCGTTCATCGTTTTAGATGTCGATTCTCCATATAACGTGTTTCTAGGTCGACCGTCCCTAGGCAAAGTTTAAGATAGCTTTGGCCCTGTAGTGTTTAACCTTGAAATTTCTGACCAATAAAGGAGTTGGTCTTGTGCATGGCGATCAGGAGACTGGTTGTGCACGTTATGTGGCTAAGCTAAGAGAGGCCCAGCGATGAGAAAAAGGAAAGGTTGTGGACAGCTCCGTCCGCAACCGAGTCATTGAAGATTAAGAAGTAATTCCTGAGCCTTGGCTCGGGTAGCATGATCAGATCTATAGAGACATAGATTTGAGAGATGATGATGAGGAACCCAAGGAGGCAAAAGCAGCACCGGCTGAACTAACGATTGACATTTCAGTCAGTCGCGATGACCCGTCGTGGGTACTTAAGATTGGATCACAAATCAACCCTTCGATGCATGATGATCATACTAATTTCCTTCGAGCGAATCTAAATGTTTTCGCTTGGACGCATTCTGATATGTGTGGGATTTCTCCCGCCATTGCGAGTCATATCTTGAACATAGACACGAAATACGTGCCAGTGAAGCAAAAAATGAAAGGCATGGATCTGGAGAGGTCCGCTGCTCTTCGAGAGGAGGTGGAAAAACTCAAAGCCAAAGGGTTCGTCCACGACGCCCTCTATGTAGAATGGGTCTCTAACCCCATACTAGTAAGAAAAGTGAATGGAAATGGATGACCTGTGTAGATTACTCAGATCTAAACAAAGCATGCCCTAAGGATAGTTTTCCTTTACCCAGAATTGATCACCTGGCCGACTCAACAACAGGACATGAGTTATTTTCATTTATGGATGCATGCTCGAGATATAATCAAATCCCGATGCACATTTCAGATCAATAACACACTAGTTTGTCACGGACGTTGGACTGTACTTGTGTAGTGATGACTTTCGGATTGAAAAATGTAGGAGTAACTTATCAATGTCTGGTGAATCGTATGTTCAAAGACCAAATTGGTAGGATGATGGAAGTCTATGTGGATATGCTTATGAAGTCATGGCAGTCAAACGACCACATTTGAGACTTGGCGGAAATATTTGATATACTCATGTATTATGGAATGAAAATCAATCCTCTGAAGTGTTCCTTTGGCATTACATCAAGAAAGTTTTTGGGTTTCATTGTTAATGCACGGGGAATTGAAGCTAGCCCAGAAAAGATTCAGGCTATTCGAGACATGCAAGTGCCCAGAACTATAAAGCGAGTATAAAGCCTGAATGGAAAAGTGGCTGCGCTAAGTCAATTCATATCCAGAGCGATAGACAAGTGTATTCCCTTCTTCGATGTAATAAAGAAAGGAAAGAGATATTTTGAATGGATGCCCAATTGCGAGGATGTATTCCGATCTCTGGTAAGTCATTTGGAAATTCCCCCAGTGCCATCGAATCCTATAGACCATGAAGTGTTGTGTATATACTTGGTCGTATCTCAACATGCCATTAGTATGGCTTTGGTTCGCGAGGAGGATTGAGTTCAAAAGCCGGTGTACTATGTCTGTAAATGTTTAACGGTGGTAGAAAGAAATTTTCCTCAAATTGAGAAGCTAGCCTACTGCTTGGTGATTGCGTCACGCAAGTTTCATCTGTACTTTTAGGCACTCCCGATCAGTGTTTATACCGATCTATCCTTACGACAGTTACTCCAACGACCAGAAATCTCTGGAAGGTTGTTAAAATGGAATATTTAGTTGAGTCAGTTTGATATCACCTACTTGCCATGAAGGGACATGCAAGGGCAAGCGCTAGAAGACTTCCTCGCATAATTAACCATATCAGACAAACCAAAAGTGATAATGTTATTCCACCCATTCGATAGAAACTATACACCGATGGGGCATCCCACGACCATTGTTATGGGGCTGGTGCAATTCTTGTAACTCTTGAAAACCAATCAATTTGTTATGCTTTAAAGCTTGATTTTCCATCTACAAATAACGAGCCGAGTATGAAGCACTGGTTGATGGCGTGAAACTTATCAGGGAACATGGAGTAAAATCGATTGAAATCTTTTGTGACTCACAATTGGTGGTGTACAAGATACGGGGAGACTATCAAGAAAAAGGGAAAAAACTTACCCCCATACCTTGCAAGGGTTCAATAGCTATTGGCAGACCTCGAATATTACGATATTTCACAAATCCCACATGAGCAAAATGGGAAAGCTGATTCATTCACAAAATTCATGAATACTGGAGATGCATGCAGATGGGATTGGTTCTCGTCGAAATCTTACATGCTCCGAGTATAAATGAGACGGAAGTAGATTTTGTGTTAGAAACAGAAATCGAGAAGGAGTCATGGATAACCCCATTCAAGAAATACCTGCTACACGGGGTTTTTCCCTTGCCAAAGAACGAAAGGTGGCAAGTCATTCGCAAAGCTTCACGATATGTAATGAAAGACGAAGTAATGTATCCAAAAGGATTCTCGATTCCCTTACTTCGATGCATCGCCAATGACGAAATAAAGCAGGTCTTGAAAGAGGTTCATGAAGGAGAATGTAGTGACCATACTGGTGGGCAGACATTAGTGAAAAAGATACTCCGCTATGGATACTATTGGCCAACCGTGAATCGGGATGCCACGAACTATGTGTGAAGATGCGACAAATGTCAAAAATATGCGAAAATCCCAAGAGCTCCACCGACAGAACTCACAAAAATGGTTATCCCTTGGCCATTTGCAATATGGGAAATTGATATAATTGGCTCCTTGCCAATCTCCAAAGGTGGTGCAAAATATGCAATAGTTGCAGTCGAGTATTTTACCAAGTGGGTGGAAATAGAGCCCTTAGCTACAATCACCACCAAAAAGGTCATTAATTTTGTTGTGCGAAACATCGTATGCCGTTTTTGCCTCCCGTGAACTATCATTACAGACAATGGAACTCTGTTCGAAAGTAGGGAGTTCAAAGAATTTTGTCAAAAGTATGGCGTTGATAAAAGGTTTGCAGCAGTTGCTCATCCAAAAGCCAATGGACAAGTAGAAGCCGTAAATAAAATAATCAAATCCATATTGGAAAAATGTTTGGAGAAGACTAGAGGTAAGTGGGTGGATGAGCTTTCGACAGCACTTTAGGCTTATAGAACCACCCACAAGTCCGCAACTGGCCACACTCCGTTCACATTGGCATATGGCATGGAAGTTGTTATACCCAATGGAACTTGAAGTTCCTTCACATCGGGTAACTCATTATGACTCTAAGATGAATCGGGATCTCTTGCTGGAATCACTGGATTTTGTTGACGAAAAACATGAAGAAGCTAATTTAAGGGCAGCTGCATATAGGCACCGAGTCGCTCGATATTATAATGAAAAAGTCCAACCGAGAATCTTTGACATGGGCGATCTCGTTTTGAAGCAAGTTTTTCCGATCCCATCGCATGTGAATCCCACATGGGAAGGTCCATACGTCATTGAATGGAAGCTTAGAGAGGGGACTTTCAAGCTAGCGACCGTCAATGGTGCGACACCCCCGAGCATGGAATAGCGAGCATCTACGACATTATTACACTTGTCTATTTCTTTTGCATTTTAGTTGCAATTATTTCCAATGTATGTTTATTTTGTTGTTCTTAGTTTTTGGCATGTAATAAGACAATTCAGTTGGTTTTTGTTGGTTATGATCAATAAAGGTTTGAAGCCGTATTTTCCATGAACTACTGATGTTTCCGTATGTTACAATTCTGTGACAAAAATTAAATTATATTATTCTGTCTGGCTTATGAATGCACACACAAACTTAAAAATCTCTAAGTCCCTAGAGAGCAGACTAGAGTATTCTGTGTCCCTAGAGTGCGGACTAGAGTATAGACGACTTAAAAATATCTAAGTCCGCATAGTGCGGACTAGAGTACTCTGAGTCCCCAGAGTGCGGACAGCATAAACGACTTAAAAATCTCTAAGTCCCCAAAGTGCGGATTGGAGCACTCTGAGTCTCCAGAATGGGGACTAGAGTATAAACGACTTAAAAATTTCTAAGTCTCCAGAGTGCGGACTAAAGTACTATGAGTCCCCCGAGTACGGACTAGAGTATAAACGACTTAAAAATCTCTAGGTCGCCAGAGTGCGGACTGGAGCACTCTGAGTCCCCAGAGTGCGGATCCAGAGTGCTGACTGGAGTACTCTGAGTCCCTAGAGTGCAGACTAGAGTATAAACGACTTAAAGATCTCTATGTCCTCAAAGTGCGGAGTGGAGTACTCTGGTCCCCAGAGTGCGGACTAGAGTATTAACGACTTAAAAATCTCAAAGTCCCCAGAATGCGGACTGGAGTACTCTAAGTACACAAAGTGCGGACTAGAGTATAAATGACTTAAAAATCTATAAGTCCACAAAGTGCGGATGGAGTACTCTGAATCCCCAGAGTGCGGACTAGAGTATTAACGACTTAAAAATCTATAAGTCCACAGAGTGCGGACTAGAGTACTCTGAGTCCCCAGAGTGTGGACTAGTGTAACTCATAAGATTTTGAACTTCGGCTACAAGTTATATAGTAAGACGAAAAACGAAGATCATCGAAAGCAAAGGAACAAAGTTTTATTCACTAATCCAAAATAACGTTCCACTACAACTTCTCCTGAACTCGGAGCAAGAAGTCTATTTACAACAACTATGAAAATAATAGAAATAATTACATGATCCAGGCATGTTCGCGTTGAACAACGCATGATAGCCACTTTTTCGACTTCTTTTCCTTCCTTGGTTTCTCTAAAGATTCCTCCCTTAGGTGCTTTCTCGGACTCCTTGGTTGCTAGGGAAGCGATTCCCGGGAAAGGGAGAGGAACTTTAAGTGGTGAGATTACACCGGGGAGAATAACCTTCAGTGGCCTATTCGGTGGATCGTCAAATTCCACCACTTGAGGCTCAACCTTAATATCTGCCTTTTTCTTCCCCTCTTCCATGATTTGATCCTCCATGCTCATTTTTGAAGTATGTCCGAAGGCGCCTGTAATTTCAACTTCATCATGTTCTTCTATGGGCGATGGATTCTCATATTTTTCTTCGTCAAGCGCCTCTATCACTTGAGTGTCAGGTCCGGGATTCTCCCTCGTTTGAATTGCCTCTCTCACTTTCTCCTCCCTCTTCATGGAGACATCTCTCCTTGGAGGAGGTTCGGCGTCGGTATGGCCTATACGAAATCATAAGAGATAAATGTTAGGATACATTTACTACTCACCAAAAACGATGGCCCTTTGAACTTTAGAAAGAAAATTTATGTACTAGTTTTCGGCTGATTCTCAACCATTCAGGGAGTTTCATCTTCTAGAATAGGAGATAGAGCGTGAATATCAAGTCCAGGCTCCTTTGGGTTATAGCCAATATGCTGCTCGAAGGGATTGAGTGATGGACGAGCAGTCGGCTGAATAGGAGGAGGAACTGAGAACCCGGCTCTGAATGGACCAGCAATGTTATTTTTTCCTTTTGATGAGGAAGAGTCCCTTCCGTAAAGGGCCTTTGCCGCAGATAGGTCAATGTGCTCATTCTCACGAAGCACTTCCTTCACAAGATAATCCTCATCAACCTCTTCAGTTCCCAACTTGACCTTTTTAATTTTATTGAAGTGTCCCTGCTCCAGCCAAAGCATTGAGGTAACCCTTGCCAAGAAATGTTAGTTCGTGATGCATGAGAACTCGAGCATTGTACTGGGCTACGAGTGGATCAAACATGCACTTAATTTCCTCCCTACCAGCCTCAGCAGCCGCCTCGAGGCGAGAATCGATTTCCGAGAGCGCCATTCCTTTTCCCTCTTCATAGGCTTCGTCCTTCAGCGCTTCAGACTTGGAGAGCTCCTCATCAAGCTTTGTTTTTAGGAATCATGTAGAGACTATCTCGTCACAATATTGTTTCGACTCCTCTTGAGCGGTAGTCTTTTCTTCCTTTTCTTTAAGGAGTAGCTCCTCCAATTCTTTGACTTATTGAGCGAGGACATCTTTCTCCTTTTGAACGGAGTCTTTCTCTAAAGCTAAGGCGCCACAGCACTGAACCGCTTCATCAATTTCTTTTTTGTAGGTAGCCTCCAGGCGATTGACTGCCTCAGCAGTATCTTTAGCATTCTTATGAGCATCCTCAAGTTGAGATTTATATGAGGAAAGCTCTTCATCATGGGCTTTGATGATGTCTTTATCATGAATGGCTTCAAGTTTCAGGCGATCGATCTCATATCGACGTTCCATGGAAACTTCTGAAACTTTTTCAGCCAAGTGAACAAGTGCATCATGTTAAATGTAGACATCGTTATTTCAAGCAATGGCACTTTGTTTAACATGCCCTGGAGTAGGATGGATCGCAGGAAGGAATTTTAATCCATCAAAGCATATTTTTGGAAATGTGTCTCTAAGCTCAGCTAGCTTTTCTGCTATCGATGGATCGTGTTCAGGGGTTGAGGAAGTTTGTTTAGCTGAAACTACGGATTTCTTCTGAGGCTCGAGAGATTGGCTAGTTCTGGATGAACTAGTATTAGTCGCAAGGAGATTCAGATTGAGAACCCCTTTGAGTAGATTTCTCCCTGCTTTGTTCTGATTGAGGAGGAGGATCATTGGGGTACGAAGAATGGCTGTGAGTTTTCCTTCAAGATGACTCTATCTCGGCGTCTACCGGACCCCAAGTCTCGGTTGAAGTGATGAAAGATAGAAGATCCACGAAGACGGTCGAATCTATGAGTACGCCCCGTATCACCTGCATAGAAATTAAGTGAGTACAAGTTCGCAAGAATAACATGATGACTGAGGTTTAAGTGTGTCCTAATGATTCCCCCCAGTGGACCAGTTTTTTCACTTTACTAATTGGGGTTGACTCTCCATGTTGACCGGCCAAATCGCCTACGTCGCCTCTCGGGGACAAATTAAGCCCCATATCTCTTGGGTCGTTAAAACCATAATTCAGCAGGTTATCGAGAATGGCCAGGTCTAAAAGACCTTTAAGTGAACCCTCTAGATGTTGGGAAGTGAGTTTTTTCTCGACTAGGGTGGTGGTAACTTTAGGAGTCCTGCCAATTATTTTCTTCTTCAATTTATAGGCTAAGCTTTTTTGCCTCTTTGACGAGGGAAGCGATTTGGCGACATCGGGTACGTCGGTTATAGGCGCAATATTAGAGCCTAAGTTCTCATCGATCCTTTTTGGCGCCTCGGCCTCCTTTATTTCACCCTCTTCAGATACATTGGGGGACCCTCCTGTGGAAGGCATCGGAGGCCCAGTCTGCCTTTTTCCTTTTCCCGAGGCAGGTCCGGTTATAGTAGCGCTATGAGGGAGACTTGTTCGAAGACCTTCCGCTAACAATCCAAACTTTGGAAGTGATTCATAAGAAATGACGGATTTGATTTCTTGGTCCTCCACAGGAACAGCCCAAATGGCCTCGACGGCCTCAGAATACCCGGTGCCTTTGGAACGTGGGCTAATACCTGTAAAAATCGATAGAAGTTTAGAAAGAATGCACTTTGTGCCACAGAAAAATACTAATCCAAAAAAAGAACTTACTCCCTTTCAGCCATCTTCTCACAAAGCCCGAGGGCAGCGTACATAGAACCATTCCTGCTTATATTAGGTGAATTTACTCCATGCCCACGTTAGTATCTGACACTTGGAGTGTGGCTCGAGGAATATGAAAGATGGACTATCAGATCTTCTTTTGAAGCGATAGATGTAGCGGATGTCACCGGGAGTGGGGAGCCTGAAATGCTCGTAAAGAGAATACAAGTGCCATAGATGAACACATGACTATTGGGATGTAGCAATGTCAGGGAAATCTCGATATACTATAGCACTTCATGGAGAAAGGAGTTGAATGGTGGCACGCTACCAACCCAGCACATGAATTTATTGCATGTTGTATATCTAGTTGGGGGAAGGTAAGGACGATCTTGTCCTGATGGAACTAATACGTCGTCGAAAGGACTCCATGAATCGAACATGGCCGGCAAGAGTGGTTTCATTAATTTTTGGAGCTTGGGAATCAACAGGATTACCTAGAATAACCGCTCTGTCTATCACATAAGGAGTCGTGTCAATCGTTGCAACTGATGGATTTGGGGTATCTTGTGTAGGAGTTGTCGATGGATTTGAAGTTCCCACTACTTCCTGCTGAGCACTTGGCTCAGGTTTATCTGAAACTGTGGCGGAGCTCGACTTTTTAGACATCCTCAATGAGCGTCGAATTTTGGGTAAATGCCTCTTTGAACTATACTTAAAAGACAATTGATATTAGACATAACAATAAAAATATTCCCCCTATGGTGTGTGGACTAATGCAATCATTTAAGTGTAAGTGAGAAAGAACTAAATCTTTAAAAACTAATGGAGTATGGTTGTGCGTTAAGTTATCATCTTCGAAGACTTCCATAGCTGACTATCTCTGAGAACTTGTCCTATGATTTGGTAGTATGGGTCTTGAAGTCAAACATTAGCATTGTATGTTAAAGGCCGTTATTTGCTTCTGTTAAATTGAACTCACGTTCGTAGTTTTTAAAACTATGGAGTGTCCAAACCAGTTCCATATGCTTAAGTTCTTGTCCTTGTTCATTATCCTATTATTAGGTATGGGGATAAGTGGACTAGGCATATGTTGTGTTCAAGTTAGGGTGATTGATTGTTAATGCCGATCACAAGACCCGAAGCCGGTCGACTCTCAAAGTATACATACCGAACCTCTCACCCATGAACTACCGAACGACCCTCTAGACCAAAACACCGTCCACTTACTCTCCTCTCTCCCACTCTCTAATCACCTAACCACTACACCAGTTTCCTCCCGAGAGATAGCCAATGCAAACTTAGATACTGGGCCATCCTATGCCGTTCGGTATCTAACTGTTATACCTTAAACGACTGACCGAACCACACAATACCAACTTCCCACTCTAAATGTCGAGTTCCTCACTTAACTGATGCCCACTACTCTTACAAGCTCCTAAGTCCTACCGACTCATAACACCTAGAGGGGTTATGACTCTCTGTCTCTATAGCACCACTTCCATAAAAAGATGTCGAACGACCATACATATTTCCTAATAACCCAGACTTCCATAGAGTGCCTATATATCCAACCTTACTCTATGAACTTAATGATTTCTATTCATCGACTGGTGAGCTAGGCATGAGACTGTGGCCTAAGCACTGAACCCAAAACTACTCACCTCTCTCTATCAAATAATGCCTATGTCAAACTCCCCCTCTATCACTTTTGCCTATCTTTCATTCCTCGTATCCCTCTCTTCCCCTACACATCACGAAGAATCATGTGCTTATACGGCTCAAATTCAGTTCAAGTCCAGATAGACATGAAAGGGACAACGGATTAAGGATCTTAAGGCTAATTTAACACTAGAGGGGGGTGAATAGTGTTTAATGAATTCTACAACTTATATGAACTAAAACGAAATTATGACACAAACAAATGCAGAACTTAATCATAGAACAATCACAGAATCAAACACAGATGCAGAAAGTAAATAAAAAGCAATATAGGGAAAGAACACACCAGATTTTATATTGGTTCGGAGTTACCCTACATCCAGTCCTGCACCAAGGAAAACCACCTCATACAGATTTGTATTCAACTCATGTCGAGATTACACTCCTCAATTTATAAAGGCCTTGAGGTAACCTCATGTCTCACGAGTCCAGGGCAAACTCTCTTGATTTACGGGCCACAAGATTACCCAATTGATTTGCAGGCACAACCACACCTTATAGAGAGACTCAATAGACTTTTGATTACAAATTGATCCTATAACTCTGAATAGCACTTTGATCTTCGAGCGAGAATAGAGAAACAAACAAGAATGAAATTCTAATTTGATTCACTTGAGAATTTGACAGAATTTCGGCACGATCTTAAAAATATGATAATTATAGAACATGGATTTGTGGAGAAGAAGAAGTGAAGAAAATATGAGAATTGTTTTTCAAAAATTCGTTTGAGAAGGCTATTTATAGAGTACCAACTGTCATAACCATTCGTGAAGATATTTAAATGAATTAGACATTTCTTTTGAAAATTGAAAATTTTGAAATCAACGGCCACCATGTCAACATGGGGTATCCCATGATGTCGACATCCCCTTGTTAAAAATAATGTAAAATTTATTTTGAAAATGGTATTGAAATGAAAAAAAGATGAAATGAATCTGGAGTAAAATAAACTAATTTTACTATGTTTTAAAACACAAAAACAAAAAATATTTTAAGGCTAAAACATCTTTTTGAAAATCAGTTGAAAAGATAATTTTAAAGCTAAAATATTTTGAAAAGAAGTTTTGAAAAACCATTTTGAAGTACTTTTGCAAGCTTCTTCCTGTAGAATATCTCCTCATATCAGGACTCGAGAACTTTTACAAAACCAGGATGTTCGTGGGTTTGTAAGCCACTTGTCGTAGGTTTGTAAGCTACTTGTCGTGGGTTTGTAAGCTACTTGTCGTGGGTTTGTAAGCCACTAAGAAGGTAGAAATGGGTTCCATCCCAAATGAAATTCAGAATGAATATTTTCATGCTATTATGAAGTTTAAATAAAAACTAGATACATATCTTGAAATCTTGATCTTGATACTCTAGAGTCTTCAATCTTGAGTCTTGAGTCTTTATACTGATCAGTCTTCAGTAATCAATACCTGCATATCTATATATCCTGCATATACATATCTATCTAAATTATAGTGTTAGTATATATTTTATAATAAGATGGTTAAAAAGGTTGTTTTCATCAAAGCCAGCATCTCAGTTCCTAACAAGACAAGCCCTTATAACTCCAAGTGGAGCGTAAATCCTTAACTATATAGCAGTTTTGAACTGAGGTGAACAATTTCTAGGGCCTGGCATCAAGAATGGTAGGGAAGTGTGCTGAGGAAGATGACCGAGCGAAGGAATAAGACAGTTCCGTAGAAGAGTGGAGCTTTGGTGTTAAGTTGGCTCAAAGGAAAAGAATGGTAAAGTAAAAGTAAGAGGAGAAAGCAAGAGTCGAGGCTTTTATATATAAAGGGGGATGTGAATCGGCGTTCACTTATGGACTGAGGCATGTGCTACATGGGTTCAGCAAGGCAACATGTCGAACTGTCCTAGTTAGGCCAAACGAGTGGGACGGGCTTAGAAAGCCGAACTCACTATTGTAAAAAAAGTGATAAAAAGAGAGGAAGAGAGGAGAGAGTAGAAAAAAGAAAATATGACTGAGTAAATTTAGCCATATTAATGGCCTATGTAAGATCGTATATGTTAGGTTTTTTGAAAGCCAAAACTTCATTGATTCAAAGCGTGTCGTATTGCTTCACACGACACACTTTGGGGGGCAAATGTTAATCGGTACCTTGACCCGGCTATGAAACGACAGTTGAAGATATTGTCGTTAGCACTAGGCAAGATGATGATTACATAGGTGATGGTTAAAGGGTTTGATGCATTCGATGTATTGCGGCATTTCTGTATGGCTCGGCCAAAAGGAGGGAATGCCTCATTTGGCTTGAATTTTCTAAAATCCCTCGTTCAGTCGTTATGGTTCGGCATATCTCATTCAGTCTCGGGAGGTTCTGTTCGCATATCGTTCAGCCAGAGAACAAGTCGCTCGGTCAGGATAGTTCAGAATACATGGTTCGGCCAAGATAGAAGTTTGCACGTAGTTCGGTTTAATAGGTCAACATGGACGGATCGGTCAAGGCAAAGAAGTCATGTGCCGCTCGGCTGAAGAAAGGTGGCATTAAGAACTCAATGCATATCGCTCAGCCATGAAGGGAAGTCTGTGTGGCTCGGTGCCCCACCGCTCGGCCATGAAGGGAAGGCTATGTGGCTCAGTGTATTTGGTCATGATGCGGTTCGGTCGACATGTCCTAGGAAATGTCGTTCGACATGGACACCTTGGCCATTTCGGCTCGGCAAGCATCGCTCGGCTATAATCGGTCGGTAAGCATCGCTTGGCTACAATCAGTCGGCAATAATCCGTCGACTATAATCGTTCGGCATGCATCTATCAATAAGAGTCACTCGGCAACTACCTTTCGGTATGCGTGGTTTGGTATACATGAGTTGTCTATTGTGGGCCGAGGTACTTTGTCCTTAGGCCTACGTAGGGGGTCCATCATATCTTCGTCTATAAATAGAAGGGCATTGGCGCAGTGTAAAGGGACCTTTTTTCGAGAACCCTGGGAAGACTCTGCCATTGTCAAGACTCATTTCTTTTCTGTTAAAACTTATACTCAAGTTCTTGGTGCACGGATTGTATCTTTATTCAATTATTTGAAGAAGCAATAAAGATTACGATCAATGTGGACGTAGGCAATTACGTCGAACCAGTATAATTCCCGTGTTCTCGTTTCTTACATTTCTTATTGCATTCTACAGTGATATTCCTTAGTTTTACTTTATTTTCTTCATTAATCTCTCTACACAATCCTATTCAAGGGCATTAGTGACCAATTTTGGCGCCAACGGAAGGTGATGATATTTCAATAAGACATAACTTTGTATGGAAAGACGCTTCTCTTCAAAAAATATATGTCTATTCAAACATAGTCATTTTGTTTATTTTAGACGTTTGAACTATAAAGTCAGATTTCTGACTTCTTCATATAATAATTGTTTTGAAAGAGTTCAACTGTCTGGGTCTTTGGGTCAGACGTTTGAATGTTTTCCAAAGAGTAACACGTTCGTTTTAAACCTAATTAAGGTATTTAATGTAGAGGTAAGACATCTGAGTAGAGTTTATATAAAAATAAAATTCAAAAGGGTTGGACATTTGATAAATTTAACTAGATGTTTGATACCCTCATCAAATGTTTGGTTAAACTATCAGACGTTTGAATTGGTTGCGAAGATAAAAATATATAATGCTTCACATGTAAGAAAAATCGATTTAAACGTTTGAATCTTTATAGGGTTTCAACCCAAGATATTCTAGGCTAAAACTGAATTTCTCAAACGTTTTTATTTTATCATCGGTCATTTGATGCAGCAAATTTTTTATCCTATTCTATTCACCCAGTTGTTTGAATTTTATATTTAGACATCTGATTATGTTAATTTCTGAAAGAATATTTTCTATTTTTTAAGGACGATGAATATTTTGTCGTACTCGAGTGTGTGTAATCATCAAAGGATATTGTACATATGTTTCTAGACTTACAGTGACAATCAATTTTGTGATGATATGTTTTTTAGTCTATAAATTCATCAACAAGTTGTCTTCATGTCGAATATTTCATGTATAACATAACAATGTGCAATATATGTATAGTTCATTTACAGGCTCTTTAGCTTCCTCTATTATGTTTTTAAATCCATTTCCCTAAATTTTGCAAAATATGCAACAAAATTTTTAATATTTGTAATTAAAACTTTGATATTTATCTCCTCTCATTGAGGTATTTCACTTACTCGATTATATTGTCCGATGGTGTGTACTAAATACACAAGCTAGTTAAGAACTCAAAAAATTTAAAAGAATTTTGCCATAATCATATAGAATCCATCACAATATCATCTTTAGAATTATTTGCAATATAAATCAGAGCATCTTCTAAATCTAATGTTTGAGTTCTCATTACTTTAGTACTTTCACTATGACTTTCCCATTAAGTTGAAGATAATGGTTTCGGATGAAAGCGAGTAGGATTGATACTAATATGGATATAAGTGTGTGTCTATATATATATATATATATATATATATATATAATGAAATATAGCCAGTGAATAATCATAGAAAACAAAAGGTAAAATAACACTAAGATTTTATATTGGTTCAGACCTCTCATCCTACATCTAGTCCCTAAGCTCCACTTAGAAATTTCTCAATCAACAACACTCACTTCACCTAAAGGAATAGGTTTACAAACACTGCTTGAGCAACCGATCAGGACATTCACCAATTTTAAAGCAAAAGCTTTAATCACGAATTTGATATGTTCTCAAAAATACATAGAAGCCAAACTTTAGTGCACCCTTCCTATAATATTCCTTGATGATTGTGAGTTGTATTTGCATCGCTATAGGAATAAAATATGATGAATTTGATTTTTTTTTAAAATCAAAGAGTAATAGATAGAATATATATTTTAGAAGTAGAATTCTACAACCACAATCAATGGAGTTAGACTATATATAGAGTTTGAAGAGGTCCATTGAAAGTTGATGATCTTCCAAGTAGACATGACTTTATATGGACAGACACTTCTCTATACAAAATATATGTCTATTCAAATATAGTTGTTTTTTTTATTTCAGACGTCTAAACTATAAAGTTAGGTGTCTGACTTGTTTATATAAAAATTATTTTTAAAGGTTCAGATGCTCGGGTCTTTGGCTCAGACGTTTGAATGTTTTCCAGAGAGGAACACGTTCATTTTGAACCTGATGCAGACGTTGATATAGAGGTAAGATGTCTAAGTAGAGGTTATGTAAAAATAGAATTCAGAAGGTCCGGACATTTGATATGTTTAACCAAACATATGATACCCTTATCGGACGTCTGGTTGAACCTATCAGATGTCTAAATTGGTTAAGAAGATAATAATATATGTAACGTTTCGGATTTTGCCCGCTC
Source organism: Allium cepa (assembly GCA_030765085.1). Taxonomy (NCBI): domain Eukaryota; kingdom Viridiplantae; phylum Streptophyta; class Magnoliopsida; order Asparagales; family Amaryllidaceae; genus Allium; species Allium cepa. Next base: position 134,305,260 of record CM060940.1, on the reverse strand, counting down.
GAAAATCGACATCCATACTTCAAATCGTATTCGAATGCCATAGATTCGACCGTTCAAATCCGATTCGCCGGAGCTTATAACAACATTAAGTAAACAACACAGCGGAATAAAAGAATAATACATTGATATACGGCTTTGATACAATATCTGATACAACAGATGATCCAATAGATATCAATATACATCAGAGATATGATACAATAAATAGCAGCGGAAAAGAAAAATAGATAACATCTAGCAGCGGAACAATATAACTCTAAGATAGTCTTCAAGGAAGAACTGCAACTCCATTTCCAAGAATCAATCCAGCAAAAACTCGAACTCCCAATAACGATGCACAAAGATAGGCAAGACTGGTGCGATCCAAAGACTGAACTAACTCCAGATAATCCACTATATCTAACTATCTGTAAAACCCAACTCTAGACTGCTCGTGTAGAAAATAATGAGCACCCAGAGTTTAGGAAAGAAACAATAAACTCCGGATCAGTCGTGGGACTGGTGTGAGCAACAAAAACAATTTATCTTTTAAAACATTCAACAAAAGATTTTCAAAGTCAATTCGCAATGCTTTTTAGAAATGAGACTACCATAAGGCCTCCCGCACACACACACAATGCAAACGCAGAATCGGAGGAGATTTCTCCTTATGATAGTCAAAGATGCTTGATACGCATTAAAAGAAACATTTGATATTATTACTAGTACATAGTGTAGGAAAAATTTATTTCGAAAGTAGAATATAAATCTTAGCCAGCATAGACATTCCGCACTTATGCCTACTATAGCTACCATGTTCAATAGCAGGTTACCGCCACATTCCATGGCAGGTTATACAACTAAAACTGTACAAGATCGTATTGTTTCTTTGGATTCCAACGAATGGTCAGGCCAAGGAACTTCCCATTGCCACATGAGAATGCCTCTGGATGGACATCCCCGAGAACCAAACCGGATCTCTACCAACACAAGGCCGGGTTACCCCTAACTGAGTAACAACTGACCGAATATGCCATCCCCCGGTCCTTTGGGACCTTTATCCGAGATCTCGTAATCAATTCACACAATCATAAAATGTTTTCAACATGAGTAAGTATCTGGGCTCCATACCATGATACCACCCTTTTCCAGAAGGAAATGCACACATCCTAAAGGGCGCTACCCCTCATAACCTTGCTGCTTCTTTCCTGTTTTGACCATTCACGGGGTGTGAGGCTCGACGAAGTCACGTCCACAAAAACATACTTTATACAAAAGCCATGCTTTGGGTCAACAAATGATCATAGAAATGATCACCAGGATAGACGATCAAACAAATGATCCTATCACAAATAATCAACACAATGATCATTTCACAGCAACACTCAGCATGTCACATTACCAAATTGGGAATATATCGCTGATAACCTTCAACTACATAACCTCTGAGCTCGTACGTCTCAGAGAAGGGTGTTAAGCTAAAAGAATAAATTCTTCGCCACCAACAAAAATATATTTGAAAGAAATCGGCTTTATATCTCAATTTGTAATGTCAGACATACAATCCATACAAGTCTGTTCCGGGTTCGAATAGAACCGAAGGCACTTACAAAGAAGTCCTTGCAATCCGGATATCCACAATCCTGATCGGATTTCCCATCACTTAGGGAGAACTCAATACCGGAGCAACTCGGTGCAGAGTCAATCGACAGATCATCCTATCGCTCTCGCAAATACTCGGTCTTCAATACCGGTCTTTAAATGTTATCCATAACGTCGAATCACATATTCGGAATGGGTTATACGACACAAAGGTCCTTTCCCGGTTAAACCGAATAGTGAGCACGATATTTCAAAAACAAATGGATAATGGGATTTCAATTAAGTCACAACTTAATAATTCAAAACTTTCTTTCAAATGGTTTAATCCAATTACCATTTCAATCTTTAAACAAAAAGATTCATTTTCACAACCTTTAACGGTTTAAACAATTTTCACATTTTTTTTTTAATCTTTTAAACAAAAGATTCATTCACAGATTTTTCCAAATCAATTTCATTTCAATTCGATTAACTCGTTAAATCTCTAAATCAAAGATTTAACTTATAGCCTTCAAAACAATTTCATTTCAATTTGATTTAAACAAATCATCAATTTAAATCTGTTAAAAATAAACAGATTTAATCCTTAGTTTTCAAAAAGAATTCATTCATAACTTAGGAAAATCATTTCTCTATTCAATCTTGAAATTTCCCTAATTAACTGGAATCTCAGTTCTTATCTAAAAGTGTTTATCATTTGAAAAACAACAGTTTTCATTTTGGAAATCTGATTCATTTATACGAGTTGAAATCCTTGGGTTAAATTCAAATTCCCAAAACCATACCTTTAAAATGGTTTAAATTCATACAAACATGTTTATCATATCTTTAACCATAATTTCCAATTATCGAATTCAATTTCAAGTCTTGAATTTAAATTTAAATCAAATTATTTAAATTCCAAAACTTAATCAAGTAATTTAAGAATAATAAATTTTATTTTGAAATTCCATTCCAAAAGCTTTTCACATTTATTCCGATTCCATTTCCAAAACATTTGAATTTAAAACTTTAATTTCAAAAACATTAAATTTAAATTATCTGTGACTTAACCGATTTCCTCGTGAAATCCATATTTGTGTGTGTATGGTGTAGTCCAGGGGTTATACACAGTAGTGCACATCATTCAATCATGACAGATCAAATACAACAATATATCTGATGAGCGATATAAATTATAACGCTTATCTTCATTCACAGATCACAGATAATATATAGATGCAAATAAATATACACAGCTCAAAACAAAGCATCACATATCAGATAGGACAATCCATTCAAGGTATTCCATACAATATAATCATTCATAAGTAAGGTCAAGCATTCAATAATCATTTATAAACAGGATTGTTTAATCCTAATTAATTCAATTTATTTCCAATTAAATTAATTACTTGTGAATTTATTATCCAATTCTGATTTATTAATTCCAAATCATTTAATATAAATTAATTTATCAGACACTTTAATTTATTAAATTATTCTTAATTTATCACATTAATTTAATCAACTCTTAAACCAATTTCCTAATTAATTAACTCTAATTAATTAGTTAAAGAAATTTAACCTTTAATTACTTACCATAAAGTAATTATACTTACACCATTTATAATTGATTATCTAAACTAATCAGTCCACTTTATTATTAAAATTAATCGCCTTAATTAATACTTAATAATCCTTAGTTAATTATCTTATTAACTAATAATATTTCTTAATTACTTTCTTAAGAAATTATCTTAGATAAACTCATTATTAATCATTTCTAACTAAAATTTAATCTAATTATTTATTTATAAATTAAATGAATCATTCTTTAATTACTTATTAATTAAATTAACCTTTAAACCACTTCATAATAAATCATTTAAATTAACTTGATTAGTTTATTTATTTACTTACTTAAAGTAATAAATTAAATTTTCTTACCTTAAACTGATTAACTATCTTTACAACTTTCCTTACTAAACTTTTAAGTTACATATTAACTTAATGCTAACTAACATTTCTTAATTAACTAAGTTAAACACTTGTACAAAAATCATTATTCACGGCTATTCTGGGAAAGCACCGAGGCCGCATCATTTCTTACTCGAGAAAACTCGAGTTTCCCCTCGTGTCTCTCCCGTGTCACTCTCTCTCTCACCCCTTCCCTGTTCTTCTTTTTCTCAGTTCTTCTCCCCCTTTTCATTTTTTTTTATTTAGTTGAAGTTATAAAAGAACAGCCGAAACCCATTTCACGAAAATGACCCAGAGGCAAACCGAAGTCATACTCGAAGCAACACCAGAAAAAACACGGGCACGCGACGACTCCAGATCCTCGACCATCTCCTCTCCACCGTGCACGTGCACGGTGGCTCGCCTCCCCTGCGGCGACTTGCTACCGTCCCCACAAACCACAAAACACCCCTAGTATCACAATCGAAACCCAGTTTTTCAATTACAAGATGGAAACAAATTTTGACCTGCGGTTCGAACAAGGCAACAAAACCCCTACTGACAAAACAATCGCGCGGCCACCACACATCACCGTAGGCGTTGAATCTTCACCAATACCTCGATCACACCTTCCCCTAACTCCACCAAAAATCACGCTTCACTCGGTTTGCATATGATGCCGAAATCATTTTCTTTACAGAGCATTGAAAAATACGGGCTTAAACCCTACTCTAGATTCAAACCCAAAATTTATGAATTCGAAAAATAATTAGACATTTTTCTAGTGTTAGTACGACTTCAACCTTACTTCATTCCAAATTTCAGGAATTAAAGTTAACTCTATCTTCCAAAATTTACAAAAACCCATTTTTGTTTCATTTCAAAACTGCTCTTAATACCTTTGCATAAAAATCTTAATATTCATGTTAAAAATCATAATTACTTGTATGAAATTTAAATATGTTATTGAATTTTCAAATTTAAACATTTGAATTCTACACTTTGATTTCTTATTTACCTGTAGTTGGATAATACAGTATTAATATCATACTGTTAAAGCTTAAACATGTTTGCAGGCTTTGTTTCATATAAACAAACTCGAATTTAGCTCACTACCAAGTTCAAATGGTTATATAAATAGTTTTGTAAATTTATTTACTTTACTTTGTACAAAACTTGAAATACAGATCAACAATAACTATGAAAGCTTCCAGTGCAAACAAACATTACTTAGACATATATACTATGATACTTTGTATCAATACCAACATGCAGTGATGGTTACGCTCACAAACATCAGAAAACTCATCACAATCAAGATATAAATGAAGTTGAAAACTGGAAGGAGGTAGTTTGCTCACCTAACACAGTTTTGCATATAAAGCTCCTGACTGTTTTAAAATTTGAAAAGAAAGCCTGGATAATTTTCATCTACTTTGACCTTGGAGTTAAATTTGCAACTTGTTTTGAACTTGAATGATTAGTTATGGAGTTTAGATGATGATGTTTATATTTTTTTTCTTCTTTCTTCGGTAAAAGATTTTTGAACAAATTGGAGGCAACTCATATATATAAAGTATGTGCAGTTTATTATTTGTACAGAAAGCATGCTGTAGAGGCTTGCATTAATTGCCTTGGTATGTTTCATTAAATGCAATGTCCTATTTGTTTACAACTTATACTATTTGTTATGTATGATAGGCATGGCTGGTATGTTGTTTGATACATATGTATATATATTGTTTGTTGTCTTGAGGTTTGCATATGTGTATGTTGTATATTTTACATTTCAATTTTTATGCTTTGTTTTGTTTCTTATTTAAGTGTTCACACTTATGTTATTTTATTATTTTGTTTGCAGTTTTATATTTAGCTGAGTAGTTGTGCTTTATGCTTTGTCTATTTGTAATAGTTGGTGGCTATAGATACTTGCATGCATATTTGTTTTGACTGGGAAAATAAAATTTTGTGTACTAAAGGTAATGGCATTACATGCCTTAGTACTTATTGTTCCCTTCAGCTTGTACATGTTTTTATTTTATTTGTGTATGTAGATGGATCTTTTATTTTTACTTGCCTGCATAAACATGTTTTACTGTCTTGTTGTATACAATTGTTAATACCACACTTCATATATTGGTTATAAATTAGCACTTTATAATGTAAATAAGTTTCTATTTTAATTATGTTGTTAAGTTATTAGTTAATGTTTTTACTTACTTCTTATTTTCAGCTGAGTATATATATTGCTTTGTAATTTTGATGAATAACATGTTGTTAGATTTAATTAATTTGTTTCTATGTTCTACTTTGTTTTGATTCATACTTTGCTTATTTATTTGTTTTGAATCCTTATTGATTATATTTTATATATCAATGTTCTTATTTTTATTCATAGCTTAAGTATGAATTATTTTACTTTACAAAATAAGTGAACTTCTATTTTTATTTTACTCTTATTACTTTTGTAGCCTACTCCATTTGTATTATTTTGTATTGATTTATTAATATGAGATTAAGATATATATATATATATATATTTACTTTATATTGTTATATCTTATATTTTATTTACTTCTTATTTATTGTCTTGTATTTATTATATATATTTTAACCATCAATAATAAATTAACAATTCACTTATTTATTCATTTCGTACTTGTGTCAATGTATATACTTTAATATATATTTTTCAAACCCATATGACTTAATATATTTTCTATTTGATTCGGGGAAACTCGCATCATTTATAATCAATTTTACAAATTTTAATTCAAAAATTCATTTAAATTATCAATTTAAATTAAATTAAAATCTAGGGTCATTACAAACTTTCCCCCTTAAAAGGATTTCGTCCTCGAAATTCGCAGGCACGAAAACAACACAGATAGATGAAAGATAGAGAAATATCTTTTCAGATCAAACTGGATATCAGTTCTGCATTTGGCTCACCAAATCAGAATATCAAGAATAGATACAAGAAATTATAATAAAATTTCAAATTTGGTTTTAAACAATGTCGTTTTATCGATACAATTCAAATCATTCTTCATATTCTATTAATCAAGTTAAATCAATTTAAATTTTCTAATTCCAAATTCATTAAGGTTTAAATCGAAAAGCTGATATGAAACCGATGAAGTACGAAGTAATAATTTTCTACAACGATTCGTAAGGCCACCATCACACCGAAACTTCTTTTTGTAGCTGGTACGAAGAAATCAAAAGAATTTGGAAACGAATCAAAGAAAATTGATAGAGAAAGTTATTTCCACTATTGTTACAGAGTATTGACCAATTATAGTCGCATTCCCTGTCCCCTATCTCGTTCTCTTCTTGCACTCATACTTACTATCAGTGGATAGTAAGAGAATTTACTGAAGCGTTCAAACGGATATCTTAAGGATTACTCATTCTAGGATTTACTTCACCCTATCTCTAATGAGCTACTTAATGTGTTACACTCCTGAGCTAAAGTTCAACCCTTAGCTCTGATACCAAATGTAACGTTTCGGATTTTGCCCGCTCGAAAATCGACATCCATACTTCAAATCGTATTCGAATGCCATAGTTCGACCGTTCAAATCCGATTTGCCGGAGCTTATAACAACATTAAGTAAACAACACAGCGGAATAAAAGAATAATACATTGATATACGGCTTTGATACAATATCTGATACAACAGATGATCCAATAGATATCAATATACATCAGAGACATGATACAATAAATAGCAGCGGAAAAGAAAAATAGATAACATCTAGCAGCGGAACAATATAACTCTAAGATAGTCTTCAAGGAAGAACTGCAACTCCATTTCCAAGAATCAATCCAGCAAAAACTCGAACTCCCAATAACGATGCACAAAGATAGGCAAGACTGGTGCGATCCAAAGACTGAACTAACTCCAGATAATCCACTATATCTAACTATCTGTAAAACCCAACTCTAGACTGCTCGTGTAGAAAATAATGAGCACCCAGAGTTTAGGAAAGAAACAATAAACTCCGGATCAGTCGTGGGACTAGTGTGAGCAACAAAAACAATTTATCTTTTAAAACATTCAACAAAAGATTTTCAAAGTCAATTCGCAATGCTTTTTAGAAATGAGACTACCATAAGGCCTCCCGCACACACACACAATACAAACGCAGAATCGGAGGAGATTTCTCCTTATGATAGTCAAAGATGCTTGATACGCATTAAAAGAAACATTTGATATTATTACTAGTGCATAGTGTAGGAAAAAATTATTTCGAAAGTAGAATATAAATCTTAGCCAGCATAGACATTCCGCACTTATGCCTACTATAGCTACCATGTTCAATAGCAGGTTACCGCCACATTCCATGGCAGGTTATACAACTAAAACCGTACAAGATCGTATTGTTTCTTTGGATTTCCAACGAATGGTCAGGCCAAGGAACTTCCCATTGCCACATGAGAATGCCTCTGGATGGACATCTCCGAGAACCAAACCGGATCTCTACCAACACAAGGCCGGGTTACCCCTAACTGAGTAACAACTGACCGAATATGCCATCCCCCGGTCCTTTGGGACCTTTATCCGAGATCTCGTAATCAATTCACACAATCATAAAGTGTTTTCAACATGAGTAAGTATCTGGGCTCCATACCATGATACCACCCTTTTCCAGAAGGAAATGCACACATCCTAAAGGGCGCTACCCCTCATAACCTTGCTGCTTCTTTCCTGTTTTGACCATTCACGGGGTGTGAGGCTCGACGAAGTCACGTCCACAAAAACATACTTTATACAAAAGCCATGCTTTGGGTCAACAAATGATCATAGAAATGATCACCAGGATAGACGATCAAACAAATGATCCTATCACAAATAATCAACACAATGATCATTTCACAGCAACACTCAGCATGTCACATTACCAAATTGGGAATATATCGCTGATAACCTTCAACTACATAACCTCTGAGCTCGTACGTCTCAGAGAAGGGTGTTAAGCTAAAAGAATAAATTCTTCGCCACCAACAGAAATATATTTGAAAGAAATCGGCTTTATATCTCAATTTGTAATGTCAGACATACAATCCATACAAGTCTGTTCCGGGTTCGAACAGAACCGAAAGCACTTACAAAGAAGTCCTTGCAATCCGGATATCCACAATCCTGATCGGATTTCCCATCACTTAGGGAGAACTCAATACCGGAGCAACTCGGTGCAGAGTCGATCGACAGATCATCCTATCGCTCTCGCAAATACCCGGTCTTCAACACCGGTCTTTAAATGCTATCCATAACGTCGAATCACATATTCGGAATGGGTTATACGACACAAAGGTCCTTTCCCGGTTAAACCGAATAGTGAGGACGATATTTCAAAAACAAATGGATAATGGGATTTCAATTAAGTCACAACTTAATAATTCAAAACTTTCTTTCAAATGGTTTAATCCAATTACCATTTCAATCTTTAAACAAAAAGATTCATTTTCACAACCTTTAACAGTTTAAACAATTTTCACATTTTTTTTTAAACTTTTAAACAAAAGATTCATTCACAGATTTTTCCAAATCAATTTCATTTCAATTCGATTAACTCGTTAAATCTCTAAATCAAAGATTTAACTTATAGCCTTCAAAACAATTTCATTTCAATTTGATTTAAACAAATCATCAATTTAAATCTGTTAAAAATAAACAGATTTAATCCTTAGTTTTCAAAAAGAATTCATTCATAACTTAGGAAAATCATTTCTCTATTCAATCTTGAAATTCCCCTAATTAACTGGAATCTCAGTTCTTATCTAAAAGTGTTTATCATTTGAAAAACAACAGTTTTCATTTTGGAAATCTGATTCATTTATACGAGTTGAAATCCTTGGGTTAAATTCAAATTCCCAAAACCATACCTTTAAAATGGTTTAAATTCATACAAACATGTTTATCATATCTTTAACCAAAATTTCCAATTATCGAATTCAATTTCAAGTCTTGAATTTAAATTTAAATCAAATTATTTAAATTCCAAAACTTAATCAAGTAATTTAAGAATAATAAATTTTATTTTGAAATTCCATTCCAAAAGCTTTTCACATTTATTCCGATTCCATTTCCAAAACATTTGAATTTAAAACTTTAATTTCAAAAACATTAAATTTAAATTATCTGTGACTTAACCGATTTCCTCGTGAAATCCATATTTGTGTGTGTATGGTGTAGTCCAGGGGTTATACACAGTAGTGCACATCATTCAATCATGACAGATCAAATACAACAATATATCTGATGAGCGATATAAATTATAACGCTTATCTTCATTCACAGATCACAGATAATATATAGATGCAAATAAATATACACAGCTCAAAACAAAGCATCACATATCAGATAGGACAATCCATTCAAGGTATTCCATACGATATAATCATTCATAAGTAAGGTCAAGCATTCAATAATCATTTATAAACAGGATTGTTTAATCCTAATTAATTCAATTTATTTCCAATTAAATTAATTACTTGTGAATTTATTATCCAATTCTGATTTATTAATTCCAAATCATTTGATATAAATTAATTTATCAAACACTTTAATTTATTAAATTATTTTTAATTTATCACATTAATTTAATCAACTCTTAAACCAATTTCCTAATTAATTAACTCTAATTAATTAGTTAAAGAAATTTAACCTTTAATTACTTACCATAAAGTAATTATACTTACACCATTTATAATTGATTATCTAAACTAATCAATCCACTTTATTATTAAAATTAATCGCCTTAATTAATACTTAATAATCCTTAGTTAATTATCTTATTAACTAATAATATTTCTTAATTACTTTCTTAAGAAATTATCTTAGATAAACTCATTATTAATCATTTCTAACTAAAATTTAATCTAATTATTTATTTATAAATTAAATGAATCATTCTTTAATTACTTATTAATTAAATTAACCTTTAAACCACTTCATAATAAATCATTTAAATTAACTTGATTAGTTTATTTATTTACTTACTTAAAGTAATAAATTAAATTTTCTTACCTTAAACTGATTAACTATCTTTACAACTTTCCTTACTAAACTTTTAAGTTACATATTAACTTAATGCTAACTAAAATTTCTTAATTAACTAAGTTAAACACTTGTACAAAAATCATTATTCACGGCTATTCTGGGAAAGCACCGAGGCCGCATCATTTCTTACTCGAGAAAACTCGAGTTTCCCCTCGTGTCTCTCCCGTGTCACTCTCTCTCACCCCTTCCCTGTTCTTCTTTTTCTCAGTTCTTCTCCCCCTTTTCATTTTTTTTTAATTTAGTTGAAGTTATAAAAGAACAGCCGAAACCCATTTCACGAAAACGACCCAGAGGCAAACCGAAGTCATACTCGAAGCAACACCAGAAAAAACACGGGCACGCGACGACTCTAGATCCTCGACCATCTCCTCTCCACCGTGCACATGCACGGTGGCTCGCCTCCCCTGCGGCGACTCGCTACCGTCCCCACAAACCACAAAACACCCCTAGTATCACAATCGAAACCCAGTTTTTCAATTACAAGATGGAAACAAATTTTGACCTGCGGTTCGAACAAGGCAACAAAACCCCTACTGACAAAACAAATTTTGACCTGCGGTTCGAATAGTGTTATGAATGAATTTTAGAACTATGCTTGTGTAATCAAAATTTGAAGATAAAAGGTTTTATAGAATATCTCGTATTTTTAACATTATGTTTTTCATTGTATGCCATCATTAATTATTTTCATGATTTAAGCATTCATGATTATAAACTCTTAAAAATATTGGATCTGATCTCTAGGAACATAGTATGGATACCAATACAAATATGATCTATTCTTTCAAGCACTACGCAGAATAAGAAGAGAAGGATAAAGAATGACCATGGAGACATTTTATATGATCAATCATATCATGATACTCTTTTGAAAAGAATATTTTCAAGACGGCAATGATGTTGCAACATATGATCAACCAACTTACTACCATTCCTAGGTTCTTTTTTATTATTATTAAATTTATATTATGCTCTTTTTTAATGATATTTTTTAAATCTACGTATCTCACTTATACTTTGCATACTAGGCTAAAATCATTATAAATTACCATGTATTTCTAAAAATAAACAATGTATAATGATAAAATAATATTTACTTCAAAATTTTACTGAACGCAAATTTTATCATTTACATAGTTACACTTATCAAAAATTATGATTAGGATATGATTAAATTTCTTAATTATTATGGTTAATTTGTTATATATGAATTTTATGTAATAAATTTAATGTATAAAATTCTTTGTCAAATTTGGATGCTTATGATTATATAATAATATCATTTATGTCATAGTGAATTGTTTTTCATGCTCTCATCCTTAAATTTTGATTTCATACATATTATCTTGTTTATACATTAGGTATTGAATTTGATGTATATATCATCTTACTTTGGAGTTTGTTCCCTTCATTACTGGTATTGGTTATAGTATCCCACATTCATATTTGGCAATAATTACTAAATAGTTTCTCAAATTTAGTCTATCATAAAATGGTATCATACTTAGGAGGGAATTTTATTTTCATCCATTTTTTTTGATAACAAATGGGAAGAAAAATATATAAAATATAACATCATATATTAAGAGGGTGTTGTCTAACGAGAGGGAGTTGTATTATATTTTATATACAAGAATATTTACATGGTTGTATCATCAAAATGGAGGAGATTGCTTAGATATTGATTTTGATGACAACAACCATATAAAAATCGATACTAATGTTTTCTCAAGTTGTATAGAGTATTTTGTAGGATATTACACAGGTTTATACAAGTACGGGATAATCAAGTTTGAAGACTGATTACAAAGAGACTAGTGATCAAGATTCAGTAACGATGATCAAGATATTTTGAAGAATCGTGAGTTTAGAGATAGAGACTATAAGAGTTCAAGACTATGGTTCAAATAGGTTAGAATAAAATTGTCAAAGTCCTCGGATAGCGACCATTTGATTCTCTGAATACTTCCTTACTAAAAACATTTAATATTACTTTGTATTTTCAAAATATATTTTATAAATTTTTTATTAATGTTTCTAAAAGTTTTTATACATGTTTTTTAAAAGTGTCTCACAAACTATACTTAAATTTTTTTACAATTTTGAAATATCTTTTAAAAGTTTCTGTTTTTTCAAGTTACACAAAAGTATGTCGACATACATACCCTAGGTATGTTGACTTATGCACCATTGGGGATATGAATTTTAAATTTTGATTTTTGGTCACATCTTTTCATAAGTAGACGGTTCTTTTTAAACGCCGCTTAAACTGGTAAAAATATACCTTTTTAAATTCAAAAAATTATGATTGTTTATTACATCCTTTCACAAATAGACACAACTTTTCAAACTTTATATAAAGGGATAAAAACTTGATTTTCAAAAAAAAACTTTTCTATCTTCTTCTTACTCTGAACTCTCATTACTTATTTTCTCATATTCAAAATATACTTTGCTTTCTACAAACCACCCAATCATCGACAAGTTCTCACTCTTCAATTCAAAGAGCATACCACTATCAGAAGGGATATATGATATCTTATATCCCAAGTACAATGGTTTATATTCGGTGATCAACAACTTAACTCTTATTTGTTTGGGTGTGCTTGTTGCTCGTTCAAATCAAGTGGGTGTGCTTATTGCCCGTTCAAATCAAGTGGATGTGCTTAGTAGCTCATTCAAATCTAGTGGGTGTGCTTAGTAGCCCATTCAAATCAGGTGAGTTTACCCTGGACTCGAAATTTGAGAGGTTGTGTGTCGTAGCTTTGAAATCGAGATTGTAATTGGTTTTCTTGCTACCATATAAAGTAGGTAATTGAAAAGAAATCTGTACAAGAAATTGTTCGGAATTAGATGAAGGAGAAATCCAAATTAGTATAAAATCCCTAGTGTTATCTTTCTAGTTCTTTACTTATTACTTTACTATTATATTTATTTTTATGATTTCCTGCAAGTTTATTTATATATAATTGAATATCTATATTTTTATTTAATTGTTAAAAAAGTTAAAAGATTCATAAAAAGTTACACTGTTCACCCCTCGCTAGTGTTATAGTAGTAGCCTAAAGATCCTTTATTCTGCAACCCACAAACACCATGAACTTCACCAAGAAAAGTGCAAATGATCAATATTGAAATGCATTTAATTTAAAAACAATTTTTAAGTAGGTTAAAATAGCCACTATTATTTTCGTTTTCGAAGAATATCATTTTGAAACAAATTTCAAACATTCTTCTTAAATTAATAAAAATATTTTCAACAATAATTTTAGTGAAAATATCAGCAAGTTGATTTTTTGAATTTACAAATTCTAGAGATATGATCCTTTTTTCAACATTGTCATCTAGGAAATGATGTCGTATATCTATATGTTTTGTTCTTGAATGATTAATAGGATTTTTAGAAAGGTTAATAATGCTTGTATTATCACAATATATTGGTGAATTATGTAGATTAACACTATCATCCTGCAAAGCTTGTTTCATGTAAATTACTTGAGCACAAGCCAAAGAAGCAGAAATATATTCCGCTTCACACACCGAGAGTGGAACACATTTGTGATTTTTGCTAAACCACCACATAAGAGATTCTTTAGGACGATACTGAAATCTTGCATGCAAGCAACCACTCATCATAATATTCGGTCTGTTAACCGTTAAATACAGTAGAAATCCTATCATACTTCTATACATTTTTTGATTTACATCTTTATCATTTTCATCTTTTTCTAAATGAAAATTAGTACTGATGCGTATTGGCTTAGTAGACACATTGTCTATTCCAAATCTTTTAAAAAAATTATTGCAATATTTTTCTTGATAAATAGAAATACTATTATTTAATTGTTTTATTTGTAAAATAATAAAATAATTTAACTCATCCATGTAAGGCAATTTAAACTCATGTTTCATTATATTCGAAAATTCATTACATAAGATTTCATTTGTAGATCCAAATATAATATCATCTACATATATTTGGACTATTAAAATATCATTTTCTTTCTTTTGGATAAATAATAGAGTGTACTTTTCTATTTTTAAAATCTGATTCTAGAAGATATGTTTTTAAACAATCATACCAAGCTTGGGGTATTGGAAATTTTATGCTTTTTTACTATGGTTCTTTTCTTATAAATCGGAAAAGGCATCATATGGATTGTTGACATCATATCTCATATTCGATAACCATCATTAGATCTTGTCATGTGTCTTTTATTCGCCTAGCTGATATGATGTATGTGGATTGCTGAATTGAATTTAGGCCTGATAATGTGATTTAGGAGGGACAATTTGATTTAGATGGGACAATTTGATTTATGTGGGATAATTTGAATTTGGAGTGCTGATATAGGAATGGTGTTGTTGGATGCTTGTCACCTGCCTTGGATTTGTGTAATATGTTTAGGAATTCAGCTTTACTATTTTAGGATAACATGTTGCACTACGTCGCTTGCACGGTTCTAGCTAATGTTTTGAAGATGTGTTATGCCTCGTGAATGTTGGGGAATTTTGGTATTAAGTCCTTTAACAATGCAACTTGGAATGGGGGGCACACAGTTTAATATGGGAAGCCTTTTGAACTAAGCAGTTTAGTTCAGCAGTTATTGGGCTTTGAATTCTGTATTTGAAACTTTGGCTCCTACATGATGTAGCTTTTGGCCCGTCTTAATTTCAACTATTACTTTGCCTACTTACTCTGTTTATCTAACCTATGCTATATACTTAACTGATAATGAGTGTAACATCCATTTTGGGTATCGCCCATTATTCTGGGTTTTTCATGTATAAATTCCTCAATCGTGTAACTCGTACAAAGGCTACAAAATCTGAATAAAAGAAAAAATATTCTCTCTCTCTCATTAGTAAAAATATTTATTTTAATTACTTTCTTTTTAATCACGTTTACTTTATGCAATCTTTAATTTATCTTATGCTCTTTTATTATAAATAGTTGTTTTATTTACTCTATATTTTATGTGCTTTCTCTTTTGTTCTCTGATTTCTACCAATTTTGTTAAGAAATCAGCTTGTGTTGATATGCATGCATAGCTAAACGTTTCGGTGTAGGAGTGATGAAACTATCATGATTTATAAAAAAACAACGTATAAATTTCATTTATAATCTCTTCTTTTAGATTAATGTTGATCTAGATATAAATGAAATGTTGATGTTTATAAATGAATATTAATTGTCTATGTTGTTTGATCTTTGATCACAAATACATTATGCTTAAATTGTTTTCACACATAAGTTTCTCAACTCAAGCCGAACTAATTGATTTTCTTATGGAAACTATAAGTAATTTAAAAGAAATGGATGTTCCTTTTATGGTATTGGCATATCTCCCGATTATCTAAATAGAGTTCTTGCAATCAGATATCAATGGGATCCTCTAACCATGTTTAAAAAAGTCGAAAGATATCAATGGTATTAGCTTATGTTAATTGAAGATCCTAAATAAATCACGCTAAGAAATAACATTACATAACACACACAAACATATGTTAATTCTGTTAAAAGATTTATATTAAATATATACTTTATAAAAAAATTGGTTAGAAAATGTTTTTTTTTAATATACATATAAGTTTGTGCAATTCATGTTTAATTTTGGATTTTTAATTTTATTTTTAAACCTTAATAATATTATTCAACGTAAAGCCAAAGAGAGGAGAAAGAATCTTTTTTATTGTTTTCGGTTTCTATACGGCTTACTTATTGTTTTTCTTTAACATTATTATTTAATATATTTGTGTTAGCTAAGGCATCGGTGGTTATGTTGTTGTTATCTTTCTACTGGCTTTTTCTTTGATGCGGTTTCAATGTTTTCTCCATTGTTATATGGGTAATGCTTATTTGATCTATGTTGTTATTTATTTTGATTAATGCTTTACACTTATTTAGACTATAGTCTATATGAGATTTGTTTTTTTTATATATTTATTAAACTATAATAATTAGGTCGTGGGCTTTATCTACTATCTTTGTTGTATAGGTTCAAAAGGAAGAGCTACCCATCATGCTTTTTGGCAACTCCTTTTTTAAAATAAAGAATAAAGTTAAATCGGTGTTGTTCTCAAAAGAGGATCACTTATTTTCTCAAAAAAAATGTTTGTTGACATTATCGTAAATTTGTATTTATCATTGTAGGAAATATTGCATGATTTATGCGGGCATGCACACACATATGTATGCATGCGTGCATGCATATGTGTTGAACAATATTAGTTGAAAAGATATATATGCATACATACACATTGACCAAATTTAATTATAAATTTTGAACAAGAATAATATTAAAATGACTATCGAATGCTTTATATATAAATATTTAATTTTGAATTTAAATGTTTACCTAATAGATTTGGTATGTTGTTAACACATCGTATTGCTAGCTTTTTCCTCTTTAGCTTATATTTCTTTTGTACTCCTAGTTTAGCTTGTAAATCCTAGCTATAAGCCTCAACTTCTGGGAAACAGAGATTTGAGTTTGATATTGGAATTGTACATTAAAAGCAAGAAAGAAATGTGGTGTTTACAATCATAAGATATTCAAAATATCTCCTTATATTTCTTCTCTCTTTATTTCGTATCTTATTGATGATAAGAGATTGATACAAACTCCCTGCTTCTCCCTATATGGTCGCCCCCTTCATTTAGATTTAATTTTCTAAATCTTGGATCTAATTAGAATAAAACTACAGTTAAATAAATATTTATTGTGACGACCTGCACTTCAACCTTCGAAAATCGGCATCCAATACATCACCCGTATTCGAATGCCGGAGATTCAAACGTCGAAATCCGTATCGCTGGAGCTTATAACACATTAGGTAAAAACAACACAGCTGAAACAAAAAGATTATTATTGATACAACTAAAATGATTACAACATCTCTACAACAATATACCACCAACATCAGCAAAGCACATATACAATGCCATAGCAAAATACAACACCAGCAGCGAAAAGATAACACAACCATAGGTCTTCCCAAAAGAGAGCATCCACATCCTGCATCTCCATCTCCAATGCTCCAAACCAAAGATAGCTCGAATTCCCAATCATGTTGAGTTAAGAAACTCGGTGCACAACCCAAAGACTTCTAGATCCAAAGACTTCAATTCCACTTCTATATCTGACTTAGCTCCAACCTACTGATAACCTGACTCTAGCATGCCCGTGTGGAAAATTATGGGCACCCAAAGTTTAGAAATGGAACAATAAACTCCAGGTCAGTCATGAGACTGGTGTGAGCAAACAAAAACAGTTTTATTTGAACAAAAAGAAACAAAAAGAAAATCGCTATGCTTTTTGGAAAATGAAACCACCATAAGGCCTCCCGGCAAACACACGCACAATGCAATCGCACACTTGGTGGAGATTTCTCCTTATGATAGCCAAACATGCTTGATACGAAAACCCTTTTGATATTATTATTATTAGTGCATAGTGCAGAAAACATTTTGAAAGTATAATATTAATCTTAGCCAGCATAGGTACCATTATATTATGCCTGTTATAGCTACCAACTGAGGTGGCAAGTTATACAACTACAATCGTAAAGGGCTCGTATTGGGTGATTGGATTTCCAACAAATGACCAAGGCCAAGGAACTTCCTTTCCGAATGGGTACGCCTCTGGAGGGACGCCCTGAGAACCTAAACGGCTCTCTGCCAACATAAAACCAGGTTACCTCTGTAACTAGGTAACTACTGACATGAGTATGTCATCCCCCGGTCGTTACCGACCTTTATCCAAGGTCTCACCAACAAATTTTCCAACAACCACATAATTTAAATATCCGGGCTCCATACCATGTTATCACTTTTTATCCAGAAGGAGATTCCATACCCTAAGGGGCACGACGCCCATAACCTTGCCGCATCCTTCTTGTTTCGACCATTTCCGGGGTGTGAGGTTCGACGAAGTCTCGTCCCACAAAGCTACGCTTTTCACAAAAGCCATGCTTCGATCAACAAAAGATCAGCACTCAGTATGCCACATTACCAAATTGGGAATATATCACTAGTAACGATCAACTACATAACCTCTGAGCTCGTATGTCTTAGAGAAGGGTGTTAACCTTGTTGGATCATAGGTTTTGATTGCTGACAAAAATTCACGAATCTACGACTACGACATCAACCTGACTCAATGACTCAAAGTATGGTTCATATAGTTATATATTTTAACAAGAGTCATCAAATATGTATACAGAGTCTAGTTAGTGCTTTGTTAAAATCTTTCCTCAAGAATCATCATTCACATTCAAATAAACTTGCATGCATATTTTAATCAAAATCAAGTTTTCAAAAAAATGCATGGAGCAAGGCTCAAACCCAGGTCACTAGATTGGAAGGCAAGTACTTTAACCAAATGAGCTACTGCAATTTTTGCTTAACAATAGAATTCAGTCGACTGAATACAATCAACCAGTCGACTGAATCTGTGCATTTTAACATAAATATGCATGTTTTTTTAAATTCAGTCGACTGAACCTGAAGCCGAGAGTTTTTTACACTCTGTAATCAGTCAACTGACCAAAAACGACCAGTCGATTGACCTGAACCTAACTGTCATATTTCTGAAAGGACATCTTCTTCTGCGAAGGGAAGCAACTCTTCTCTGAACGGAAATGGACGCTCCTCCTCGTCAGAACCCTTCACCAATGGTAGTAACTCTTCAACTACTATATAAGATACTCCCAAACACTTCATATTCATCGATTTTCATTCTAAATCTCTAATACTCTTTTTGTGCTTTAATATTTACATTCAAACAGTGAGCATACATTTTTATTGCTTGGAATCTCCAAATTAACTTTCATAATCTTCGATTCTTAGCATTACATTCCTTTCATATCTTCACATGCACTTCATACACTTGAGGGTTTGATTATAGGAAGTTTGTACTATCAGAAACAGATCAGTGTTATCAAGAACACACAGTGTCAAATATACTTTTGTATTTGTTGAAGTCATGTTCTGCTGCTTAGGCGTGAAGTCCTCTTCGGCTGCTGAGGCGAAATCCTGTTCTGCTGCTCAGGTCCCTGTCCTGCTGCTCAGGGTTGTATAGACATGTTCCTCCAAGTTAAGTGAGGGTTGTTGTAGTGAAATTCCAGAAGAAGTCTGGGACTGGACGTAGGACGGTGCTCCGAACCAGTATAAAATCTCTGGTGTCATTTTACTTACTGCATTTATATTCCGCGTTATTTACTATCTATTCTTTGTATTACTGTTTATCCATATTATACGATCCTATACACTTTCATTTGGTATCAGAGCCTGGTATTCTAGAGATCGTAACAACATCCTAGAATAAATGGCTACAAAGAAATCTAGTCAAGGCAATAAGAAGAGGAAGAGCAATAAAGAAAAATCAAAGGAGCAAACAAACAAATGCTTCATGGCAAAAGATAATGAGGTTAGTGATCTAACTTTTGATGATATGATAGAAATAAATTCAGAGCTTCTAGACACTTTAAAAAGTCTCAAAAGAAAATATAAGGAAGCTCTAGAAAATCATAAGAAAGCAGAATTCGAAAGAGATATGCTTAAAGACGAGAAGAAAATATTAGAAGAAGAACTTGAGAAAATTCAAGATTCACTCTTTGACAATTCTCAACTCGCTCTATTAAGTCAAGAAACAGAAGCTCAAAAAGAAAATAATAATGCTCTAGCTTCTGAGAATCATGAGTTAAAAACAAAAATTAAAATAGTTGAGTTAGATAACAATAGTCTCAAAACTAAGCTTGATGACATTACTAAAACTATTTCCAATTTTAATAAAAGGAGAGAAAATTTATCCAGGATTATTGAAAATTCTCAGCCTGCTTCAAAAAAGAAGGGATTAGGTTATGTTAAGAATTCAAAAGCTCACAATGATAAAAGTGGTTTAGGATACAATAAAACTGATCGTAGAAGTAGCACTAGATATGCTTTCATGTATAGTAAAAATGATAGTGCTAGTATTAAATTTCGAGTAAAGCCTAAATCCAATTTTTATAGAAATTCAAATACTACTATGATCTATAATGTTGATAATTTCTTTAGAAGTACAAAATCATTAACAGGAAATATGAATAAAAATTATTTAAGTATATGGGTTCCTGTTAATTGAAAAAATAGAGAAAAATACATTGATGATTATTTTGATATGGTAGTTAATAATGAAAATTATATTTATAAAGGTTCAACCACACTCAAATGGGTATGGTTTCCTAAAAATTAGGAAATTATAAGAACCTTGGGTATCGCATGCTTTAAATGTTAATTTTTTTTGATACCTTACATTATAAGTAGTGGTTATTTTGTTTTATATTGCTCTATGTTAACACTTATGTAAAATATATTTTATATCATCATATAAACTCTCCTTTTTGTCGATGACAAAGGGGGAGAAAGATATTGTTCTCTAACACTATTTGCAGGAATAAACCATGTAAGCACAGATTAAGGGGGAAAAAAGATTAAATAGGAATATATAGCATAGATTCGGGGGAGAAATCTATAGCACAATTACAGGAAGATATTCAGTGAGAGAGATAAGATCAACAAAGCTTGTCAAAGATTCGTTCGTAGAAAAGGGAGTTGTCATCATCAAAAAGGGGGAGAATGTTGGATCATAGGTTTTGATTGCTGACAAAAATTCACGAATCTACGACTACGACATCAACCTGACTCAACGACTCAAAGTATGGTTCATATAGTTATATATTTTAACAAGAGTCATCAAATATGTATATAGAGTCTAGTTAGTGCTTTGTTAAAATCTTTCCTCAAGAATCATCATTCACATTCAAATAAACTTGCATGCATATTTTAATCAAAATCAAGTTTTCAAAAAAACGCATGGAGCAGGGCTCGAACCCGAGTCACTAGAGTGGAAGGCAAGTACATTAACCAAATGAGCAACTACAATTTTTGCTTAATAATAGAATTCAGTCGACTGAATACAATCAACCAGTCGACTGAATCTATGCATTTTAACATAAATATGCATGTTTTTTAAATTCAGTCGACTGAATGATCTAAGTCAGTCGACTGAACCTGAACCTGAGAGTTTTTTACACTCTGTAATCAGTCAACTGACCAAAAACGACCAGTCGACTGACCTGAACCTAACTGTCATATTTCTGAAAGGACATCTTCTTCTGCGAAGGGAAGCAACTCTTCTCTGAACGGAAATGGACGCTCCTCTTCATCAGAACCCTTCAGCAGTGGCAGTAACTCTTCAACTACTATATATAGATACTCTCAAACACTTCATATTCATCGATTTTCATTCTAACTCTCTAATACTCTTCTTGTGCTTTAATATTTACATTCAAACAGTGAGCATACATTTTTATTGCTTGGAATCTCCAAATTAACTTTCATAATCTTCGATTTTTAGCATTACCTTCCTTTCATATCTTCACATACACTTCATACACTTGAGGATTTGATTATAGGAAGTTTGTACTATCAGAGACAGATCGGTGTTATCAAGAACACACGGTGTCAAATATAAATTTGTATTTGTTGAAGTCCTATTCTGCTTCTTAGGCGTGATGCCCTCTTCGGCTGCTGAGGCGAAATCCTGTTCTGCTGCTCAGGTCCCTGTTCTGCTGCTCAGGGTTGTATAGACCTGTTCCTCCGGGTTAAGTGAGGGTTGTTGTAGTGAAATTACAGGAGTCTGGGACTGGACGTAGGACGGTGCTACGAACCAGTGTAAAATCTCTGGTGTCATTTTACTTACTGCATTTATATTCCGCGTTATTTACTATCTATTCTTTGTATTACTGTTTATCCATATTATACGATCCTATACACTTTCAAACCTAAGAGAATAAATTCTCCGCCACCAAACAGAAATGTATTTGATAGAAACCAGCTTTATATCTCAAAGTGTAACGTCAGACATACATCCATACAAGTCCATCCTGGGTCTGAATGGAACCGAAGGAACTTCAAAAGAAGTCCTTGCAAATCCGGATAATACCTAATCACGTCCGGACTCCCCATCACACAGGGTAATCAAAATCTCTATACCGGGGTCATTCGGTGCAGAGATATTCGACAGGTAATCATTTCGATTTCGAAAATACCCGATCTTCACCGCCATCTTCAAATGCTATCCATTTCGTCGTATCATTATTTGGAATGGGTTTTATGACATAAGTCCTCTTCCGACTAAACGAATAATGAGCGCTTATTTTAAAACATATGGATATATTGAGATTTTAGTTAAGTCGCAACCTTTAGCCCAAAACCTTTCCACTTTTAATCTTTTAAACAAAAGATCCACTGTTAAGATCCTCTTAAATCTGAAAACAAGGTTCACCAATCTTTAACAAAGACCCATTCATAGATTTCAAAATTATTTTCAATTTCAAATTTGAAATCTTTTCAACAAGACTGGAACTTCTTTCCTTTATATAAAATCTATTATCATTTGAAAACAAAGTTTTTTTCGTTTTAGGAAAATACGATTAAATTTACTCGTGTTATATCATTTTGCAGAATAAATTGGCAAATTAGCGAACTGCCGTACTCTCGAAAAGTTCTATTTGAATTAAATTCAAATCCCCAAAATAATTTATTTAAAATACTTAAATGGTTTACAATCCATATATATACATTATATAACTTGTATATCCTTTTTAAACCAAAGTTTCCAAAATTTCAAAACTTTAACAAGCCATATTATATTCAAAATGATTTTAATTTCAAAACTTCATTTTCAAAAGGTTTCACATTTATCCCAATTTCACTACCAAACCATTTTGGATCTAAAATTCAATTTCAAAATCTTTTCATTAAATTCAAAATACCCATGACTTAACCAATTTCCCGTGAAATCCATATTGTGTGTATGTATGTTGTCCAAGGGTTTTGCACACAGCAATAAAATATCACAACCATCATCAAGCACAACAATATCAATAAGCGGTATAATCCTGTAACGCTTATCTTCCATTCATAGATAAACAGGTAAATTCATCACAGATAAATAAGTCACAGCTCAAATCAAGGCAATTCATATCACATAACATTACGGATCTGAGATACCAAATAATTCAAGGTATTCAATATAATCCAATAATCCATAAGCAAGATTAATCAATCACATGGTATAATTAATTTAATAAATTACTTATGAATTTATCACCTAACCCTACGTGAGTAACTTTAATTAATTAATCATCCTTAATTACCCATCTTAAGTAATTATCTTTAATTAATTAATTATCCTTCACATAAATTAATTAACCTTAAGTTAATTACATTAATTAATTATCCCTTAATTAATCACATAAATAAATTAACTTAAAATTAATTACATAATTAAGTAACCCCTAATTAACTACATAAAGTAATTATAAACCTTTAATCACTAATTAATTCACCTTTAATCATTAATTAATTAACCTTTAATCATTAATCAACCTTAATTAATTAATCCGTCAACCTTTAATCAACTAATTATCCTTAGTTTAGTTTCATTAGGTAATTATCCTTTAATTACTTACACTAAGTAATTATCTCTCAATCATAAATTAATTGACCTTTAATCATAAATCAATTCACCTTTAATCATTAATTAATTAACCTTTAATTAATTAATTATCCTTTAATTGTTAAAAAATTAACCCTCCATTATTAGTTAATTAATTTTTAATTACTAATTAATTAACCTTTAATTAATTTCATAAATTAATTTTCCATTAATTAATTATTCTTTAATTAATTACATAAATTGATTAACCCTCAATTAATCACATTACTTAATTAATCACATTAATTAATTATCCTTAATTAATCACATTGAGTAATTATCCTTTTAATTACTTTCATTAAGCAATTAATATTTAATTTCTGTCATTAAGTAATCAATTCTTAAATCATTTTCATTAAGTAATTAATCACATTAATTAATTGATTAATCCTTAAATTAATCACATTAATCAATCAATCTTTAATTTATCAAAACCTTAATTAATTAAAAGATAAAACCTTTTTTCTTAATTAATTACTTAATTACAGTATTTAAATCTATTTAGTTTAAATGCTTGAAATCATGTTATTCAAAATCATTGAAGAAAACACTTGCCGTAATTACTTCCTAATTTCATTATTAAATTATATTTGAAACACTTAGGGATTAAGTATCTAAAATATATATATATATATATATAGCCCATGAATTTGGATTTTTTAAAAAAATATTTAACCTTTAAAATTAAATCTTTGAAAACTTATTCTTAACATAATTTAAAACTTGTTCACTTTAGTATGTTTTAAAACTTGGTTTAATAAATTGTTTTGAAAACTTATCTATTTTAACATACTTTAAAACTTGTTTAAAATCTTTTTCGTGCTTTAGTAACAAGATTAACTTTTACTTTTTTAAAACCTGTTAACAAAATTTTCCTTTTAAATTTAAAAACCTGGTAACCAACACAAAAAAACCCGAGCTCAAGTTCAAGTTTCCCGAGTCATCCCCCGAGACACTCGCAACTCCACTTGACTTCGAGCAAATCTGCAAAATACTTCGAGTTCATCCCGAGAACAATGCTTCTTTCCCAAACATCTCAATCAACCAGGCACAAATATGCGCACGTGCACTCGCGCGATCGTTTCGACCAACTCCGGTCGACACTACGACCCTCAACACGTCGACGATGATCTCGTCGACAAACCAGAGCACCTAGTAAACCATCATCGACGGAAATCATAATTGAGTTGCTCGACTCAACCTATAACCTAACTTCGATCAACAAAATCAATTCTCCCCGCCACCTCAGGCCACCAGAGGCCACGCAACTCCGACCAGAGCTTCGTTGATCATCTCCGGGTCGTTTCCACCATGCCATGCTAACTCCGATGCATTGTCGATGCTACAACGACATGATTTTCGACCTTGACTAAAATTTGGGTTTAAACCCCAAAACCTCACCGTTCCGTCGCCATGGTGCATTAGAATTTCACCGAGCATTTTTCTCAAACTCCCCGATCTCCCAGCAAGCTTCAACCATGGTCGTCACAACTTCGTTTTCAAAAGGTTTTCACATTTGTCCCAATTACACTTCCAAACCATTTTGGATTTAAAATTCAATTTCAAAATCTTTTCATTGAATTCAAAATATCCATGACTTAACCAATTTCCGTGAAATCCATATTTTTTTGTGTGTGTGTTGTCCAGGGGTTTTGCATACAACAATAAATTATCACAACAATCATCAAGCATAACAATATCAATAAGCAGTATAATCCTATAATGCTTATCTTCCACTCATAGATAAACAGGTAAATTCATCACAGATAAATAAATCACAGCTCAAATCAAGGCAATTCATATCACAGAACATTACATATCCGAGATACCAAATAATTCAAGGTATTCAATATAATCCAATCATCCTTAAGCAATATTAATCAATCACAGGATATAATTAATTTAATAAATTACTTATGAATTTATCACCTAACCCTGCCTGAGTAACTTGAATTAATTAATTAATCGTCCTTAATTACCCATCTTAAATAATTATCCTTAATTAATTAACTATCCTTCACATAAATTAATTAACCTTAAGTTAATTATATTAATTAATTAACCCTTAATTAATCACATAAATAAATTAACTTAAAGTTAATTACATAATAAATTAACCCCTAATTAATTACATAAAGTAATTATAAACCCTTAATCATTAATTAATTCACCTTTAATCATTAATTAATTAACCTTTAATCATTAATTAATTAACCTTTAATTAATCAACCTTAATTAATTAATCAATCAACCTTTAATTAACTAATTATCCTTTAATTAGTTTCATTAAGTAATTATCCTTTAATTACTTACATTAAGTAATTATCTCTCAGTCATAAATTAATTGACCTTTAATCATAAATCAATTCACTTTTAATCATTAATTAATTAACTTTTAATTAATTAATTATCCTTTAATTATTAAAAAATTAACCCTCCGTTATCAAGTAATTAATTTTTAATTACTAATTAATTAATTAACCCTTAATTAATTTCATAAATTAATTTTCCCCTAATTAATTATTCTTTAATTAATTTTCCCCTAATTAATTATTCTTTAATTAATTTTCCCCTAATTAATTATTCTTTAATTAATTACATAAATTGATTAACCCTCAATTAATCACATTACTTAATTAATCACATTAATTAATTATCCTTTAAGTAATTAATCCTTTAATTAATCACATTGAGTAATTATCCTTTTAATTACTTTCATTAAGCAATTATCATTTAATTTCTTTCATTAAGTAATTAATTCTTAAATCATTTTCATTGAGTAATTAATTACATTAATTAATTGATTAATCCTTAAATTAATCACATTAATTAATCATTCTTTAATTTATCAAAACCTTAATTAATTTAAGATAAAGCCTTTTTTCTTAATTAATTATTTAATTACAATATTTAAATCTATTTAGTTTAAATGCTTGAAATCATGATATTCAAAATCATTTAAGAATACGCTTGCCGTAATTACTTCCTACTTTCATTATTAAATTATATTTGAAACACATAAGGATTAAGTATCTAATATATATGTATATATATATATATATATCCATGAACTTTTTAAAAAAACAACATTTAACCTTTAAGACTAAATCTTTGAAAACTTATTCTTAACGTAATTTAAAACTTGTTCACTTTAGTATGCTTTAAAACTTGGTTTAATAAATTGTTTTGAAAACTTATCTATTTTAACATACTTTAAAACTTGCTTAAAATCTTGTTCATGCTTTAGTAACAAGATTAACTTTTACCTTTTTAAGACCTGTTAAAAAAAATCCTTTTAAATATAAAAACCTGGTAACCAACATAAAAAAACCCAAGCTCAAGTTTAAATTTCCTGAGTCATTCCCCTAGACACTCGCAACTCCACTTGACTTCGAGCAAATCCGCAAAATACTTCGAGTTCGTCCCGAGAACAATGCTTCTTTCCCAAACATCTCGATCAACTAGGCACAAATGTGCATGCATGCACTTGCACGGTCGTTCCGACCAATTCCGGTCGACACTACGACCCTCAACACGTCGACGATGATCTCGTCGACAAACCCGAGCACCCAGAAAACCCATCGTCGATGGAAATCACAATCGAGTTGCTCAACTCAACCTGTAACCAAACTTCAATCAACAAAATTGATTCGCTCGACCGCATCATGTCACTAGAGGCCACGCAACTCCGGCCAGAGCTTCATCGATCATCCCCGCATCATTTCCCCCATGCCCCACTAACTTTGATGCATTGTCGACACTACAGCGACACAATTTCCGACCTTGACTAAAAATTGGCTTTAAACCCCAAAATCTCGCCATACCGTCGCCATGGTTCATTAGAATTTCACCGAGCATTTTTCTCGAACTCCCCGACCTCCTAGCAAGCTTCAGCCATGGCCGAGACAACTAACTCTTCACCGATCGCCAGAATTTAGTGAAACTTGCGATTCCGTTCATCCATGCACTTCTCATTCGATACCAAACAAAAATATTAAATTTTATTTTAAAAATCATGGTTTTCGATGTCGAACCCGATGAAGTAGATGAATCAAGAGGATGTAACACTTGAATTTCGACATGATTTTGAATTCCATTGTGTATTTTATTCCCAATCAAATTATCTTTATTTTTAATCTTAAAAATATTTTTAGAACTTAGATTTTGATTATATGAATATAATTAGTTTAGATCTTAAAGCCTAAAATGAACCGGACGAAGAGAATTTAATTAATATATTTTTTGAAACAAGTTTTGAATCTTGTAACCAAACAGAGGCAAATATTGCCTGTTCCCAGACATGCACAATTATGTATATACATATTTGTATGCATACAACATATTTTCATATATTCATACATTTTTACAACTTCAAACAACAAACTATAGATCAGATTATCATGAGTTTTCTCACCTGTTTTGTTGAACAGAGAAGAAGCCTGGAAGATGTTCTTAAATTTGAAAATCTGGTTTTTTGATCTTTGATCTTATTTGTTTTTCCAGTTGAATTAGAACTTGTTTTTGTTAAATTTGAATGCTTGACTGCTGATCTTGTTTTGATTTAGCTTTCAATTCCAGACTGAAATCCTTTGCTGGCTCTAGTTTTGAAAATTGGAAGATAGTTTGTTTTAATTGATTTCAGGTTGAAGAACTTATTTTGATTTCTTTCCATTTTTTCTTTGTTTTTGAAGATGAAAGATGAAGAAAGAATAAAGGAATGAAACCTGGTTTTAAATCTTTGTCATTTATTTACATTAAAATTTTAAAAGAAAAACAATTTTGCCACTTGTATATTTTCAAATTATATTAAGCTAACACTTGTTTAAATTTTAATTTATATGGCTTACAAATATTTATACAAGTTATTATGTTTTTTACAAATGTCATATTGCATGTTTTAATAATTTTATATAATTTATATCTTAATTCTATTTAGTTTAAGCACATATATGCTTTGTATTTATATTTATATATACCAATAAATATAAAAGAAGATGTATTTTGTTTGACTTTTATTTATCTACAAACTATATTTAGTTATGTTCCATACATGTATATATTTTAAATTTTATACTTATTACTTCCAAAAGATAAATACATGCTAAAGCTTTATATTTCTTGTTTTTACATTATATTATATTTTTCAATTAGTTTTACAATATATATATATATATATAACAAACACATTTTTTATTTGTTTTGGAAAATTCAAATTAATTCACCAATTAATTTCACAATTTAATTCTAAAAATTAAATTAATTACTAAATTAAATTCGGCTTAAAAATGGGATCATTGCATTTATTTTGATCTATTTATTTAATTAAATTAATATATAACATTGATATATTATTTTAATTCATTTTAAGATTTTAAATAAACGAACGAAACTATCTAAATAAATATAATATTTATATTAATTTTCGTCATTGATTTATAACATTTTTAAATCAAATTGAACCAAAATAATGCTGACAATGTTGGAACTGGACTAGCCCGCAATGAAAGAAATCGGTGAATCTCAAATTTTTTACATTTTGGATCATTAATAGGCCTATGAAGTCTAAATACATTTAGACCTTATCTAAATTTTCTTTTAAATAAAATCAATGTTTTATTTAATTTGGTAAATAAAGAAGATTTAAATTCAATTCAAATAAAATGTTGAATGTATCAAATCCATTCAAGGTTCGAATGACAAGGACAGCATATGAGCAATACATAAAAGTACATAAATGAACATCAAAGGCTATACAAAGGATCTTTTTATTCCTTTCTCTTAATACAAATTATTAATTATGAAAAGATGGACCATAAATATAGAAAGGGAAACCTTTCATCCCTCTCTCTTTAGTTAGGTTAAGTGACAAATTAATGACATTTACTACAGAATTAATAGATACCTTTGTTGTCCAAATTTTATTTTAAAACATGCAAGTGATAGTAAAATACATGCATGTGTGTGTGTATAATCTACTTTACATTAATGCATAATATATTGAAAAATATTTTACTAGCAGAATAAAGTTAACATGTAATGATAAAGGATGGTTAAGGAAGTAAGATAGACATTTGTGCAAAAGGAAAGATGGAGCATTTTCCTCCTTCCTTTACTCGTTCAATCAATGTCAGTATGAATTAGTAATTAAACTCAAAAACATATATGCATAAAAATCAAATTTGACCATTATCATAGTTTGTGGCGTAGTGGTAAGATACTTGCTTCTTGGTAAGCAGGTCGCAGGTTCGATTCCTGTCTTCCCTACTCCTAATTTCAAGGGGCGGAGGTGGGTCCCCGTTAATCCTATAAAGATGGTTGGGGGCATCAAATCTCTGTGCTGGGCTGGCTAACCTCACTTCTGTCTGTGGTCGGACCAGGCAGGTTGGGGGCTCCTCCTTTCCCTTCGATTTCATCAGGGCTCTGGGTTGAGTTTTTTTTAAAAAAGAAAGAAATATAGAATTAACAAATATAATCAAGCTTTAATTTAGGAAGAATTCTAAGATTAAAATTGTGATTGTACGTAAAAGTAAAATTTTAAACCTTGAATTAAAACAACACATTCACACATATATGTAATTGATTTCAAGCTAGTTTAAAGTTTAAAATTTAAAATAACAAACGAATATGTGAAGTTTATGATTTAGTATAGTGAGAATTAGAAGTTAACAAATTTACATAAAAGTTCGATTATGTAATTTTAAAAAAATAATACAGTAACAAAAAGGGGGAATTAATTTAAAAGGATAAAGATTTGTATATTTTTTGCCTCAAGGACACGACCTCAATATTTTTACCACAAGGACAAACATTCTTCTAAAAATTATTCACAAGGACAAACATTTTCCAAAATTATTCATAAGGACAACAAAACTGCTACCGAGCTAAAAACTGATACCTAAAAACTGCTACCGATAACTACAAACCGATACCTAAAAACTGCTATCAATAACTAAAAACTGATACCTACAGAAAGTTGTCCTTCAGGATAAAATATTGAAGGTCTGTCCTTGAGGATAAAAGGCTGTGAAATTTTGTCCTTGACAATAATTTCCTGTAACAAAAAAATCAAACATAAATCATATAAACTCATATTCAAATCTCATATGGTTAAAATAGACAATATATGTAATTTATATAAGTTGAAATAATAAATCATATTAATTCATAGTAAAATTTCAGATCTAAACTATAAGAACAACATGAACAACAAATTAAATTGAATGTAATATTTCACAACTCAAATGCTAAGAAAATGGACATGCAATAAAAAATGGAATAACACAAAATTGATGTAAGTCAATTGATATTATAAACATATATATATATATATATTTTTTTTTTTTTTTTGAAAATTGGTTAATTGAATTACTAAACAGGCTTTGCGGCCCAATAGCATTACAGAAATATCACAGGCCGACATACCATAGATCAGTCAATATAACTTCCAAACTTTCCAAATTGGGGCGATTATGGCGGCTGCCAATTCCCTGGTGGAGTTCGTTCGATCAATTCCATCTTCTTCAACTTCTCCAGTAGTTGTTTTTCTTGTTCCGATGCAATGGTAAGTTTCTTTGTCGGAATTCTTCCAATTACAGTAGCAATTTCTCTGTTGATTAGCTTTGTAATAGTTAAAGTGTCTTGCTTTTTGTTTTCAAAAGTCCTGCCGTTCCGCTCCTTCCAAATGAACCACAAGCTGACTGCGAGGCCAATTTTTCCAATCTCCTTCATCAAATCAGAGAGGTGACTCCTACTGTGCAGGTATTCTAATTCCTCTTTTAGGTTTGAAGCGCATTTGTTGAGTTGGAGTCTGCATTTTTGGGTGTTCCAGATTCTTTTTGAAAACTCACAGTCAAAGAAGATGTGGTCATGTGTCTCCTCTTCTATGCAACAGAAATTACATTTTGAGTCATCCAAAATCTTCCATTTTTTTAATCTGTCTTTTGTTGGAAGTTTTCTCATTATCGCTTTGTAAAGGGTGTGAGCCATTTTGGGAGGGATAGATTTGCTCCAGACAACATCAGACCAGATAACTTCTGTATTTTTTTCTCGTATTTCTTCCCAGATGTCTTTGAACTTGAACTGATCTTTCATGCTAGCCTTCCATACCCATTTATCTTCAGAATTATCTGTATAAATGTATTTCTTCCTGATTTCCTCAATATAGTTAAGAGTTATTGAATGATTATTGCATTTCCAGGTACCATTATCCACTATTTCAGCTACCCTCCAATTAGGAGTACCATATGTCGAGAAGATATCCCAACCAAGTCTATCAATGAAACTTTTCGAGTTCAACCATGGGTCTTTCCAAATGTCTGTATTTCTACCATTTGCTATTTGTTTGTCTAAATGTTTTTGGAGATCATTTCTGATTTTAAGAATATTTTTCCAAGTAACTGAAGCATTATTGTCTATTTTAGTAGTCCAGAAGTTATCTTTCAAATATCTAGCTCGCATCCAAGTAGCCCATAATTTATTAGATGTTAATACTTTCCAGGCTTGTTTAAGGCAATATACCTTTTTGAGTTCAAATAGATTTTTCAATCCAACTCCACCTTCTTTCTTTTTCCTACATAGGTCTGAATATTTAATCTTGTGTATCCCTCCTCTCCAAATAAAATTAGCACAAACAGAGTTAATCTTTGCAATAGAACAATCAGGTATTTGGAAAGTTTGAAGCCAGAATCTGACCTTAGATGTTATAACTGTATGAACTAGCTCCACTCTTCCAGCAAAAGACAGAAGTTTTGATCTCCATCCTTGTAGCTTATCCCTGATTTCATTTATAAGTTTACCACACTCCACATCAGTAATATTATTATTCGATAGAGGTACTCCCAAATATTTGACTGGGAGGGAACCTTCAGTAAATCCCAGTTTATCTAGCATTGATTGTTTGTTTGAGCAGAATTTGTTGAAGTAGCATTTAGTTTTCATTTCATTTAATTTTAGCCCTGCAAAACTTTCCAAATCTCTGAATATATCTTTGATTTTTTCTGCTGCTTTTAAGTTCCCTTTTATTACTACCAGTAAATCATCAGCATAAAGTAAATGAGTTACATATGGTTGATGATTGAAAACTGGTTGTATTAAGCCCTGATTGTGTGCCAGTTCCATTTGGAGAGTAAACCACTCCATTGCTACTGCAAAGAGATATGGTGAAAGGGGGTCACCTTGCCTAATCCCTCTATTGCTTTGTATGTAACCTGTAGGTTTGCCATTCACCAATATAGAGAAAGTTGGAGTGTCTATACAGTATTTTATCAGTTTTAAAAGCTTCACTGGAACACCCATCGAATCTAGCATATGAATAATAAAGCTCCTATTGACTTTATCATAAGCTTTTGGAGGTCAACTTTTATACAAATTTTTTCAGCTCCTTTTTTATTAAAATTTCTTATCAACTCATGAGCCAAAAGAGAATTTTCTGAAATACATCTTCCTTTGATGAATGCACTTTGACATTGAGATATCAGATCTGGCAGAACTTTATTCAATCTTGTACAAATAATCTTGCTGAGGATTTTGTATGTCACATTACAGCATGCAATTGGTCTATATTCTTCAATTCTGTCTGGTTTTTTAACTTTAGGGATAAGAGAGATAAAAGTATGATTAATTTCTTTAATAAACTCACCTGTTTGTAAGGCCTCATTATAAGCTTTTAACATTAAATCCTTCAGGTTTATCCAGTGCTGTTTGAAGAAGGCTGCCCCCATTCCATCAGGTCCGGGGGAGGAGTCATTATGGATGGAATAAATAGCTTCTCTCAGTTCCCTTTCATGAATTGGTGCAATCAGCATACTGCTTCCTTCAGTGGAAATGATCCTTCTGCAGTTGACCTGAGGTAAGTGATCATTGCTGTCCCCATTGTATAAATTAGTAAAATATGATATAGCTTGTTCTTCTATATTTTGTATGTATCTTGATGTATCACCATGTTCGTCTATGCAGTTAAGCAGATTGTTATGATGTTGTCTAATGGACATTTTCGCATAGAAGAAATTGTTGCATTCATCTCCCTGCATCAACCATTTTTCTTTTGCTTTTTGCTTCAGTTCAACAGCTTTCTTGTGTATTTCTTCTTTAAGGCATTTTTGAACCGTGTGGAATTCATTGTTTAGGTCTTCATTTAGCGGATCTTCATCAAGTCTATGCTGTATTTCCTCTAAATGTTGATGGAATTTTGTGATATTATCATTGTTTTTGGGTCTGTTTTTGTTCCATTTCTTGAGTCTATTTTTCATGGTTTTAATGAGCATTACAAAACGGTACATGTGTTTACCTGGAGGAATTATAACAGTGTTAAAGTTCACCACTTCATCAAATCCATCAATAAGAGGCCAGTGGTTTGCATATCGGAAAGGTTTTCCTTTATGCATTTTGTCATCATCATTGAATTGTACTAAAAGGGGGCAGTGATCACTTGTTGAACAAGGTAGAACAGTCACTTTCAAATTTGTAATTTTTGTAAATAGTTCCGCATTACCCAGAACTCTGTCTAATCTAGAAGTAATTTTCTTTGACTTACCACTTCTCCATGTGTATTTTAGGCCAGAGTGGATAGCTTCAACAAGACCCGCAGATAATACACAATTATTGAATTCAGCCACTTGTGAAACACGCAGTGTAAGTCCTCCTTTTTTTTCATTAGTTCTAAGAACAGAATTGAAATCACCAGTAACTATCCAGGGAATGTTAATATCTTTAGCTAATTCAGTAATTTGTTTCCATAGACTCAATCTTTCAGATGCTAGATTTTTTGCATACACAAACGTGGTTGCTATTTGTAATCCCCCTTTGTTATGAAATTTAATAGAGATTTGTTGTTCACCATTATCAACAATGTTTGCATTCCAATAATTAGTCTCCCATCCTACAATAATTCTGCCTTTATATTGAGATGTGATAAATTGCCATTGATTACCAAACTGACTTTTCAGTAACTCCAAATTAAAGTTATTTAGTTTATTTTCCAAGAGAGCAACAATAGTAGGCTTATGATAAGCCTTTAAAATGTGGAGGTCTAACCTACGTGTTTCATTGTTGAGACCTCTCACATTCCAGCATATGATAGACATTATTTTTTGGTAGATTTACTCCGTGTAACCGGAGCATTACCCACCGAGACTGATTTGAGTCTACCTTTATCAATTTGAATGAATTGATTGTCATATTCAGTATTGCATTTTGTATACTTACTTATGTCTTCTGATGTTTCTTCTTCTTTTTCTTCATCAGTTGATTCCAAATCAATGTCCATCTTGTGGATATCTGTTAGGGAGTTTGGAAGCTCCTCCTCCTCCTTATTATGTTCAACAATTGGAGGTACCTCAGCCTGCAGTACCAGATTTTGATCTTGATCATGAAGTGGTTCATCATGTTCAGCATTCTTCAGATGATCCTTTGAACAGGGTGTCTTCTCTTTCTGAGCAAGAGATAGATGAGATTCTTGCTCTGTTACGCAGTCCGACACCATAGTGACATTTTGCAATTCACTAGGTATGATGATGGGGGATATATTTTGAAAATTTTTTGTAGTATCCTCCTGATTTTTTGGGTTACTAGCTTCAAATGGAAATGATGTATTTTTTGGTTTTTCAACCCAAATCTTTTGTCTGTCAGTAACTTTATTTTGGCACTGTAAATTTGTATGACCAAAACAAAAACATTCACCACACTTTGGTGGAACGAACTCATATTCCACCTCCTGATTGTAAATGAATCCCCGCTTATCAATAGCTTTAACTGTTTTTGGTAGCACTGTATTAGCTGAGATTTCTACCAGTACCCTTGCAAATTTAATTTTTTTAAGTTTCCTTGTGTTCTCATCAATATCAATTGGCCTCCCTATTATACTTGCAAGTTTGCTGATGCATCTCATATTCCATAAAGCAAGGTCCAGATTATTGAATTTGATCCAAATTGGATATGTTGTTAGCATAACATGTTCGAAATTGAAATATGCTTCCCATTTCCTCATCAAAATTAATTTGCTGTCCATGAACCAAGGGCCACCGTTGATAATGCGTTGAAAATCTTCCTCTAATTCAAATTTAATTAAGTAGAATCCATTATCACGGGGGAAAACATCCCAAGATCCCTTTGGCTTCCAGATTCGTTTGATATAGGCATTGAAGTGAACAAAGTAAGGCCTTTTCCCAGCCATATACGCATAAATCGAGTGTTGCCATAGCTTTTTAGACTCTTCATAGTCTTCATCATCTATCAATTGATAGATCTCTTCTCCATTTTTCTGTGGAGCATAAAAATTCGCAGATCCTTTGAGTTCAATATTAGATCCGATTGCTTCGATCCAAGATCTGGCTCTAGTTGCTTCCTTGTTGGATTTAAGAGCTTCAGCAAACGTTATTTTCGCTTTTCCCCTACTTTTAACCTCCTTCCAGCCACCACCGTCATCTTCATCTACGTCTAGGGTTTCGGGAATACTTGTTCAATATATATATATTAAAGAAGATGTGATAAAAAGGAAATTAAATCATAATAATATAAACAATAATTAACATAAATAAACAAAGGATGAAAAACATGTGCAGATTTGAGTTGATTCGAATAATAAACAAGTTAATAATTGAGATAAAAGGGTTTTGATTCACATGTTTAAAATTAATCTATTAAGCATGCAATGAACCATTCTTATCCAAACATGCGAAGGATAAAACATATAAATAAATAAATCAGATGATCACTTTATGATGTTGACTAGAAATAACACCTTGAATGATAGTATCTCCTCAGATCTTCCTAATTTACATCTTATCCTTGCCAGAGATGGATGAACCACTTTTGTTTTGTTTTATTTGGAGTTAAAAGATTTTGGAAATTTGATTTTATTCTTCCATGAAAAGCTAGGAGGAGAGGAAGAAAAAGTTTTCCTTCTTTTAAATAGAACATATTCTGTAGTTAAAGTGATAAAACACTTCCGTGGACAAATCATGCCATTAAATTTCCACAAATCATGTCATAAAGTGATAAAACACTTCCGATGCTTTCACTTGACCCAACTATAGTTTTTTGATGGACATCATGCCACAATTTAACTATAATCAAAGTGGAACTTCCATATTGAAGATTAACAGTATTCTCAAGTCGAGAGGAACATGTAAATTAGTCACATTGATATTTTCTATTTAACCTTAATTATATTAACCAATAGAAAGCTATCGAGTGAGTAATTCCATGGTTATCCAATAATTATCAGTATGTAACCCCTTGGTTCCCCAACAGCCATGAGTCGCGATACGTCTTGAGCAGAAATGTTTAAAAAGTTATATTTATTTTCATTGTGATAAATTACTCATGGTTACAATACTTTGTAACGGTTATCACAAAACATACCATTTATGGATTTTCTATTAAATATACTTTTAATTAAACTAATTAATTAATATAACACATTATATCAAGTATACAACAGAAAGAGAACACCTTTTATTTTTGAACAAGATTGGTAATCAAGTTAGATTTATGTAACAAATTACATAATTGCCTCTAGGCATACCCCTAACTCTATCAGATAAATACTATTTCGTTGACTCCTGGTGTGAATTGTGTCATTAGTAATATTTAAATAGCTTAACACTAAAACTTATACAAAAGTTGGTGAAGCATAATACCAAGCACAAGTTAGTTGCTTATAAATGATTTAGGTAAAATCCAATTTCTAATCTTCATTTAGTTATACCCAAAGTAACTATATTTATGCATGTTTTCTTATCCCATTGTAATATCGCTAAGATATCTAGAATTTGGGCAACGATTAGAAACTCCAGTGATATCTATAGTTAATTACAAAGAACGACTTTAAACTGCTAGGGTCAATCTTATAAAATTTATCTTTAACTAATTTACTCTGACTATTGATTCTAATTTTAAGTTGACTACCAATTACAATGATGTTAACTTCCATATTGAAAGAGACAAATTTTTTCTTGAATAGTGTTAACCTAAAAATGGATCAACACCTTATAGTATGATTATTAAAGCACATGCCCTATTTAAACGGAGTAAATAAAATAGAAAAGTAAATAGACATAGAGAATTTTATAGTGGTTCGGTAGTTGACTAGTCTACATCCACTTTATAGCTTTGATTACTGATTGTATATGATTATGAGATGTTTTAGGACTGAACAAGTCATAATTACAAATCTGATTCTAAGTCCTAGAACTGCCTATAGAAACTGTCTTAAAGACTATCGAATAGAGACAGAGTTGACGAAATGATAGAGCTTCCGCATAGTAATGGCATAAACCAGATCCTCTCTTAGTTTCTCTTTGATTTGTATTTATAGTGGTAGCACCCATCTTGGATGAGAAGCCCGCTACCAGAGAAGTCGAGGAAAATGGTGACCACCCAAATAAGTGCTAGATTCAGTGTCGAATTAAGACCCTTGATTCAGTACCGAACTTAATCTTAGCCTTTGGGTGGCCAAATTCATTTGCGTTGAGTTTCTTGCTTCATGTAAATGCTCTTAATGTAACTTGGTAGATTGTTGATGAGGTTGATCATCGTTCTTCCTTGACTTAGATTATCCTTTCATTTTGACTGTCACGTCTTCATTCTTGTTCTGAAAATCTATTGAACTTCATGAACACACATAGGGTGACTAGTAGATCACTTGCCAAAAGTACGACAATGCCATGAATAAGCACCTATATTCGGCACCGAGTTAAGGTCCTTAATTCAGGCCGAATATAGGACTTAGGCTATTTTTGGTTCGCACTTTAATGAGTACTTCCTTTAGGCCTTCTGAGTGTTTTTTCCAAGTTCAAGTCATTCGATTTTCATATTGACATTCTAACTCCTAATGATTTCTTCTGGGTTAAGAACCTAGCTAACATTTTCCCCCTAGATTATTCTTTCATTGGAAACAATGTGCTCTAGAACAAGACATAATTTGAATTGTTATCCTATGAATTTTAGTGGATCACTGAATTCCACCCTGAGATGTTGTTTTTCATTAGTTCACTTCTGACTAGTTATTCGTTCTGATTTCGATTTGAATTTCAATTTTCTGAACTGATGATTTAACCTTGGCTCTGAAGTTTACGTAAGGCTTTAAGCCGGCATGTCGTATCAATGTGATGAGTTGGAGATGACCCGGTGAGGGTGTAAATTCGATATTGAATTAAGAGCCTTAATCTGATGCTGAATTAGGGACGTAGATAATTTTCATGTGGACTTACTTTATTTATATCCCTTTTTTCTTAGTTGCTCATTACTTGTTTCATTTATAAATTATTTTACACTACCCCCAACCGATCCAACCTAAACCCTACCTTCATCAATTCAGGCCGCCACTCCAACGTCATTCATCTTCTGTCATCGCTGTCGTGCTCCACCGCCTCCTTGCTTTGCTTGCCATCACCTAGATCAACGACTTCCTCCATATCTGTTGTGTATAGATCCGGACCAAAATCAATTAAATCCTAAATTGAGTGTGCACTGTGTTTGCTTTTCTTGATTTGAAAGTTGGTGTTGATGACGGTGATTCATGCTTTAGCGGTGATGGAGATATGGATTTATTCTAGTTCATTGCAATTTGGAAATGGAGATAGTTGAAATTGTACATAATTAGCTAGTTGTGGAGTTAGAATTTGATCTAATGTTGGATGCTTTCAACTTGAGAAAAACACATCTCCTGATTTTAATCATCTCTATTCACAAAATTGACTGGGCTATATCAGTTAATCAACTTTGATATAATGGTTTGTCGTAGATTCGGATATATTAAATAGCCATTGCATTGCCTTCTGTACATCCAGTGTATCTTAAAACGAAAGGACCTTCTGTGTTGCTCCAAACAATGGATTCTTTATCGATCGTTGATGCATAACGAGTAAGTATGTAAAATGTAATTTAAAGGACAACACGGATCATCTTTCTGCCATGAGCGAGCTGTCTATATGGGATGGACCATTCGTAGTGTTCGGGACACTAAACTCATTCAATGTAGATGACATACTGCATCTGCCTCGGTCAACACTTGGAGTCCGATTGGTCGGCATACACTGACTTCCTTTAGATTTCAAGTGTCAACCATTGAGGGATTCCTATTAGAAATAAAGTGTACCTGACTGTAACCAACAAATTCTATTTTCTAGAATGATGCGTCAGTCAGCACGTCGTAAGTCATTTGATGAAGCGTCCATGTCTTCGAGAGCAGAGTCAACAACTGCTGCCACAGTTCCTCCATTTATTCCTATGGGGTCAAGCCAACCTATACCCCCTAATTTCAATGGCACAGTAGTTCTGATTGGTCCTATACTTAGCTAGTTATGCCTGGACTAAGAATTCTGACTGATCCTCCAAAACAGGCACCTTTGATTCTAACAGTTAAAATGCTTGAAAATATTAGCATACAACGTGGCATCCCTGAAGATGACGTACGTCTACCCACTTGAGCTGAATTCGCTCATAACTCCCAGAAGGTTTTATCGCTTGCAGTCAGTATATGAGCTCGGGTGCTGCGGTACCGCCATTCGACTGGTTCTTATCCGTAGTGCTTCATGATTTTGGATTGGCGTCGTTTCAAATCCATCCCGATGGTTATGCACTCCTAAGTTACTTATATATTCTATTCATGAGAATACTTGGGCATCCTTTATGGCTAAATGAGCTTGCCTTCCTTTTGCACTTCAGGGGGAGGCAGGACTCCTATCTTTTTTAACCAATGAAAATTGAAGGGATGTAAGTTAATAACAGTCCTCCCCGACAAACGTTCAACTTTCAAGAATGAGTATTTCTTCATTAGGCATCTAGAAGGCTTCAATCACTTCTGGCTATTTGGAAGTATGTACTGATTGCCTTGAATTTGCTATCTCAACTGGTTTCATGGTTACTTATCCTATCATGTATTATTGCAATCATTCCAAAGTGGGAAAGCAACGATGAATTCGAAGAGACTCTCAAGTCTTTTAAGGTTGTACAAACTTCCAATTGTTCAATGGAGTTTCACTTGACAAACGAGAACCTACGAAAGTTTGATTTACTCCACCCTGATAGATTCGCCATAGATTATGAAACGTCAACTTCGAGTGGTCCCATGAGATGCACTCATTCTTCCCCCGGTACTTGTGACTCTAACGAGGAGGTTTAGGTAGAAGAAGAGGCCATTGAGATAGGGGTCGGTGAGTCTATGTAAGAAGACACTCCCATTGATAGAAGTGGAGATGCTAGAATGCCCACCATCCCAAAAAAGGATGAGCCGGTCACAATGGTGATTACAATGCCAGTGATGAAGAGGAAGAATCATTCGAGCAATCTCCAGAGATGACCCTCAACCTTCCCATTCTCCCTTCCTCGGATCTTTTTGCTATCGAACAACTGAGCCCCAAACTTCCAATCTCTCCTCCTCTGGAGCAACTGTTGTTGAAGTTCCATAATTTATTAGAGACCAAGCTAGTACAACTCCTACTAGAGAGGCATCGACAACCGATTTTATTAGGGATGTTGGAATCTATATAAATGAAGCTGAAGATCTTTCGATCACTGAAATGATAGGTACGATTGGTTCACACATCGACTTTCACTCCCGTAGATTTAGTGGATTTGGGAGCAGTGGTGAAAAGGAACCAACCCTTTGCATCTTTAGGATCACGGTCACACATCTTTGCATTAAACTAATTCCCTAAGTTCGAGTGTTAATTCAATTCTTGTTTTCGTTTTAGGTACAATGGAGCATGGACTATATCACTAGTTATGCCAGGATTCCAACTCTCAAAAGAGTAAAACTTTCGATCCGATTTATTATCCTCCTTGCGAGACAGAGGAAAAGAGAAGGAAGAGGAAGGACGATAAGGTTTGCCGCTTGTAGCTAGAGAGCATGAGAGAGGAGATAAAAGGAAGAGAGATGATGAAAGTGGTGCCCAAAGCGATGTGCATAAGCGCCAGAAAGACTTCCACAACCACCGTGGACCTTCAAAATCTATTACTCCTCTTCGCTCCAATGTCCTAATTAATGTGAATCAGGCAATTTCACCCTCTCAGGAGTGACTACTGCAATAGCTCCCACCTCTTCCAACCGAGTAGAAAAGTTTATGCTTCCTCCTAGTCCACCCATGCTTCAGGTTTCTTTCTTGAATTTGTTCTTAAAGGGAGTCAAGTTCGACAAAGCAATAAAGCCACTAAATAGAGTTTCTTCCTTGGTGTCTCAGATACAGTCCGTTAAGACATGGAGGCTGGATGTGATTCTCAGCATCTCATAAAGGCCTTATCAGATGTAAACTGCATCAACTATCAAGAGCAAAGATCGTGATGATGAAATAACCGAGTTAAAGGATGAGGGGGATAAAGCCTTGAAGAGCAAGGCCACCTTTGATAACTTGATGGTCGAGGCAAACCGGGCACATAACCCAGCGATCATAGTAATCAAAAATTAGCTTAAGGATGCTCATATTGAATTTGAAAAACTAAAAGAGCAGCTCACCGAATCCGAGAGGATTATTAAGTCCCTGGACCTAACCATTGCTAGCCACGCCGCGGTTATTGCCGAAAAGGCTGCTGAGCTTACCCGGCTACGAGAGAAGA
The DNA here is from genome assembly GCA_030765085.1 of Allium cepa. Taxonomy (NCBI): domain Eukaryota; kingdom Viridiplantae; phylum Streptophyta; class Magnoliopsida; order Asparagales; family Amaryllidaceae; genus Allium; species Allium cepa. The sequence goes on along the minus strand of CM060940.1, from coordinate 134,262,572 downwards.
ATGTATGTATGGTAAAAGAGAAAGAACAAGTCGCCTCTGCTAAACTAGCGAAAGAGATCGATCACTTAACCATAAGAGCATAGCTTGCTAACCTCGAAAAAAATATGATGACGCGATAAGAGATATGGATGGTAGTGTGCTCCACCTCTATACTAGCTGCGTGATGAATAAGGGGAGCTTGGAATGGTTTGGTGTCAAATACCTCTGGATCATTACCGTGGTATGGGAGGAGGTGTTGGTTAGGTCGGAGAAAGCTAATGATATGCGTTTAGAAGAAGAGCCGATGGAAAACTATTTGACTTCTAAAGACATAGATTTCATGGTTGTTGGCAAAGTTATGCTCCTAGAAAAGAGAGAGAAGGAAGCCACTGACGCCACAAAAAAGCTCTTGCTGGCCCAAGCTTTTCGGGTCAACACTACACACTTGTTCCTACTTCTCAAGAGCAAGCGGCTTCCATCCCGGCATACATAGTGATTGTTTCTAAGGCCACCCATAACCATGGGACATATGAAGCCTTAGGTGAGCCGCACCTACTTCCAGCTGTAGTGCGACCATCCGAGATGGGGACTGGTGGTGAAGCTTTCAAAATTCAAGTTCATAACCAAACTCCCAGATCTGGTATTTCTCTCATCACTCTGATGCTCCAGGAAATTCAATTTACTCTGGAGTCCTCTAAATTGTGCACTTCCCTTTCCAAACTTGTAGGTCAGCCATCCTCCCTCCTCCTCCTCCAGCTACGTAGGGCACGAGAGCCATCTCTGTTTCACTACTTCCACCACTATTTCCGCAGTGGCTTCTGGAATGATCCGAGTTTCTAGATCTGAGCCTGGGCCCAATTGTGAAAAGATGGGAGCGTTGTAGAGTCAAGAGGACATCTCTACATCCACTAATGAGGAGGTGGTAATTACTAGCTAGTTGAGACCGACTGACAAAATTATCGTGGTAGAGAGATTGGAGGAAGAAAGAAAAGAGCTGAAGGTGCAGAAGGAGAAGGAGAAGCGGAAGTGAAAGAATCTCACTACCATCGTGTTGAAGGTGCCCAAGGAGAAAAGTGTAGTCATTGTAGGATCAGAGGGGCCTAATCCCTCTACAGGGGAGAGACTTGTAAACATGGCAGGTAGAAGATTTCGATCCACCCAGGTGCTGGCAACAACTGAGGAGATAAAAGTGAAAAGAAGTGACGGCTCGAGCATCAATGGAGTCAGGTTTTGGTGGTCTTTTGTTCATGTTTCTTTTGAATTTTTGAGTCTTTTGTACAAGTATAGAGTCTGTACTTTTGCTTTTTGGTGTCCAAACGGGAGCAGCCCCCGCTATTTGATTCTGTACATAAAGTGATACATGCAATAAAAAGACTAGTATTTCTACTGTTATATTTTCTATGTACTTTCTACAATTTATGCAGTGTGCATGTTTATATACCATTGTCCGTATTTATAATTCGATTTCTCATCTCATAATTTCCATATTATACACTATTGTATTTTGTGATACACGGTGTGTTTATTTACCATAATTTTGTGCATTTAAATGGTATCAGTAATGTGACCTACGGTTATTTAGTTTACTACTTTACTTAGCTCTATTATGGTTGCCAAAATTCTTTGTTCAGCGTGACACAACTATGAAGTAATTCTTATTGTGGCCAAGTGTTGGTGTGTATGTGCTCTCCCTCTACTCTACGAGGCTGCTTACCCCGAACACTTATTATGGGACTAGGTACCCCGGAATACACTTTGGTTGTCCCCAGTAAAAGATGTATTATAGCTCATATCTCTGGAAACTTATAGTCTGAAGGCTTGATTCCCAGCATCTTACACTTTGAATACGGTTGATTTCTTCCAAGTGAGGTTCTATCCGCATATCAACATTTTTTTCTTCGGACATGTAGATAGCTCAAACCCATGGATTTTCCTTCAAGGAGGCAATATTGAGTTTTAGGAGGTGGGGACTGGTTTCTACCAATCCTACAATTGATAAATTTCCCAATGTTGCTGAAGCAACATTGGTACTTAGGAGGATTTGATAGACGGATGATACTACCGGAGTAATATTGATGATTCGGGGTACGCTTGAAAGCGGTTCCATTAGTTCAAGTAGCAAAAGAAGTGCATGCTTATTCGGACGCGGTTCCACCAGTCCAAGAAGCGATGGAATGGAGTAGCCTTTAATGTGATTCCCATTAGAACCTCCATTCTACAATTTCAACGACAACAATTATACAATCATATATAAAAGATACATCTTATCATATTGCATATATATACTAGAAAAAGATCATATGCTCAAAAAAATCATGGCTCAAAAAAGTTGAAGAAAGACGGATCATATTATTTAAAAGTAAGGTCTTCTTATTATATTAAAGTCATAGATAAATGTTGTACAATCTCCTTGAGTAATCATAACACACAATTTCATATCGACAAATTGCCCAAAATTTACAAATTCGACGGCGAAAGATGTTTTACAATATGCCACAAACGTTTGTAATATATTTCAATTTTCTATTTTTCTGAAATGCCACAGATGTCTAACACATAATGACAAACGTCTAAGGAAAGTTTTGACCTACATATTTTAAATTGCAACTGCCAGTGTTTGATTGAACGCTTCTCTTTGCTTTAAACAAACATCCTCCTCCGTCAACAGTTGCAATCATCAATCAAAGAGCAATCTTTCAAGAAGTCAAAACTTTTCAAGTACAACTCTTTGATTCTGTAAATACTTCAGTCGATTGAGATTTAGCTCAACTTGATTTACTACTCTTTAATTTCTATGTTCATATTCTCTTGTGCTATCATTGATTTCATATTATCAATTGCTTACAACCAAAATCTATATTTTGGTTAAGCTATTTCGTACAAATCCAAGCATTCACACTCACTATCACTCAAAGGAGATTATTGGAAGAATTGTACTAGCAGTTAATATCAGTGTTATATAGAACATAAAACTGTCAAAGGTATAATTTTGTATTAGCCCATTCCTCTGGACGAAGCGAGGGTTATTGGTTAGTGAAATACAGAAGGGGAGCTTTGGGAATGGAGGTAGGATGAGAGGTATGAACCAGTACAAAATCATCGGCGTGATCATTTTACTTTTATATTTTATACTCTGAATTGCTATTTTGATTATCATATATATTAGCATATATTCATATAAGCTATATTATACGATCTACTTTACTTTCATTTGGTATCAGAACTTGGTTATTTTAATTTACAATAACATGTGATTGAAAACTTTTTAATATGACAAGTACATTTCAAGAAGGTCAATCAACTGCTCGTCCCGCACCATTTACTGGTTCTAAATTTGCTTATTGGTTAACACGTATAGGAATTTTTATGGAAGCAAATGGTTTAGAAATTTGGCTAGCTACACAAACTAAATATAAAGCACCTGCCATTGACATTTGCACTTGGACTGATGCATAAAAGGTCGCGGCATCTAATAATGCCAAAGTTATGAATTTATTATTTTGTTCACTTGATAAAAATGAATTTTCATGAGTTGCACTTATAACCGTTGCATATGATATATGGTAAACTTTACAAATTACATATGAAGACACGAACAAAGTCAAGCAAACAAAAATCTCTATTTTACAAAACCAATTTCATCTTTTAAAATGAAAGCAAATGAATTGATTGTTGATATGTATGCTAGATTCCAAATTATTTAACATGATCTTATGGTACTTGAAGTCAAATTCACTAATTTTAATTTAGTGCATGAATTTTAAACTCTTTGATTAACGAATGGGAAAGAAAAAATTTAGCCATCAAAGAGGCTAACAATCCCCCTCAACTAAAAGTCGAGGAGTTACTTGAAAATTTGATGTTGTACGAAGCTAACTTGCAAGTAAGAAAGGAGCAAGACCAAGAAATGAATAAATATTGCTTTTCAAGTTAATGATGATAATTCCGACTTAGAAGAAGATGGAATTGTGTTTATTGCCAAGAACCATAACGAATTCAAATAATTCAAGAAGATGAAGAAAATTCAAAATGGTGGGAATTTGAACTCTTCAAATTAATCAAATGCCATGGATGTGACAAATTCGGCCAAATGAAGAAAGAATGTCTACTGCTGAATAACGACAAAAAGAAAAACAACTTTTAGAAGTTCAAGAAAAAGAAAAGTTCCTTTCAAATAACTTGGGATGATTTTTACTCATCTTCATCGGATAGTGAGAGCGATTTGGAACAAGTAAATGTCTACTTTATGGCTAGCATAGATGGGGTACGCCCTAAATTAACATATGATGAAATTTTGGAAATTGGCGTAGAATTGGACGATAAATATAGAGAATCTAAGAAACTAAACAAGGAATAAGTAGGAAAGTAAAATAGAGCAGAGATAGAAATTGGTTTATTAAAATATGAAAAAAAAATCTTAGAAGAAGAACTAGAAATAGCTCAAAAAGAATGTAAAAATTATCTTTCAAAATAATACTCTAATACATAATTTAGAAAATAGTAAATTAGAAAATGCCAAACAAACTAAAGGCAAGTTTAGATTCTAACAATATTGAAAATTTTGATCTTAAGAACAAGTTAGATAAAATTACCAATAACGTGTCAAAATTTAATAAGGGAAAATAAAATTTAAAAAATTTGATTAAAATATCAGAATTATCTGGAAATTGAAATGGATTAGGTTTTAATAGTAAGTAAAAACCTAAGAACTGTAGTACACTATATACTAAGATCAAACGCCAAAATGTAAGACCAAGATTAAGGCTTCAAACTTCAAGATATGGATTTCTGAAACAAATAACAAGTTAATTAGATGGAAACACATAGATGCATATTTAAAAAATGATGTTTATAATGACAACTATATTTCTAAAAGTCCTAAATCCTCTTGGATATGGCTATCTTCTCCCACTAACACATAGGACCATAATGAAGGAAGTGGGTACCAATTAAATCTTTATCATTTTGCCGGTACCCAGAATCAAAATTAAAAGCAAGGAGAAATGTATACTCGATAGCGGATGCTCCAAGCACATAACATGAAATGCACACATGCTAGCCAGTATAACATATATAAATGGAAGCACTATGACATTCGGAGGTAATTCAAAAGGTTTTGTCATTAGCATTGGAGAAGTCATCAATGTTGGTATATCTACTTCTCCCATAACTACTGATGTTTTAGTTGTAGGAAATTTAAAACACAACCTATGAAGTATAAGTCAACTTTGTCATAAAGGATTTAAAATTGATTTTGAAAAAGATAAATGTAATATTTTCGATAAAAATAAAAATCTAATACATGAAGGATTAAGAAATCGAAGTATATATGCTTTGAACATGAATATCAAACATAATAATGACTTATGCTTAGTTATAAATCATAATGATCCATAGCTACAGCACAAACATTTTTGTCATATAAATTTTAAATACATTAACAAGCTAGCGAAAAATGAATTAGTTAGAGGATTACCCAAAATCAACTATGAAGTCAAGAATTTATGTGATGCATGTCAACTCTAGAAATTAAAGAAAAGTTCTTTTGAAATCTAAAAAGGAAATTTTGTAGAAATAACCACTTGAACTACTTCATCTAGATTTGCTTAGACCAACTCAAGTACGTTCAATAAATCATAACAAATATGTTGTTGTATTTGTTGATGATTTTTCGAGGTACACTTGGACACTATTTTTGAAACATAAAAGTGACGAAATGTTTAAAATTTTTGCTATAAGAATTAAAAATTAATGAACTTGAAAAATAAAAATATGCGAATAGATCACGGAGGAGAATTTAAAAATGAACTTTCATGAATTTTTGCAATAAAAATGGAATTAGTCATAATTTTTTCATTTCCACGAACGTCACAACAAAAGGGTATAGTGGAAGGAAAAATCGCACACTACAAGAATAGCACGAACACTACTTAATAGCAGTAACTTACCAAAGAACTTTTGGGCCGAAGCTGTTGCTACTGCATGTCATGTATTAAATCATGTAACACTTAGACCAATGACTAAGAATATATGCTACGAAATATTTTTCAAAAAGAAACCTAAAATATCATATTTTCGTATATTTGGTTCTGAATGTTTTTTTAAATATTAAAGATAATCTTGAGAAATTCAATTTCAAAGTCGATGAAGGAATTTTTATTGGTTATTCGGATCGAAATAATGCATATATAATTTTTAATAAAAGAACTAACACTATAGAAGAAAGTCTCAATGTTTCCTTTGATGAAGATTTTAAACATAATAAAAATGATGATGATGAAGTTCTATATAATAATACTACTAATAATGTCACTGAAAACAATAATAATGATATCAATAACAGTATAGGTAATATTATAAGATCACCAGCTTGAATTTTGAAAGACCATCCGATTAATAAATTAATTGGTGACTTAAACACTGAAGTTTCAACCAGAAATCAACTATATCAAATAAGTCATGTAGCATTCATATCCGACTTCGAACCCAAAAATTATCAAGAAGCTTCAAAAGACGATTTTTGGATTTTAGTAATACAAGAGGAACTTAACCAATTTGAACGCAAAAAAATGATGTTTAGGAATTCGTACCAAAACCAGATGATCAATTTATCATAGGAACAAAATGGGTTTTCAAAAATAAAGTAAATGAAAATGGTAACATTATTCATAATAAAGAAAGATTAGTAGCTTAGGGATACAGTTAAGAAAAAGGAATTGATTATGAAGAAACATTTGCACATGCAGATCATCTTGAAGCAATAAGAAAATTACTAGCAATTATATGTTTTTATAATTATAAATTATTTTAAATGGATGTTAAAAGCACTTTTTAAATGGTTTTATAAAAGAAAAAGCTTATTTCGAATAACCACCTCTATTTTCTCATGAAAAATACCTGGATCATGTTTTCAAACTTAAAAAAGCATTATACGAATTACAACAAGCACCTTATGCATGGTATGAGCGATTAAAACCACATTTACTTAATTCAGGCTTTCAAATTGGAAAAAATGAAACAACGCCTTTTATAAAAACGAGAAAATAAAGATATATTAATAGTACAAATCTATGTTGATGATATCATATTTGGTTCCACAAATGAGAGGTTATGTAATGAGTTTTCGAATATAATGAAAAATGAGTTCGAAATGTCACACATGGGAGAACTAAACTTTTTTCTTAGTTCTAAAAAAAAACAAATAAATAATGGAATCTTTATGTAACAACGTGGGATTTTGGAGGTTATTGTTAATATTAAATTATAATGCAAATTATAATTTGATATTGTGTTTAGAAATGAATTGGATAATAAAATGAGGGATTATATTTTTTATTTTATATAAACAATATTTCGATGAATATAATTTGGGATTTGAAGTCATATTATTTTATTTGAAGCCTATTTCAACATTTGATGGTAAAAAAAAGTGTAAATGACTGAAATAAAGTTTGGAAAACTTTATTTATGGATTTGGATAGAAAGTAGATAATTGTGATGGTTTAATTTGAGTTAATTAGTAATATTGGAAATTTGTTCCAATGTTAGGCTTTTATTGTAAAATAAAAGAAAGAACCTGAAGAAAATAAAGTTTAGAAGTGTAATTAGGCTTGGAATGATGTACCAATGTTATAAAAATATTAAAACATTTTAATACACTTCATTAGACTTAAAAATAAATTTTATTTGGTTGAAATGGATTAAAATAGTGATTTTTCACTAAAAATGGGAATATTGGTAAATATTGTTAAAAATTTGTGCTATATGGGAAAAATAATATTTTTAACGGGAAAATAATATTTTTAATTAGAAAATTAAATTTTTGATGTCACTAACATGTTTCCTTTATTAAAACATGAACAATGCAACTTGTTTCATGTGATTTGGAAATTTTATGCCAAAGTTATGTGCAAATTACTAAAACACATATGCATATTTACTCTAAATATTTTTTGAGTGTGAGAATTGGGCTTATAGGGTTATTTTGTGCCCACAAACCCAGTTTCAAGAATATTCAAAGAGATATACATTCATTTCTCTCTGACTATTTTTTTAGTAAAACAATTTTCTTCTAAAAACTTCAATATTTTAAATAATGGCCTCCATAAAAAAGAAAATCAATGGCTTCCTTCTTATAAATCAGTTTTCACTCACAATCTTTGTAAATTGAGGAATTAAATCAATCAAATAGAGAGATTAGAGAAGGTAATCTCCAACAATACCCAAAGATTTCATCAAAAATCTTAGAATTAGGTATGAATTGTCTGTAACCAATTTCTTTTGGATGTGCATGTCTTTGTTTTAGCTTTTAGTGGTTATGAAGCTCCAATTCTCCTCCAAAGTTCACTCCAAAAACTTTGCTAAACCTTTGAGGTGAGTACAAGCTCACGAATTGTTAGCTAAAAATTAAAGTTTCTGCGAGAAAGTTGGTAAAATTGTTTACTGTATATGTTATTCTTTCTGGTTCTTATTCTCTTTGTTTCCTGATTTCTGTTAGCCACTTTGTTTTGGCCATAACTATTTCATTTCTTAACCAAATTTAATAATCTTAGATGATATGGAAATCTCAGACATAGATCTACAAGTTTCGTATTTTGATTTTTCTAAAATTTTGAGGTTTTCTTGATCAAAATCGTGTTGTTTGTTGCTATCCTGAGAGCAAATTGACAGCAACAACAATCACAGGCCAAAGAAGTGTTTTAGCCATAAGTTATTCGTTTCTTATCCAATTTAGGTAAAATAAATTTTTCTGAAAACTACATTCAGTAGAATAATTTCTCTTCAGGTTGCATTACGATATTTTATTATTTGAATGACCTAAAATGGATTTGAAAACAGAAGTATGGTTATGTCTTTGACAGAATTTCCTAAGTTTGAATATGATATTGTTTGAGCTATATCTTTCTCGTTTTTGATTGGAATTCAATAATTTTTAATATTGCGGAAAGCACAATTCATGTACTACAACTTTTATTCATTGAGTTTTCTAAAAATTTTAGGTTAGCTATGTCAAAATCTAATTTTTCTACTGCTAACCCGAGAGCAAGACCAATATTTGCTCCGTGTTTGAAACCGAAACGAATTTGACCATAACTTCTTCATTTCTTAATCGAATTTGATAATTTTGGATATTCCAGAAAGCTTAGATCATGTGCTACAAGTTTTATTGATTGTATCTTCTGGAATTTTGAAGTTTTCTTGATCATAATTATGGTTGTATGTTGCTGTCCTGAGAGCAAAATGACAGCAACAACAATCGTTGACCTTAGAATTGTATTAGCTCGTTTTTGCTCCCATTCTCTTAGGTTTTGGTAATGTTTTTGAGATATTTTGAGAGCTATGATACCTATCAGTAAGCTAGCTATATTTGAAGAATTTGAGATTCAAATTTAAATGGAATTTGAATTGATTTTGGGTTAAATTTGAATTAAATTCGTATTTAATTTAAGTTATCGGTTTTGAGATATCCTTCTTAGTTTTCATTGCTTTCGAGAACGGTTTTCACTAAACCATTTTTGAAATATATGGAAATTTCAAATTATTATTATTGTTAGCATTTTTTTAAAATTATTTTTCTAAATAAAGATAGGTTTATTTCATATAATAAAGGAATTTCAAATATTGGTTTTAATAATCATTTTTGGAAAATCGTTTGAAAATTTCTGTTTTCTCCAATAAAATTATTTTATAAATAAAATTACTTACTTTTATGAAATGCGGACGTATAAGAAAGACAATTAAACAGTAAAGTAAAACATGTGGGGACATATGGATTTGCTTTATCGCTTGATATCGGACTTACACGATCGAAACCCTTTCGATGAACTATTTGAGATGATTTAATATGTTATTAAATTTTGGGTAGATGATGTAGTCCGAGAACTCCAATTTAGGAGTATATTCGATGAAGGACCATTTTAAGATGTGTTTCTTAATCGTCGATGAAATGAGGCGAATTAGGAGCTAGAAATTTCTATTTGGAATTATGGTTATAAGTAACCATCTAGATGTTATTTTTACTTGCCGCTGAGATGAAGTAAGCTTCGTTATGATGATTTTACAATGTTGAGATGTATTATGATAATTTTTACTTGTCGATGAGATGAGACAAGTCACGATGCCACTAGTACTCGTTAATGAGACGAGACGAGTATGGTACTGTATTTACTCGCCAATGAGATGAGGCTGAGTATATTTTCTTGATGTTTATGATGTTTTACTAGTGTGGTACCAACTAACGGCTAGTAAACCATTAGGCGCGAACGTATGGTATGGGACAGACGTTAACACCTATAGGGTTCCTATCCGAGAAGTTGAGACACATTCACGATGTTTACTAGTGCTACAGACCACGAGTACTCGATTGGAGACATCACGATGTAGTTGCTACCCTGGTCATCACGATGTTATTAACTCGGGTCTTTGTGATTGGGAGTCATTATGATGTTATAGACTATAGTCATTCATGATGTTCACGATGTTAAGATTTTATTTGACTCTAGTCATCATGATGTTTATGGTACCAAATAGTAGTACTAGTCATGATGTAGCGCGCGTAGCATTGCTTCGGCATGAAATCGAGGATCTGGCCAATCCGGGATTTCTTAAGTTTTGATATTTTAGACTTCGCCGTCTTTAGATGATTATTACATTGATAGCCTAGTGCCAGATGAGATGTATACATATATGGTGAAATCATTTATGATGTTACTCTTTGATTGAGTTATTTGCATCATGGATTGATGATTTTATAGACTACTTGATGTTAAAATGGATTTGAGATGTATCTATATATTTATACCGATGAGATGAGGTATAAATGATTATGAAGAATCTTTTATGATGAGTTTTAGTGATGGATTTGAGATGTATTTATATTCATACCGATGAGATGAGGTATGAATAAGTATAATCCTTGTTTTATGATTGAGTTTTATATTTCCTTGAATGATCCTTGGGATGTGCCAATGGATGAGGCACATTCATATGCATTGTATTCTATGTATGAAGGATATGTACCTTTGATGTATTGTTATATTGACAACCGCTTCTAAGAAGATAGTTGAATCATTTGAAGTCATTATCTATATTCCTTTATAACGCCGATGATATGAGGCAAAAGCGATGTTTATTGAGTCTTATCTTTAAAAATTTGCTCGTCGATGTTCCATTTGCTTAAGTGTCAGTTATGCCACTTAAGTATGACTTTATCATCATTATCTCTTCTACTTGCCAAGAAGAGATATTGTCCTTTATTATGATGTTGAAACCCTGTTTAGGGCATGGCATCCTTTAAGAAAAAGGATACCATAGCTTTCACCTACTTATCTTTATCGATTATTCTATTTAACTGATGGTTTTAGCTAGCCTGACCCGTGTGTTTTCACTCGAGTCAGACCGAGTTGTTTCAGGTATCATCTATTGGATTTAGCTTGAAGTTGATGTTGGATATGAGCTCTTCTTTTGCTTGAGTAGTTTATTTCTTCCGCATACTCTGATGTTTTTACATTTGATTTGATGTATATGGTGTGGTCGTGTACCACCTTTATTGTATTCATTTGTATTGTACTGAACGTGTATCAGTGTACGTGTATATATATGATGTTGATTACTATTCTGTGATGTGATTTACATTCAGTTATTGTATTTTGTTCTGATAGATCTGATGGCCACCTATAGTTTTGGATTAAGCATTTATTGGGTATGTCGATCCATTTGAGTTGAAAAAATTATATTGCATTTATCGACGTATTCAATAGATGTTTAAGATAAAATTATAGATGCTCGCCCTTAACCAGCCCTATTCTTCGCTTTAGTAGATAGAATTACTTGTTAATTCTCTTTGCTAGGGTGGGTCACGGGGTGGGGTGTTACACTTTATAAATCAAGAAAATATGGTAGATATTTATTAAAATGTTTTGGAAAGGATTGTACTTGGAGTAAACCGGCTCCTATGAGTATGAGTTTACATTTAGATAAAGATGAAAGTAGAAAGAATTTCGATGAAAACTATACCAAAGTATGATAGGATCTCTATTATATTTAACGGTCAGTAGACCGAATATGATGATAATGTTTGTTTATGTGCAAGATTTGAAGCATAATCTAAAGAGTCACATCATCGAGTGGTTAAATAACTTTTGCGATACTTAACCAACACGAAAGATTATGGTCTTTTTTACCCGAAAGGCAACTCTTTCGAACTCATATCATATAGTGATGTGGATTTTAGTGGATGCAAAATGAATAGAAAATGTACAAGTGGCACATGTTACTTTATTGGTCAATCTCTAGTTTCATGGTTCAATAAAAAGCAAAATTATGTTCTCTCTTGGCATGTGAAGCTGAGTATATTTCTACGACCTTAGCTTGTGCATAAGTAATTTATATGCAACAAACACTTCATGATTTTTTAAAAATTATCACTAAATCTCCTATATATTTTAATAATACTAGTGCGATAAATTTCTCAAAAAATCCAATTAATCATTCTCAAACGAAAGATATCGATATTCGTCATCAGTTTTTCAGAGATGATATAGAAAAATGAAACATTTCTCTTGAATTTTTTAACATTGAGAATCAAATGGCTGATATTTTCACTAAACCGTTATGTAAATGAACTTTTATCAAGCTAAGATGAGATCTTGGTATATGTTCATTTAATGAATTGGTTAATTAATATATCGCAAATATTTGCCTTTAAGATTAACTATATTCTTTTACAAGATTTAAAATATAGTTTTTAGGAAACCATAAAAGTAACCTTAACTAAAATTGATAGTAAATCTATGGTTAAATAAATTCTGACTTTATAAAATTTCTTGCAAAATATAGATTATATTGTTCTATTTATACGTTAAAAATTGATTAAAGAAAAATAAAACAAAAATATTATTCAACCACCTACAAAATTTAAACATGTCTTCTGATCATGGCTCCGCTTACTCAACTATTGACTTTAGCTCACTTTCACCCAATAGCATCTATGTCTCACCAGCAAAACCCATGCCTCCTTTGAATTAATTAGCCTCACTAAATATCATGCATCACCTATGTATCATACGGTTGCTCTCCGATGGAAATAAGGTTAAACGAGTGATTGATCTTGAATCGTCATCTCTCAATACTAAAGTGAATGAAATATATCACTATCAACAAGAAATGATGGGAGTTCAATGAGAAATGTATTATGATCAACCACATCGTGGATCTCATCTTAACTTTCTCCAAAAATGTATTCTAGCAATCTACGGTTATTCACCAACAAAAAATTGTTTACATAAAAAGTCTCCTCGTTTAATCGAGATTATTGTAAAAACTTGCAGCATTACTCCAAGAAACTTATGGGAGGCAAGGCCATCAAATCAAGACTGGAATAACACTTTGGCTCGGCCAAGTTGGTCTCCACTTAATCCTCAAGATGAGCAAACAAAAAATAATACAAACTCTTGGGATCGAATTGAATTCAAAACTCACAATCTTTGGAGGAGAAATAATTCTATACATATATATATAATAAATATGCAAACAATATAATATATATTATGTAATTTTGTATGTTGCTTGATTATAATAATCGTTTATTATGTTGTTTTCATAAAATATGAAATAAAAAATAAAAAATATGGATATCATAATTAAAAATAGAAATCAGCATACCTCAAATGTTTATGGAAATATGACATATGTCTATCATATTTCTTAGGAAAATTTCTCTGCCTGATCTTAGACGTCTATCACCTATCCTCGAACATATGAGACGACTCTTAATCTGCTATAGGTAGTGTTTCTTTATACTGATTTTTTACCCACCTCTTCATTTTTTACCCAAAACATTTCAGTTTTTACCCTAAATAAAAAAAACTAGTTTCCACAAAACCTTATTTCTTCAAAAATGGCACCCAAAGCAAAGAATCCAATCAATAAGACATCAAAGAGAGGTCAATCTTCATCTTCTCAAACCAATCTTGTCATTAACATATCCAAGAATGGCTTCGCAATAGTACAACCGCTAAGAAAAGATTTGATGATCTGAAACAAAAGAGACTTCATTCTGGTCTCTTCTATCGACTATGCAAATTTGGAGAATATGGTCTTCAACAACTCCAAATCGCCTCCAGAAGTCGTGAGCTAATTAATTTCGACGAAAATGAGGAACAAATCATCAACTAGCCATTATTCTTTTTTATGCAGACTTGTGTAGTAGTGATACCCGAAAATAAAATAGGATGGTTATTGACTAGTGTGTATGGACGAGTTTTTAAAATTATTGTAAACACGATTGGTCGGTTACTCGATTGTTCTACTACTATAATTAGTTTGGAGGAAATTCCTAATCATAGAAATTTGTCATGTGACAAAGTTATGCACCAAATATGGGAAGATAGAATGCCAAAGTGGAAATCAGTTTATCTATGACTAAAGGCTCGATTGTTAAATCATATGATAATTAACACAATAATTCCACGACTAGGAAGTCATGAGCAAACTTGTGAAAATGACCACAAAGCCCTATATGCTATTTGGTGGAATTCAAGTCAATTGGGGAAATTTTATTCATGATGAAATTAAGGGTCTTTGGACTCACCACCAATGAACCGTTATATATGCCTCATACATCATGCATCTCTTACAAGCTCTTAAAGTACCTTCATATATATCTCTTTCGAATAAATTTTGATTAAAGATAGTGGTATAAGATTTTTATCTTTAATGCATCTTCCCGAAAGACCACCTCCAATCATTTCTCTTGCTTAATGGACTACTCAACAGCAACAACAATGATAAAAACAACAAATGCATCAGGTTCCTCCATAACAAGCTCAAGCACCTCCTCCTCTACAACCATCTACTCCTGCTCACCATGCTACTGATTATCATTATGATTCGAAGATTTACGAAGCCCGCACAGAAACTGATCAAAATGAGTTCTACGAGATTTAACGCTTCAAAATCAAAGATTGATCATAGTGAATCAAAAAGCATTGGAGAAAAATCAAAAATATTTACAAAACAAAACAATCGGCTTGGAAAGATCTTTTTCTACATGAATGACTAAGATGGAGAAGACTTTGGAAAAAGTTGTTTCCACTTTGGACAAAGTTACAAGGAAAGTTCGTGGTAGGTCATAATCTAGATTTTCTCCTCCAACATCATAAACTCCTATTTACCATCCTTATAGATCATTTTCTTATGATGGAAGTTCCCATAAGAAAGAGGAAATAATATTATGCAGGAACAACTGGGAGAAGAGTAAGAGGGTAGCGACAATATATCTTGGCCCGATCCTTCAGCAATTCATCAAATGCGTCATAGTATATTTCAAGGGTTGTTTATTCATGAAGATAAAGAATACACCAATGGTCATCAAGCTACCAATCTGATTCTTCCGCCTACTATGAGTATTGTGAGATTTATTGTGATTCCTCCACTTACAACTATCAAGACTATCAATAATATTTCTTTGCATTTTTTTTACTTTTGCTTTAGGTGTTTATTTATGTTTCCAAGACTCATATTTGCTTTTATTGCTTGTTTTCATCATAGTCGTATAAGTACTGTTGTGATTGTTTAAATGTGAATTTCTATGCTAATTAATGTTTACTATTTCCGACCATGCTTGTGATGTTTATTGTTATGTATCTCAAAAATTATTAGTGATGTTTCTTCTCTTAAATATCTCGGTGACTCTAAGTTATTGTTAAACTACTCGTGATATTTCTTGTTTTCGTATCATAGTAACTATTCTTATGGCTATGTTTTACTTACGTTATCTCAAACCATTCTATAACCACATTATCATTTTTGATAATGGCAAAATGGGAGATAAATATGTATTTATATAGGGAGAGATAACATTCAAAGGGAGCTATTTTTATAATACATCATTATTAACGATTGTATAGTTGTCATCATCAAAAGGGGGGAGAATGTTAGAATCTCCATTCTACGATTTCAATGACAAAAACTATACAATCATGTATACAAGATATATCTTATCATATTACAGGTATATATTTGAAGAAGATCATTATGCTCAACAAAATCATGGTTCAAAGACAATCGAAGAAAGATGGATCATACTATTTAAAAGGAAGGTCATATTATTGTATTATAGTCATAGATAAATATTGTACTATCTCCTCGAGTGACCATAACACACACGTTTTATATCAACAAATTGCTCAAAATTTACAAATTCAACAGTGAGAAACGTATGTCAATATGACATAGACATATATGATATATTTTGGTTTTCTATTTTCTGAAATGCCACTGACGTCTAATACATAACGACAGACGTCTGAGGGAAGTTTTGGCCTACATATTTTAAACTGCAACTGTCAGTTTTTGAACGGAAGCTTCTCATTGCTTTGAACAAACATCCTTCTCCTTCAACAGTTGCAACCATTAATCAAAGATCAATCCATTAAGAAGTCACAACTTTTCAAATCGAACTCTTTTATTCTGTAAATACTTCAATCGATTGAGATTTAACTTAACTTGATTTACTACTCTCCATGTTCTATATTCATATTCTCTTGTGCTACCATTGATTTCATGTTCTCAATCACTTACAACCAAAATCTTTATTTTGGTTAAATTATTTCCTACAAATCAAAGCCTCACACTCACTATCACTCGAAATAGGTTATAGGAAGAATTCTACTAGCAGTCAACATCTGTATTGTATAGAACACAAGATTGTCAAAGGAATAATATTTTAATATTAGCCCGTTCCTCTGAATGAATCGAGGGTTATTGTTATTGGTGAGTAAAATACCGAAGGGGAGCTTTGAGACTGGACGTAGGATGGAAGGTCCGAACCAGTATAAAAACTCTGGTGTGATCATTTTACTTCTAGTTTTTATACTCTAAATTCATGTTTTGATTATCATATATATTAGTATATATTCACACTAGCTACACTATATGATCTACTGCATTTTCAGTTCCAGCAGCAAAAGAGTGGATGCTTACTCAGATGTGGTTCCATCGGCCTAAGAAGCAAAGGAATGGAGTGCACTTAAACGCGTTCCACTGGTTCAGGGGGAAAAAAGAATGGAATAGCAACATCAATTCTCAGAAGGCTGGGATCGATTTTCCACATCGATCTAACGATTTGAGTCGATTTTCTTCCGATGACTCGGCATGTAGCTTACTTGAATAATTCCATTGGTTTAAAAAGTGTACGGGTTGAGCATATGTGAACGCGGTTCTACCGGTCCAAGTAGCAAATGAATGATTCTTGAGCCAATCTGACCCCGTCGACTCAGTAGGTTACTTACATGGGTTCTATTGGCTCAAGAAGCCAAAATGATTTTATTGATAAAATAAAGAGAAATGCAAATCTTGCCTATTTACAATGACCCACTGTCCCTGGGTGGTTATCTGCAAAAATAGGAAATACATAGATAAATACTAAATAAAAGAGTGCAGCAAAGAGCCAGTGTTCCAAGCATGTGGAATCTGAATTTTGTCGAACGTTGTTAGCTTGAAAGTTCCGTCCCTAAGTTTCTGGTCGATCACATAGGGTCCTTCCCAATTTGGTCCAAGTGCTCCCATAATGGGAAAAATCCATTTCAGGACAAGATCCCCCACTTCGAAGGTACAGCTGCGAACCTTGGAGTTGGAGTGTCGCACCCTTTTCTGGTGAGCAGCGGTCCTTAGTTCAGCTTCCTCTTGCTTTTTAGCAATTTGATCAAGTGGTTCGAGCAGGAGCTGCTCGTTCTCAGTTTGATTGAAATGTCATCTCCGATGAGAAGGGACTTCTAGTTCCACTAGAATCGTTGCTTTCGAACTGTATGCCAAGGCGAAAGGTGATGCCAGATCGTTGATTTATGAGTCGTTCTATAAGTTGATAATGCAAGCAGAAGTTCATCGACCTAATTTCCTTTAGCTTTTGTCAGTCGTTTCTAGATGGGGGATTTGATGATTTTGTTCACTGCCTCAACTTGCCCTTTTGCTTGCGGGTGTGCCACCCGAAGAAGCTCTTCTCGATCTGGAAATGCTCGTAAAAGTTCTTGAATTTGGCACTCTCGAACGGAGTTCCATTGTCTGTGATGATTTTCTATGGTACTCCGAACCTATAAATAATATTTTTAGTAACGAAGTTAATTACTTTCTTAGTAGTGATGGTGGCCAAAGGTTCCGCTTCAAGCCATTTGGTGAAGTAATCAACTACGATGTTAGCATATTGCGCTCCCCCTTAGCTATTGGTAATACACCAATTAGATCATTCCCTAAATTGCAAACGACCACAGATTGACCATTCGCGTTAGCTTTGTGAATAGGATTCTCGTAATTTTGGCAAATCTTTAGCACTGATCACAATGTTTAGCGTAGTCTGATGCATCTTGGTTGACTAATGGCCAAAAATATTCATAATGGAGGACTTTCTTTACTAGTATCGGTCCCCTGATATGGTCTCTGCAGCTGCCTTCGTGGACTTCCCAGAGGATCCTCTTGGTTCACTGCTGATTACACATCTGAGTAAAGGGGTAGAGAATCCCCTTTTATGGAGTACAAATCATGCGCCTTTCGAAGAAGTTTCTTCTGCTTATTCCGATCCCCGAGAAGTGTCCCGTTGAGCAGATAATCTTTAATCGATGTCATATATAATTCCACTTTCTCTGTAATTTATAGAATCCAATCAGTGTCCATCTGATCTATGCTAGGAGCCATCAGCATCTTAAACCAGCCATATGGATCGTGTTTCTCTAGAACTAGCAAGTTTAGTAAGGTAATCTGCTTTCATAATCCGCACTCTCAGAATATGACTTATGGTATAGTGTTCAATGCCATTAAGCAATTCTCAAGCCTTTGACAGATAAGGGGCAAGGTTTTCGCTCTTTGCCTGATAATTCCCCTTTCACTTGATAAACAACTAGCTGATGTGCATAGCTCTTATTCCTAATTCCTTCACAATTTCCAGTCCTGCTACTAATGTCTCGTACTCTGCCTCATTGTTAGTACCAAAAACTCCAACCTTAGAGCGTAGCAAACAAAACCACCTTTTGGGAGTTTCGAGAACGACTCCAGCTCATGAGCAGAAATCATTTGATGCACCATCAACAAACATTTTCCACTATGGCATTACTTTTAAGGTTTTTTCTTCTTCACCATCTCGTATTATGAGCTCGACAATGAAATCTGCCAATGCATGTCCGTTGATTACCCTTTGGGGGTGATAAGTGATGTCGTATTATTCAACTCAATGTTTCAATTAATAAGTCATCATGACGTCTATAGACGGTACATCACCTACTTCGATGGTTAATCCTTCAACACTTTGATGGGGTGAGCCTAGAAGTATGGATGTAACTTCCTTGATGCTATCACCAGGTAATAGGCTAGTTTTTTCAACTTTTCTCGGCTAAAGTGTATCGCTTACTAATTTAGTAAATGGGCCGCTGGATTTTAACTTTCTCGCATACCAGTGTTGCGCTCAGAGCGTGAGTTGACACCACAAGGTAGATGAATAGGTCTTCCCCATCCATCCATTTAGATAAAACCGGTAGAGCGTCCATACGTCGCAAGAATTCTTCAAAAGCGGTTTGGCAGGCTTAACTCCATTCAAAAAATTTCTTACCCTTCTTTAACGCGTCAAAGAACCATATACACTTATATGTCGCTTTAGAAATAAATCGGCTCAACGTTGCAACCTTTCTATTTAAACTTTGTAATTCCTTTTTGGTTATAGGGGCTGTAACATCTGTAGGCGGTAATTTGCTCGAGATTAGCTTCAATGCCCCTAGCTTTCACGACGAAATCTATAAATTTCCCTAAAGCCACGACGAAAGAATATTTCAGCAGGTTAAGCTTCGTTTTGTTCTTTCAAAGAATCTCAAACATTTCTGAGAGGTTATCCAAGTGATTTCCAGACACACGTGACTTGATTAGCATGTCGTACACATAGACTACCATCGTTCGCTCGATCTGATCTTTGAACAATGTATTCACCAACTGTTGGTATGTTATGCCAACATTCTCCAGGCCGAATGGCATCACTTAGTAACAATACAAACCGAGGTCAATGATGAAGCTGGTGCTCTCCTGATCGGGTTCGTGCATCATAATTTGGTTCTTTCCTGAATAGGCATCCAAGAATGGTAGTAGTTTGTAGCCTGCAGTTTCGTCTAAAAGCTCGTTGATTCTGGTCAATGAGAAGCTGTCTTTTGGACAGGCTTTGTTTTGGTTTGAGTAATTAATGCAAGTTCACCACTTCTCATTGGACTTCTTAACTAGAACTAGATTTGACACCCACTCAGGATAGGCCCGGTTACGAACAAAGCTGTTAGCTAACAATTTATCCACTTCTTTCTGTAGTGCAGCGGATCACTATGTACCCAAGCTGCGTCTCTTCGCCTCACTGGAGTGTACTTAGGACCAATATTGAGTGCATGGCATGCCATCTACGATGATATCCCATATATATCGAAATGCGTACAAGCAAACAAGTCTAGGTTGTCGTGAAGAAATTTGATCAATTATTATTGCATTTTAATCCCAAGTTTTGACCCTATTTTTAAGACTCCGGTTGTTCATTCATATCGATAAGGATTGACACCATAATCTCTGTTAGTGTTTTCCGTTCCTCCACTAAACTCTTCTTCATAGGGTCCAAAGCCTTACCGAAATGAATATGGTCCCAAGTCAAGGGGGGTTCTATAATTGCTATGTTAACGGTTCACGAATGTGGAGAAACTTCCTCATATTCTTTCCTTTTTCCATTCATTTTGGTTCACATAACTCAAGGACGTAGAATTCTCTAGCGACACTTTAATCTTCCTTTATAACTCTAACTCTGTTCTCTATTATGGTAAGGCATCACTTAAGCCAAAGAGATCCTAAAATCAACAAGGGCTGGTCAACCCAATAAAGGGTTGTAAGCTGACATTTCATCCATGATCACGAAGGTTCGGATAAGGACTACCCTTCATTCTCCTTCCCTATGCTCGACAGGTAAGTCAATCGTCTCGACTTGCTATCTTGGTTCTCCCATAAAGCCCTGGATATTCATTTAGTAAGTACCCGCATTCTTCATGCTGATCTTCATCAGATCGAACTTATGTCGAAACAAGATATTGGAAGAACTTTCACTACCCACCAGGACTCAATGTACAAATGTCGGCTTGATTCTGACAGTTACCACTATCGGGTCGAGAGTCGACGCTTTTACTCCTTCGGTATCTCGATTTTGAAACACGTATCATTATTGAAAGTCCGTTGTTGCTTGGTTAGGGCACCATCATCAATAATAGAACAAGTTTTTTTAGAGCGTGCTTTGGTGAACTCGTGTATCGCTCCATCTCCCCCTAACTTTTCGTTGTCAGGTGAGGTCCTTCGAAATTAGTGTTGATAACTAGTCTACGTTCCATATGTTCGGATCCTTCTCTGCTGGATCAAGGTTGGTTCTCTTAAGTACTTGGAACTAGAGCTCCAACGGGCCGGTCATATATTTATGATTTCTTTACGTACTATTGGAACTATTACTCCTAATCAATTCCTTAATCAGATCTTTCAGATGTCGGCACTTGTTCGTGTTATTCTTGTGAGTCTCATGGAAGCGGAAGAACTTCCTTGATTGCTTCTATCGTTCAGATTTTTCCTTCTTGGAGGCTTGTTGTATCACTTAGTTTCTTGAGTTGCATGGTACATGTTCTCCAAGTCGTCGTTCAACAGCATATGCTCCTCGGGTCTTAGGTTCCTGATCTGCTTTCCATTCTCGTCATAGCTGCTAGTGTTCTTTCTTTTTCTTTTCTGATTTCCATCTTAACTTGCATTTCCTGACACAACCTTAGAATTGTTTCCATCCTGTTTAACGACTATATTGCTCTGAACTACCTCCTTTGGTTGCACGTTGGCATTCTTTCCCTCCAATGCGTCTACCTCTTCCAATCTCAGATACTGACTCACCTTCCAATTTGACTCCTTCATGCTGATGGTTGTTTCACCTTAATCCATCTTCCAAAGATTATGTTCGGATGGATAGCTCGGAATAAAGCATAAATACCATATCCTCATTAGGATTGCTCACTTCAGTAATCGTGGCATTAAACCGGTTCATAAAGGCTTTTAACGATTCATTTGGTCCTTGAAAAAGGGCAGATAGAGACATCACATCTTTTGGCAGTGCCATGTGAAGCTTGAACTATTCTAAGAATTTACTTGCTAACTCATCAAATGCAGAAATGGATCTTGGTGGGAGTGTGATAAACCACACCGAAGTAATACCTTTAAAGAAGATATGGCATATGCAGCGGACTACATCCGTTGCCCCAGCTTCGTCCATGTGCCAAATATACTTGTACAAGTGTTGTTTAGGGTCTATCGTCACATTATAGGCTGGTATAGTGGGCATAGTGAACTTCTCGGGATATTCCTCCCTTAGGATATTTTTAGTGAATGGAATCCAACTTGGTGCAGAACCCCAGCTGTCGTCTTTCATGTCCTTACTTTCTTCAATCGACCGTTTCCTTACTACAAAACAGGCCATTTGCATCGTCTGATTTGAATCGGTTGAAGTAAAAACTGATGCAAATAGAACTATTTGCATCAGTTCTATCTTAATAACCGGTGCAATTGGTACGTGGAAAGCAATAGGTCATAAAAATCAAATTTGCATTCGTCGTCACCAACAACCGATGCAAATAGTTTCAATTCCCGCCATCCCAAATTTTTCTGCCTCTTATTTCCTATTCGTTTCCCCTAAAAAGGATTTCGCCTGCTCCAAAACAATAAAAATCCTAGGAATTGATTTTCACCGCTTCTCATTAAATCTGACTGATGATCTTACCACTTTCCTAAAGCCCTTTCCAAATGATGCCTTTCGCTCGTTCTTTTTCCCAAGCTATTTGACGACACACAAAATATTGGCGTGTGACACCCCCTTAGAAGCACAGCTTTTCATCAATAACAATGGCGCCGTCACAGAATCAAAAGGCAAAAGAAAAAAACAACAAAAACAATTACAACATCGGAGATTGGTTTTCAGTTCCGGATCTTATGAAGTTTGTCTCGGTGTGGAAGGAACTGCTCGCATGATTCGAGGATTTTTAAGGATTCCTTCCAGTTATTTTCAAACACTTCGGTTAGGAAGGTTTTGGTCTGCTTGATGAGGTTCTCTTCTATGCAGAATTTCTGTCATTTTGAGGTGCTCAGAGGCGCAGCGTAAGGGGTCTATGGTGCTGGTGTTTACTTCGAATTTTATGTCATAGCAGAATTTGGCGATGAGTTCGAAGGCTTTTGGACAGCCTGGAAGATCGTTGAGGTCGAGGAGGCAGTTGCTTTTTCTGTCTTCGCTTTTGAATTCGTTTATCATGGTTTGTAGGACTTTGCTCCTGCTCAGCAGTGGGAACTGAAAATGGGGTCAGTATATGGTTTTTGTTACATAGAATGAAGTAAACTTGGATGGAAAATTTCCTCAAATTTGTCACTTTCAGCCAAGAATAACTGACACAGATAATTTTCTAAACTTATTACAAACTTAAATCACTTGCTAGAACGATTTGAAATCAAGTCAGTGTAATTATTTTAGCTAGTTGATAATTAATGGGATATGATCATATACTTTGATAAAGAAACATTAACCATTATATAGATCAAGTTCAGACGGATGTTTTCCTAATGTTGTTTTGAACCAGAGCAAGTGATCCTGCACTGTTGCTAGCAGCTGGGTGTAGAGAAGCAAACCATATGAAGGTGGAAAGATATTTCCCCTATGTTGATAATGATATCGCTTGGAAGTTCATTCTTGCATATCCTACGTGAAACCAATGATGATACCATGTCTGACATTTGTACATTACTGTATATTTGTCTAAACAAAAGAAAATGCATATACATTACCATGTTTGGTTTACATCATGTTGGAAATCCTTATGAATTTATTGTGGTAATTGACAGTGTGAAGTAATGGTTGTTGAACAGTGAGGCAAAAGTGTTGATGGGTAGTTGGATGACTGTTGAATGCGAGGATTATGGTCCGATAAATGCAGAAGATTGGAAGGTTGCCGAGTGGTTTTAGGAGATGAAAAGGATTTGGGTTTATGCAGTGGATATGTGTGCAGTGGGCAATGGGTCTGGTTCAGTGATGGGTTTGTCTCGGTGGTTATGTAGCACAGTGGAGGCTGATGGGTTTATTTGTAGACGTATGTGTATGTGGTAGGGTTACTGTGGCGGTTTGTGGCTCTGACAGTGGGGTTTGGATGTCAGAACTGTGTGCACAGTGGTGGAGACGAGGAGCTGGTTGTAGAAGAGTTGCTATTTGGTTACCGGTGAGTGTGTTGAACTGTGATAGTCAGGTTGGCAGGAAGCAAGGTGGTTGCATTGTTGCACTATTGAACTGTGATAAATGGAGAGTAAGTGATGTGGTGAGCAGTTAGTCTTGGTCGGTGAAGGGTGAGGGCAAGCTTTGTGGTTGTTAAGTGATGTGGAGAGTAAGTTGGCAAAGGAGTGGCTGGTGGAATAAGGTTGTGAAGGAGCTTAACAGATGATAGAGGCGGTGAATAGTTGTTAGGTGGTTACTGTTAGTTGGAATTGCTGTGTTAGCAGTTGAAGAGGTGGATGGTGATCTAGTTTGCTGTTGTGTTACACTGCTATTGGTTAAGGCAAGGATGTAGTGTAGTATGGGATAGGGAAGGTTGAAGATGGTTTAGTATGGTGGAGGGTAGTTTTATTGCAGTTGAAGATGGTAGCAGATTGATGGGAGGGTCTGATGAAGCAGGCAGCAAGGTGGTAGTTTTATTGTAGTTGAACTTGTTTATTGATGCACTATTGCAGTCACTTGTATGTGGTTGTGGCAAATTTTGGTCATCAAGTGAGTTTGCTCTGGATGTTTGGATGAAATTTGCTTGGCTGTGGTTCGGTGGTGAATAAACAAACATATGAAAATAATAGAGAGGGAGCAACGATCTGACAACGATCTGGTGGTGAATAAACAAACATATGTAGATAGGATCGCGATTTAATCGTCGATCCGACAACGATCTGACTTCATCAATCCTATTTCTGGTAACAATCCAAGCGTTGTTTGTTTATACCATTCGATTTGTTATGCATTAAAGCTTGGTTCTTTCTGGAGTTGCTGTGTTGTTTTGCAGTAGTGAAAAGAGTTTATGGCCAATGATAGGATCGCAATTTAATCATCGACTCGGGAATGAACTGCCTTCATCTATTTTATTTCAGGTAACAATCTAAGCTTTTGTTTGTTTATACCATTCGATTTGTTCATCTATCGGATAACTTGGTTATTTGTACCCAAAATTCTTTATATTCTTTGCAAAGAGGTGATAACAATCTAAGTAAATACACTCACCACTCTAATTCTGCGCTTATAGCATCAAAATTGTGAATAATGTACCGGTAAACTATATGATGAAAATGAAGTAGTACAC
The DNA here is from genome assembly GCA_030765085.1 of Allium cepa. Classification (NCBI taxonomy): domain Eukaryota; kingdom Viridiplantae; phylum Streptophyta; class Magnoliopsida; order Asparagales; family Amaryllidaceae; genus Allium; species Allium cepa. The sequence continues at coordinate 134,237,193 of CM060940.1, read as the reverse complement.
TGTGCTTCTTAAGTCACAATCCAAGGTTTGCAAGCAGACTTTTCCATCTTGGAGTCTCTTCCTCAAATATGTAGGTTAATGGTGAAATCAGCACTCCACTTCCACCAATCTGTTAAAGGGGAAACAAAAGGAATAAACACTTAGTCACACGTCAATTTTATACAACGTTCAGCTGTACCATTAAATTTTGATGCTTACGGTTCTAACCCATGGCTGTAAGGTGTAAATAATTTATTTATTTTCAAATAACAGAAACATTTTGTTAACCGAAGCTATGTTGGCTATAAACTATCCACAATCCATTTGTCATGTTGCTGGATCCCTGACAGTGTCAATTGGTGATCTTTACAACAATGAACTTCACAACATCATGTTGAACCTATTCCTATATGCTTTTATCGCTCAATAGGTCTATGAATTTCTTCTTTACACATACTCTTCAGGTAATCTACATGCAACTCGAAAAACATGTACTTATTTGTTTACTTTTCCTTTATTTTTTGTACCGGTTCTTTTAAACCGATGAACAAACATGAGTACATATATGTAGGCTTGGCTATTAATGACGTTTGAAACTATCAAAAATTGTGTAATTCATAACTCTAGACATGTTAGTCGTTATTTAGACTGTAGCGAAGCATCTTAAAGAAGTAAGTTCCCATTAAAATATCTATTACGGAGAGTTAGATATGTATGTCGCTAGTGTTATTTTACACTTTTGATGTTTTTTTTATTCCAATATATTGCTTATGCCAACACACATAACTTTTATGGTTTGCATGTTTTATTGTGGATTTGGCTAATTCTGATTGTTTAAAGTGTCAGTTCTTATGAGTGCGGTTTGGTATCTTTCAATTGTAGCAAGTGCACTTGATCTTATCTGCAAAGTGCTGTAGATACATGTTTTGTGAAGCAAAATTAAATGCTGAAAAAATCATCTATATGGTGATGCATTATAAGTAGCTAGTGAATTGAAAAGTGGAACGAGTGCATTCGAAATCTTGATCTATTTGATTGGAATTATAACAATTTGAGTTTCTACAAATTTATAAATGCATACTTGTATTTTGACCTTATTGGTATGTATGGCCATACTGGACTTTAGTTATTCCAATATTATGGTGTTTTAACCTCGATTTTGTATGTTAACATTACATGATCATTCATTTATCTTGTACCATTTTATCGTTAAGTTCATATTGAACTAAGTTGGATTTTCAGGTCCATAGATGCATTCAGATCATTACAGACAAGCATGAACTGCCTGAAACTCAAAGGGAGCTCACCAAACTCCAAGCAGCATCTAAAGAATCCAACTCACTTACCCGGTATTAGAAGAACGATATACCTATATCGCTTTCTGAAGCTAAACAACACAACGTTATAAACCAATCTACAAATGATTGTACTAAAGATCTGAATTATGCTGCAAAAATGAATGTATGAACCATTATTTTGTATAGATTATTAACACTTTAATTGATATATGTTTATTTTGGTATTATGTTATTCAGTTTGTGTTTGCTATCAAATTTAATTTTGGATGATTGTAATATTGCATGCAATAATTGTAAATTATAATCAATAATAGAGGGATTAGTTTGCATCGGTTTCCAACAACAACCTATGCAACAAGTTCTTTTATTGCATCGGTTTTCATTACAACCGATGCAACATGTCCCTTCGTTGCAACCGTATTTTGCATCAGTTGTTAGTAACAACCAATGCAAAAAGGATCGTTTTGCATCGGTTTTAGAACTGATGCAAACTGTTAAGCCTGTTGCATCGGTTGCATATGCATCGGTTGTAGAACTGATGCAACAGGGGGGTGAACAACCGATGCAAATGGCCTGTTTTGTAGTATGTTTGACCACGTCCGCTGTGTATGGCTCACTAGTCCGGTAGTCTGCAGGTCGACTATCAAGGGCTACACCAAGCATTTAGTTCTGCAAATGGCCTTGGTTTGCCAGCTGAAGCCTAGGATCTTCATTCTCCAGAAGAACCATTCCTGTAAATTCCGTTGGCACGTGGTTAGCCTATTAGCGGCAGTTGGACTTCTTTTCTAGCATTCCGCCTGCTAACATCAACATTTAATTCATGTCCTTTAGCATCGAGTTGCATGTCATCTTCAGAATCAGAGAGAAACATCACAATATTCCCTTGTGAAGCCTTCACTCCAAGGTTGGGGTTTGCAGTAGGTTATCCTCCGACAGGTGGGGGTACTTCCATTACCTTCAATAACAATTCCAGACACTCCACCAGCTATCTCCTATTGCTTTTACTTGCCATCCCTCCTATTCAAGCCTGAAATGGAGGAATTTTCCTATCTCATAGGCTCCGTAGTTTTCAGCCTAATCCTCGGGACAGTTGGTGGTTTAGCACAAAATGTCTATCTTATCCATACGATCTTTTGGCTATCTACCATCTTTTGGTTAAGCTGATCAACCATCCAGTTCAATTCTTTTTTTGTCACAACTTCATGATGAGCAGAAGATTTGGGTGCTTGATTTCCAGTATTAACTCCTTTTGGTAAGTTAGTGATGTTTTTGACTTTAACCTACCGGCAGTTTGGTCCATCACTAGCAATTATTACATCGGTAGATCTCCCAGAAGTTGTTCCCTTTCTTCCTACTATTGAACTTAAATGGGAAGTCTTCAAATTCTTTTGAAAGTAGGATTTGTGGATCAAACTTTTGGACCTATTCTAACCAAAGTGGAGAGCTAGATCTAATCTTAGGTTCATTGTTTTCAGTGAAAGTACGAAAATATTAGCCCAAAAAATGGATCAACACTCTAGATTGTGATTGTGAAAGCACCAACCCTATTTAAACAGAGCAAATAAAATAGAAAAGTTGTAGAAAAGTAAACAGACACGGATGGTTTTATTGTGGTTCGGCTGTTAACTAAGCCTAGGTCCACTTTATAAGTTTGATTACTGATTGTATATATTTCAAGATGTTCTGGGATTGAACAAGTCAGAAGTACATGTGTTAGACTAATTCTAAGTCCTATAATTTCCTATAGGAACTGCCATGATGATTATCAAATAAAGATAGAGTTGAAGAAATGACAAAGCTTTCACGTAGTAATGGCAGTGACCAGATCCTCTCTTAGTTGCTCTTTGGTTTGTATTTACAGTGGTACCAGCAATCTTGGACCAGAAGCCCACTACTAAAGAAGTCCAGGAAGTGATCCCGGATAGCACAAGGAAAAAGGTGACCACCCGAATTGAGGTCTAGATTCGATGCCCAATTAAGACCTTTGATTCGGTATCGAATCAATCCTTGGCCTTTTGGTGGCCAAACTCTTTTGTGTTGAGTTTCTTGCTTCATTTAGATGCTCTCCATGTAATTTGGTAGATTATTGATGAGGTTTGATCATCATTCTTCTTTGACTTGGATTATCCTTTCATTTGGACCAACAAATTTTCATTCTTGATGATAGGCTCTCTAGAAATCTATGAAACTTCACAAACACACATAGGACGACGAGTAGATCAGTTGCCAAAAGTATGAGATGCCATAAATAAGCACCTGTATTCGTTACCGAATTAAGGTCCTTAATTCGGGTCGAATATATGACAGCCTATTTATGGTTCGCACTTTCATAAGTACTTCCTTTAGGCCTTCTGAGCGTTTTTGCCAAGTTTCAAGTCATTCCATTTTCGTATCGACGTTTTTAACTCCTAATGATTTCTGCTGGGTTAAACAAACCTAGTTAACAAATAGTTTTTCACCTAAAGTGATTTAATGTATACCCAACTATGGACGTAGCATATCGTCATATTGTGTGTTTAACCATAATAAGTCTGGATATTGAAGATTTACAGTACCTTCAAGTCTAAACATTAACTGTCACTTGAGATCTTCTATTTTGATTTAGTTATATTAACATATTGGAGACTCTCATTTAGACGTTTTGTGTTTATTCCAAACAACCACAAACACGTGATCCCTACGTATCCCCAACAATCATGAGTAATCATTATCCATCATATGGAGCGCTTACGTATCAATGAATGTATCGACATCATTTTCTCGTTACATCTTGGCTATGAATATTTTAAGCTTAAGTATTTTCAATATTCGATTCAATACTTCTGGTTATGAACACATTCTCAACTACATTTGGTTAAATCAATTGCCTACTGATTTTCTACTTATGTATGTATGTATATGTGTGTATAAATAATGTATTCGTAAAATTAATCATGTCACAATATAACAATACATGCAATGGAGAACAAAACCAAAAGCGTACTTTATTTCGAAAATGATTCTCATATAAGAATTAAGTTATATAACAAATTGCATAATAGCATATAGGACACGCCCACAACTATATTAGAAATTATTTTCGCTCTCTTGAATTTTGTCTCGTTTCTTGGAAGATTAACCCTCTTTTTAGTACCTTCGAGTTGACGCACATTGACGATGTGGTAGAGGTTTATTGGATGCATGAAAAATGACATGCGTCGGCTAATTGTAGATAGATGTTTGTAGATTAGTGATGTGCCATATCCATTAAGTAATTGAATGCACTTTATTCTCTTCTGTCATATCAGCACATGAACAATTAAATGATTGAGGTTACATTAAATTACGGTAAAGGTTCTTTCGACGCATCTTTTCATGTATTCCATCTAACTTAGCACATTGAAATATCGGTACATGAAGAATTGAACAACAATTGAATGATCGAGGCTACAACTAGAATTATCATTGTTTACTATTTAAAAGCACATGAATCGGGGAAATAACTAATCTGTTAATATGTATTCCATTTAACTTAACACATTCACTCTTATAGTATAGACCATATGTGCTTTTATCTTTCAACCTTTCAACATATAATGGTCATGCCAATAGCTAAGTAATTTGATTGATACTGATACCTCTTTTTAGTTTTGCTTTCAATACTGATAGAATGTAAGAAACCATATCAAAATATAGTGTAACAATGTCCAATGCATGAGTTTCAACTAACATGATGTACTATTGTAACGAGTTGGGTTATTACAACCGTATAATTGACTTCTCAAACATACCCAACCTTCATGCGTTATCATGTATTATATTAACAGCTATGACAAGAGTTAAAGACCTTGAAAAACATAGTAAACCATACCAACTATGCATGGTTTTTTATATCTTATTCCACAAATAAGTAGCCATTCTAGCAATTAAATGCGGAATAATAGTATGTGTACTAATGATGTGTATTTTCATACACTAACAGTATGCGCACGCACAATTTTTTTTATAGATAAACAAAATATATTATGAAACAATAAACCATTATTTTTATCATTAGTTGTGCATGTAATAGTATATTTTTAATAGATTTCAAATTATAGTTTCTATGATTAGCCATTATAAATAATTGCGGTAATAGTGATAAACTACGTAAACGTCAACGACTGTAGTTGCGATTGAATATAAGTACGATGATTATCATAGTGTTGAGGTTAGAATATATTGCCTTCAATCCTTAACTTAAATTTCCAACTTTATCCCTTTTACCGCACCACTTTCTATGCTAACATAAAATCATAAATTAGGAATGACGATAAGTTCTAATTTTCGACCTACAACAAGAAAATACTATACTTGATCTAATATGTATTATGGGTCCTTATTTTTTCCCTAAAGTTTAAGTTTTGCAAATATTTTTTTATATATAATTATTTTTCAACCTTTATTTTTTAAGCATTTTGCTCAGTATTTTTTTCCTTGGTATCACAATAATTCAAAAATATATCATAAATTTACTTTTTAAACAATAAAGACAATGTTTACACAGTCACCATTAAAGAGGTTTTTCTTACACCTACATAGAATATGAAAATCCAATACTCAGAGCATGTTTCTATATTATAACCACTACATGTGAGTTAAACTAGAGAGGGTAGTTATGCAACTTTTATGGAGAGTGTCAAGCTCAGTATGAATTTTTTGTGAAGCAAAAGAGACATAGGAAAAATACATTTTGACAGGCACAAGAAAGGGGAATGCTTTTTTATGTTATGAAAAGATGGTGAAAAAGGAATTGCTATTTATATTTATTTTTGTATTTTTATCGATTTTTATTTGTTTTAAGTATTTTTGAATATATGTTATTGATATTAAATTTTTAAGCTTTATTTTAAATTGATAATATTAATATAATTAAAGAAAATATTATGAAAATTTATGTTTTTTATAAATTGGGTACATACACAGATGGTAATACATAGTTGTATTACAAATCTAAAATAATATATAAGTCAACATATGTCTAGTGGTTCGAAGCACACTACGTAGGATTCAAACATGTGATCTCGTGGTTTGAAGCCGAAACACCTAACTATTGAGATAGTAGTGCTGGACGAAAATTGACATTAACTAGTAATTAACTCAAACTAATAATTTTTTAGAAAATGTCCGGAACCATGCACGTTTGTAACTATGAGGAGAGGTCAAGGGGTGCGACAACCTTTAGGTTGGGATACAGGGCAAAACCCATGTGGATGATGAACATTATATGTTATTAGTATCATTTTTTTACATAAAAATACCACATTAGTATCAATAATATTATTTTTTTGACAAAATAAGTTTATTAGTTCTATTGTCATTTACAAAAAAGACCTTTTTTCACAAATTATAAATATTTATAATTTTAATGTTTTATTACGTATAATTTCTTTTTAAAATTTTATTGTTTTATTTATTTTAAGGGAATGAATTGTCGAACGCATCATCTCTAAACGGTTCAATTACTCCGCTTCGGGATAGGGAGAAAAATGCTTTTATGCTTTGTTTCCACTATTCACCTCATTGGACTCGTTGGAAATGGGAATGTGGAACGAACCGTCTATTTGCACCATTATCGTCAAATGTGATATCTAATGACACACGCTCTACGTATGCAAGGCAAAATAATTAGTGCATAGGACGTGCATTTTATAGATGTGAAGCAAACTAATTAATAAAATTAGTATGTGCTCTCCATGCATAAAAGACAAAATTAATTTACGTGCATGCTTGTTGTGCATGAATGACATAGTAATTAGTGCGAATGCTTTACAGGTGAGTGAAAAAAATTAACATTAGAAATTTAAAACTAAAATGACAATTGCTAATATAATAACATCAATTCAACTTATGTAAAGCTGTAGAGCGGTTTATTGTAGACATGGTATGTTACTTCAAAACATTTAGATACTGTTGTAGCAATTGTTCTCTTTTCTTATTTGTCGAATCAGATGTCAATAGAAAATTAGCATTTATAGAAAACATTTTTAAATGATATCTTAACATAACTCGCAATATTAATCAAACTGTTACACTTAACAACTATTGTTCTTTCTTTCGATTTAGATTTTTTTTTAAATAAACCCATTGCCTATTAAAGTAAAAATCAATTCATTTGGAATCGTTTACGAATGGATTTTTAGCCCATTTTATGGTTTTCTATTAGGTTGTAAGTATATCAGTTGTGTAAAATAATATTATGAAGAAAACCTATTTTTATTTGAAATATCGAACTTCACATGACTACTTGTTTAGTTTCAATTTGATAAAAAGTATATAAGTAGCAGTGATTTCAAAACATTGATTCACTACAAAAGTATGTAAAGTGACAAATGTATATACAGATACAAACTTGATTTCCAGTTGTGTTAATCTTTCAAATAACTACGAAGCATACAAAAAAAATTGTTTGCGAAAGCAAGATGTTTAAAATAATATATTTTATTTATAACTGGATGAAACTACTTTTATTTTCACATGTTAAATATTTTTTTTCCACAAAGTAATTATCAAATAGTCAAGATAAAATGCGAGTATTGCTTCAATATCAAACAAAGGATGAAAATGATTATCGATAACGAGAACGACAAAATAATGTTAATAAAAATGAAAATAGAAGGAAAAAATATGCGAATATCATCGTCATTGGGATTCAAACACACGACCTTTGTTTCTAGTCTTTCCAAAAAAATAAAGATAAATTTTGGCTTAAGCCTACCAATGAATATATGAAAAATTCAAAATTCGTTTAGTTCCATGTCCGTAAAATGGATAAATATTCGATAATTGAAAAACTGATGCGGGTGCGGATATGAAAACATCCGTATACGAAAATTATCTGTCCAGTTTTCTTAGGAATATAGTTTATATTATGTGTGTGCTGTGCAGTTAATGCGCTCGGCAGATTCATAGCGGTGGATGTGCAAAAAGTCATAGCGGGGATACAGCGAGGATATATGGGTTTATAGCGGGTGGCTCTAAAATAGCATATAAAAGTCGTACTTAATGTTTTTACAAATATATAAATGGTAATTAGATGAAAAATTATCATTCAATTGAATTATAATTAATACATAAATAGTTTTAAATAAAAACATGTGCTAATATACTTTAAATAAACGTAAAATTGTTATATAACATAATTGAATTTAGTAGAACATTAGAGTATTTTCATTTCTAAAAATATATCAAAAATTAAATCAAATAAATTAGTTTCATAAATTTTATAATGTATAAATGCAATTTTTCAGTTCACTTTGTTAAAGAAGATATAGCGGAAATAGAGTAATATAGCGGGAATAATGGGATATAGCGGAAATAGCGGGGCTTAAAGCGGAAATGCTATATTTTGAAGCTACATGGAAAAATCATAGCGGTAGAAACCCGCTATAAGATATAGCTGGGTTATAGCGGGACATTAACTACACAATGCGTGTACTAGTCAGCAAAAAACATGTACTTATTCTTTTATTGAGTTAATAGTTTATATTATTACATGCATGTAACACATGCTAAGTGCTTGAAACTATATCGATCATCAAGGGATGTGATAAATGCTTGATATTCGTTCGTATCCACGGATGTGGATATCCGATATTCGAAAAGGATTGTAGATACAGATGATGATTATCCATATTCAAAAGTACCTATCACATACCTATTTTCTCTACCATCGGGTTTCAAACTCGCGATTTCATCAGTATATTGTAAGGGTATTGTGAGAACAAAAAAATTGTGTTTTTATTCCACCATCAACAAACTAACTAATTAATTAAGATGGTTACATGGGCCTTAAATAAAAAGTATGTTTAAACATTAATTTGATCCACGCTGCTACTATGCTGCAAGCCCATCTTATTATAAATCACCTGGTTTTCGCTTCCTAGGAAAACCCTAATATTGGTAGCCGCCAGTCTTCCCTGACGTAGAAGAAGAAAATGGTAATCTACTCTGTTCCCGATCCCCTAAATTTAATCCTAAAGTTTCCTTCGACTCATTGTAATCGTAACTTGCAGGGTATCGATCTCATTGCTGGAGGCAGGAACAAGAAGACGAAGCGCACAGCGACAAAATCAGACGATATATACCTTAAGCTGCTAATCAAGGTCGTTTACGCTTCTATTTTCCCCTGTTTGTTTAGATCTATATTTGGAGTGTTTTTGATTGAGATGTGGATTTATTTCTTGTTTAAACAGCTTTATAAGTTTTTAGTGAGAAGGACCGGAAGTAAGTTTAATGCAGTTATTTTGAAGAGGCTTCTTATGAGTAGGACTAATCGTCCTCCCCTTTCCATGAGAAGATTGGTTACTTTCATGAAAGGAAAGGTTAGACTTGTTGCTATCATTAGTCATGTCTTTTATAATATATATTTAACCAGTAAGCAGTCGTTTGTTTTTATACTTTATTGCAATGTTGACGACCTTGGAATGCTGTAGTATCATGTGTACTAATAAGCAATAGTGTGATTTTGGATACTCAAATGCCATGCATAAACATATAAACGTTAAATGTTGTTCATGGTATGTATTTGGTTGATGAAACTTTGACCATGGATTTTGTGTTGATTACACATGCAACATCATGGTGCAAACTAGCTTGACATGTACCAGCATCGAAAATTTGATATGTCCATGAATTTACTTATTTAGCATATGATGCACTAGTTATTGAATTATACTGCATATCCACAATGTAAGTCTTTTGGTTCACTGTTACTGTGACAGCAACTTCTGTTCAATTTGTCTAAATTGTGGTTATTATTTTGAATCAGGAGAGTAGCGTTGGCGTGCTTGTGGGAACTGTAACTGATGATAACAGAGTTTATGAAATCCCTGCAATGAAAGTGGCAGCTTTGAGATTTACTGAAACTGCTAGAGCAAGGATTTTGAAAGCCGGCGGAGAGTGTTTGACTCTTGATCAGCTTGCCCTTCGTGCGCCACTTGGGCAGAACACGGTAATCTTTTACATGTTTAGTTTAATTTCAATTGTGAACTGTTCAAATGCTTTGTTTATCTGCAAGATTGTTTTGCAGTCTATTGCGTTGGAATGGACGTTTTAATTGCAAATCAGTAGAAAGCACTCTACAATGCTTTGCATCTGCTTTCTCTTCAATTCCATTAGGTTATTTATGGCTTTGTGTGCATATATTTCTACTGTAGTATTGTAATTTAAGCTTTCAAGTTTGTTAAGTTATATTAACTTCAGCTAATAATCAGCTGGAATTTCTTATAGTCCCAGCTAACGTGGGTGTGTACACTCACATACCTATGGCTTTATACATGTTTGATTCTTTGCAACAATGTATTATCCTAGGACTGGCTCCCTTGTACTATTTGGACCATTCTAGTGCTGAATTTGCATCTATTCACAGTTAACATTATATCCTGGGAGAAGTCCTTAAAGGCTATGCGCCGTTGCATTGCTTTTGTGTTCTTGATGCTTGAAATAATGATTTTTTTTCATACGACTCTTTTACGCAAGTCAAACGAAATAACCATTTAATACCATCTCACGGAATTTTTAAGTTCAACTGATGCGTTAATTGATGTCTTTAGCAATGATGATATCTTATAATCCCAGCTCATTATGAGTCCTTCCATAATGGAATGACAGATGAATACATATTCATTACTATATCTGAGCTAAAACCACATTATTATACAATGATATTATTCACCCTTATGTCCGTACTGTGCCACTCACACAATTCAACTTTTGTAGCCAATGTGAACCACTTGGGTCGTGGTGCAATCTCTCTTTCTTTTAAAAGGCTTGTGTGTTTGAAGAGAGTGGGTGCATGAACATAAATAACTTGGCAAATGGTTACACCTTCATGCACGCTGTCGCACCATTGTTAAATGTTGTATTTTACCTTTTCTTTTTGTTAGGCTGAGAGCCAAATGTGCTCATGTGTGTAATAGTAGTTGGAACTTCATTTTTTTTTATAAAAGCTTTATTATTATCTTCAAAAATGGCTGTCGTACTTTTGTTGCAATGCAAACTTTTCCAAATGCTCATGTAATTGATAAAACTTGCAATTTGAAGGTTCTATTGAGAGGCCCAAAGAATGCAAGGGAAGCAGTGAAGCACTTTGGACCAGCACCAGGTGTTCCTCACAGTCACACCAAGCCTTACGTGAGATCCAAGGGCAGGAAGTTTGAAAAGGCAAGAGGAAGAAGAAACAGCAGAGGTTACAGAAACTGAGGAACTTCAGCCGTCTATGTTATTTATGTTGTTTTGGGCAAGTCTAAATCATATCATTTTCATTTTAGGTTGCAGACATTGAGATTTGTTATGTTATTGTTAATTGAATCCTGCCGTGAACTTTTTTGAGTTTCTATTTTTGTATCGCTGTTTTTGTTCTTTTCTTTGCTTCCTATTCTGATAATGTGTTCGCTGCGAGATCAGATACTTTTGGTTATTAGTTAAGATGTTAACGAATGACTCTGGCTGTTAAAAATGCGACGGACGACCAGGGACTTGGTTTTTGTTGGGTTGTTAGGTCTGTTAAGGGATATTTTTGGATGTGGATGGTGCTGCATCGGCGTTTGAAATCGATCATCGTTCGTGAATACGGATGAATATCAAATAAAATACATAAAACAAACTACAATCTTGAAAAACCAAACGGACAAATTTCGAACGGGATGTCTTTGTATCCATTTTTATGGATTCTCCATGCGTTCGACACTGTAATGGGCCATCTTACAAATGCTGCTTCATTGAGCTGAATGGAGGAATTTGAATTTTTATAAAATTCAAAAATTAGTAACTTAAGCAAAAGATGTTCGTTTGAGACGTAATTTTTTGCATTGGGATCGTATTGAAGTGCTTTACGATATGGATTTGGCTTGATTTGAATCCGAGTAATTTAAATTTTTACAATTTAATTAATTAATTTATTTATTTTTGCAAATTATTGATATATTTTATTTATTTATTTTTGTAAACCAATTTTATTTTAAATATACATTTCAAATGCTCCGTTTCGATTCTCCATTCGCAGCACATAAACACATTCTTCGTTCGTTCAACATTTTCCGCTTACATGCCTCGCTCAAATGCTTCACTCGGATTCTGCGCTTGCTTTGCAAAAAACGAACCTAAATTTCTATCAGCGAATGTATTACGAGGGTGAGAAGTTGAAACATGCAACTTAAAACATAATAAAGTAAAATCAACCAATCACTTCATGAGCGATGGTAAGAGTTCCTGAATGTGAGTAATACTAGTGCAATCCATGCAAGTAAAATCAACCAATCACTTCATGAGCGATGGCAAGAGTTCTTGAATATGAATAACACTAGTGCAATCCCTGCATTGTAAATTTTAATATTGCAAAATGTAGTATTTATACTTTTAATGTTAAAGTTAGAATTTTGTTATGCAATTTACGATAAATTCAGTGAAATAAATGAATTATAAATTAAAATTATTATTGTTGCTTATGTAAAATTTATGTTATGTAGCTTATACATCTTTATATCTTGGTAAAAAGCCAATTGTGCGTTTTTGTTAATAAGAATATGGTATATTGTAATGATTTATGAATTAACAAATACGATTTTGCTGATTTTTTATAGATATATTAAATTTAAAATTATGCAGTTACTTTGACATAGACTTTCACACTTCCCATATACAGAAATAAATGCACCACTTTTCTCATCTTACTCATTACCAATATATATATTCATCCAAACTGTTCATCAGACAACACCTCGTTTCTAGAAAATCTCATCTTTAACTCAAACAGGTCCAAGCAAGGAGACTTAGATATATAGGCAAACTATATCCTTCGGTTGTTCTCTGATGAGTTTATATTGTTTTTGATGCTCTACATGACCATATTTGGGGGTAGTGGTTTTCTGTCACGTTGGAGTTTTATTATGATCACCATGACTCTGCAAAGATGTGTCCATCTGATGGGTGATTTGGCACTGTACAATGGTGAAATAACTAAAAAGGGTAATCAACAATATTAGATCCAAAAGGCGTGGAATGCCTTAGGAATGTATGCTCAAACTGTTGTCTTAGTTTGGATTGTGAAACTTTCAGAAAGAAAGAATCTGAAGGCCATGTTTTTGACGATTATGTAGAGACTGAACTAAGGAATTAAAGACTGAAATTTTCGGTCTTTAATTTAGCATTTTTTAAGTAGTGATAATTGTAGAAATATTAAATGCAGATATTTGATGCTAAAAATAAAATTTTACAATGTAGTGTACGATAAATTTATTTAGATAAATGAATAATAATTTATGTGTATTATTTATGTTTTGTGATTTGTACGTCTTTATATTTAAATAAAAAAACAATTTTACTGCTTTTGTTGATATGAGCATAATATGCATATTGCAATCTTCATATTTTAGGATTCAGTAAAAGAATTAGCAAATATTTGTCAACCGAATTTATTCGAATAATTTAAATTCAAAAGTACACAATTAATTATAATATGCCGATTTAAATGTACAATATTAGTTGATGTTGAAGAGGGTTCTGTAAATAGTTGTAGGAATTTCAAAATATAGGTAGCTGACGTTAAAAATAGAATTTTACAATACAATGCATGGTAAATATATTGATATAGATGAATTATAATTTAAATTCATAATTATTATTTATGTATATAATTAATGTAACGTGATTGATGTATTTATATATCTGAATGAATTTTTTTATACCATTTTTATTAATATAAATAAGGTATAAAATTGAAATTTTCATATTTTATAATTTATTACATAAATCAACAAATAATAGAATTTTTTGAATAGTTTAAGATTACGCAATCGATTCTAACATATGGAGTTAAATGTAAAATATTAGAGGGGAACTAAGTGTGGTTTTGTAAATGATTATAAATTTTTTAAAATATATTGTGATATACTATATGATGAAATTATTTAGATAAATGAATTATAAATTTAATTTGTTATTATTGTTTATGCATATACTTTATCTTATGTGACTTATATATCTTTACTATAATGAAAAAGTAATTTTATCATTTTTGTTAATATAGGCATGGTTTACATGTTGAAATTTTCGTATTTCAATAATTTAATAGAGGAATTAACGAATATTAGTCAATTGGATTTATTTAATTAGTTTAAATTTAAAATTGCATAATTAGTCTAAATATATGGGCTGAAATATGAAATTGTACGAGAAAAATGAGGTGAGTTTTATAAATAATTCTGATCATTTCAAATGTTATATTTGAAGTTAAAAGTAAAATTTTACAAAGCAACATATAATAAATTTGTTGGTAAACGAATTACAATTTAAATTTGTTATTATTGTTTTATGTGATTTATATATTGTATTGAATAAAAAAAATTAATTTTACTATTTTTTTTGTACAATAGTAATATACATATTGAAATTTTCATTCTTAATATTTGTTAGAAATATTAATAAATATTAGTAAACTATATTTATTTAAATAGTTTAAAATTTTGATTATGTAATTAAGCAAAATATACAAACTTAGATATAAAATGTTAGAAGGTAACTGATGAATTATTTGTAAATAAATGCATAGACTTTGAAATGTATGTAGTAAAATGTAAAATGAGTGTGGAAATTAGAAAATAAGCGTTAAATGGTAAATTAAAAGATTTAAAAATGAATTATCAAAAGAGAACGAAAGAGAAGAGAGAAAACTCCTAGGAACAATAGAAGAGCTAGAAATTCTCTTGGTTTACTTATTTAACAAATAATATAACAATTAATGTAAGTAATTCAAATTTAAATTTTAGGTAAATTGAAATCCAAAATTATGGGTGGTATGTTAACATAGCCACCATGGGGAGGAGGGAATGTGTAAATTTGTGAGTAACCAATAGGGCTTTGGTTGGTCTTTTTTAACCAATCAAAGCAACCCCTAAGAGCGAGCCCAACAATGTGATCACTTCGTCGATGCCATGCCATCTTCTTTTACCTATTGAAACTTGTTCAAACCCCACGACAAAGAAATTAGTGGCTTCAATAGCCATCTTATCTAGCATTTATTATGAACAATAGTCACAAAGATGGCAATTTGTGTGCTATGCGCAGTGAAATCACAAACTGCTAGTTTATCTGGTACTATAAATGCCAGATAAATACTATCCAAGTTTTCGTTAGTCGACTTCATCTTCTTTCCTTGACTAAATCTCGTTTTCCAACTTTTACTCCATTCTCATCTAATTCCAACCCCAATTTTTACTAATTAATCATAATTTTACACCGATTTAACTTCGTTTTTCACCTTTCAACACAAATATGATAATGGTATTGCATCCGTTTAGTGTAGTGGTAGATCAACTCGGGATGATGGAGGTAGCGGATGCGATGGTGGTGATGGAGCAAGCTTCGGTCTTCCAAAGCGCATAGATTGGGAGATGGAACAATGATGTCTCAAAGAAGGCACATGTTTGTTGTTTCAGAAAATGCCGCTCCCGATCTCTAAATCGATCAAAACTTAGGACTCTATCATCCATCTAGATTTGCACTCCACTTATACAGGACTTATCTCAGCCCACATAAATATATGCTACTCCACTAACTCATATTCCACATGGAGGATATGGATGGAGCATAGGTATATGTACAAGCACCGACTATGATCTATGTGTTGAGATGACACGTCTTGAGATCAGTGACTACTTGGATTTATCCTCATTTCCATATGAGGATCTATTTCAGATAAAGGTTGATTTAAGAAATGTTACTTATATAGAGAACAAAGAAGAGCAAGCAGAGGGTTATTGATTTGACTCGATATATTGAGGAGTTGATAGTTGAGGATGAGGGTTGATACCTGCATAGTCCTAGATATATTACTCTTCCTACTCTTGCGGTTGATCTGGATTCTGTTGTTGATTTTAGGCATTTTGGACTTGATGGGATTGACGATGGTAGAAAAATTCCATTTTACAGCAATGGTGACGATGACAATGAGGATAAAGATGAATGTTTATGTGTACACTATTAGTTTACTTCATTTTCATCTACATACATGTATTCGTGGAATGATTCATGTTTTTGAATTTATGTGTGGACTATTACTAAATTAACTCCCCATTTACTATGTCCCGATCCATTTCCCAAAGTGGTATTGGCGTCTTGGATGCCGTAGACAACAAATTGTTTTAGGGTAAAAAAAATAACAACAGTGCTATCTACAATAGTCGGCACTTTCTGAAACTCATGGTGGAAGGAATAAAATACAATAATCAATGAATACTAAACAAATAAATTAATGTAATATCAAATAAACTCCAACAACAACATCTTTTATACCGCTTGTGAAAAGTAGTCTAACCGTTGGGAATAATTAATATAACTGAATAGTAGGTAGCTGATAGATAAATAAATACATGTCTTCATCACTCCATCGTCTGCTAAGTCATCACCAGTCCTCTTTCTCGTCCTATTGGAATATAACCAAAAAGAAGAAAATGATAGAGGGGGGTCGGACATGTGTCTGGTGAGTCAAATGCATCGTATAAGTGTAAAATACTAACGAACTAGTAAAACAACACTTACGTTTGAAAATCATACTTTAATCTGTGTCACCTACACCCAACAAATTAGGTAAATACAATAAAATACTATAATGACATCATATGCTAATGTCTTACTAAAACTTATCTTATGCCTAATCATATGCACATGATTGAGCCCAAAGTTTCAACTTGCATGCCGAAAACGTATGCGACTTGCTACCGAGGAACTATTCTCAACTCACTATCACTGAATCGTACATCAAGGACTCATCTCCTCTGAATCTACTATATTGTCAAATCGTATGTGACTCGTTACTAAAGAACCACGTGTCTCAGTACGCTACCTAAATTGTATGTGACTCACTGCTGAAGAACCACATGTCTCATCCCACTTTCACAAAATCGTATGCGACTCGCTACTGAAGAACTACACGTCTCAGTCCACAATCGTCGAATTGTATTTACACCATTCAGCTCAAAGTCCTAACTCGTGTACCGCCAACTATGACACTATTGCGCTCAACGTCCCAACTCGTCATCACTAGGCGTCATTGGGCTCCACAAAATTGCACCTGACACCTATCATATACCATTTTATTAAGTTCAAAATCTCAACTCATATGGCCCGTACGCGATTGTATTGAGCTCAAAGTCTCAACTCGCCATCGTGGAAATCGCACGTGACTATTGAGGTCATGTGCAAGCTAGTCATTCGCCTAATGGTCTGTGACACTATTAGAATCAAGCCCAAACTCATCATCGCCCCACCGTTTACAAAGCTACTGGATAAGCCACAACCCGTAAGCGTAAAATCGCATATAGAACTTAACATAATAAGGCACTTTTTTGAAACATCTCAAAATATAGAAAATAATGTAGCAAAACGATCATCGTCCTGCCATAATCCATATGCCATGAACTGCGCGTGAAACTGATGTCGTATATGAGAGTTATAAGCGTTTGAAGTAAAGGTATTTTCAAATTAATTTGTGCAAAATATTTAATTAACTAATTTCTTTATAATTTAATCATTGCAACTTTTTTCGTAGCATCTCGACATCTCATACTCCTTTCATAATGAACCCACTAACATTGCCTTCTTTCAGTTGCCATTACCGATCCAACCGCCTAGTCCTCCATCCAACATCACCATGTGATGCACACACTCCCTCTCCTAACCCGAGCTTACCACCCTGATCCGACTACTCAAAATAGCTCCACGGCCATCAAATTTTTTATCCAAATCTAGGCTACCTTGCTCCGATCTAAGATGATTGGAGACCACACTGAACATCGACTTGATGTCCTCTCCACATCTATGTCTCTCGATTGAAATGGACGATCCACGTCTATTGAACTTTCGATGAGTTTTTTGATCAATCTGTACATCCAATCGACGGATGAACACCACCGATGGATTTGCGTTGTCAAAACTACAACGTAGTATATAACATATATAATTTGAAACACTTTTGCATTTTGCGCTTTTTAATTAGAGAGCAATTAACTTAGTTGATTATAGTTAAAAAATTCATTTTATTATTATTACTTAGCCATGACATACTACATCCTACTCATGTGTATGTATATATATATATATATTAAAATAATCAATTTTTAGTTATCAATCTCATCACTTGTGCTTTGATCAAAGACCATAAGAGATGAACTACAACATTTTATCAATATATACACAAATATGAAGAGTCTCACTTACAGATTAGCTATGAAATTTCCACAATTGGATATAGATCATCTATCTCCTTCGCTATCTAGAATATCCACACCATCAAAACTCCAAATTTCTCGATACCATTGATTTATTTGTGTAGCTCTCTCCACGGTGATCCATTTCATATTTAAATTTGTTTGATTTGGATTTGATTGGTGGATTGAAATTGATTTAGGGATTAGGGTTTTATAAGTAGAGGAAAGATTTTAAAGCTAAAGCAATAAGCTGAAAACAATAATATTTAAACCAAATTTCATAGTCAATATATTACAAAAATGCCACTGCATTTGAATTATTCTAATTTCTAGTATGTTTAACCAACTTCAATAAGTTATATATGTTTTCTAACTGTAAATAGTATTTTGGACACAATGTGATAGGTCCCAAATCATTATTACAAATTATATAAAATGCCACTTGGTTTGAATTATTCTAATTTGTAACTTGTTTAACCAAATTCAATAAGTTATATATGTAATTTGTGATGTGCAATTTGTTGTTATGTATAGTGGACTATGATGAATGATATGGTGAGTTATATATCAATTTGTGTTCAGTTGATGTAATAAAAGATTCTTACATATTTCAATACAACAACTTACATAGTTAATCAATACAAAACACTATGATACGATATTGTACTCTATGAAAACTAAGATAACAACACTTAAATATAAGTAGACTTAAACCAAATAAGACTTAAACGTAACTAAAGCTAAACTTATTCCAATATCCCACAAACATGGTACATTTGCTAATCGATTTTTCCAAGAACACCCTAAATTTGTAACCAAAAAATATACATACAATGGGAACGAATTATTCTGTTTCTAACCAATTGCGAATTCAAAAACATGATTACTTGATATTGTAGATTCACTGCAAGGTTGAACTAGGCCAGCTTGTAGCCGAAATTATGGGTGAATTTTAAAAATAATTCCTTTATTGGATCAATATTGGGCCTATAAAGTCTAATTTACTTAGAACATTTCTAAATTTTATTCAAATAAAATCTCTTATTTTATTTAAATTTATAAATACATAGCTTTATTGAATTTATATTTCAATACATATAAATATACACATATCTATCATGTACATATATGTATGTGTGTGCATATGTAACATGTAAGCCCGTGCAAGGTATAACATATCCGTGTATAAATGGTGGAATTCACATCACGACGTACATTTTAGCTCATTCGATATGTATTATATGTTGTCCAATACATGTATATATTTGAACTTGTTACTTCTATAAATATTATGTATACATATATATAAGCATATGTTAATTTTGTTTAAATAATTTTAGGTATATGAAAATATTTGAAATATTATCTATATGAATATATAACACACACTTGTATTATTATAATATGTATTAAAATAATATATATACACATAATGTTTTACATTTTTTATTTTTTAATAATTATTTTTAAATTATGAACCAAGTATATATGGTTACCTATAACGACAAATATTTTTTTTACAAATTATATATATATATATATATACACATAAACATATTTATAATATCTATATATACATAAACATAAACAAAATAATGTTTTTTATATACTTCCATATCGTAAGTACAACACTATAAAATTTTAATACTAATTTTTATTATTTAAAAAATATATTAATTGATTTGTTACCCAAAAATAAATAAATTTTAATAAAAAATATTTACAAACATTTTATTAAAATTTTAAATTTTTATAAAATCTCAATGAAATCTTGAAGTTCAAATAAAATTAATAATTTTTTCAGTTAGATGCTATTTTTCATCAATTAATTGTTTTTCAACTGTTAATTGTAGTAATTTTTAAAAATAGCAAAATTAAGTTTTTAATTTCTATTTTTGTCCAAGACCTTTTCTTATGGTAACATAATTTTATAAAATTTAAAAAGAAATTTCAATACATATTTTATTTTATATGATTTATTTCGATAGTCTATTGATTTAAATAATATTAAATAATAATAAATAATTATAAAAATATTTTGTAGTTGTCGAAAATTATTTTTACTGTAAATATACATTTATAAAATTATAGGATCAATAGTTATCCAATAACAATTAGTGCGTAATACTTAGGTACCCACGACAGTCATGAGTGATACACTGCCCAACATTTAGAATGCATTATGTACTTTAGTCTTAGTGGATACATCGATGTCCAGTCTCGATGCATCTTGACTAGGAACATTTAAAATAGTATATTTGTTTTCACTATGATCAATTACCCACGGTTACAACATTTTGTAATTACTATCACAAAACATACCATTTGTGGATTTTCTATTAAATACAGTTTTAATTGATTTCTTAATTAATATAACATATTATATTAAGTATATAATAGAAAGAAAATAACTTTTATTTCGAACAAGATTGGTTATCAAGTTAGTTATATGTTAGAAATTAAATAATTACCCTTAAGGCATACCGCTAACTTTATCAATCTCCACCTGCACTTAGGTCAACTATGGAATCTTATTCCACCTTCTCTAATCGGTTCCTACAGAACCAATCGATTTAGACCTCAATGAACGGGTACATTATTATGATTTAATTGTCACCATGTCAATTGACTTTCTCTGGATTTGATAAACTACATTTATCATGTGTAACAACTCAAAGTATGTCTCTAGACATCCAATGAGCTCTAATTTTATTTTGAACTATATCATGACATTGTTACCATATAACAATGTTATGAGATTCTCAACATTCGGAATCACTTTCGGCCTAGTTAAAAATTTGGCATTTATATTTGTGTGTGTGTGTGTGTGTGTATATATTATTTTTATTATGGCACTATTCAAGGCGATGTGCTAGCCTTATTAATTGGATCAGCCACAGTCTTTCATTAGGAACATTTTCAACTTAAAGATTGTTAACTTGAATTTATTATTGATAGCTTATACTTAATACCACTTATGAAAGTTTGAGTTTGAACACTCCATCATAAGGAGTTTGTTGTTTCTACAAACAATTATTTAACATTTTGTAAGTGCATGAGAATACTTCAAACGATCATTTGGCGATATCAATTTGGATTTGCTATTTGCTTTACGTACCAAATACATAAACAAATTACGATATCATAGTCAACATAACATGCATTATAATTCTTATTGCCAATGCATAAGGAATGCATTTTACATGTTCCATATTAAACATTTTAATGGTTTCCTTGCATATCATCTTGGGACATTCCCAATATCTTTTATACATATATAAAAGACATCATTTACAAATCCAACATTAAGTATTAAAACAGCTAAAATTGATTTTATCGTAAGTACATCGTTAAAAATCAGTTATGTGTTATAATCTTATAAATTAGAAATATCTATGTACCTTTTAACTTTTCTTATGAACCATGCTTCCTCTATATTTTGATTGATAATCAGACTATCTGATATTTTTATCAAATCACATATTCAATTTTGATGCTTTTCTAAATGATACTTTCATATCCGTTCTTAGAACGTATCCGGAAACCCACAAACTCAATATTTCTCCCACTGACTTTGAGAGACACTTTGGTTATGATGCATAATTTTTTTTTACTCTAAATCATTATTTAGAATTTTTTGTGTCAAACATATGTACCAATACACAAAGTCATATTAGTCGATAATTTTGTGAGAAAAATTCAATACTACTTGAGCACATTGAATGGTGAATCTATTACGCTAATTTTAACAATTGAAATTATTGGTATTATTCTTATCAATGTGGCTCACTGTATTCCAACTGCATTTGTCTTTCTCTTAAAGACATATTTGCAGCCAAAAGGATAACGTCCTTTTGGATACAACTATCAAAACCATATTTTGATAATGTACTTAGAATCTATTTCATATTTGCGCATCATACCATATATTAGATTCAATACTCTTAATGGTTTAATTAAACAACCGAGGAGTAATTATTCTCGACATTAATAAAAAACTCACAGTTTCTCTTTAATGTACATGAATACTCATTAGACATTCTAATGTATTTTTGTTCATTTAGGTTAGTTAATTTCATTTCATCTCAAGTAATTAATTTTATCTTTGGATCATATCTAATTTCATTTTATACCAATGATTTCTTAAAAAAAATTCCTTCGTTACGAAGCTATTATTTCTTGAAACAACAATTATTTTTCAGTGCAATGGAACATG
This sequence comes from Allium cepa, assembly GCA_030765085.1. Taxonomy (NCBI): domain Eukaryota; kingdom Viridiplantae; phylum Streptophyta; class Magnoliopsida; order Asparagales; family Amaryllidaceae; genus Allium; species Allium cepa. The sequence continues at coordinate 134,214,478 of CM060940.1, read as the reverse complement.
CATTCATAAACATTTTATGAATTGCCTTATATAAAATTGATTTTGCATTAGTTTACAATATATTTATATTCATAACATAAATTAGTCATCTAATTATCATCGATCCCAAAATTCTCTTGGGACAATTCATACAAGATCCCTTACGTACAATTATTACATGCAGTCTTTTAACTTGCACAACCTGCCAACTCCTTGGCTTAGTATATGTAGGGTTTTCTTATAAACCCTTATGTTATATGGTTCCGTAAACCATTCTTTAGATGATATCAATTTTAACCTTGTGTACTACTCTTAAGTACACGCCTTATAGAAAGAATTTTAACTCAACTTCACTCATCATTAATCGTATTTTGTCAAACAAAGTTCGATTACACTTTATCGATACATCATTATGTATCATAGGGAGGAGTGACTTTTGATATTGAATCTTTATTCATTTTTAGGTACGTTTGGAACTTTTTCCAATATACTCACTCATTCGATCAAATCAAATCATTGTTGTTGCATGTTATTTTATATACTTTTGTTTTATATTCTAGGAGCTTATCATAGACTTTACATATGTATCAAATACACATGTCCATTTCTGTGATAACTCACCAATGAATAAAATGAAGTATATGGAACCATTTTGGTCTTAATGAACTTATGACTGCATACATCTGTATGTTTCAATTTGAAGAGTTCGTCAACTCTTATGACGCTTCACTAAATGGGTGCATAGCCTTTAATTGTTTAAAATGCAATCAGTTAGTATTATATGATTCATAATCATATAATAAAAATTATTTCTTAAAATTATGGCTCAGTCTATAGTTCCAAAATAATTGTATATAATTTTAGATCTTTTGTATTTTCTAATGCATCACTTTTGTTATGAAAACAAATGCCACATTATAGTATTATTTCATAGCGAATATTCATAATATTCACATTGAAATACAACAATATCTATTTATTAGTCGACATAGAGAAATAATCATTATTTCTTAAATAATGTTCGGTGTGTTTTACAAAAAAATTCATAACTTGATGCAATCAATACGTGCTATATAGCATGCTCCCACTAGTTCCACCATTCATACTGAATTGGGGGTTCCATCATTCACTTAATATAAATTATTTATTTTATATACTACAAACATCAGAGAGTTCTTTGATTAAATATCTTAAACTCAAAAAAATAAATTTCATATAAAATAATTTCTATGTGAAAATACATTTTGAAGTAGATACAATATTTCTCATTCTAATGTTAAGTATCAATAATTATTATTACAGTTCTCGTTTCCAATGTTTCTTTATGAAGCAGAAGTGACTATTCACTCTCTTCAACCCAACTATACCTTAAATTACATCTACTCTCGTGCATTCTTTTTTCTTTCTAAATGACCGAACCATTCAAAAGAATATTCTACTACAATATCATAATAAATTATTTACAAAAGCGCACTCGATCATCCTTAATATTTAAGGACATCAAATATGTTGCACTTGGCATAAACTAATCAAACTGACATTATCAACTGGGTTTTTAACCCAGCAGAATTCAAAAGGAGTTCGAACATTCAGATTAAGGCAGAACGACTCAAAACTTGACCGAAAGGCTTAAAAGTATAAGACAAAGGAACCTTGGAAATTTGACCTAAAACGCGCCAACATTTTGGCTTGGTACCGATCCAATCCAATTGGATTGGTATCGATCTAAAATATTGGCTTGTTTTTCCTTTAAACCACTTGCATCATGTTTCTACCTCTCTATTAAACCTATCTACCAAGTTTGGTAACAGTTCAAGCATTTGAGTTCAAGAATTAAAAACTTATCGAATTCAGACTATAGTTCAGTCAAACCAATGGGTGAACCATCATCAAAACAAGTCAAAAATTATGAAATTACATAGAGAGCCTCGCAAGCAAGTAGTGAAGGCAACTGGATAGAAGTTGTGTAAAAATTGCACAACTCTTTGGATCGATACCGATATGATCCAATTGGATTGGTACCGATCCAAAAAGTTAGTCTTAGAATCACTCCAAACTTTTTGTGCATCTTCCTATGGACGACTACAGGCTTCTTCTGCAATGGTTCCGACCGAAGTGCTCTCTAAATCCTATAAACACCATCCTATCTTCAATAGAAAAGGATGTTCCTAACCAGATCTCTACTGAAGCTTTGCTATTTTTTCTTCACTTTTCTTCTCCCACACAACATCCATTATGAGACAATTGAGAACCTCGCTTTGTTTCAAACGATGGTGGCTTGATCTAACATATAGAAGAAGAATCACATTGTAATTCAAACTCCCTTGTAATAGCAGTTGATCAGTAAAAGTTATAAAGTGGATGTATGCTTCATCAACAGTCGAAGCACTATAAAATCTCTCGTCTCTTTACTTTTTCTGCGATTTACTATTGTTTTTCTATTTTATTTGCCTTGAAAAAAAGGGCCAGTGCTTTCGCACTCAATCCAGAGCATTGATCCATTTTTAGATTAACAGACATTTCAACGATCGAGTTCTTAAATCTATTTTATAGTTTTGGTCTAGTGTTATATTTAACACAATATGAGCTTTATTGTAATCAATCAAATTGAATTCTTAATCTTTCACTATAGGTTATACCGCAAGCCAATAGAAGTCCGAGGTAGTGGCTCTCCCGAAGATAGGAGAGCCTAAGCTTCAGCCCATTTACCAAGACCATTTGCAAAATCAAACACTTAGTATAGTCGTTGACAGCCAACCCATGGACTACCGGACATCCGAGACTTATATCACTAGCATAATCAAGCGCCTAATGGATGAAAGTAAGGATAGGAGAGATGATGAATGGGGATCCGCTCCAAGCCATACTCCCTTCACTGATGAAATTTTGAAGAATGTTAGCCTGAAAAGTTCACTGTGTTGACTATTCTATCGTACGATGGAACTAGAGATCCGAAACCCCACTGTACAAGTATAGTTGGTATGTAGACGAAGAAAATGCTTCGAATGTTGTTCGATGTAGATTTTTTCTAATCTTCCTAGAGGGAATCGCTTCCATGTGGTTCACTAGGCTCCCACCAAAATCCGTCTCTGCCTTCAATTAATTAGCAATGAAATTCCTTGATAAATTTAGGCTTCACATGGCACAACCAAAAGACGGGATGTCCTTATCTGGCTTGTTCCATGGGTGCAATGAATCTTCAAAATCCTTCATGAGTCGGTTAAACACCGCAGTGACAGAATTAAGTAACCCAAACAAAGATATGGTCTTCATGGCCCTGGTCCGCACTATCCATCCCCATACTAAATTCAAAAAATGGATCAAAACGAAACAACCTACCACTAGAAAGGACTTTAATCGAAAGGCGAGTCGGTACTTGAGATTGGAAGAGGCAAAGGAGCTAGAAGGAAAACCTGCTAACTTACAACCAACCAACGTTGGGAAGAATGGTAAGGCGACGAACCAAGACGTAAATACCTCTGGGACCGTTGTTGGAAATGCGGGGAAGGATGGGAGCCAAAAAAGGAAGAACCAGAATTCCAACAAGAAAAACGGAAGTAACAAGCAACTTAAAGGCTTGAGGCCGAGAGACTACACCCTGCTCAATCATACTCCAAAGAACATCTACCATATGATACAAGGAACAGAGGAGTACAAGAAGCCATCTATAAAGGAAGCGACTGAACAACAAAAGCATTATGGAAAGTGCTAGCACTTCCATGAAATATATGATCACAACACAAATGAGTGCCATCACTTGAAGAACTTGATTGAAGAACTGATTTAGGAAAACAAGCTTCAATGTATGTGAGGAAACCATAAAATCTTGACCAGCCTGTCTAGATACTAGAGACCGAGGAAACAAAGCTGGAACCAATATAGAGGGATCCATATGGACCAACCAGAGACTCATCATCAAAACAATATCCAAGGGACCTCATCTCATGCAGAAGTGTTGGGGGAGAAATGAAGCGATATGCAAGCTCACTAAGAAACGCTCCGAAAGGTTCGTGCTTAACGATCAAAGATGGAACTCCTACCAAGAAGCAAAGAACCATGAATGATGACGTAGTATTTCGGAGAGACACTGCAGGAATAGAAGCTTCGACCATTAACTACATGGTCATGACGGTATGAATCATACCAGCCATGGTCCGACGAGTGTTCGTAGATAGTGGCAACTCTGTGAATGTCTTATTCAAACACATGTTTGATCAAATGAAGATCGGTATGAAGGACGATCCGCTTGCCGAACAAAGATCCAAGGGTTCACCAGTAACCTAAGCAACCGGTCGGAATAATTGATTTACCCGTAGAACTTGGGGAAGGCGACCGAAGGATTGTCCTCATCTAGACCATTGTGATTGTAGATGAAATATCCGCCGACAACACTTTCTTGGGGCGGCATACTTTAGTAGATTTTAGGATTGCTTTAGCTCAGTGGTGTCTAATCATGAAATTTTTGATTGAGAATGAAGTTGGGGTGATCAAAGGAGGCCAAAGTGCCACTAGAGAATGCTATATCGCTGAACTACGTGAGTATAGAAGAAAAGAAAAAGGAAAGAATGTAGGGAGCGCTCTCCACATTCGTGAACCCACCGATTAGCAACTACACAGCTGCCCTTGGCTTGAGGACTATAGTGGATTCGACAAGGCTTTATACCCTAGAAAGAAGAGTTCATAGGAAGAACGGGCAGCACTGGTAGAATTGACGGTGTTTGTCCCTGTCGATATGGATAACCCAACTCGGGTCCTGAAAATTGGATCGCATCTTGAAAACAAGATGCGACTGGAACTCATCAAATTTCTCTGCGCCAACCTAGGCGTATTCGCTTAGACACATTACGGTATGTTTGGGATTTCCCCAGAGATTGCATGCCACGCCCTTAACATTGATCCCGAACATACACCTGTAAAGTAGAAGAGGCGCAGCCTGGGACCCGAATGGTCCAAAGCGATAAGAAAAGAAGTGGATAAGCTGATGGAGAATAGCTTTATCTATGATGCAACCTATCCCGAATGGGTATCTAACCTGGTCTTGGTTAAGAAGTCCAATGGGAAACTGCCCACTTGTATCGACTACTCGAATCTAAACAAAGCTTGCCCAAAAGACAGTTTTCCTGTACCTAGAATCGATCGGCTTGCGGATAGGATAGTCAGACTTGAATTTCTATCATTTATGGATGCTTAGTCGGGATAAAACTGGATCATGATGCATGAACCTGACCAGGAAAACACCAGTTTAATTACTGCCCTAGGATTATATTGCTACAAAGTGAAACCATTCGGATTAACCAATGCTAAGGCCACCTACCAATGACTAGCAAACACCATGTTTAAGCATCAGATCAGGAAAACAGTGGAAGTCCACGTATATGATACGTTGGTTAAATCATGCATAGCCAGAAATTGCTTAGAAAACCTCACTGAAATGTTTGAAATGCTCTGCAAATATGGAATGAAACTCAATCCACTTAAATGTCACTTTGGGGTAGCCTCTTGAAAGCTCTTGGGATTCATTGTAAGTGCCAGAGGCATCAAAGAAAATCCTAAACAATTTACTACTTTATGGGAAGTCGAGGCTTCAAGGAATGAGAAGGAATTATAAAGCTTGAATGGAAAAGTTGCATCAATAAGTCGATCCATCTCAAAAGCAACTGACAAATGTAAACCGTTCTTTGATGCGCTAAAGAAGCGAAAGAAAAACTTCGAATGGAATTAGGCTTGTCAAACTACGTTCAAAGAGCTTCTATGACATACAGAAACTTACCAATTCTATCCAAGTCGGTAGACGAAGAAGACTTGTTTATCTACTTAGCAGTCTCGTCCTATGTATTAAGTGCCGCTCTCGTATGAGAAGAAGCTAAGATCCATTGACCTATATATTACGTTAGTAAACGATTCACTGGAGCTGAGAAGAACTGTCCGAAATTGGAAAAAAAATAGCATATTGTCTTTTGATCGCATCTAGAAAGTTATGAACGTACTTCCAAGCATACCCAATCAAAGTGCTAACAGATTAACTCTTAAATCAAATGTTATACTGCCTCGAGACCTTTGGATGGCTTATTAAATGGAACATCGAATTAAGTCGGTACGAAATCACATACCATCCTCGAAGGGCGATCAACGGGCAGGCGCTGGCAGACTTTGTTGCCGAGTTTTCGATACGGGATAACGAAGAAGAAATTACTTTAGAAGTGGATACACTTTGGAAGTTGTTCGTCGATGGTGCATCTAACAACTCCTGCTTGGGGGTAGGAGTGGCGCTCAAAACTCCCGAAGGATGATCTGTTTGCTATGTCATACGCTTGGAATTCCCTACAAGCAATAACGAAGCAGAATGCGAAGCTTTGATAGCTGGGCTGAAAGTAGTTATGGAACTTGGGATAAAGTCCGTACACATTTATAGTGACTCTCAGCTAGTCATCTGCCAGGTGAAAGGCGAATACCAAGCTCGAGGAGAGAACCTCGTCCCGTATCTATCTAAAGTGTAGGAACTTCTGAATGACATCAAACATTACACCATAACTCACATCCCGAGGGAACAAAACATGAAGGCGGGATTATCTAGCCAAACTGGCCAGTTCTAGAGAAGCTCGGTCATTGGAGCTAATCCCAGTTGAAACTCTAACCATTCTAAGCATAAGTGAGATGGATATTGATTGGGATTTTGAAACAAATGAAGAACTAGAAACGTGGATTACACCGATCAAGGATTACCTGCACAGAGGAACACTCCCCACAGACAAGAATCAATAGAGAAAGCTTCTTCGAAAGGCACCGCAGTTTGTAGTACAGGATGGGATGCTCTGTCGAAGGGGATTCTCTACTTCCTTGCTGAAGTGTGTGACCAGCGACGAAGCCAAAAGAATCCTCAGGGAAGTTTATGAAAGTGACCGCGAAGATCACATTGGGGTGCAAACCCTTGCAAAGAAAGTTCTCCGATATGGGTATTTTTAGCCAATAGCAAACCGTGATGCAGCAGATTATGCCAAATGGTGTTACCAATGCCAAATATTCGATATGATCAAAAGAACCACTTTTATAGAGCTGACACAGATGGTCAGCCCGTGGCCATTCACGATCTGGGGAATCGATCTGATTGGAGTATTACCAATGGCTAAAGGAGAAGCCAAACATACTATCATTGTTGTTGACTATTTCACCAAATGGACCGAAGCGAAACTGCTGGCCACTATTACCACAAAGAAAGTTATTAATTTGTCACTAAAAATATTATCTGTAGGTTTGAGGTACCATAAAAAATCATCATGGACAATGGGACTTAATTCGAAAGCGCCGAGTTCAAAGAATTTTACAAATGCTTCCGAATGAAAGGATTTTCCGCTGTTGCACATCTGCAGGCAAACGGGCAAGTGAAAGCGGTGAACAAGGTCATCAAGTCTACCATCAAAACGTGGCTAACTAAAGCTAAAGGAAATTGGGTTGACGATCTTTCACTCGTGCTATAGGGTTACAAGACAACACACAAATTTACAACCGAGCACTCTCTGTTTGCCCTAGCATATGGTTTAGAAGCAATGATCCTAGGTGAGCTAGATGTCCCCTCTCGTCGAAGGCAAAACTTCAATTAAAGGACAAAAAGGCAGCTCCTACTCGAGTCACTCGATATGATCGAAGAGAAGAGGGAAGAAGCCGAGTTAAGGACTGCTGCTCACAAGAAAAGGGTCACAATATATTTCAATTCCAAAATCCGTAACTGTACTTTCGAAGTGGTAGACCTTGTCCTCAAACGGGTCTACCCTATACCAGGAACATTCAGACCAAATTGGAAAGGGGCTTATGTGATCAGCCAGAAGCTAAGGGATGACACATTTCAAGCTAACAACCGTTGATGGAACCCAAATTCCCTACAATTATTTCAAATAACTTAATTAATAAATGCTTAAATTAATTACACTAAGTAATTAATTTAAGCAATTATTAATTAAGTTATTTGAAATAATTGAGTAATGTAATTAATTACCAGCTTGGAATAGTGAATCGCTGCGTCGTTACTTTATCTATGAATATCTTATCCATTTCCTATTTCCCGCAATAATCCATCCCGGAATACCTGAGGCATTGTAAATAGGAAGTACTTCCCTAACTTTTACTAATAAAATTGCTTTGCTTTCTGAACCAATAAAACCATGTTCATAAAAGTAACCCGTTGAGTTGTCGCTGTCAAATTGACTCAAAACCATCCAATCGCTGCTTAAGATAGTGGAACCACATTCACGTATGCCTCATCTACCCGCGGAGTCGACGGAAGCAAATCGACTCAAACCATTGGATCGTTGGAGCTCGATCCCTGCCTTCTAAGAACCGGTGTTGCTCAGGTGACACCGGGAAGGCCCAAAATCAAAGCTGCGTATTTCGTAAGCCACGTGCTGCCTCTTGGATTGTGGAACTTCCAAGAAAACATAATTACCTAAGCTACACATTGCTTCCCAGTTTGCAAAACTGCTATCAGGCAATCCTTGATCCTACTGTGTGAATTTCATAAGCCGCTTACCACTACTTGGACTAGTAAAATTGTATCGAAAGACGAGAAAATCTCATAGTGCAAAAATTGCATACCGCCCTTGGGGCCAGGGTAATAGCACTCCAAGAAGCCATATGTTTGCACGATAGACTGAATGTCAGCATTGCGATTAAGTAACTGAAAAATGATCAAGAAATCTAATTGCACCAGCATCGATGACCAATTAAGTCTATAAATCACTTGAGTGCGTAAAATACTCGTCGAGTGGCCTCTAAAGAGCTTCACAAATATCTCAAGCCAAAAACCCAAAGATAGGAGTTGCAGTGTAGACATGAATAGGGGCAACCGGAAGACTATTAGGGGAATAAGTCTTGTACCAAGTGTTTAGAGTGAACAGTCCCGTAAACTAGGGGCACACAATCCAACACTCAACTGGAGTAGTAAATACTTCGTAGTTCTATTAATCCAAACAAAGAAATTTGGTAGTAATTACGGGACTAAATAAAACAATAATGAACAAAAAGTGGCACAAGTGCACGAAACATGGATAAATAGACAAAATAAAGTTACAATCAAATTTCAACAGTTTTATTACTTATATTGTTTTTAATGTACAACAACGAACAACGGGGGTTGTGCCCGTAGAATAACGGCTAAGAATAGGAAAATACAAACACCACTGTTGCAACAATAAGAAGTAATGCTAAATGCAGAGTCTGCACTTGTATAAAAGCAATCAAAAAAATGAGCAAAAGACAAATCCGGACTTCTTCTCGAGCTTGTCCCCTCCAAGGTCAATCTCATTCTCCAAAACATGGCCAACGGCGGACTCTCCTTTGCCTTTATGCTTGTGGGATCTATGAGAACTCGTTGGTGACCTCTTTTTTCTTCAACATTCTCCTTCTTCACCGCTATCATCTTTGCTCCGTCGTTGGCTGCTAGGCCTCTTCTTTATTTTGTTAGCTAGCTTGATCCACCTGCTCTCATGTATCAACAGGTGCCAAGCCTTCCTCTTAAGATACAGAGGGGTCATCCAGACCATGCAACACTACAATTTGCTTGAAGTGCAAATCGGGCTACGAGTCGGATGCGAAGACGACAATTGACGAAGTTAGAATAGCGGCAGACCCAACATCGTGATGGGGAGGTAACTTGGCAGGAAGAGACAGTTGATCTATAATACCAGAATAAAGGGCAGTTATCTCAGCAATTTCGTTGGGCGTAAATTGGAAGTCTTCAAGCACGGGAGAGATAAGAAAATTACCTACTGTAAGGGTCTGCTCATGCACCACGACTTTGAAGCCTTCGCCATTGCCTTCCTTTCATGGCTGCATAATTATGGGAGAAATAGAAACAATCTCCTCGGCATGATGATGCGAAAACTACTCACTAGGGCTCGAAGGGAAAATGCCCGGATACAGCCTTAACGACGACCGCGACATCGATAGCTTTTTGTTCCCTCTCTCGCTTTAAGATTTCCTGGACCTCTACTAAAGCTTGGCGGGATTCTTCATTCAGTTATGCTTGAAATAACTCCTCCTCAGTGTAACCGCCACCCATATCTTGGAATCAGGCAAGAATCTCTTCTCAAACAACAACAAGCATACAAGGGGACGACGGACCCAAGTAACTGAGGCTCCCTTGATGCAGCATGAAATTGATATAGAAGCCCAAAATAGTAGCATCCAAGCCTTCCATTTTCTTTGTAAAAGTAACTTGAAGCTCTGAAAGGCTAGCTTTCGTGCTTGCTTTGTCTACCGCCAGCTGCTTTTTCTCAGCATGCAAAGTTGAAACTTGTCCGTGAAGAGAAGCAATTTTCCTGGTTGGCAATGTTTTTCTTGGGCATGGTTGGCGATAGTATTTGTATTATCAACCTTTTATTTGCAAAATTTTGAAAATAAATATAATTTATTAAAGTGATAAATTAGTAGGTCGTTATAGACATCCCCCCTTAAAAGAATTTCATCCCAGAAATTACCCAAAACAAAAATCCAAAGGTTAATCCCAAATATTTATTCTTAACTTATTTCTGTATGATGCGTATAGATCATCCGTACACAATATCTGATTCAATCTTCTATTTGAATCCACAACTTTACTTCCGAACTAGTATTAATCCCTTGATCCTCTAGTGCGGACTCTGACCAGGCTTCCTGATCAAATCTTTAGTTCTCCTTGCATAGCTTTCAACTATGATTGAAAACTCAAACATCTAACTATAAACCCTCATCAATATTCATCGTCAAGAATTGAGTGATAAATTCTTTTTCAGATAAATGTCAAACACGTCAAAGTTCTGTACTCGAACCTTAGATTAAATCGTGCAACGAAACAAACCACATACTTTATATGTTTTTATTAACCTTTCAATTTTTTCAATCTTTTATGAAGATACTTTTTATACACAACCATTTTACATTTTTATTTCCAAATTTCAACTTTAAGAAAACATTTCTGTCAAAAGATAAATATCTTTTTTTATTATAACACATCTCTAAACATCTCTTAATGGTTTATGAAAATCTTATTTTTAAATTAATTCATTAAATTGATAAATCACCATAAACTTCCTTTACTAATATAAAATGTGAAAACATTTTTTGTTTTGTTAAAACATACTTCAATTAACACTCCTTTATCAATTAAATTTCCTTTGTCGATTAAACTTCCTTTATATGTATGTGTGTGTATTCATATATTATCTTTACCTTTACAATTTCAATATATAAAAGTATTCATATATTTAGCTGCTTTAAGTATATTCATAATTTACTTAACACATTTTACTTACTTTAAAATAAAATCGAAAATCTTAAAACAACTATCATCAAAACATCTTTAAAATGAACTTCTCTTTTTCTGTTATGATTTGAACTCGTAATATTTTCTATCGTTATATAAAAGATCCCACTATTTATTATTATCTCTAAAATCCCTTTATTAAAGATTTGAATATACTCATAAGATTTCTTTTAAAGTGACATTCAAGGGTTTAAAAACAAATGTTGCTAAAACAGCATTTACTATAAACCCAAAACCATTCATTATTAACTTTAAAATTTATTTTAAGAATGGCACTAATGCAAACTTGGGACAATCATCATATTATAAATCTTTGCACTCTTACATCATTTAAACCTTCTAACATTAGGGTCCAAAAGAAGACTTCCCCCTCACTCCTTAAACTATTACAACTCAAAATACTACATCAAAAACAACCATCATACTCATACGTACTCAACTTCTTGGATTCCATTCCTACCATTCTGAGTCTGAAGATAAAGGTGGACTACAACATCCCAAATCAATCATTACCTCCCCTTCTCCCTCTTCTTTACTATCCAACTCATCACCGGCCTCGTTGTTGTCCTCCTCTTGTGCTTCTTCAATTCCCTGAGGTAACCACGACGTTTGGGACATGTCCTAAGCCTACTGGCATTCCTGGTATGATTCCTCCTTCTTCCAACTCCTCTAATCCTTGCACATTTTCTTCCCATGGATTTTCAAATTCATCGACACCCTCCTCTTATTCTTCTGCCATCTCCTCATTGTTTCTTTCTATTACATCCAGTTTAAGTATGAACTGGACGATGCCTCCTGCCATATAACATTCTCCTCGCTCATATTCCATATCACATTGCTGCACTCGCTCGATATGATGGCGTTCGAGTCTTCCATTGGCTTAGATTCCTCCTCTATTGGTTCTACCTCCTCTTCTCCAGGTTCCGATTCCGCTACCATTATCTCATCCTCCTCTATGGGTTCCAAGATGGAACTAGTGGGGTCCGCTATCCAATTTCCCTTCGAGGCTTGCTAGGTTCGTCATCGCTGGAGATTATAATAATTTCTAGAGCTAGGGTTGGTATAAACATTCCGGTAATAGGGTACCCATTTTCATCCCTACGTGTACATGGGGCATAGTCTTCCCTAATCGGAGATCCACTATTGCTAGGCGGATGTACTGGCTGTTCCTCTTCATCGCTAGATAGAACTATAAGGTTATCCTTTTCACCAAATTTTGCCCTAGAGGGTCCCCCTTTCGCATAACTTCTCCCATATGGTTTCTACAAGGCGAACAATTATTCTTTTAGACACAAGTAGTAGGTAATTGCTAGCATATTCATAGGTAGAGAGGTTTAGTCAATACTCAAAAAGTTTTTGCAGGTTCATGTTCTAGAGATAACTTTTAAAATTCTTTGTACAATGTTTATTTATTTCAAAAATCCTTTGAAAATTTTACCAAAGTATTATTTTATTTTTAAATACATATATGTATTGTTAGGTAAAATGATTTCATACGAAACCGAATCCTTTTGTATACTTTATCAACAAATACGTGCTCATATATGTACTCAAACTCATTCTATGCGGTTACTAACCCCATCTCTAATGAGTTGCACATTCTAGGGTATTACTAACCCTATCTCTCATGAGTCTTTTACCCCTATCAGGCTCAGGCGTTCGCTCAGCCTATGCTCTTATACCATGATGTGAGGACTTATTTCTTCGACTCTTAGAAATCAACACTAATACATCCTTAGTATTCACGTGCCATAAATTCAAGTGCTAGAGAAGCGGATTCTCAAGGGTAAGAAAGAGAAATAAGATAGAACAGAATCTCACGTATGTTATTTCGACATAATCTTTACAGCAGAAATTAAAATTCATTTATCAGAGTTAAACATAGACAACTATAAATTCATGTCCTTACAATGCGGAATACTATACTACACAAGTATGGTAGAAACAATCTTCAGAACAATCTTCTAACTTCATGCATTGAGCTCCATCTAGTTTCCTTCTAAACTAAACCTGACTACTAAGCTGCCCTGGAAAATTAAGGCACCCAGAGCTTAAGAAAAAGGGAAAATAAACTCTGGGTCAGTTATAGGACTGGTGTGAGAACTCAAAAAAGTGTTTTAAAAACAAAATGTTATCTCATAAGACCACGCTGCACATAAACACAGAACGGGTTTTTACCTTATGATACCAAAACATTTACGTAAAAATAATAGATATTATTTTTGAAGACATATATTTGAAAAAATTTGCAAGTAAACTTATTAATCTTAGCCGAAATTGTTACATTGATTAAATTCCAGCAATACTAGCCACAAATGCAGGTTCTAAAAACAAACTGGCAGACACTTATTGGAGAATGGATTCCATACAAATGACCAGGTGAAGGGACTATCTTCCGGCTAAAGGAATGTATTGAGGCCCAATAGATGGTCCTCTACCAAGACTAGACCGACCTACCTCTTCCTAGATAGTATCGAATATGTCATCACCATGGTCGTTACCGACCTATCCATGGATCCTTGTAGCATACATCCACATTAATTTAAACTTGAACGTTATAGTGGGTAGAAATATATTTAGAAGGGGATGATCATACACTAATGGTTGCAAACCACATAGCCTTGCTGCATCTATCCTGTTTCGGCCATTTCCGGGTGTGAGGCCCGAGGTAACAGTTACCCTTATCATAGCACATCATCTTCCATTGAATGCCACACTACCATTCCATCGATCACCATTGACTTTCATAAAAATACAACTTCCGAGCTCATATGTCTCGGAGATGGGTGTTAAGCTAAGAAAAGTTGCCTTCTCCGCCACTAAATAGATGTACGTTTATAAAAGTCAATGATGAAATCTCAAGAATGCAATGTTAGACATCCGTCCATACAAGTTTGTTCTCGGACTGAACGAAACCGAAGGCACTCTTCTACCACATCCTGTCAGGAATTATCCTGAGGATTAGTAGTGAAAAGTCCTTGCAACCCAAAGAGTTTTAGAAATGAAGGGACCGCTGCTACTTTAGTATTTGGGAGCTAATCAGAGTTATCAACAAGCAATCCTTTCACACCAAAATTCCTCGGTCTTCATCCTTCATTTTCTTTATCATGTCTTCATTTTTCAAACACATACATAGGTTCAAAGTGGATTTTTGATAGGAATTTCCCCATATCTGACCCCGGTTCTTTCGAACCAATCATCGATAAAAAAAGGTTTTGTGAATAGGGAATCATTCTTTAATTGATTAAGTTCTTTATATCAAAATCTCTTTTAGAGATATATATTTATAAAACATTTTTTTTAGTATATATGGAAATATTAAACCTTTCTTATTAAATCCTTTGATTTCATAAAACCCTTTTTAAATTCCAAATTGTTTCATCTTTTCTAGGAAAATATTTCAAATCATTTATTTAAATCTTAACAAAGATTTCTTAATTCAAATCCCATACTTTTATTTAGTTAAAACCATGTTATTTAGGATGTTAATCCAAAACTAGTAAATATTAAGTGAGAAAATCTATAGAAATCATCTAATTCTACTTAATATTAATCCCTATATTCAACAAATACTATAGACGGAATAACGGTGAAATCACCTTTTAAGAAGATTATCTTTATAAAATCCAAGTTGTTTAAATCTTGAATAATATTTTCTTTACCTTTTGAAATTTTGATTCGAGTAAAGAAGATTTACTATCACCTCCGTCGGGCCAGTCCTAACAGCCATGGAGAGCATGAAACTGGTTTTCCAAACCCAAGCCTAGACACTATCTCTCTGACACCCATAAGGCGGTCAAGTAATTTGATCAACTCTACATCATTAAAACATTTAAATCATTTCATAAATCCTTAAAATTACCTTTAAACACAGTATTAATTATTCAAAAACATTTACATAATATTTGTAAAAGAATTGTTAAGTTTAAAATCATATTTCAAAGGTTATAGAAAAGTGTTGCGAAAAAGTGCTACGGAAAGTGCCTTTTAAGCTATATTGATCAAAATGATTTTTATTATTTGAAAATTCATTTTTATTACTCATATCACTTTTAAAACATTTATAAGATTTATTTCATATTTTTAAACAATTTAAAAATATCATTTTCTACTAAATCCTGTTTTGGATCCCGAACTGCAAAACCACAATTTTTCCAAAAGCGTGTTTTGCCCATATCTCAAAATCTAGTTATCAAAATCTCGATTTTATTTCTTCTTTAGAAAATTTTGGATATAATAGTTCGGAAAATTCTTATCTCGAAGAATTCCGAGCTATTCCAACTTTTACACTTGTTTGACTTTTATAGCGCGAAATCGCGAACTACCGTTACACGACACGCTTATTTTTACCTAATTTTCTATTTCTTTTCAAACTTTACCAAAATACTTTTAAATATTTATAAAACATTTCAAATACATTTTAAACTATTTTTAAGAGGTTTAACAATTTCATATACACCATTTCATAAATTCAAGGGAAATGATTTCCTTTGTGTTTATCGACGTGTACATTCGTGGCTAGCATATATTTTCAACACTCATATGAAAACCAAAAAACTTGATGATCAAAGCATATTAAACATCTATCGCAAACATCATATCACTATTCAATATATAATATAATATAGTTTAGGAGTTCTCACCTTCATTTCCACTCGAACTAGTTTTATAGCGGCTATAGCCCCGCTATCTCGAAATGTAATTCCATGAAATTGTGCATGGATCCTCGAAATGGCTTGGCCTACCTTTGGAGCTCATGGCCTAGGTTGGGAACAGGGTGGAGCTCATGGCCAAGGGTGATGGAAGGTGGTGCCTTGGGTTTGGGAGGTGGAGAGATGGAGATTGAGCTTGTTTTGAGGATTTTAACTATTTAAAACTATATATTATGATTTAATTTCTTTTTGAAATAAATTTTGACATTATTTCTCTTCGGATGGAAGCCATTAAAGTGAAACAAATGCTTGAAAATATGAAGAAAAAGATGAATGAAAATGAAGAGAAGATGGTAGGGTATTTATAGGAAATAAGAGTATAAAAGAAGACATGAACACATCACTTTTATCACTAGGCTTCTCCAGCACACTTCCTCCTCCAAAATGCATGGCTAGAGCTTCCCCTATGTGCGCATCACTTCCATCCTCTCATGTATGCGCATGTTGACTTATTTAAGCTTAAGTAGTAAGAAATCTTTAAAATATATTATTTATTCTATATTATATTTCTTATACTTAATTATATTTATATGTATGTTATCATGTGTATGTAACATTTAAATGTATGTATATGTAGGTGTATAACAATCCGAATGTCTTCGAACAACTTTTGTTCGTTAAACCATTGAAATCCGTAGAATCGATTCCCGGTCACATTTTCATTCATACTTTAACGTGTATATATATGTAAATAAAATTCAAAAATAAATTTCTTATTATTTTAAAATAATTAAAATGATCATATTTGAATTATAAAACCATATAAATTAATATTAAAAATTATTTACAAAAATTGCTATTATACCGATAAAGTGATATAGATTTTTCCTTATATTTTCTAATCAATAAAATCTCTTTATAAAACTATTATAATGGATTTATTATCACTTTATAGTTGTTCAAAATGAATTATCACTTATTTGAAATAATTATTTAGTTAATTTAAAATAATTATTAAATCATTAAAACTTGATTTAATTTAAATAAATCTATTTTTAAATATGATGCCACGTTTCGAAATATATCTCGAGGAAAATTTCATGTAAAATATTTAAAATAAATTTATTATTAATTATTATCACCTGAAGCAATATTATTTGTATTATCAACCTTTTATTTGCAAAATTTTAAAAATAATTATAATTTATCAAAGTGATAAATTGACGGGTCGTTACATATATGTATATATATAATAATAAAATATTATTATTATTATATTTAAATAATTCGACCGTGTATATCTGACATATATATAAATTTTTTTAAGTGAATACACATATATAACATTCTAAATTTTGACAACAACAATACATATAAGAATCTCACCTAACTAACAATATAATAATATATTATATAATAAAATATTAATCAGAATTATATGCTATAGCACAATGAATAATATACCTAAGAACCAGTACCTTGTAGTGCACCTTGTAACGATGAAAGCTCTCCTCTTATAAGCTTTTCAATTCAACAAACAGCTAATTCTTGAATCGTATACATTTGACTATCAGATAGTAATTGATCTTGAATTGATTTAAGCTTGATATGCTGGGGCTCCAAGGCATTGAAGATGGCCGGCAATAAAAGGTAGGAATGGCAGAAAAAATTTATTTTCAATTGGAGTTAGAGGCGTTTAAACAGTGAATGGAAGAAAGAGAATAATGGATCTAACTAATCTCATGCCAGTTCTCTCTTAATTTGAGCCATCTAAAACCCTACAACCCTAACCAATTTGGGGCACCCCCTTAGTCTCTATTTCAACCGAAAATAATCACACATCATCATGAGCTAAGATCCTATTTAAACCCGTAAAATATACTATTTAATTAAATCTAATTTAGTCGCTTATCGATATGATATATCGATTGATATATTTATAACTAATATAATTATATTTTATAATATTTATTCCTGAAATCATAATCTAAATTTCATAATTAATATTTCTTGAGTATTAATTAATTGAATTAATTTTTAACAATTGTAAGCAAATTAAATCTTTTGGTCAAAAAAGAATTCATCATTTCAATTGCGTGACTCGTTAGGCATAAATTTGGTCAGTGATTAACATCGAACTATTCTAATGTTAGCATTTACAAACCATTTAGCAGCTGGTGTGACATTTTGACCAAATTTGTCGCTTACTTGACTTCGCTAAAATCTAATTTCACTTTACTAAGCATTACCTTGTTCTGACTTTTATTTACATCAGTTTTCTTCGTCAAAACTATATCACTTTGGACTTATGCGATTTGCTAATGGTAAAAATTCCAATATGGTCCACATTTAGTCCAAACACAAAGTTCTTAGTTCGATAATAACAATAATTATTAACCGAACTGCTTTGCTCAATGACTTTGACTTTGAGTTTACTTGGCTTGACCGTGACAATGACCACCCCATATAACCCAGGAGATAAATCCTCTTCGGTAACATCCCATTTTTTGAGTAATTATAATAAAATTTATTTTAAATTTATTAAAAAACTCAAATTTGGAATTTGAATTATATTTTTTAAATCCAAAAGTGTTTAAAAAAATGTTTTTGTAAAATGAAAGATATTTGAGGAATTTTAGAATTATTTTGGAAATAAAACAACTATTTTATCATTATTGAAAATTTTAAAAGTGATATTTTATTAAAGAAAAATCATTACAAGAATTGAATAAAATTTAGATCAAAACGCCTTGGGCGGAATTTTAATCGAAGATTGAATCACGGTAGGAAAATAATGCGGTTAAGTTTAAGGATGAATTTTTTTATTTAAAGGGTTTAAAATTATTTTAGCTATTCTCATGTGTCTAGTATATCACAGAAGTTGATTTTTCCATCTTCACCTTTTATTTTTTTTACGATAGGCCCCGCGTATGAATAATTCTGTAATTTGATGAGAGAGTGGGACACAAAAAGATAGGGACAGAGCAATTCATCTACAAAGAAACCCTACTCCATTCCTATATAAATACTGCTACCGCCTTTGCTTCATCTTCTTCGTTCAAAAACGCATCATAATGACAATTTTCAACAGGAATTTCCTCCGCTTCCACTACATCATTCAACTCATTTGTTAGAACTATTTTACAATATGCTTTTTGAATACCATGCACGTAATCAAGCATCAAAAAGTAATGGATGTGTCAATAACCAAAGAAAAGAAATATTTTTATGTGTGTGTATTATAAAGTTAGTGAGTATACTTCTTCTTTCTTCTTTATTGTTTTATTGCTAGTAACCCATCACTGGATATATTCCCTTACTTCATTATCTTATATTTTCATCACCATGGGAAAATTGTTAGTAAACTCATGTAGTTGCTCCTACGTAGATATATATTATCTTTACATATCAGTACTTCATTATCTTGCTCCAATCTTTAGTCAAAACCAAAATGTACAGAGCTTGTGCACATATATAAACATGTAAATCATTTTTATTTCATAAACTTTGATTATTGATACCCCTCAGACCATCAAGTATTAATTTATGAGACCAAAGAAAAATTGTACTCAAACCATCAAGTATTAATTGATGAGACCAAAAGCAAAATTGTAGAAAAATATCAAGATGAGCTATTCGAATAGCCTTTGCGTAGAATCCGATGACGGGTATTGATCGGAAAATGGTCCAAACAGTGTCCGTAGAGGAGGCGAAGTTCATCGTCAAGCACCGTATCGAGCCAGACCTATATGGACGTGTTCACTTAGCAATGGTGATGCTAGATGTGATGTTCGTTCTACTCGAAGTCAAGTATGGTGATAGCAGGAGGCAGCTACAGATCCCGACATGGTTGCGGACCTTGGTCGATTATTGCCAGAGTTGATGAGGAGGGTACCAGTGCATGTGGCATGGAGATCGATATTCGTTGGTGTGGTTTTTTCGGTCTCAGATCGCTGAAACAAGGGGCGGAGGAGCTGAAAACGCGAATAGGTGGTGGTGGGATGGTAGTGATGATTAGCGTCGAGTTGGCCGTGATGGTTATATCTAGTGCAGCTTGGGTTGTAGCTTCCAATGGTGGTAGCGGCAAGGTGTTTATTAGCTTGTGGTGGTGGCACGAGTGGTGGACGGTGTCGCGTTTTTGAGTTTCTAGTACATGAAGCTTGGCTTTGGGAAAATGAAAAAAAATATATAAATGCATATAAACAGAAGAAAAAGAAAGGTTTTAAAAAGTCCCTTGAATTTTATATATAAGGTATATAATATATTAAACTATAAATTGTAAAACTTCAATCGAACCCCCAAACTTGAATAGATTATATCTTCTTCATATAAGATCTGAACAGGATATGATTTGCGTCATCAAGATCACTATGACGCGTAGATAGTTTTAGAGTAATTTATTTATTCAATTGAGAAAGTATATAATTAGGGACAAATTGTATTTCTAAATACTAAATTTAAAGTATTTTTTCAAAATTGAAATAGAAAACTTATAATATTTTAAAGACGATAAAATAAATGAAATTCAAACATCTCTTTTAAAAATTCAATTCCTATATATGTAATTGTAATAATTTGAAATGGAATTCATATTTTCAAAATTTTAAATTTGAATGAGTTAATATTAGTTTAAATTTAAACTAGGATTAAAAGCATAGATCTTAATTAAATAATTCAAAATCCGCTTTGATTGTAATAATTTGAACTTGTGAGATTATATATTTGTTTGGATGATATTATACATGTTCGATTAGTTTAAACCCATCGTTTTGGTTGTTTAATTGATTTAAGCCTGATTATTAACATTCAGTGTCGTGTTTAAAATTATTATCGTTATAAATAATGTTATTATCTGCAAGTTAAACCATACTGCATGAATACAACAAATAAAATGTGCTATATGATGGGTTTAAAATGACATTTTAGGAACGAATGTCTTTTGGGATGGCCAAATGATTCAAAAGTAATAAATTTAAAATTCCTTGAGTTTGGCATAGGATTTGACTACTAGACTGCTAGTATCCATCCTCGTGGATGGATTCAAGGGTCACAAACTGAATCTTGACGACCTTGTCCCTCATTCACTGTGTCCAAATGATTTGTTGATAGGACGTATAAAGCTATTGATGATAATGAAGATTGTCAGAGATGTAGTGAAAATGAAGAGAAGTAGCGCCACCGATGGAGATATGATGCAGTTGATATAGTGGACTACAACACTAGTTATCATACTTTGAGATACCTTAAGAGAAAGGAAACAAAAGGATCATGTGAAGTGCACATCACAATTGACCGAAAGTGTATGGGCGAAATAAACCGAGATGACTTGCTGGGGCAGATTAGTCTATATAGAGGGTAAATCCACAAACAATATTTATCAGTGGGCAGTCATCCTAAGATTCCCAAGATGAGCAGATGATTTAAGCATTCTCATAGGTATTAGTAGAAAACTGAAAATGCTGTTTATCTCAAGAATTGCAGTTTTTCAATATTGATTTAAATTTACACAACACAAGGCAACTCATAAGTAAAATAATAGGATATGATATCCCAGTTGATTAGAGCTACAACTTTATATATTATATTGAATAGTGTCATGACATGGGTGTTATGACTGATTTGTGAAAATGGCGATTTGGGATTTTATTTAGCATGTGTGACCATATATGTAACTTATATGCCCTGTATAACCTAACATGACACACCCATTCATATTTTGCTACCCGATTATGCTCATAGTTAGATGTCTAGTCTGGCTCGAGGTTTTGTTTGTGACATCTCCTCAGGTCAGACTGAGGTTGTTATAAAAGTTCGATATAACATATATGCTTTGTGGGCGGTGATATGGAGTTGGAGCAGAGGATGATTGTGAATATTTCCTTTATTTATACTTATATTGAATTCTTATTCGTATTGATTGAGTTGATTTGATCAGTTGTAAATAGATATAAGATGATGTATTAAATTTTATTATGGTATAAAATTTAGTATTTTTATTCATTTTGATTCTATTAGTTAGGAATTTTTTATCAATGTCTCTAATACTATATTATTCAAGTCTATAACTTGTGTACATTGCCTTGCATCGAGATAAGATATGTATTATTTTAGATGTATTCAGGTATTGAAGCGTGTCCATGTTGACCCAAGGCAATGTATATACAAAAGATCACTCCTTCCATGTCTATTGATGTGTGCTATCAGACGATAAACTCCATTTGATATTTCGATCACTAGAGCCTAGGCGTCATATCTCTTGAATAGTGCTTCACTTCCAATGCTTCCACTCGACCGAACTATAGTAACTTGATGAATGTCGTGCCGTGATTTAACTGTAATCAAAGTAGAGCTTTCATATTGAAGATCCAAAATGTTATCAAGTCGAGAAAACTGTGTAAAGCAGTCACATCGATATTTTTTATTTGACCTTAGTTATATTAACCAACAGAAAACTATCAAATGAGTCATTCCATAGTTTTTCAATAACCATCAATATGTAACCACTAGATGCTCCCAACAGTCATAAGTAATACATTGTCCAACGTTTAGAGAGCATTACATACGTTAATCTTAACGGATACATCGATATCATGTCTCAATGCATCTTGACTAGGAACAATTAAAGTGGTGTTTCATTGTGATAAATTACTCACGGTTACAGCACTTTGTAATTTCTATCACAAAACATACCATTTGTGAATTTTCTATTAAATATACTTTTAATTAAATTAATTAATGTAACACATTATATCAAGTGTATAATAGAAAGAACGCCTTTTATTTCAAAGAAGATTGGTTACAGAGTTAGATACAAGTAACATATTGCATAATCTCCACTAAGGCATACCTATAACTCTACCAGTGCATACCTGATCGCTCGCTTTGAAAAATGATGGTCGGTCCACTCCTAAAATTCACACCCATTTTGTTACGGCACACATCTTAGATGGTGTTGACTTATATCTCTACCACCGTCAATAATGGAATACCTAGCTTGTAATCTACATCCACATAAAACCAGAGGGGAATCCACTTCTTGTTCTATTATTTGTTGACTGGCATCTCATTCTTGTCTCCTTAACTTTCATCTTTGTTGACGTCCTTCTTGAAAATCTACACTTCTTTCTTCCTCTATAATTCTTCCATTTTCTTAGCCATGGTTTTGTATATTAAAATATTTCTATATATAATAAGTTATCCTATGAAGATGAATATATAGAGGCAAAGAAAGCTGAGTGACCTCATATAATAATCTAAATTTTGGGATTACATATGTGATAATACAACGGTGAACAACACAAGTATGTTTGTTTAGCATGGTTGGATGGCTAATAAGTGTTTAGTCGAATATTAATTGTCGGTTTCACTTGGATTATTTATTGTTGAAAGTTGAGCAAACTAACACAAGTTGTGTTTGTTTTCATAGTTTTGATTAAAGATAAGTGTACACATCCAATGGTTTCTAGAGAAATGATGTGGATCAATGAAATTCCATCTATACACGATGTGAAAAATAGATTATGACAAAATACAGCTAGGGCCAATAAAGATGGTAGAGCAAAACACAAATAGACTATTCAAGATAATTTTATAAATATCTTGACTAATGTTTTTCTCTTAGAGCATCTATGCATAGACATGAGGTTTCTAATTGAATAAACAACTAATATTAAACATGAGTTCATTGAAAAGGTTGGTTTTCTTCTCTTCTTCTTCCTCATCTTCCTCAAGTGATGACATAATCATACATCATGTAATTTCCAAAAACAATTTTTAAAATCACAAGCACTAGAGCTTATTGTATTTCAATAACAGGGTGATGGGCATCAAGACAAGGTGGGAGTATAGTAGGCCATGGGAATTATAGGAAAAAAATAAACTATCCATAGGATTATAACCGAAGGATGGAAGACTATTTTGATGATGATCCTTGTTTTGACATAAATAAGTCTGGAAGGAGGTATCACAAGTCTCGAAATGTTTTTGAGTGTGTAATGAAGAAGTCAGGAGAGGCAAATGAATACTTTACTCAAAGATATAATACATGTGGACATATGGATCTATCATCGCAGAAAGTGACGGGTGCACTTAGAATGCCTGCTTATTGAGGAACTGCTGATAGACAAGATGAGTATCTTTGAACTAGGGATTCTATGAAAAATAAGTGCTTAAAAGAATTTTGGAAAATAGTGCAGTTAGATGAGGAGCATCTTAGACCACCAAATTCAACCAATATCCATCGATTATTAGTAGTGGTGAACAATGCGAGTTCCCAAGTATGTTCGGTAGCTTACTAGCAATGGAAAATTATCCAGTTGCAATGCAGAAGCTATTAGCACAAAGCAACCGAGGTTTCAAAAGCTGTAAACTCTTTAGATTTACAGACTTAGCATATATTTTTCGGTAGTCTAAGTTCTTTAAATGACATTAATGTTATACATCAATTTTGATAGAGTTAGGGGTATGCCTTTGGGGCAATTCTATAATTTACTATAGATTATTAATTCTATAACAAAATCTCATTTGAAATGAAAGGTGTTTGTTTTTTAATTAATATATTTGTTATATTATGGTATGTTAACTAAGTAATAGATTTAAATATATTTAATAGAAAATTCTTAAAAGATATTGTTTGTGATAATAATTCAATAAGTTATAATCAAGACAAATCTATCATAAAATTAAATAACTTATTAATTTAAATATTCATTTCTAGTTGTTTCAAGAAAGGATTCGATACATCCATTGAGACCATAACACATAATTCTTTCCAAATTTTAGGTAATGGCTGCTAAGGAAATCAAGAGATTATATACTGATAGTTTTGAATAACTATGGAACGATTCATTCAAGAGTTTCCTATAGGTTAGTAATAATTGGGTCAAATGGAAAATCTTAAAGTGATGATATTACAAAGTTCTTGGCGACTTGAGAATGTTGTTGAATTTCATCGTTGAAACTCCACTTTGATTATAGTAAAATTATGGCATGGTATCCATCGAACAATTATAGTTGGGTCTCAATTGAAGCATTGGAAGTGAAACCCTTTCGTCACATCAGTTGTATGTGGTCGATATCACGATTAACTATAGTCAACTCAAAGTCAAAATCACCAGCAATGGTAGTATGATTAAACGTTATTGAACAAAAGACTTTATTTATGGACTAACTAAGTTAAATATGGACGGTATTGGAATCTTGGCCAAAACCAAATTCCATAAGTCCTAAAGTGATATAGTATTGATGAAGAGAATCGATATAGATAATCGTTGCTATAAGGTACCGCTTGAATTTATAAAATTTGGATCTTACTAATGAAGTCTGTAAGCGATAGATTAAGTTTAAACCATCACATTATTAGCTAAGGTAACATGTAATATTAGTTTTGAAATGTTCAAATATTAATTGTTCGCTAAATTCACATGTGTGAATCACACAATCGAATTTACTCAGTCTTCGAAATAGTACTTGAAGTAGTTGATTTATAATAGTTACAAAATAGTTAAATTAATATTTACGAAATCCTAATTATCATTTTATTTATATATGGAATGTCGTCGGTGATAGAGTTAGAGACATGCCCTAGGGTAATTTGTAATTTTTACGTGCATCTAACTTGATAACCAATTATGTTTGAAAAAAACATGTTTTGTTTCTGTTATATACTTGATAAAATATGTTATATTAATTTGATTAAAATTATATTTTATAGAAAATCCATAATTGGTACCTTTTATGATAGTAGTTACAAAGTGTTGTAACCATAAGCAATTTATCACAATGAAATAAAATGTATCATTTAAAATATTCCTAGTCAAGATGTATCGAGACTAGATACATTTAGACTAAAGTACATAATGCTCTCCAAGTGTTGAGCAGTGTTTTACTTATGATTGCTAGGCACCAAGGGGTTATATACTGATAGTTATTTGATTACTATGGAATGACTCGGTTGAAAGTTTTATGTTGGTTAAAATAACTAAGGTTAAACATAAAATATTAATGTGAAAAAATAACATAGTTCTCTTGACTTCAAAATACTGTAAATCTTCAATGTGGAAGCTTCACTTTGATTATAGTTAAATTTTGGCATGATATCTACCGAATGATTAAATTTGGATCGAGTGGAAGCATTGGAAGTGAAACGCTATTCAAGATAGGATTCGCCTCTTAAGTTATACGAAGCTAGTATCACGGTCAATTGAAGTCAACTCAAAGTTAAAGTCTTTTACTAGAGCAGTTCAGTTAATAATAATTGTTATTACGAAACAAGGACTTTATGTTTGGACTATAGAGTTGAATATGGACGATACTAGAATTTTAACCATTACAAATTCCATAAGTGCAAAGCGATATAGTTTTAACGAAAAGAATTGGTATAAATAATCATCACAACCGGATAACGCTTAATAAAGTAAAACTGGATTTTACAAGTACTAAGTAAGTGATAAGGTTTGCCATAATGTCCCGCCACCTGCTGAGTGAAGTGTAAATGTTAATATTTGGATTGTTCAATAATTGTTATAGATTAATTAATATTTATAAAATGTTAATTAAAAATTTATTTGATATGTATTGAATGACATTAAACAACGTGCATATAATAGTTATATAAACACAAATCTATACACGATATTGATACACATTTAAATTGGATTAAAATGCAATAAATATTATTTGGTCATGAAGTGGATTTGAGGCCCATATGGTGCTTGTTATTTTATCCATAATGGGAGTAAGATAGGCCGACCATTTGATGGATTATGGGGGTGGTTTAGAATGTTTAAAAATAAGAGAATGGGTAAGAGAAAATTATGGAACCTTGATCCTACTTTTACTCTCTATTCTCTCCTATATATAAACATCTTAACCTTCATTTTACTTTAATCCTTTTGCTATCTCCATCATCCTTCTGTTGGCCAAAATATACCCCTCACCTCTCCTTAAATATTAAAGAAATTAAAAACAAATTAAAATAAAATAATCATTGATGGGAAGACAATTCGGGGATACCAACTTCTGGATTAGAATTGGATTCAAGAAGTTCACTTCTTCACTTCGACATGTGAGCTTTAGGCCTTAGTGAAAGGTACTATTCTAATTTAATATTATATATAAATATTTATATGAGCATTGCTTTTTATATTGTTTTGCTAGAAATATCATGAATTGGTATATTGGCGGATTGTCACATGTTGATGGTTGTATATATAAATGAATATACATATTAAAATAAAATAATATTTTTTTTGTATATTCACTTGCACATGCATTCGACCTGAAAAATAATTAAATTTATATAATAGTATGTTGTACAATTTTCAAAGTTCAAATATAATTTAAAAGATAGACATAACATAATATATGTTTTAAAAACTTTATAACATTTTTTTTGGCAAGGCCAGCTGGTTTCACTTTTTATTACGGACGTCGTAAAACATTTAATACAGGAGTAAGGTAGAAGCACCTTAATTAATAATAAAAAAGGAAAATATAGCATTGGAGTGTGTAGAGATGCCACAACTACAGCATATCACCAAACGACTAGGTCCCCTCAGAGGAGGAACACCATCGTTCGCTATCACATGGGCAAGTATCGAAGGTGCGTTGCCAACTAAACATGCATAAGGACGAAAAAGCAATACAAGACTAGGGTCATAAGCCATAGAATCAGGAGAGTGTACGATAGATCGGTCCTATGTAGAATCATCTAACATGTTAGCATTCCACGCCGCATGCTATCCATCAGAAGAGAGCACTAGAGATAGACCAGAAATGCAGTAATGGAGGCATTTGAGGTCCTGCTCATCATCGGATACAAATCTGAAAAAAGAATCCTCCATGGGATTATAACGAATATTTGAAATGAGATCCACCCAACACCTCTCAGACTCAACCAAAACAACATACACCCGATGAGGCATAGGATCAAAAACATATAATGGAACAGCTAAAGCAACAGACGCAATGACGCACTCAATGGTGGCCGGGGAGGCAGGCCTAACATCAAAACAAGGAGTAGGAACCGTACTAGGGAGGTCTGAAAAAGAGGTTATTTAAACTTTATAACATTTAATATTATCATATAAGCTTTCAGCAGTAATAATTTTTTTTGGATACACATGCACACACACTATTATTCAATTCAAAATTATTAAATAAAATGTATGAAAATAGGTGTTTATTAATAATATCAAATACACATTATAGCTTTGAAAATGATTTAATAGTTATTTATTTATTTATTTTATATGGTTTTAATTAATTATAAGTTTTTAATTATTAAAAACCAAAAACTAAATTAATAAAAAAATTAGCTTTTTCTAGCAAAAGCAGCAACAATATATATTTTTAAATATAATTTATACATACATACATACATACATATAATTATAACTAGTTTTATGTTTATATGTAATATATGTATAGATAAATTTAAAACATATAAAGAAAATCATTTCAGATTTCGTATTATAAATATGCTAAATTATTTACAAAATAATATTTAAAATAATTTTATAATTTAATTTATTAATTTATATATTTATTTGTATTTTTGTATATGCATTTTAATAAATGCTTTGCGTAAATAATATATAATCAATAGTATACAATATTATATGATTATAATTTTACAATGCTACATCTATATATATATAGACACACACATATATAATATTTTGATGTACACACAAATATATATATACATACATATATATATATATATATATATAGACAATTCATTTTTATACGCAAGGGGCTAATATGTCAATTGCGGTGTAAATCTCAACATCTACACACGGGAATATCAAACCATGTTCACATTATCTTGTTATGCGTGCATGCACACAGATATGCTTATATGATATGCATGTATAAAATATAATAGAAATTATATAAAAATATATAAATTTAAATAAATATTGATTTTATTTGACAGAAAATTTAGAAAAGTTATGAATGAATTAGACAAAATACCTATTAAAGATTCAATAATGGATTTTTTTAAAATTTACCCAATTCCTCCGCTTCGGGTTTGCCTAGTTTTGACAATTAGTAAAATGAAGTAGCATCAAGAATTTTTCGGGGTAATATAAGTAATTTATTGGGTGCGTGTATGATAGTTATATATGCGCTTATCGGTATACGATATTAATAAGTATTTAAATTAAATAAAATTACTAGTAGGTTTAGTAGCGTTTTTGGTCCATTATGGATCCTTGTTTTGGTCGGCCTAATGAGGGGTAAGAAGGGGTCTCGGGCATTTGAATTAGTAAGTGAAAGATATATGGATATTTCGCTTCTAAATTCAAATAAAAATTCAAATCAAAGGCTCTACTTATCATTCAACCATTGCATGTTCCTCTTCCATCTCTGGCCGGAAATAAGTGACCCTAGTTTATACTTCATTAAACTCTAATCATATGTATTAAATAATTTGATTTTCGCATGCACTTCATTTGCAATGAAGGATGCATATCTGAGAGATCAAACGAAACTGTTGGATCAAAGGTGAATTATAGGCAACATCTTATTGGATACATATTTATTATGATTTAATATATATGATATGTATGATGTTAATAGTATATTTGCACTTAATTATCACCACTTGTATATGTGTGTTGTTTTTCCATGAAAAATTATATGTCATTTATCTATGAATAGTTAACAGTTATCTTCATTAAATTTAATTGAATAATTAATGAAAAATGTTTATTAAACTGAATTTATGTGAATCTAGTTTGTAAATCGTATTTCAAAACAGTGTTTTAATCAACTCTTACACATATATTAAATCGAATTAATTAATATAAATATATATCCTATAAGTTTATATTCTAGACAGTAAATAATTTATTCAAATTATTTTATAATAGAATATTATATAATTAGTTTTATATTTAAATATATATATATATATATTTAATATAATATACATATAAAATATTATTATTTCAAAATTTAAATAAATAGTTTTTTTAATCAAAGTGATATTATGTACATTTATATTTTTTATAGTATTAATAACTTATAAAATGTTTTTACATCAACTATATTACAAATTTATTATTGCAATAATTATTGGTGTATATAAATATTTATGACGAATTTAACATTATATATATATTTCACGAAGTCAACGTTAAGATATTTGAAATCTAAAAATGCAAATCATAGATCTAGTTTCAGATTTGAATTCTTCTTAATTATTCAAATTTATATATTTAATTAAAAATTCAAATTTTGAATTTAAACTAATTCAAAATTTGTAAGATATTTTCTAAATGATACTTTATACTTAAACTATATTTTTGAATTATATAATATATATATATATATATATGTATACGTCTATCTTATGTATAAAATAATAATTTTGGCCAGTAACATATACACTTACATATACACATTGCCAAATAGTAGATGTAAATCCCCACATCTATCTGTATATATTCAACCATGTACGCTGTATGCTACACCACATGTGCACGTTTTATATACATAAGCATATATGGTCCGCACTTAAAATATATAAATTATATTTAATTAAATTCATCAATTAATTTGATTAGAATCACTAAATAAAATATGATTTTATTTAAATTAATTGGATTGGAGATAATATACCCTTTAGACTTCATAGGCGTAATATGCCTAAAGTATTTTTTTTTGAAATCTACCTATTTCACCCGCTTTCGGTTGGTCTAGTTTCAACCATGGTATCAAAGTTGTAATAGTCTAAATTAGCCACTTTAGGGCAACTAATAAATTGTACTTACCATTTGAGTATCTAGAATAATACGTCTAAGTTTAGGGTTGGATAATCAAATATTTTCCCTTGCCTAGCACTGCCTGGCTCAATAATAGAGTAAGCCAAAAAAGTTGGCCCAATTGTAAAAGGATCAAATTAATTTGTGCATTGAGCCAATTTTCAAAATTAAGTTCGAGGGTGCAAAAAAATATTTTGAATTTAATATATAAATTAATTTTATAAATGTCATAAAATAATTTTTAAAAATTCTTTTTGAAAATAAGTTAACATTTTCAAAATTATTTAATAATTTAAGTAATTGGATTAAATAAATAATTAATTAAAAATAAACATATATATTAACACACACACAAACATATCTTTGTGTGTATGTATCTATAAATGTTATAATTGATTATATATATATATAAATATATCAAATTGTTTATGGTAAAACACATGTTCTCTATTGTGTGGGTAATAACTAAAAAAATTGTTTATGGTAAATTATATATATATATTTGATTGATTATTTAATTAAAATTATTTTAATTATATAAAAATAATTACTATAAATTAATTAAATGTTAATTAAGAAAATAAAATGCATATATATATATATATATAATGATATATGCATATAAACTATAAGTCTTAAAGTTAATATTTATCTTAAGTTTTATAAGATGAGTCAAATAAAATTTTGAACGACTTAGCTTTGCTAAAAAAATTGTTTATGGTAAATTATATATATATATATATATCTGATGTATTTAATTAAAAATTATTTTAATTATATAAAAATAATGACTATAAATAATCAAATGTTAATTAATAAAATAAAATGCATATATATATATATATGTATGTATGTATGTATGTAAAATGATATATGCATATAAAACTATAAGTCTTAAAGTTAATATTTATCTTAAATTGTATAAGATGAGTCAAATAAAATTTTGAATTTTAAAATAGTTTGATTAATTAGTTAATTAAATTAATAAATTGAAATTAACTAAATATGATTGGTTTAATAATATATATAAAAGTAATATATAAGTTAATTAAATTATAAGTAGTTATAAATAAATTAAACTTCTATAGTATGAACGTATAATATAAGTGGCACTAAAATAAAACCAATTTTGGTTTAAGAAATAAGTGCATGCATACACATACCGTGATTTTATATTTGTCCAACACGTAAAATCATTATTGTAATTGATAAGAAATAAGTTGCTCCATAAATCGGTATCACTCAATTTAAGGTATATATTAAAAAGATAGTGAATGTTTAACTTTACGAAGGCAGGTGAGTTCTAACACCCACTAGAGAGATTAAAAGATTTCTAGGTTTTTCTCTTAAGGTTTTGAGAAATATAAAAGTCTAGTTGGAGCTTAATAGACAAATAAAATCGTAGCATTTAAGCTATCTAATAATATTTTCTATGTATAAATTGTCCTAATCTACTTAAATCGGCAAAATGAAGAACAAAAAACTATTTTCAAAAAATGATAAGCTCATCGAACCAAACTATACCGACTAGCTAGGAGCAATTAAGATAGCACTCACGTATGAACGTTTGGTCGTAAATAATCGGACCTTAAATTGAAACATAGGTAAGCTAATCCCGAGAAAACAAAGCTTATAGTACTTAGGTAGCTAACGACGAAATTGCTTAAGTTTTCTTGTCGTTTACATTAGACAAGCCATTGCAAAGGAAAAGCGAAAACATGATTATCCCCCAAATCTTCAAAATCTTTTGCTATGTATAGAGAGAAATCTCTTTACGCAAGGTTTAAGGTTACTAAGAAATTGTTCAACATGAAGATGAGTAAGGGCAATCGCATTGAGGATTTCATCTTGACCATGAAAGGATATATTGATAGACTTTCTAAGCTAGATGTTAAAATAAGCAATGAATTGTAAGTGAATTTGATCGTAGGTTTGCTGACTTCGTAGATTTAGATATTCATGTCAAACTACACTATGAGCAAGTTGAGTGTAAACCACATCATGATACTAAATATGTTGAGGTCAACTGTAGGATCGCTCAAGGATCAAAACACGATGTTAGCTGTAAAAGGTAAGGCCATGTCTTTGAAAGGTTTTGAAGAAACGAAACTGAGGCTCTAAGAAAGGCAAGAAGGATGGTCATACCGACAAAGATGAATGTCATCAGTGTCACAAGAAGGGGCATTAGAAGTGCAATTGTCTGGACTATTTAAAGATGGTCAAAGAAAAGAAAGAAAATTTTTCTTCCATGCTTCGAGGTATGTTTATGTTTCAAAAAACTATTTTTCAATCAAGAAATTATCTTAAGTTTAAAATGATAGATCTGGAACTCGTATTTGTAATTCTTTATATAGACTGAGGAGTAGATGACATGAGGCAAACGGTGAAATAAGGCTTTAATGTTAATGGATCTCTAGTAGATGCAACTGCGGTTGGAGACTATCACTTGATTTTGCCGAATGGATTTGGGTTTATTTCGAATAATTGCTATTATGTTAGGAATTTTGTTTATATATGTTTCTAGATTGTTTGAAACTAGTTTTGATCTTCATTGTAAAGACATTATTAGGAATATTATGTTTGATGGAATTATATCTGCAACAATTTTTTAGATAATAGCTTTTATATACTTAATTTTAATCTTCTCTTTGCTGTTAATAAATATTTTGTTGATATTAATAGTTACTTATGACACTGCAGGCTTGGTCAAATTAGTAGGAAAAGACGACATAAACTTAAAGCAACGGTCATCTACCGTCATTAGATTGTGAATCATTTGCCATATGTGAGTCATTTCTCAAAGGGGAAATAACCAAGCACTCCTTCAGCAAGAGTAACGAAAGAGTCAACGATCTCTTAGGCTTATACACATCGGTATGTGATGCCCAATGCTTATAGTGACAAGGGATAACTCTACTTACCTTGTAACTTTTACTGATGATTTCTCAAGACAAGGATATGTATATCTTACGGTGTCTACGAGAAATTAAAATAGTAGAAAAATAAGGTAGAAAATTAGACAAACCATAAAGTAAAATATTTCGAATAGATGGAGGAGATGAGTTTGTTGGACATGAACTTCAACGGTACTTAAAAGATAATAGAATTATCACTAAGTTTACTTCACCCTATACTCTACAAAACAATGGTGTCTTGAAAAGAAGGAACCAACCATCTTAGATACAGTTTATTCGATGATGAATAAGGTTGAGTTACCTTTTTCCTATTGTGGATTTGTGCTAGCAACCGTAGCGCACACATTGAATATGATGTCTACTAAGTCTGTGCCTAAGATGCCATATGATATGTGGCATAGGAAGAAACCCTATCTAAATTATTCGAAGATGTGGGGATATTCAGCCTATGTTAAGAATGTTGGCCCCAATAAACAAAAGACAAGATCGACACCATGTAAATTTTATAGGATATCCTTGGAATTCTATAAGATATATATTTTTTATAATACCGAGGAACAAAAGTTTGTTGTTTCCAAATATTTGTCTTTTAAGGTAAGGAATTTCTATCAAAATAAATTAACAATGAAGTTTTAGACTTGGATGAGATTCTAGAAGTAAACATAGAGGTTGAACTGGTGAAAGAATCAAATTCACCACTATATGAAAATACACAACCTAATATAAGGTCTAATTGGGAATCCAGAGCACCACAGAGATGCTGTGGTTTTCTCGTGGTTGGTGAGAAAGAGGACTGCATCTTAGAAGGTAACACTCCTCTCTCATCCCAACAAGCACTGTAGAGTAAAAACTATGCCTTTTGATTTGAAGCTATGAAATTTGAGATGGATTTTATAGATGACAACAAAGTATGGACTGTCGTTGACATACCCGAAGGGATAAAAACCTACCGGTTGCAAACGAATTTTTAGGAAAATGCTAAATGCAAATGGGGAGGTAGAGACCTATAAAGCATGGTTAGTTGCAAAATTTTCATCAAATTCAAAGCATTGATTATGATGAAACATTTTCTCCCATAGCCATGCTTAAGTCCATATTGATAATTCTAATTATCGTCGTGTTCTATGTCAATGAAATATGATAGATGGATGTGAAAATGGCATTTCTAAATAATGATTTAAAAGAGATCGTTTGCATATCACAGCCTAAGGGTTTCAGGGTCAGTGGGAGTGGGGAAAGACATGCAAATTGTTAAGATCACTTTATGGTGTTAAGAAAGCTTCAAGTGTTAGAATGTCCAGTTTATGTTTCAATGATAACAGCTACACACTTATACACACACACACCCACACTTTATCAAGATTTCAAATATATGCTACAAGAAGACACCTTGCTCGAAGATATTGACTCAAAGAGAAATATAGAGAAACAAAGATCTATCGACCATACTACAGTTACTAAGGCTATTCTTCTATAAAGAGTCTAAGATAAATATTGTTAAGATCTCCTTAAGTATATATGCATACACGATCACACAGTATTTCACATGCATTAAAATTAAGTTGGAAAACTGATTTTACTACTCACCAACGTTTGAGGTAAAACCACAGACGTCTGTGACAATTCTTAGGTTAAAATTTTCCAAGGTCACAAACGTCTGAGGTTTTACCACCGACGTCTGTAATATGAAAAAACTATCAATTTTGATAAGATACTTTTGTTTGATACAAAAAGATACCACCCTTCTTCGAAAGTTTGCAGCCATTAAAATGAATAGATCTTCTCAGATAGTAACAAACCTTCATTTGTACCCTTTTGAATCTATAAATAGTTCTTTGATTTAGATGAAGAAATTAACTAAATTGAATTAATTGAATCATTTCTCTCTTGATTTCTCAACACTTTATTATGTATACATTTCTCATATACTCTCAATCTATTATAACCAAAATATAATTTTGGTTAAACCGCTACCTATAACTCAAATCATTCACATTCACATACTCAAAGGAGATCATAGGAAGATTTGTACTATTAGTCAAAAACTGTGTTATTTAGTACACAAGATTACCAGAGTTATACTTTCGTATTAGCCTATTCCTTAAGACAAAGCAAGGATCGGTTCGTTAAATAAAATATCGAAGGGGAGCTTGGGATTGGACGTAGGACAGGAGTTCCGAAGCAGTATAAAATATCTGGTTTGATCGTTTCTATTATTTATCTTACATTCAATTATTATACTCTGCTTATCATAGTTAAAAATATACATATATATAAGTTGCATTATTTATAAAGATCCTATAGGCTTTCATTAAGGAGTCGGAAAAAGTGCTTAAATATAGTAACCAACATGTTTGGTTTTTATTAGAGTACAGAGGAAGCATGCGTATATTGGAAAGAACAAAGAAGTGTTATAAATTCTTAGTCTAATATGTTAATGATTTTCTCCTACTTGGAAATGACATTGGGTTAATGCTATCAATTGTAGGATCGATTTCACCCTAGAGAGGGGAGTGAATATGGCAATAGTAATAATTTAATGAAGAAATATATAAAATAATTGCAGCATTGATAATAACAGAATAATAGCAGTACAGATAATAGCAGATTATTAAAAGCAGAAATAGAATAACACAGATTTACCCATTTTCGGCAAAACCCTGCCTACATGTTGTCCCCGAGGTTTCTACTGGATATTAACTAGTCAGATGCTTACATACGTAAACTCGCGACACCCGCTATCAACTAACCTAACTCTACACTCAAAACTCTGCCACAATTCAGCCACTGAGTTGCGAATTCTCAAACTACACCACCATAGTTCATCCCCTAGTCACACGACCAGAATTATATAGAAATTTAAAAGAAAATTAAAATTTAAAAAAAAATTTAAAACACAAAACCCTATACAATATACCCAAATAGAGAAAATCGGCCCAAAAAAAATCCCCTTTTCTATTTATCCTCTTGTATATCTTCAGCCCCTGTCCTCTGCCTTGTTTTCTTTTGCTCGAGTTGTTTCTCTATCAAAAATTAGGGCTTTGCCGATGAGGCCGTCGATTGAATTGATAGCTGGTCCTTCAAATGCTTTCTTCGATCTTTGTTATTTGCTTAGCTATGGCTGCTTCAAATTGTGGCGAGTTCGATTTGAATAAATTTGGTACGTGATTTCCTTTGCGACTTTCGTTGATATGCTTGAACTCAAATCGATTCGAGTTATTGATTTGAAACTATGCTCTGTAATATTGTTTGAACTCGAATGCTTTAGTAGCCGACGATAAGATTGGGTTTTATAGGGTTGAAAACCCTAAATTAACGTTCTTATTTTTGAGTTGAATTCTTCAATTAATTTTGCTATGTGGTTCAATTTTTGATCGACCAATGGTGATGATTTGTTAAATTCGTATATTTTCTTGATGTCCTTGCTTGATTACCATGGCTTTGATTCTGACTTGTTCGTTATTTACTTACTTTAGTCGGGTTCTTCTTTTTCCCTATAACTTGGTCACCATGGCTTTGATTCTCTGGCATTTTGATTTGACTTGGTTATTTTGAAAACAATCATTGTTATCGCCCGGCTTTGACATGATTTGAAACTTGTACAACCTATTACGTGAATTTCTTTTCTCCTGTGACTTTGTTTGAACTCTACCTTGATTTTTGTAACTGCAAATTGACCCACGGCTTCACAGTTTTTAATGTATATTTGTATGTCACTCTGTTTTACTTGAGTCTTGTTGCTCCCCTTATTGTCGCTGCATACATGAATGGTTTGCTTTGAGTTAA
The DNA here is from genome assembly GCA_030765085.1 of Allium cepa. Taxonomy (NCBI): domain Eukaryota; kingdom Viridiplantae; phylum Streptophyta; class Magnoliopsida; order Asparagales; family Amaryllidaceae; genus Allium; species Allium cepa. Next base: position 134,177,079 of record CM060940.1, on the reverse strand, counting down.
TCGTCTCCATACATTTATACAAGTATGCATGTATGTTTACGCATTTATATATGTATGCTTGTTTGTTGCACCATTTAATTTACTTGAAGTTATAGCCTCGCTTGCATATAGTCTGGTTGCCTAGAGTACATTTGTATATGCGATGTTGTGTTCATTTTTTTGGGATTTTTGTTTCACTGGTGGTCTTATAATCTGGTTCACTGGTTCTAGTACCTTTTATAGCTTGCTTGTGCACATTTGAGTTTGTGTTGTCTATTTTCAAGTCATGTTCATGTGTAAGTTTCCATTCCTTGTTATTTTGCTTCGATTGAAATATGGAGTTGCTTTCGATTGATTGCTGCTTGGTTGCACTATGCATTTCCTGGCATCATCTTTTGTACAAATTGAAGTGTTTATTAATGATCTAGGTTCTTTTATGTCTGACTGCATGTATACGTGTGCAAAAATATGTATATATGTATATGCATCCTCCTGCTTTGTTGCTATTTGATGTTGAGGCTTTGCTTGCAGTCAAGTTCATACCTGAATGCTTGATATGTTTACTTACTGTTTAAAACGGTTCATTTTATTCTTTGATCATATGTACTATGCATATATATATATATATATATATATATATATATATATATGTTCTGGTCTTTATGTATATGGTGAACTGAAAATTTGTTTCAAGTGCTAGTTTTAATATGTATTCTCTGGTTTACAGAGTCCTTTGTTTCGCTTGAACTTGCACTTGGTTTTGTTCCATACACTTGAATTTAAGTTGTATTTGTTCTTGTAGTATGCATTGCAATATGTAACTTGCTTTGTACTTGAGGTGTTGATCCACTTGGTTGAACATATGCTGTGTTTATCTGAAAGTTTTGCATTGCTTTGTTTCCAGTTCGGGTGCGCATGTCCTTGAGTCTGAATTGTTCATTTTGTCTTTTGAGTTTACCCGTTAGAACTGTCTTCATGTGTACATCAATGTATGTATGCATTTGCTGTGCAGTTGCGGTCTGACTGCATTTAATGTATGCGGTCTATTGCTCTTTTGAATTCTGGTCATTTCCATTTGTATGCATACATACATTTGTGTGTGTATTCATTTAGTCCTTGTTAGAACTGAGCATGTTTGTTCCTTTCTTTTGATACATGTGCATTGTATCTGAGGTCTGGAATACTTGATGTTGTTGCCACTGCCTGCTAGGCTTGAACTCTGTATTCTTCACTGCACATATGGTCTTTCCTTAGAGTTCACCACTGCTTATGTCTGAACTTGTCTGCATTGTATCATGGGCTTGAATGTCGCGACCATTGCATTGAACTTCATGTTGTTTGAGTTTGAATGGTTAAGTTGTTTTCATGTGTACACATTGAAATTTTGGTCGAGGCTTGTTCCAGTCATTAAAACTTGACCATTCTATTTTTATTTTTGTATTGCACCTAAGTTGAACCTAGCTTTGTTCGGGTTTGACCTTATGCTCATATCGTGACTTTATTTGTATTGCACTTGTTGAATCTAGCTTTGGATCGGGTTTGATCTTGTGCTCACCTTTCCCTGAAGTTTTATGAAGTGTATATCGGTGTGCACGGCCTTGTGGCATGTACAGTGATACACTGTGCATGTCACATGTTGTTTGCGTAGATGAATTCAAAATAAATGATGATGAACAATTCAAATAACTGAGGCAAATACTATTTTCCAAAATACACATTTTTTTACACTGCAAAAATATTTCCTTTTCAATTTTACCGCGTCAGTGTTTATTTTGCAGATAATTCAGATGCTGTATACAAAATGGAATACAGTTGAACATAAAATATGCGTTAACGAGTGATATGTAGTGAGGTGCAAATGTATTTATAGTGAAAAATGTGATGTAACTGAAATTGTAATGTAACTAAAAAATTTGTATATATTGTGAGAGCTCAAATTTGTACTATTAAAAACTTAATAAAATATTTGTTTGAATATAATATCCTTTTGAATTTAAATTCTGTGTTATTTATTTTATTCAGCAAATATTTTTTTAATTGTGTTAAAATAAAATAGTACAATAACAAATACATTTAAATGAATATATATATATATATATATATATCTGTGTGTGTTTATTATCATCAAACAAAAATCATATACTAACATATTCAACATCAACGAATGCTTGGTTGTCCAAGAGATTTAGGAGAAGTAGCTATATTCTTAGTATAACAATTTATAAAGATAGATCCAAGAGGTTTCTGAGATTGTCCTAAGCCCGATACATAAATATCGTACTAAATATGTTCAGTATGAAGAATTCCAAGCGTAGAAGTGATCCGATGCAATATGGAATCATCCTTTCTAAGAAAAACACTCCTTATACTGGTAAGGAGAAAGTGCATATGAGATGATACCATGTCCATCTGCTATTGGTTCTATTATGTATGCTATGCTATGTACTAGATTAGATGTGGCTTATGCGCAAGGATGCATAAGCCGATACCGGTCTAATATCAAAGAAAAACATTGGACGATAGTGAAATATATTCTTAAGTATTTCAGAAATACTTATTCCTTATATATAAGAATGAAAATCTCCTTATGAAGGGGGTATAGATTCAAGCTTTCAGAGTGATATAAATGATAGTAAATCGATATCTAGTTATGTATTCACATTGGACGATGGAACGATGTCTGGCTATGTATTCACAGAACTTCCCAATCGCGATGACAACAGTGCACATGCTGACACCTTAGCAGTCCTAAAGGGAGTCGAATACTAATTCTACACTAGCTCTTTCTTGCTCACCACGAGAGGCTCCGCAATGCGGCTTCCTACATCCCGACGGACATGTTATTTCCCTTTCGCTTCCTTCCAAGAAATCTTAAGCAACTGTTAGGCCTTATGAACCCTATCACGATTCTAATGACGATGGTCAAGGTAATGACGATGGTTAAGGAAATAACGTAGGCCAAGAAGGCCAGTGAATGTCGATGAAGGAGAAGAAAGAGTAGTGGAAAAGAACATAGCCGGGGAAGGTGATGAAGGAAGATGAGGTGAAGAAGGAAGAGGAGAAGAAAGAGAAAGAGAAGGAAAAGAAGAAAGAGAAGGAGGAGAAGACAGTGAGGGCGAAGGAGATGACAAAGATAAGGACGATCAGGACTACGGCCTCGATGAGAATGAGTCATGCGAGGAGACATCCCCTAAAGGAACATAGTCCCTTCCCATCTTACTTGAAGCGCATGGTGATTAAGTCTTCATAGCATTCCATAGTCTAAGTCTAGCACCAACTGGAAAGGTGACACCTCCTACAAGTTCTTGAGAGAATATCTTTGGTTCTTTGACTGAAATTGGTAGCCTTTATCCCCAAGTCCTTTTTTGGAGATCTTCTTACCGAAGGTGATGAAAATCCATCCTTGTAAATCCCCAAACATGGTCCTTAGAGTACTTAGGGAAATTCCAAAACTTCACACACTTCTAGGATCATGAATACCAAAACTATGTGCTCATTCCTAATCCGTGCTCTAGTTCTAACATATCCCTTCTTCTTTTCAGGTACAATATAAAGAGATCACTACAGCTGCCTCCGCTCGGGAGTAAGCTAACATCACTCATTAACTTTAGATGCTTATATGTGAAATGGTAGCTCACACCAGGAGACTAAAGATGAGAAAAAGAGAAAGAATAATAACATGAAGAGAATAGACTGATAGAGTTGGAGTAACCCTAGGGGCAATTACGTAATTTGTTGTATATATCTAACTCAATAACCAATCTTGTTTGAAATCAAAGGTATTTTCTTTCTATTATGTACTTGATATAATGTGGTTATATTAATTAATTTATTTAATTAAAAGTATATTTAATAGAAAATTCATAAATGATATGTTTTGTGATAGTAGTTACAAAGTGTTGTAACTGTGAGTAATTTATCATATTGAAAACAAATATATCATTTTAAATGTTCCTAGTCAAGATGCATTGAGATTTGATATCGATGTATCCGTTGAGACCAGGGAACGTAACGCTCTCCAGATGTTAGACCTGTGTTACTCATGGCTGTTGGGGGCATCAAAGGGTTACATACTAATAGTTTTTAGATAACTACGGAATGACTCACTCGGTAGTTTTCTATTGGTTAATATAACTAAGGTGAAACAGTAAATTTCAATGTGACTGATTTAAATAGTTCTCTCGACTTGAGAATACCATGGATCTTCAATATGATAGCTCTGCTTTAATTATAGTCAAATCATGGCATGACATTCCATCGAGTGATAATAGTTGGGTTGAGTGGAAGTATTGGAACTAAAGTATTATTCAAGGGAGGATTCGTCTTCTCGGTTATATGGGGTTAGTATCACGATCAACTCAAGTCAACTCAAAGTCAAAGTCTCTAGCCAGGGCATTTTAATTAATAATAATTGTTATTATAGAACCAAGGACTTTATATTTGGACTACAGAGTTGAATATGGATGATATTGGAATTTTGACCATTACCAAATTCCATAAATCCAAATTGATATAGTTTTAAATAAATGTCACAACCAGTTAATGTTTAATAAACAAAAATAGGATTCTAATGAGAATAATTAAGCGATCAATTTGGATAAAATGTCACACCACCTATTAAGTGACGTGTGAATATTAACATTTAAATAGTTCGATGTTAATCACTGACCGAATTCACACCCGCGAGTCGCATAGCCGAAATGATGAATTCTCTTTAGACCAAATGATTTAGCCAGTTTATAAAATTTAAAATTAATTAATATTTATGAGATATTAATTATAAAATTCGAATTTGATTTGAGAAATAAAAATTGTTGTATATATATTTATAATAGTTATAATATATTGATCGATATGGGATAACGATAAGAAATTAAATATATTCACATAGGCTTAAATGGGGTAACTGCCCATGAAGTTGAAGGAAAAATTTTGATAGCAAACATTAGGTATAGGGGCGATCAAAACAGAATAAAAAGGTTTGTGATGGACGGTTGAGATTTAGTCATAAAAGATATGTGATGTGATCCACTTTTCTCTCTGAATCAACCATTGTAAAAAGAATCCTAACACTAACTTTAGAGCACTTTTTGCTGCCTTCTATCTCCTTCATCCTGGCCGAATTACATCCTCCAAAAGCTAAAAAAACTCAAATCAAATCGATTCAATTAACAACTATTTGATAGAAAAAGATTCTACCATTCAGAACTAGCAATCTTCTAGAATCGAGAAGTTTCAGAAAGTGCCGAACTCATCATTACAGGTGGATCTAAGGGCATTAGTTCTAAATAAGCGTTCAGTTATATATATATAAATATATATATATATATATATCTGTGTGTGTGTCTATACATACATACATATATATATATATATATATATATATATTATACATAACCTTTTTTTAACTGTATGTTGTTCACACACATATTGTGATTTTTTTACCAATACAACTTTTGTATTGGACATATCTACTAACCTTTATAGTAAGGCATATATATCTTATACATACATACATACATACATACATACATACATATATATATGCATGCATATTTTTAGTTAATTAACCGACCTTTAATTACTTTTATAATTAAACTATTTTAATTTTGAAAATTTATCTTATATATATATGCACATTATGCTTATGTTATCTTAAACACTTTAAAATAACATAACATATGTCAACATACATAAAACATGCATATAATATTAGTTAATTAACTCATTTAACTAATTTATATTATTAATCTTATTAATAATTTTAAATTTCAAAATTAAAAATTACATAGTTTCAAACATTTTGAAATTTATGTTATATTTGTGAGAAATGCGGATTACGGATCTTAAGGATAGAATCAACACTAGAGGAGGGGGGTGAATAGTGTTTTAAGGAATTACTGATTCTTTTTGAATTTATATTAATTCGAACACAAATGTATGCAATATTCGGACGCAGATACGATCACAGAATCAAATACAGATGCAGAAATAAAGTAAGAACAATAAAGGAAAGAACACACCGGATTTTATACTGGTTCGGAGTTACCCTACATCCAGTCCCGCACACAAGTACGGATTTCCTTTCAAAATAAATTCTTACAATTACACCCTCGATTTCAAGGCCACGAAGTACACCACTCCAGATTTACAATCCTCTGGGTAGAGATACTTCATTTTACGGGCAACAAGTTCACCTAATTGATTTCACAGGCTACAATCACACCTTTTCTTGCTTGATTGATTTCATAAGCTATAATCACACCTTTTATCACTCAATTAATTACAAATAAGCCTATAACTCTGAATAGCACTGAGATCTAATTGAGACAGTGATAGAGAATCAAACCAGAAATGATTTAGTTAGATTCAATGGTGATTTCGGTAGAGTAATGGTAAAAATATATATAAAGAACCGTGGAAGAAAAAAGAGGAGTGAAATCAGAGAAAATGTGTATGTAAATTCATTTAAAATAGTCCCTATTTACAGTAGAACAACAACCATGTCCATTCATGAAAGGATATGACGAATAGACACTTCCTTTGAAATTCAAATTTTTGAAACAAGCTGCCACCTTGTCGACAAGGGTATATTGGGGCTGTCGACAGGCCTATTTAATTTTTGATAATTTGTTTCTCTTTGAAATTAACTTTAATCTTGTATTAAAACTATTTTTAAACTTTATAAATATACTTAACTATAGTTAAAATACATAAATAAGTATAGAGAATAATTTTTGGTATATTTAAATTTTTTTCTATATATTTAAATCTAAGTATAAATATCAAAAGTTAAATATATTACAATTAAAAGATAGTTTAAATCCAAGGATAATTTTACTTTGAAGATAAAGATTATTTTGAGGCTAAAAGTATTTTAAAACCAGGGTAGATGTTTTTGATTCTTTTAAAAGGAAGATTTTGATATCATTTTGAAAACAAGATATAATTTTGTAAAACATTTGAATAAAAATTAATGGATACAAAACAATATTCCACTAGATTTTTCGTAGGTTCCATCCTACTTAGGGTTCCATCTCTTTAACAGGCTCAAAGTGGATTCCATTCCACGAATAAAATGGATTTTAAGACGTCAGTGCTTTTTTAGGAGTTTTAAAAAAATTCTTAACTAAATTACTTATTATAGAAATCTTGAACTCTTGATAATCTTGATGCTCATGAGTCTTCAATCTTGATATCTTCAGTCTTGAACTCTATACGGTACAGTCTTCATTCTTGGTACCTGCATGGTTAAATCCTACATATACATATATGTCTAAACTATAATGTTAGTATTTATATTTTATGATCTTATTCTAAGGTTGTTGTCATCAAAACCATCTTCTCAGGGACTAACAATCTCCGCGTTTTTGATGATGACAACCTTTGTTTATAAAATATTACTTCTATCCTAATAACACCTCCTAAAACAAATAACCTGTAATGACTCGAAATTTTAGAAGCCAAAAATTTCAGATAGTTATGAAAAAGAAGAAAGAGATAGAAAAAGAAGAAGAAGAAGATCGAAAAACAACATCATCTCACATTCGCAGCGGATAAAATATAATAATAAATAATAACAGTTTACAAAAGCATACTATTTTGTCGATTACATTCCAATACATCAGAGTTGCACATTTATACAGACACTGAATATACACAAATACCATGCCTCAGATACACAACAATATTGTACAGCGGAAAAACTCTATACGCTCTTGCCATCCAGCTCGCCTCCTGAGCTCCAGAACGTACCTACTTGAAAATCTGTAATACTCGGTCTGGCCCGAGCACTACACCAAAGTAACACCTGGGTCAGGCTGGAATCTAGCGTGAATAAACCCATCCAACATGGAATACAAAGCATATAACTTATATAGAACCTGGGTAACTCATGTCAATTCACAAAGCCATAATTCATTATAGACATCACTTATTTCACATATAAATTTGTAAATACTGAAGATTTAGATTTAAATCATCCAATTCCTCCAAAACACTTCACTCCAGCATAAAGATTCCACATATCAATCTATAAAAATTCGAAGTGGTTTCGGGTATTTCCTAATACCCGCTCCCGGCCTCTTCGAGTCTCATGTCATCCTAACTCAAGTTATCCAAATGAAATACACAACATTTCATATTAGAGATATCAACTCATTCAAAGCATCCAATACCATTCAATCATTCATAAGCAAAGCTTAATCGCATACAAATCAATTGAATTGATTCTAATTGAATTCCGAACCTCACTCACTTAGATTCCTTCATTAATTAATTCCAAATCGATTAATTAATCAACCCTTCATTTTTCATCTTAATTAATCATCCTGGATTAATTATCTTCCAATTACATTCAAGTAATTATCTTTATTTAATTTCACAATATTAATTATTCTTAACCAAATCAATAAGTAATCTTAATTACTTCATAAATTAATTAACTATATTAATTACATTAATCCTTAATTAGTTACATTAATTACTTCCTCATAAGTCACTTATTGATTAATTCGTCTTAATTAATCAATCTTTAATTACATCGTTGATTATATAAATTAATGATTTCCAATTATATTCAATTTATCCTAATCTAAATTAATTACATTAAATAATTAATGGTTAAAATAAACTGAAAATATTAATCATTCTTGATTTATCTCAACCTATAATTAACTATCTTTTATTTGCTTTAATAAATAAATTAATTATTCCTCAATTAACTACCTTAATTATTCTCTTGATTAATTCCACAAAGTAATTATATTTAATTAGTTACATTTAGTATTTATCTATCAAACCATCCATTGATTTCTAAATTAATTAAACTTCATTAATAAAATAAATCCTTAATTAATTCAAAGCCCCAAATTACTAAATTAATTAACCCAATTCATTAATTAATTGAATTAGTTAATTATCCATTTTAATTACCCTACTAATTTAATGAATCACAAATCATTAAGCTCTTATTAACTTTAAAATAAGGCATTTTTCTTATTTATGATTTAAGTTTAAAATAACCTAAAACCCGAATACTTCGAGTCAAGCAACAATTTACACAAGAATCAACCAAAACCAAAGTCACTAGATCATCAGTTCACAGTGCACATCAATCAATTCAATCATGCAAACAAATATTTAAATTTAACCATTCAAATTTAAATAAAAATCCAAAAGGGTGAGATTTACTCACCTTTGATTTTGCGATCCAAATCCGATCTCGATTTGTTTACTCCAGATTAAAACATTGTAAACACAGTTATATGATTTATTAATATTTACATAATCGATCAATCAACTATCCCTCTTTACAATTTTTATTTAACTAATAATTTAATCTAATCTAATAATTCCTCTTAATAAATCTTTTAGTAACCAAATAAATTAAATATGTCAATTGTAAAATTTTACTACCAATCCCTTATAAAATTTTCTTTCAAAATCCTTGCTATATAAAATATTTTCTGTATTAGAATATATAAATTGGAAAAATTACACTCATCTTAACGAAATTTTTATTTTTCTTCGATCTAAAATTAAATAAACTAACAACACTTAGAATTTAAATCCCAAATTACCTATATCTAAATTTTTCTTTAATTAACTAATTTTAAATTTATTTATGAACAAAAATTTAGGTTAGTTTATACCTTCTCTCGATGCCTCTCGCTGAGTCACGCGCTTCCATGGCCACTTACTTCGCCTCACGATCTCTCCAACGAACTCCTAACCACGCTCTCTCCGCGATCATCCCCACTAGGAGAAGCTCGACCACGCGAAGATGTTCGCGACTAGGAGGCTTCACGCGCTGTTCTAGGAAGTCGCGATCTTCAATATCAAATCGAGCGAGGTCAATTCATGGCCACCGGATGCTATTCGATCCCACAATCCAAATCTAAGCTTCCAATTCGAGAATCACGGCTCAAAATCTCAACAATCAGACACCCTAGTTGCCAACATCCCATCGACTTCACTGTCGACTTCCCCAAACCCAAGCCGCACCATCCAAAAATCACCCCAGAGCGAAGCTAGAGAAAACGTATGAATTTAGGGACGAGAGTCGAATTTCCTGTGATGAAGATTTCGAGCCCTTCGATTTTTTTTTATTTAAGTTTTGCTGTTGTTTGAACTGCTTTGAGGGAAAGGTATGGTTATATGACATGAAAATGGCGTGCATAGGAAGGAAAATGATTGACCAGCTTATTATAAGTTAAAACTTTCCAAAATGTTTCGATATAAAAATTCAGTGCGTTTACGTATCGTACGCTCACACAAGAGCTCCAAACATTATGAAAATCAAAATCCGATAATAATGCAATATTACGGACCCAATGGAACTGATTTCGTCGAAATCCGAGACTGTGCCTCGGAATGCTATTTTTAAATTTAATTTAAACGGTGTATTTTCAAAACTTAGCAAAACATTTCCAAATTCAATTTTCAACACTTTCACTACCATCAGTACTATCAATATAAATTTTATAAGCCTTCAAATTATTTTTAACAGACTTAAAACTCCATATTCAACATTTTACCCAACTTCAAATTATTAAATTCAATATCTAAACTATATAATTCAATGATTTAATTATCAAGTAAATATTGATATCTTGAATTCAAGTTAAAATTAACTTTTAAATATTTTAAAATCAATTAATTATTCCAATTTAAATTATTAGAAATTTCGGGTCGTCGCATTCCTCCCCCTTTAAAAGAATTTCGTCCTCGAAATTACTAGTTAGGAAGAAGGGTTCAAAACCCGTTTACCTTTTCCCAAAACTCACAATTCAACATCCTACCAACTATCTTTTATTAAAGACCCACTATCGCCTTAACCAACTTCCCAAAACCTTCTATAGTTTCAAACAATACCTTTTTTCTCAATCATTTAAATTTCAATTTAAAACCAAATTTGGGATTATCAAAATTTTCTTAAAAATTTTCTAACTCTCTAAATTCCCGAAATTTTTTGCCAGCGTCTCCTCTGCGCGACTAGCTCGATACTACTACAAAATGCCCTACGGGCTCCCAAATTCCAAAAAGAAAACAAAAATCCAAATGGCTAGATCCAAAACCCAATCCAATTTCATACAGAAATTTAAATACATACATTTTTGTCGGGCAATCAAATTTATCTTCTAATATCAAATCCAATATTCTTTTTCTCTTTATAATATCTGCATAACTTACCAGGCAATAATATCCAATCATAGCCCTTTTAAAATTATTTTATACATTTCCTTACAAAAGTTTTCATATCCATTTCTATTCAAACTAGTTTTCCCCATTTTCATACGAATTCAACTTACTTTCAATTTTGAATATTGAATTTTATCTTTCAAGTATAACTGATTCATATTAGTTTCATCTACTAATTTACTTTAATTTCCAATTTGAAATTGTTTTGTCGTTAACAAAATTCCTCCTAAAAATTTTCAAAAATTTTCTAACTCCCAAAATTTTAGAAATTTTTTGGCAGAGTCTCCTTTGTACGGAGTAGTTTTTGCAATTTGACAAGAGATATAAATATGTTTACATTAACCCACACGATCAGAAAAGGCAAAAACAGTTCATATTTTCTATTTTTATTGCGTACGCGTACCTTATTTAGCATTTTAAGCATGCGGCTTATTTATTTTAGCAATTAGTGCATTCAAATCCAGCCAAACGACCTTCAGGTACCTGTACTTACTTAATTTAAATATGTAAGTGCCATATATAGAAAATCTATTACATTTCACTTATTTTCAATAGCAAAACACATGTATTTCATAAGCAACAAGCACCATAACGCTTCCATAAGCGATTTATATAAGTTTAAAGATAATTCAATTGCTTTCAACCAATTCATAAGCCATTTCATTCAATTTTAATGATTTGCAACTCAATTTCTTACATTCAATTGATTTTTAATCTAAGCAAATCCACATTCACTTCAAATGATTCAAAATCAAGTTTATTTAATCTCTATCAACTCATAGAATTTTAATTACTTTTATTTACGCCAAATGACAACTATTTTTATGCAATTTCGACGATATTCGCGTAACAAAGTATTTATTTTTAGTTTATAACTACTTTAAATTAATTTCAACTCATTCTGTATGTAATTCCATTTTAAATTTATTCACTAACCATACATATGCATTTCATTTCATCTCTGCATCGTTTCCATTTTTTTAAACTACTCCATTGAGCTTGACAATACTCATTTCTTATATTAATATCCATTTTCCAGATATATTTAACCCAAATCCTTATTTAATGTTCTACTATTCTTACTCGAAACCAAGCTTTTATTTAAGGAATTTTGCTTCAAATTAATTCGCCTCATAACTTAAGTCCATTTTGATAATCCAATCTCAGTTAAAACTTTGATTCAATTTTTATTCAATCAGACTTCATCCATTTATTATTTAATCCCATTAACCCATTTTATATTTTTAATTCACTTACTTAATTCATTTTCGAATTTATTTTATTAATACAAAGCCATTCTCAATTTTATTCCTATTCACTTAGGTTTTGTTGCAATTCAAACCATCCCCATTTCGATCCAACTCTATTTTATTTTTATTTTTATAACATCTCCACTTATTTAATTCATTATCAAATCCAAGTCGAATTCTATTTACAATTCGAATTCATTTCCAACTCCATTACTACTTACAATTCATTTGTTTAATCGAGTTAAATTTTATTAACATACTCTATCAAATAATTATTTATTAGCTTACTTCCAATTTTTAAATCAATATTCGATTTTATTACAAAAATCACTTCATTAAATTTTTCTGAGTTTAAATTTTGTTTTTCATATTTCCAGCTTGGATTTTCTTCCATTTTCCAAAATTCTAACACCTTTATTTTTTAAAATGCTTTTAAATTCACATAATACTATTAAAATAACTCTTTATAAAAATACTTTTTATAACTCGATATCTCAACCAGTCCATCCTTGTTCTCACAGAAAATCAGTCATACGTTGATCAGGCGTAGGACTGAAAATCTATAAGTACTTGGTAAACCCGTTTTCAACACCCAGTGAAATACTTGGAAAATAATTTTATTGAAAATATCGAAAACATTTTTTGAAAATAGAGGAAATATCTTTGGTGAGAATGCTCTGGAAATCATCACCCCCGTCCATGGTCGTAGTTACATTCCAGGGTTACGTTGCCATCATAGCAAAAGTCCATGTAACTGTAGGCTCTCCGCGGCCTCTCGATTACGCCATGGAACCCACGACAGATCGCAGTTACATACCAGGGTTACGTTGCCATCGCAGCAAAAGTCCACGTAACTGTAGGCTCTCCGCGGCCTCTGATTTTCGCTGTCGAAATGAAACTTCTTCACTCCTACATAGGTCGCAGTCTACCGATATAAAATCAAACGCAGACTGTTGGCTCTCAGCAGCACACACGACTTTCGCTATGTTACCATAGGTCGTAGTCTACCGATATAAAATCAAACACCGACTGTTGGCTCTCAGCGGCACACACGAATTTTGCTATGGTATACACTACTCATAATCCCCAGGAACTAGTTTTGTCCGGACTCCTCACAGGATCAACTTTAGAACCCCCCTTGGGGCTCAAGGTAGCACCACTCGATGGCACTCCTGAGAAGTTCATTTTCAAGGGAGCGCCTTTTTCCCCAGAGCCATCATCAAAACACTTTATACTATACACATATAGTATTTTTCAAATCATACACCTAGTATGATCTCATACAAAGCTCCTTTACACAAAATCGATTATTCCAAAATCGATAATTCTCAAACTAGGCTTTCTAAATTTTAATATTGATTTTACCAAAAATCAAAAGCCTTTCCAAATCCAAAGGTTTCCAAAACCTTTTTCCAAAATCCTTATAAGATCCTTTATATATATATATTCAGATATATATAATTTTTAAAAACTTTGGATCCTTTCCAACTTGTATAAAACTCCTCTTATACTTCAAACACCTTCAAAAATTCTTTTCTTCTGGCAATAGATTTAACAATGGGAGATTTATCTTATATAACAAAGATATATAACTTTGTTTATTCAAAATCAAACATTAAAATTTGATTACTCCTTCCAATATCAATTTCATTCAAATTTGTACGATGTACACTTATCATCCGTACGCTATACTAATCTGATCGCTCACTCGATCACACAATTTCACTTTCGAACTAGTATCGTCCACCCGACTTCCTAGTGCGGACACAGATCTGATTTCTTGATTAGAAACCGTCATTCTCCTTGCATAGCTATAACTATGATAGAGAATATCCAAAACCAATCAACAATTCCATATCCAGGTTCGCTGTCAAAAATCGAATGAAAAATCCCAACTCGGATCGATAGCTATCTTGAAATTCTATGCTCGAATCTGGATCAAATCTCTATGCGAATAGAATAATATAAGTACATCCTACGTATTTAATTTTATTGATTTTTAGCCAAATCAATTTCTCTTCCTATTCACATTTCCTTTAATTTCCATTCACTTATTTACAATTGCTTCAATTCCATTGAATTATCACTTCAATTCTTATCTCGGTTGGGTATTCAATTAATAACAGTTTGAACTCCGACCAGTTTATATTTATAAAATAGCTTGAAAATTTTAAAAATAAACAAGTAGTTGAAAAATATTTATTAGTTTACAAAATAGCTGTAAAATAGTTGCGTAATTGTAAAATAGTTGATAAATAGCTAAATAGTTTCAGAAATTTTAGATAATCGCAAAATAGTTGTAAAATAGTAATTAGTTCGTGAAATAGTTGAAAAATTGTTAAATAGTTCCAAAAATAATGGTAAAACAAATATAAAATAAGTTAGCTTTAAAAAGAAAGGTTGTATATATTTAATAGCTTGGAAGAATAAATTTATATCAAAATAATTTATATTGAAAATAGTCTAGAGTTAAACTATTCACTTTCCCAACAATTCAATTTAAATTTCCGCTTCCATTTAAATTGACCCAATTCCAATTTGAATAACTCCAATTCCATTGGATTTGATTTATTCCCCAATTCAAGTTGAATTAGTTCTCAATTTCTTTCCAACTTTAAATCAAATTCCATTTGATTCTTACTTATTCAACTCTATTTACAGTTCCAAGTTATTCAAATAAATTTGGACTAATTTCATATTGAATCCGCTTCAATTTCAAATCATTCCCACTTAAGTTTGAAACTTGCATCAACTTGGATTTCACATCACATTCCAAGGAAAATTCAAAACTCAACCTTAGAGTTTATTTCCATATTTATTTCCTTTACACACCAGGCTACTTTTAAATTTTTAAACCACCCTTGGTTTTAATTTCAAAACAAATCCCTTAAAAGTCTTCCAAACATTTCTTGTTTTAAAATAAGACAATATTCAAAATAGTCTGAATTTTATTATTGTTATTTTTTTTAACTCTTTGAAATAATTGATTGTCTCTAAACTTGGGTTTTAAAACTTCATAATCTTTAAAACCCACTTTAATTAAGAAGTTATACTCATCTTATAAATTTACTTGATTTGGCTTACTTAATAACAAATATATCATTATTAAACACAATAACTATTTATGATAATACCCAAAGTTATCATATCTAGATACCAATTCCTTTTTATATTATTCTTATTTCTATAAATTCAAGATTAAATTCAGTTTGAATCCATTTCAAACTTACCTTTATTTAAAGCTTTTAAACAATTTAATTTCTGAATTCCAATTTTAGAATTTCATTTTCAATTAATTAAATTTTAATTTGGTTGTATTTTCGTTTTTACTTAATTTAATTCCAATTCAAGATTTCAATTTGGTTGTATTATATTACTTCTTAATTTAATTTCAATAATTTAACAACCAATCGCCTTAATATTTATTAGAAGAAAACATCACTTTATATATCAAAGTATATTTTATATAAAACCATTTAAAATCTTTATATAAGAAAATAACAAGTACGCTCTCATATATATACACTCAACTCATTCTAGAGTACTTTGGACTCTATTTAATAAGTAATCCCCACCAGAGCCAAGGTTCTCGCTTAACCTTTTAGCTCTGATACCAAATGTAACGACTCGAAATTTTCGAAGCCGAAAATTTCAGATAGTTATGAAAAAGAAGAAAGAGATAGAAAAATAAGAAGATCAGAAAACAACATCTCACATTCGCAGCGGATAAAATATAATAATAAATAATAACAGTTTACAAAAGCATACTATTCTGTCGGTTACATTCCAATACATCAGAGTTGCACATTTATACAGACACTGAATATACTCAAATACCATGCCTCAGATACACAACAATATTGTACAGCGGAAAAACTCTATACGCTCTTGCCAACCAGCTTGCCTCCTGAGCTCCAGAACGTACCTACCTGAAAATCTGTAATACTCGGTCTGACCCGAGCATTACACCAAAGTAACACCCAGGTCAGGCTGGAACCCAGCGTGAGTAAACTCATTTAACATGGAATACAAAGCATATAACTTATATAGAACCCGGGTAACTCATATCAATTCACAAAGCCATAATTCATTATAGACATCACTTATTTCACATATAAGTTTGTAAATACCGAAGATTTTGATTTAAAATATCCAATTCCTCCAAAACACTTCACTCTAGCATAAAGATTCCACATATCAATCTATAAAAATTCGAAGTGGTTTCGGGTATTTCCTAATACCCGCTCCCGGCCTCTTCGAGTCTCATGTCATCCTAACTCAAGTTATCCAAATGAAATACACAACATTTCATATTAGAGATATCAACTCATTCAAAGCATCCAATACCATTCATTCATTCATAAGCAAAGCTTAATCACATACAAATCAATTCAATTGATTCTAATTGAATTCCGAACCTCACTCACTTAGATTCCTTCATTAATTAATTCCAAATCGATTAATTAATCAACCCTTCATTCTTTATCTTAATTAATCACCCTGGATTAATTATCTTCCAATTACATCAAGTAATTATCTTTATTTAATTTCATGATATTAATTATTCTTAACCAAATCAATAGGTAATCTTAATTATTTCATAAATTAATTAACTATATTAATTACATTAATACTTAATTAGTTATATTAATTACTTCCTCATAAGTCACTTATTGATTAATTTATCTTAATTAATCAATCTTTAATTACATCGTTGATTATATAAATTAATGATTTCCAATTATATTCAATTTATCCTAATCTAAATTAATTACATTAAATAATTAATGGTTAAAATAAACTGCAAATATTAATCACTCTTGATTTATCTCAACCTATAATTAACTATCTTTTATTTGCTTTAATAAATAAATAAATTATTCCTTAATTAACTACCTTAATTATTCTCTTGATTAATTCCTCAAACTAATTATATTTAATTAATTACATTTAGTATTTATCTATCAAACCATTCATTTATTTCTAAATTAATTAAACTTCATTAATAAAATAAATCCTTAATTTATTCAAAGCCCCTAATTACTAAATTAATTAACCCAAATCATTAATTAATTGAATTAGTTAATTATCCATTTTAATTACCCTACTAATTTAATGAATCACAAACCATTAAGCTCTTATTAACTTTAAAATAAGGCATTTTTCTTATTTATGATTTAAGTTTAAAACAACCTAAAACCCGAATACTTCGAGTCAAGCAACAATTTACACAAGAATCAACCAAAACCAAAGTCACTAGATCATCAGTTCACAGTACACATCAATCAATTCAATCATGCAAACAAATATGCAAATTTAACCATTTAAATTTAAATAAAAATCCAAAAGGGTGAGATTTACTCACCTTTGATTTTGCAATCTAAATCCGATATCAATTTGTTTCCTTCAGATTTAAACATTGTAAACACAGTTATATGATTTATTAATATTTACATAATCGACCAATCAACTATCCCTCTTTACAATTTTTATTTAACTAATAATTTAATCTAATCTAATAATTCCTCTTAATAAATCTTTTAGTAACCAAATAAATTAAATATCTCAATTGTATAACTTTATTACCAATCCCTTATAGAATTTTCTTTCAAAATCCTTGCTATATAAAATCTTTTCTGTATTAGAATATATAAATTGGAAAAATTACACTTATCTTAATGAAATTTTTATTTTTCTTCAATCTAAAATTAAATAAACTAACAACACTTAGAATTTTAAATCCCAAATTACCTTTATCTAAATTTTTCTTTAATTAACTAAATTTAAATTTATTTATGAACAAAAATTTAGGTTAGTTTATAACTTCTCTTGATGCCTCTCGCCGAGTCACGCGCTTCCATGGCCACTGACTTCGCCTCACGATCTCTCCAACGAACTCCTAACCACGTTCTCTCCACGATCATCCCCATCAGGAGCCGCTCGACCACGCGAAGATGTTCGTGACCAGGAGGCTTCACGCGCTTTTCTAGGTAGTCGCGATCTTCAATATCCAATCGAGCGAGGTCAATTCATGGCCACCGGATGCTATTCGATCACACAATCCAAATCTGAGCTTCTAATTCGAGAATCACGACTCAAAATCTCAAAAATCACAAACCCTTTTTGTCAACATCCCCTCGACTTCATTGTCGACTTCCCCAAACCCAACCGCACCATCCAAAAATCGCCCCAGAGCGAAGCTAGAGCAAACGTATGAATTTAGGGACGAGAGTCGAATTTCCTGTGATGAAGATTTCGAGCCCTTCGATTTTTTTTAAGTTTTGCTGTTGTTTAAACTACTTTGAGGGAAGGTATGGTTATATGATAGGAAAATGGCGTGCATTGGAAGGAAAACGATTGACCAGCCTATTATAAGTTAAAACTTTCCAAAATGTTTCGATATAAAAATTTAATGCGTTTACGTATCGTACGCTCACACAAGAGCTCCAAACATTATGAAAATCAAAATCCGATAATAATGCAATATTACGGACCCAATGGAACTGATTTCGTCGAAATCCGAGACTGCGCCTCGAAAGGCTATTTTTAAATTTAATTTAAACGGTGTATTTTCAAAACTTACCAAAACATTTCCAAATTCAATTTTCAACACTTTCACTACCTTCAGTACTATCAATATAAATTTTATAAGGCTTCAAATTATTTTTAACAGGCTTAAAACTCCATATTCAACATTTTACCCAACTTCAAATTATTAAATTCAATATTTAAACTATATAATTCAATGATTTAATTATCAAGTAAATATTGATATCTTGAATTCAAGTTAAAATTAACTTTTAAATATTTTAAAATCAATTAATTATTCCAATTTAAATTGTTAGAAATTCCAAGTCGTCACATAACCCCCCTTAATCTATGCCTAACTATCCTATTTTATACTTCTCCCCCTTTGTCATCAACAAAAACTAACTCCAAACCATATAACTCCCCCTTATTCTAATACTATATGACATGTGATTATAATGATAGTGTTATCATAAATAATGAGCACTTAATTCTAAAAATAAAACTTAGTCCTTAATTACTAACTATCCTAACTAAGAATCCATATATGATAATACTTATAATAGTGATAGTGTGAGAATTCAAATATAAGAATACAAATCTTTTATTAATTATATATTGTTATATTTACATTTGCGTAGAAAACATAAGTAAAATCATATAACGAAAGGAGAGAAAAGAAACTAATGTGTGTCCTTGCAAATGGGAGATCTATGGACTGAACAATTTGGGTAGTGGAAACGGAAATTTCCACGTTATTCGACTAGATTTCTATCCTTGTCAAAGCACACTTCACCAACGCAAACAACTTTTTCGTCATCTTCAGCGTGCTCTTCTTCCATGAAGGCTTCTTCTTCTTCTTCCTCGCTATCCTCTTGCGCTTGATCTCCTAAAGATTCTTCATCAATCAAGATGGGATTGGCGTGATTGTCCATTAGAAACTTTTGCAAGTTTCTAAGGATTTTGCCTTGCCGTTCTTGTTCTTTGGCCATTCTGAGTTGCACTACTTGAATTTCAGTCATTAGTTGCAATTCATCCTTCAAGGAATCCTCCATTTTCATCATTCATGCAAGCGTAATTCCTTGAAATGGTCCAGTAGAAGGAGAAGGGAATGAAAAGGTTGAATTTTTATTTGATTTGGAGGAGGATGTCATTGTTTAATTGTTTTCAGAAGATAGATTAGAGAAAGGACAGAAAGAATGAACAAAATTTTGAAATAAAAAGAATATATAACCACTTATTTGAATTTTGGTGGGAAAATTTCAAAAGAAAAAAAATCGTTACATGTCGACAGGGGTAAGGGAGGGTTGTCGACATGGTACCTATATTTTTACTATTTGATTTATTTTAATTTTTTAATTATACTTTGTTATTTATATTCTATATTTCAGTTATTAAACATACCTAATTCTCTTCTTAATTTAGTAAATACAGATTCATTTAAGGGTTTTGTTAGGATATTAGCAATTTGGTTCTGGGAATTGATATAATCAAGAGTAATTACTTCCTTACTTATAATATCTCTGAGAAATGATGTCTGATATCAATATGTTTAGTTCGAGGATGATGAGTAGGATTTTTGGATAAATTTATTGCACTAGTATTATCACAATAAATTGGTGATTTTGAGATATTTAAACCAAAATCTTTTAAAGTTTGTTTCATATATATTACTTGAGAACAAGCCAAAGCAGCAGAAATATACTCTGCTTCAGTTGTTGATAAAGAAACTATGTTTTGATTTTTACTAAACAAGGAAAACAGAGAATGCCCAAAAAGTGACAAGTTCCACTTGTACTTTTTCGGTCTGATTTACAACCAACATAATCAGCATCACTGTAAGATATCAATTCGAAAGAACCATTTTTAGAATAAAATAAGCCATAATCAAAGGTGTGTTTAACATATCTTATGATACGTTTTACAGCTTTTAAGTGGGTCTCTTTAGGTTAGGATTGATATCTTGCATAGAGACAAATACTATGCATGATATCAGATCTACTAGCAGTGATATAGAGCAGTGATCCAATCAATCCTCTATATAATTTTTGATCTACATCTTTCGAGAGATCTTCTTTACTTAGGTACTCATTGGTTGCCATGGGAGTGGGTTTTCCACTTGCAGTAGTCAAACCAAATTTACTAACTAGGTCTTTAGCATATTTTTCTTGACTGATAAAGATACCAATATCTAATTGTTTTATTTGCAATCCTAGAAAGAAGTTTAATTCATTCATATGACTCATCTCAAACTCTTTTTTCATTATTGTAGAAAATTCTTTATTCATTTCAAAATTAGTTGACCCAAAAATGATATCATCTACGTAAACTTGTACTAGTTGAATATCATTTTTATTTCTTTTAATAAAAAGAGTATCATCTACATTACCAATTTCAAAGTTTGATTGTAATATGTAAGATCTTAGTCTATCATAAGGCTCTAGGAGCTTGTTTTAGACCCTATAGAGCTTTCTTAAGTTTGTAAACATGATTCGGTAATTTTTCATTTTCAAAATGTAGTGGTTGTTCAACATATACTTCCTCTTTTACAAATCCATATAAAAAGGCACTTTTAACATCCATTTGATATAGTTTGAAATTATTATGATTTGCGAAAGCAAGTAGAATCCCAATGGCTTCTAATCTTGCTACGGGAGCAAAGGTTTCATCAAAATCTATTCCTTCTTCTTGACAATAACCTTGAGCGACTAACCGGGCTTTATTTCTAACAAGCTCTCCTTATTCATTCATTTTATTTTTACAAACCCATTTAGTTCCAATTATAGTTTTATTTTCAGGTCTAGGAACAAGTTCCCAAACATCATTTCTAGTGAATTGATTTAGTTCTGCTTGCATAGCCAAAATCCATGAATCATCAGTTGATGCTTCTTTTGGATTATTAGGTTCAATAGTTGATATAAAGGCTACATTGCTCATTTTATTTAGTTGATTTCTAGTTGTAACAACAGATTGCATATCTCCAAATATATTTTCTACAGGATGATTTTTAAAAGTTTAATCTTTTTATTAGGATGATTAATTACATTATTGATTTCAGCTGACTCTTGATTTTAAGTGATTAAATCCTCTTCATCATTTGTCTCTTCAAAATTTTTGAGACTTTCATCGAATGAAACATGCATTATTTCTTAAATTAAACACTCTGTGTGCTTTAATTCTATTAGAATATACGATAAAGATACCTTTTTCAGATTTAGGATCAAATTTATCTAAATTGTCTTTTGTATTTAAAATAAAACATTTACTTCCAAAAATTCTAAAATAAGATACCTTAGGTTTCTTTGAGTGAAGAAGTTCATAAGATGTCTTATCAGTTAAAGGTCTAATTAAAACTCAATTTAAAATATAACAGGCAGTAGCAACTGCTTCTGCCCAAAAATACTTTGGTAATTTACTATCTGAAAGCATAGTTCTTGCACACTCATAATCGTCCTATTTTTACGTTCTACTACTCCGTTTTGTTGTGGAGTTCTTGGAAATGAAAAATTATGAGTTATTCCCATTTTATTGCATAATTCCTCAAACTTTTCATTTTCAAATTCACCACCGTGATCACTAAGGATGGTTATAATTTTTAGAGAAAGTTGATTTTGAATCCTTTTTGTAAAGTTCTTAAAACATTCAAAAGTATCACTTTTATGTTTCAAAAATATTGTCCATGTAAATCTAGAATAATCATCTACAATTACAAAAACATATTTACTATGATTTATTGATAGAATTTGAGATGGACCAAATAAATCAAGATGAAGCAATTCAAGAGATTTTGAAGTTGAAATCATATCTTTTAATTTAAAGGAACTTTTTCTAAGTTTTCCTAATTGACATGCATCACATAAACTATCTACTTTAAAGTTCATTTTAGGGATACCTCTTACTAGATCATGTTTTGACAGTCTAGATAAGAGTTTGAAATTCAAATGCCCAAATCTCTTGTGCCAAATCCAAGGGTCACTTGTATTTGCCAAAAGACACAGGTTATCATTTGAAACTTTCATACTAAGAATATAAATATTCTTTTTCCTAATTCCCTCAAATATTATGGTTGAATTATTATCTTCAATGTGACACTTATCTTTTTCAAATTTAATTTTATATCCTTTATCGCAAAGTTGACTAATACGTACCATATTATATTTCAGATTCTTAACTAGCAAAACATTAGTAATAATAATAGGAGGTTCAGAGTTACCGACTTTGCCGATGCTAATCACATATCCTTTTGAGTTGTCTCCAAAGTTAACCAGTCCTCCATCTTTGTATATTATATCATTCAGCATATCTGGATTACTAGTCATGTGTCTAAAGCATCCACTATCGAGTATCCATTTATTCTTTTTGATCTGCATAATTTGTCCATTGTGGATTGATTCCTCAACACCCATAAAACATGTTTCCTGCATGTCATACAGTTTTGGTAGACAACTTGAATTTGAATATTGATTATATGCAGACTCAAGAGACAATGATGATCTGAATATTTCAAAACTAGTATTAACAAGTTTTTTAAACATAGCCATTTTAAAAGCTTTTTCAAAAATCATATTATGAAACTTTGAAAACCTTGCTTTGATACCAAATGTGAGAAATGCGGATTACGGGTCTTAAGGCTAGAATCAACACTAGAGGGGGCAGGTGAATAGCGTTTTAAGGAATTACTGATTCTTTTTGAGTTTATATTAATTTGAAAACAAATGTATACAATATTCAGACACAGATATGATCAGAGAATCAAATACAGATGTAGAAATAAAAGCAATAAAGGAAAGAACACACCGGATTTTACACTGGTTCGGAGTTACCCTACATCCAGTCTTGCACACAAGTACAGATTTCCTTTCCAAATCAATTCTTACAATTACACGCTCGATTTCAAGGCCACGAGGTACACCACTCCAGATTTACAATCCTCTAGGTAGAGATACTTGATTTTACGTGCAACAAGTTCACCCAATTAATTTCAAAGGCTACAATCACATCTTTCTCGCTTAATTGATTTCACAGGCTACAATCATACCTTTTCTCACTTAATTAATTACAAAGAATCCTATAACTCTAAATAGCACTGAGATCTTGTTGAGATAGTGATAGAGAATCAAACCAGAAATGATCTAGTTAGATTCAATGATGATTTCGGCAGAGTAATGGTAAAAATATATACAAAGAAATGTGGAAGAAGAAGAGGAGTGAAATCAGAGAAAATATGTATATAAATTCGTTTAAAACAGCACATATTTATAGTAGAACAACAGCCATGTCCATTCATGAAAGGATATGACGAATAGACACTTCCTTTGAAATTCAAATTTTTGAAACAAACTGCCACCTTGTCGACAAGGGTATATTGGGGTTGTCGACAGGCCTATGTAATTTTTAATAATTTGTTTTTCTCTGAAAATAACTTTCATCTTGTATTAAAACTATTTTTAAACTTTATAAATATACTTAACTGTAGTTAAAATACATAAATGAGTATAGAGAATAATATTTTGGTATATTTAAAAAAATTTCTATATATTTAAATCTAAGTATAAATATTAAGTTAAATATATTATAATTAAAAGATAGTTTAAAACCAAGGATAATTTGATTTTGAAGATAAAGATTATTTTGAGGCTAAAAGTATTTTAAAACCAAGGTAGATGTTTTTTATTCTTTTAAAAGGAAGATTTTGAAATCATTTTGAAAACAAGATATAATTTTGTAAAACATTTGAATAAAAGTTAGTGGATACAAAATAATGTTCCACTAGATTTTTCATAGGTTCCATCCTACTTAGGGTTCCATTCCTTTAACAGGCTCGAAGTGGATTTCATTCCATGAATAAAATGGATTTTGAGATGCCAGTGCTTTTCTAGGAGTTTTAACAAAATTCCTAACTAAATTACTTATTATTGAAATCTTGAACTCTTGATAATCTTGATACTCATGAGTCTTTAATCTTGATATCTTCGGACTTGTATCTCTATACTATACAGTCTTCATTCTTGGTACCTGCATGGTTAAATCCTGCATATACATATATATCTAAACTATAATGTTAGTATTTATATTTTTATGATCTTATTCTAAGGTTGTTGTCATCAAAACCATCTTCTCAGGGAAATATTATAACCTTTTATAATAAACATGTTTTATTTTAAATTCAAATCTAATCTTAATTTTCAAAACCATTTTGATATTAGCTCAAGGCCCAATTAAATTAGGCCTTTTCTGTTAGGGGTAACCTTTGGGCTTACTCCACCTTTCAAGTCAGGCTGGTAACCAGGTAGGACATGATACTTGATTACCTAATTTCAATCCAAGACATTACCTTTCTAGACACCGTACTTAGTGGGCAAGTTTAATTAGTTGGCCCTAACATGACTAATTCAGACCGTATAGGCTATTAGGCTCTGATAGCATTGTTAGAACTGGGCCAGCCCACAGTGGAAGAATTAGTGAATTTCAAAAAATTTACCATTTTGGATCATTAACGGACCTATGAAATCTAAATGCATTTAGATCTTATCTAAATTTTCTTTTAAATAAAATCAATATTTTATTCAATATGGTAATCTAATGAACTTTAAATATACAAATGCATGTGATATGATGAATGTATCAAATACATTCATTTATGTCAAGGGTATGTGCAGTGTATAAGTGGGGTATATGTGTACGAATAAAATATGTAAAAATAAATTAAGAGAAGGAAATTATTTGTTTCCCTCTATTCCTATATTCAATTAATAAAGGGAAGATGTGACAGAATGTGAAAAGAGAGAAACATATAATTTCTTTCAACATTTAACCATGATAATTAATACATTAAATGATATTCATTACTTATCAATCAAATCTACACATCGATATGATAGAATATGAAGATACAGAAACCTATTGTTTCTTTCATCATTTAACTGTGACAATCAATACATTAAATGACATTTATTACTTGTTAATCAAATCTACATAAGGATATGATAGAATAAGAAAAAAGGAAAACATTTTATTTCTTTCACAATTTAGCTGTAAAAATTAATACATTAAATGACAATGATTACCTATCAACCAAACCTACACATGCCTTCATTGTCTAAATTTTGTTAATGAAATATATGCATACATCTATAATAATTATGGATGCATACATTCATAATAATTACGGATACATACATACGCAAACAAACCTACTGGTTGTTTTAAATAATGCAAAATCCTAAATTACCATTAACAGAAAATATTCCAATTGATAAAATGTTTAAAATAAAAAAAGGTTACATTATTACTCATAATCTTTGTACAAATTTGATTTTAAAAAACACTTATATTACATATAACCGATAGTTAAAATTTAATAATTTGGATCTAAAAGCATATATTTGCAAACAATGTAACATATGGTATATGTGTATATACATTTGAACAAAAGGTTTTTGGCTTTAAACTTGATTTTTTTATTGAAATTTTAATTTAGGAATGTAACAATGCATCAAACTTTACACAAAATCGACAAGCACCATTGTCCAAGTGGTTAGGTGATGCGACTTTTGGTGCGAGAGGTCACAAGTTAGAAACTTGCGTAGCGTGATTCGAACGTTTATTGACATGTGATATGTTGTCCTAGTGACATGTTGTATATAAAGTACCATTTGAAAAAAAAACTTTGCACAAAATTTAAATATAGAAAACAACAAATAACTAAAATTTGCACTAAATTCCATCCATTAATATTAAATCAAGGTATCCACTCTTGTTTTAACAAGGATTATAACAAATTGTACAAAAATTTAACGTATGTAATTAAAATCAGATTCAAAGAATAGTAAATAGCTTTATATATATATATATATATATATATATATATAATCCATTAGCATTTGAATAAGTAAAAATTATCTCACAGTATACATAAATCTCATTTAAAGTCAATTTTTAATTCATAACTATCTATAATAAAATAAAATAAATTTGAACAAGGTAGGCATGCGTAAATTTGTGATAAAAAATTACAGATCCAAACAATACAGAGAACGATGACAATTTATTAGAAGTAATATAAGATTCAAGACATTTCGAATTATCATAAACATACATTAAAAATAAATGATAAACAAATATAGATCAAAATAACAATACAATAAACATGTAAATATCGAATTATACGTATCTATAATTACATTAGGATGAAGCATGTAGAAACACCTTGAATGATAGAAGACTACCTAGATTTGATTGATCGCACTCTAGATCCGATAAACCTATCCCTTCATCACACCTTAATTTGTGGCTTCTCCGCATATTTCAAAAATCACCATCCCAATTTGCAAGAGAAGAACAAACCACCTTATTTAATTTAGTTTGATGTTGATTTGAATTTGTTTTGATGTTATTTTCTTTTGGATAAAGTTTCAACCATGGATGAATGATAGAGAAGTGGAAGAAAAAGAGAACAAAAAATGAAAGTCAAGTTCTGTTCTCTGTACTTTCAAAAATGAGGAGGTTTTATTTTTAATAAAATTAATCTCATTAATTGATTTCCTCTCTTAACATTATATGGCTGATCCAAGCACATTCCAAATATGCAACTTTTACAAATAAAAGAAAACAACTTTTATGCAATTATTTTATATTTTCTAAACATGTTTAAAATTTTACCGATATCGGATATCGATATATGAAAATATAACATTTATATATGCATTAACCTAATTACCAACAACATTCAAAGCATCAAATAAATTAATATTTCATAAATATTAATTAATTTAAATAGTTTGCAACATTCTACAAACTAATTAAGTTGTGTGGTTTCGGAGAAATCACAAATGCGGTTGTGCGACTTAGAGGCGTGAATTCAGTCAGCGATTAATATATTCAAATATTAATGTTCACACATCACTAAGCAGGTGGTATGACAGTTTGGCTGAATTCATCGCTTACAGGTCTTTTTGGTAAAAATAAAATTTCACTTATTACAAGCTGTACCTGATAGTGGCAATTATTTACACCAATTCTCTTCGTCGAAACTATATCATATTAGGACTTATAGAATTTGGTAATGGTCAAAATTCCAATATCGTTCACATTCAACTATACAGTCCAAACACAAAGTCCTTGGTTCAATAATAACAATTGTTATTAACCAAAATGCTATGGCTAGAGACTTTGAGTTGATTTGAGTTGACCATGGTACTAACCCAAAAAGCTGAGGAGATGAATCCTCTCTTGAAAAGCGCTTCACTTCCAATACTTCCACTCGACCCAACTATAGTCACTCGATGGAATTCCATGCCATGATTTGACTATAATCAAGAAGATTTCATATTGAAGATCCACAGTATTTTTAAGTCGAGAGAACCGTGTAAATCAGTCACATCGATATCTTTTTACTTTAGCTACATTAACCAACATAAAACTATCGAGTAAGTCGTTCCATGGTTATCTAATAACTATCAATACGTAACCGCTAAGTGCCCCGAGCAGTCATGAGTAATAAACTGCCTAACATTAGAAGAGCATTACATGCTCTAGTCTCAATGGATACATCGACATCTAGTCTCGATGCATCTTGACTAGGAACATTTAAAATTGTATATTTGTTTTATTGTGATAAATTACTCACGGTTACAACACTTTGTAACTACTATCATAAAATATATACCATTTATGGATTTTATATTAAATATACTTTTAATTAAATTGACAGATTAATATAACCACATTATATCAAGTACATAATTGAAAGAAACACCTTTATTATGAACAAGATTGATCAATGAGTTAGATATACGTAATAAGTTACATAATTTCCCTTAGGGCGTACCCTTAACTCTATCAATCTCCCACTTGCACTTCGGGTCAATTATGGAATCTTATTCTAACTTCTCCAGCCCATTTCTCAAAACCAATTGGATCAGTCTTTTTATGAACGAGTATGCTATTATGTTTCAATTATCTACTCTGTCAATCAACTCTCTCCGACGGTGATAAACTGCTTTATCACGTGGAACAATTCAGAGTATGTCTCTCGACCTCCAATGAGCTCTAAGTTCTATTACATACCATATCACGACATTATTATCGTATAATGATGTTATGAGATTCTCAACTTTGGAATCAGCTCGGGTATAAATTTGTGCACTTATAATTTAATACACATTATTTTTATTGCGTCAATATTTAAGGCAATGTATGTAGCCTTTTTCATTGAATAACCAAAGTATTTTATTTGGAACATTTCGAACTTAAAGATTCTTAACTTGAATTTATTATTGACATACTACACTCAATATGACTAATGAAGTTTGAGTTCGAACACTCCTTCACAAGGAGTTTTTGTTTCTTCAAACAATTCTCTAGTATTTCATAAATACATGAGAACACTTCAAACAACCATTTGGTGATGTCAATTTGGATTTGATATTTGTTTCATGTATCAAATACATAAACAAATCATAATATCGTAGACAACACAACATGTATGATAATTCCTTTTGCCTATGCAAAGGAATCAATCATACATGTTCCATATTAAACATTTTAATAAAGTGTCCTTGCATATCATTTGGGAAATTCCCTACATCTTTTATACTCACTAAAAAAGACATCAGTTATTAATCCAACGTTGAGTATTAAAACAATTAAGCTGATTTTAACACAAGTACATCATTAAAATCAACAACGTGTTGTTTACTTATAGTTTAGAAATATCAATTTACCTTCGAACGTTCTTTCTTATGAACACAATCTTCCTCTGCACTTTGATTGAAAATCAGACTATTTGATATTTCTATCAAAATACTTAATCAATTTTAATGCTTATAAAATGATACTTTCGTATCATTTCTGGGATCATATCTATAGACTCACAAACTCGAAATCGCTCCCACTGACTTTGAAACATTCGTTAATATGTGTAAATAGCTTACTCTAAATCGTTATTTAGAATTTTCTATTTCAATGCATATGTACTAAAACACTAGGAAAGCGATAATTTTGTAGGTAAATCCAAATTGACTTGAACGTGTTGAATATCGAATCTATTACGCTAATTTCGACATTTGAAATTTGCGATATTATTCTTATCAACATTGCTCATTTAATTCCAACTGCATTAGTATTACTCATGAGGACACGGACGTGGTCGATGGATCATATCCCTTCAGTTACGACCACCAAAATCTATATTTTGATAGCATGCTTGGAATTCTTACGGATTTGCACATCGTACCATATAGAGTCAACACTCTCAATGGTTTAATTAAACAATCTAAGATTATATAATTTCGACATTAATAAGAAACTCATAGTTTCTCTTTGATATGCTAGAATACTTATTATAAATTCTAATGCTATGTGTTTATTTTGGTTAGTTAATTTCATTTCTTCTCAAATAAACTGTTTTATCTATTGATCGTATCCAATTCCATTTTACTACCAATAATTCCTCAAAAAAAATTCTTCATAATGAAGTTGGTATATTGTTTACGCAAAATTGGTCACAAACACCCAATTGCCGATGAAAGCACCCGTTTACAATCACAGATCATCGATAGCAAAGACGTAGAGAAAATAAATGTGAAGACCACTCAAAATTTAAAAGAAATGCACTAACGACACAAGGTTTATAGTGGTTCGGCTATCTCCGGCCTACATCCACTTTGAAGAATTGATATTTCATTGATAATCACTCACTAGTTACAAGAATATAGTTAATAATAATCGAGTTACAAAGGAATTCGATAGAGCAGTAGCGTAAAAGAACCAGAGGATCCCTTTTCTGAAGCTCTTGGACTGCTATTTATTGGTGTAGGCTGCAAATATCCTGCCCAGATCTCGGAAGACTCCTTCTCTCACATGGATTGGCCCACGTAATCGATGCCGAGTGATTTTGACTCGATTCATGATCGATACGAACGTATCGATAAAAATCTTGCCTGATCTAGTCAGGATCGATTATGAACATTCTTGTACTTGTGCGTAAGCTCCTGTGAAAATTTGATAGCATTTGGACTTGTAGATTGTGAGATATGATCGATTCAAGTTGTTGTTTGTATGAAGGCTGAAGCGTCGTATCCATGAATTCATTTCCATCCCTTCGTATCCATCTGCCCTTCGTGTCCATCCCATTTGCACTGATGATGTGGCTCGAAAACCCAGGAAAGATCCATTTTTGATGCCGAGTCGACTGCTTCCTCATTCGAACACGTTCCCTTCGTATCGATCCGACATGCCTATTTCGCATCAATGATTCGATGGCCTTTTCGTATCCATCTATCACTCCCCCTTCATATCGATCAACGTATACCTACTGTCTTGTTCGTATCGATCCCCTACTTGCTTCTCGTGTCCATTAGACCCACTTCGATGCATGCTCTTCGTATCCATCCTCTGTGTATGCTCTTCGTATCCATCGAGTTGCTTCATCTAGCGTATCGATACGAACAACATCTATCGACAAAGTGATCCATGTCGATCGATACGAATCGTATCGATTCAAACAAGTTTTATCGACCTAAAGTGACCCATACCGATCGATACGAACCGTATCGATACGAAGGTATCGATACCAACCATTTCTCACTAATATTGATCCATCCATATCTCGAGCATATGAACTCCGATTGATCTAAAATGTGAAACGTAGCCTCATCTAGTCTTGTTCATCATTCCTAGTCGATCCCATCGTGATTGAAGCTCGATCAAATTTTGACGATATTGATCATAGCCTTGTTTGCAATCGATCTCTAATCTGATATCCATCCTTTCTAACCAATTTGTTGATATCCTGGCCTTGACTAAAAGGCGGGTTAATGTTTGCCCGCCCCAAAACATGCCTTGTGGTAAGAAGGCGTGTTTTGAATAGCTTCGAATCCAATATCTGATGCCCATGTTCCATCCATAGCCATACCATCCGATTCATAATCCAATGCATTACCAAGCCATCCTATCCAAGTGCCATAGCCTTAGCCAAGTCCGCGACTGCTCCAAGTCGATGTCCAATTCAAAGTAATGTGACCACAACCTTAGCCTATTCCGTAGCTATCTGAATCCGTCGACCAAGCTTTAATCTATCCATATCCAAGAACCAATAACCAAATCCATAACCTTTCTGGGTTGATATCAAAATCCGTGACCGCACCAGGCCCTTTGCCAAATTCAGGACCTCACTGGGCTTAACTTCAAATCCATAGACCTTGCCAGGTCGCGTTATTCTGATCCAACCTTGACTCTCCAGTCAAGGGCTTTTTTGTTCTATGGCCTCGGCCCTTCGGCTCGGGACTTTTTATATTCTCCGGCCTCGGCTCTCCAGCCATGGACTTTTTATGTTCTCTGGCCACGGCTCTCCGGCCAAGGACTTTTTATATTCTCCGGACTCGGCTCTCCACCAAGGACTTTTTATATTCTCTGGCCTCGGCTCTCCGACCAAGGATTTTTTATATTGTGTTAGAGTCCACTCCATCACTCTCCAGCGAAGGGACTCGTAACTTGCGATCATTGCTCTGTCTCTCCGATCGGGACCATGATAACGAGACCTGTATTACTTATTACATTGATCCAAGTCCAATCGTTCAAGATAAGAGTTTTTACATCTGGGGAAAACCAAATAAATGTCTGTGCATCCAAGGAGAAAACCAAAGTTTTCAGGAAACAAAAAGAAAAATAGAATTTCATAGGCTCGAGCAACACGGTTTATCATCGCCTCAGAGCATGCCTAGGGACCATCCTCGATCCTATACATGTGTAAGTAACTTAGCATTACTTCAAGCTCTATACTTATTCAAATCCATAAATCCATTTAGCTAATAACAAGCTGACGTTGCCTAGGTCCAGTGCCATCTTCGTTCGAGGTGGGCGATTGCCACTCCTGTTCCACTACCACAGTTCGATTCCTTACATGCTTATCAACGATATCCTTTAAATACCTACAATCATTTGTGTTGTGCCCATCCAACTCATGGAATAGGCAATGCCTTTCCGATGCTCGCTCGTAATCAAAAGGTTCCCTTCTTGCTGGTGGAGGCGCCCTCGAATATCTAAGTAAATCCTCTCCAGGGTTTCGGTTAGATTCATGTAAAAAGAAAACTTTTACTCCCTTCGTGGCCTTTTTGAAGTGATACCATTGTCATTTTTTTCCTTTATCATCTTTGTCTGGGTCCTCCCCAGATGGACATCTACCCCTTTCTGCATAAGCTTCAGCCTCTCTCCCTTCTCTCTCAACCTGCGCATCTTCTTGCTTCAAAAACCTTTCCACCTTATGATAGAACTCCCCGAGATCCCTCGGTGGATCATGTTCCAACGATATCCTAAAATCTGAATTATCTGCAATTCTCGAAACTGCTGCCATCAAAACCATCGACGGATCAGGTCGATCCACCGAAGCCACTATCGCGTTGAATCTGGTCAAGAAATCTCCATGTGATTCTCCCTTCCACTGTTTCATTGATGTCAGGGTCATCACATTCTTAGCTCTGACTATGTGGACCTGAAACTGCCTCATAAACCTTTCAATCAGCTCCGTCCCTGAGCCAATAGAGCCACTTTCCAACCGTCTAAACCATAATGCTGTTATATCCGCTAAATACAAAGGGAAGCATCGCTCCGTGACCTCCTTCGATGCCCCCAGTACTTCCATATGCCTCATGTATCTTGTAAAGTGAAAAGTGGGATCTGTTCTCCCGTCATACATCTCCAGTGTTGGTAGTTTGAAATCTGGCGGGTTCCTAGCTTTCCTGCTTGTACGATCAAAGGGACTCCTATTCAAATCCTCCAGGTCTCTATTCACCAATCCGCCTCACATGGCTCGCCTAACCGTATCCGCCAATCTATTGATGTCGCGAAGGTGTAGCCCTTGTCCGTTGACCCCAATCTGCCCTCGTGTTCAGGAGGGAGCTAGAATCTGCTCTCTTGAATGAATATCCATTCCTCTACCAATGCCGTGTTGTACAGCTCCACCTGGTACACTGCCCAAGATTGGATAAACATGCTTCGACGGAGTGCCCCCTAGTTCTGGTGTTGAGCTGAAAGGTCCCGCTCCATTCTGAATTCTAGTTGCTCCATGCTCCCGGTCTGTATCTCTAGCATCTCCTGTAGTTGTGTTCCCTTGATTCTGCATTCCAACTTGTCGAAGTAAATTCTACATCATCTCCTCTTGTCTTTTCAGCGTCGTTTCCTCATCTCTAGTGATGAAGATCGATGCCTGATTCACCCCCGAGGAAGCCTCCTAACTCCCTTCATGCTAGCTCCTTTCAGTCCATTGTCTTCTTGTCGATTTCTTCGCCATAGCTTTCCAAATCCAAGTATTCAAGCTTTTAAATCTGAAATCCAAGCTTTAGAATTCCTGAGCGCTAGCGTCTCTCAATGAAAGAACCAAAATGTTTGCATCAAAATTGGTCACAAGCACCCAATTATCGATGAAAGCACCCATTTACAATCACAGACATAGATAGCAAATATGTAGAGAAAATAAATATGAAGAACACTTAAAATTTAAAAGGAATGTAGTAACGACACAAGGTTTATAGCGGTTCAGCTATCTCCGGCCTACATCCACTTTGAAGAGTTGATATTTTATTGATAATCACTCGTTGGTTACAAGAATATAGTTGGCAATAATCAAGTTACAGTGGAATTCGGTAGAGCAGCAGTGTAGAAGAACTAGAGGATCCCTTTTCTGAAGCTCTTGGACTGTTATTTATAGATGTAGGCTGCAAATATCCTGCCCAGATCTCAGAAGACCCCTTCTCTCACATGGGTGGGCCCACATGATCGATCCTGAGTGATTTCGACTCGATCCATGATCGATACAAACGAGATTCGTATGGATCAACATCTTGCCCAATCGGGTCGGGATCGATCATGAACATTCTTGTGGTTGTGCGTAAGCTCCTGTGAAAATTTGGTAGCATTTGGACTTGTAGATTTTGACATATGATCGGTTCAAGTTGTATTTTGTATGAAGGCTGAAGCATCATATCCATGAATTCGTTCCCATTCGCACCGATGACATGACTCGAAAACCCAAGGTAGATCCATTTTTGATGTTGAGTTGACTGCTTCCTCATTCGAACACGTTCCCTTCGTATCGATCTGAGATGCCTATTTCGCATCGATGATTCGATGGTCTTTTCATATCCATCCATCACTCCCCCTTCGTATCGATCAACGTATATATGCCGTCCTATTCATATCGATCCCCTGCTTGCTTCTCGTGTCCATCGGACCCACTTCGATGCATGCTCTTCGTATCTATCCTCTGCATATGCTCTTCGTATCCATTGAGTTGCTTCATTTATCGTACCGATACGAACTATATCGATACGAACAACTTCCATCGACAAAGCGATTCATGCCAATTGATAAGAACCATATCGATTTGAACAACTTCTATCGACCCAAAGTGACCCATGCCGATCGATACGAACCATATCGAAACGAAGGTATCGATACCAAGTATTTCTCACTAATATTGACCATCCATATCTCAAGCATACGAACTCCGATTGACCTAAAATGTGAAACGTAGCCTCATATAGTCCTGTTCGTCATTCCCAGTCGATCCCGTCTCGATTGAAGCACGGTCGAATTTTGACGATATTGATCATAGCCTTGTTTCCGATCGATTTTCAATCCTGGTATCCATCATTTCTAGCCAATCTGTTGATATCCCGACCTTTACCAAAAGGCGGGGTAACATTTGCCCCCTAAAACATGCCTTGTGGTAAGAAGGCATGTTTTGAATAGCTCCAAATCCGATATCCGAAGTCCATATTCCATCCATAGCCATACCATCTGATTCATAATCCAATCCATTACCAAGCCATCCTATCCAAGTGCCATAGCCATAGCCAAGTCCGACTGCACCGAGTCGAGGTCCAATTCGAAGTCCTATAATCACAACCTTAGCCAATTTCATAGCTATCTGAATCCGTCAACAGAGCTTTAATCTATCCATATCCAATAACCAATAACCAAATCCATAACCTTTCTGGGTTAATATCCAATTCCGTGATCGCACCAGGCCCTTTGCCAAATTCAAGACCTCATCGGGTTTAACTTCAAATCCATAGACCTCGTCGGTCGCGTTATTCTGATCCGACCTTGACTCTTCGGTCAAGGGATTTCATGTTCTCCAGCCTCGGCTTTCCTACCAAGGACTTATATTCTCTGGACTCGGCTCTCCGGCCAAGGACTTTTTATATTCTCTGGCCAAGGACTTTTATATTCTTCGGCCTCGGCTCTCTGGCCAAGGACTTTTTATATTGTGTTCGAGTCCATTCCATCGCTCTCCGGTGAAGGGACTCGTAACTTGCGATCATTGCTCCGTCTCTCCGGTCGGGATCGTGATCGCGAGACTTGTATTACTTATTACATTGATCTAAGTCCTATCGTTCAATATAAGAGTTCTTACAGCCAGGGAAAACCAAATAAATGTCTATACATCCATGGAAAAAACCAAAGTTTTCAAGAAAACAAAAAGAAAAAAAGAATTTCATAGGTTCGAGCAACACGGTTTATCATCGCCTCAGAGCATGCCTAGGGACCGTCCTCGATCCCGTACATGTGTAAGTGACTTAGCCGCATTACTACAGCTCTATTACTTATTCAAAGCCATAAATCCATTTAGCTGATAACAAGCTGATGTTGCCTAGGTCCAGTGCCATCTTTGTTCGAGGCGAGCGGTGGTCGCTCCTATTCCACTGCTACAGTTCGATTCCTTACATGCTACTGTAGATGACCATTCCTTACATGCTCCTCAACGATATAAATAATTTTTTACATTATTTATTTTAGGATGGAAGCCATTAAAGTGGAAACAAGTGCTTGAAAATATGAAGAAGAAGATGAATGAAATGAAGAGAAGATGGTAGGGTATTTATAGGAAAAAGGAGGAGTATAAAACAAGACATGCACACATCACGTTTATCACTAGGCTTCTCCGAAACACTTCCATCTCCAAAATGCATGGCTAGAGCCTTCCCCTATGTGCACATCACTTTCATCATCTCATGTATGCGTATGTTGACTTATTTAAGCTTAAGGAGTAAGAAATCTTTAAAATGAATTATTTATTCTATATTATATTTCTTATACTTAATTATATTTATATGTACGTTATCATGTGTATGTAACATATAAATGTATGTATATGTAGGTGTATAACACTCCGAACATCTTCAAACAACTTTTGTTCGTTAAATCGTTGAAATCCGAAGAACCGAATCCTAGTCACATTTTCACTTATACTTTAATGTACAAATATTTGTAAATAAAGTTCAAAAATAAATTTATTATTATTTTAAACTAATTAAAATGATCATATTTGAATTATAAAACCATATAAATTTATATTAAAAATTATTTACAAAAATTGCTATTATATGATAAAGTGATATCGATTTTTCCTTATTTTCTAATCAATAATATCTCTTTATAAAACTATTATAATTGATTTATTATCACTTTATAGTTATTCAAAATGAATTGTCACTTATTTAAAATAATTATTTGGGTAATTTAAAATAATTATTAAATCATTAAAACTTGTTTTAATTTAAATAAATCTATTTTTAAATATGATGCCACTTATCGATATAAATCCCGAAGAAATATTCTTGTAAATATTTATTCAAAATAAGTTTATTATTAATTATTATCACTTGAAGCAATATTATTTGTATAATTAACCTTTTATTTGTAAATTTTTAAAAATAAATATAATTTATAAAAGCCATAAATTAGCGGGTCGTCACATATATGTATATATATAATAATAAAATAATATTATTATTATATTTAAAAAATTCGACCGTGCATATCTGACATGTGTATAAAAAAGTTGTTTTTTAAGTGAATACTTACATACTAAATTGTGACAACAACAATACATATAAGAATCTCACCTAGCTAACAATATAATAATAATATATTTATATAACAAAAAATTAATCAGAATTATATGCTATAGCACAATGAATAATATACCTAAGAACCAATAGCTTGTAGTGCACCTTGTAACGATGAACGCTCTCCTCTTGTAAGCTTTTCAGTTCAATAAACTGCTAACCCTTGAATCGTATACATTTGGCTATCGGATAGTAATTGATCTTGAATTGATTTAAACTTGATATAATGGGGCTCCAAGGCATTAAAGTGGCCAACAATAAAAGGTAGGAATGGTAGAATTTTTTTATTTTCAATTAGAGTTAGAGGTGTTTAAATAGTGAATGAAAGAGAGAGAATAATGGGTCTAATTAATCTCATGCCAGTTTTCTCTTAATCTGAGCCATCTAAAACCCCACAACTCTAACCAATTTGAGGCACACCCTTAGTCTCTTTTTCAACCGAAAATAATCACACATCATCATGAGCTAAAATCCTATTTAAACCCGTAAAATATACTATTTAATTAATTCTAATTTAGTCGCTTATCGATATGATATATTTATAACTAATATAAATATATTTTATACTATTTATTCCTCAAATCATAATCTAAATTTTATAATTAATATGTATAGAGTATTAATTAATTAAATTAATTTTTAACAATTTAAACAAATTAAATCTTTTGGTCAAAAGAGAATTCATCATTTCAATTGTATGACTCGTTGGGCGTAAATTTGGTCAGTGATTAACATCGAATTATTCTAACGTTAGCATTTACAAACCACTTAGAAGATGGTGTGACATTTTGACTAAATTTGTCGCTTACTTGATTTTTGTAAAATCTAATTTCACTTTACTAAGCATTACCCTGTTGTGACTTTTATTTACATCAATTTTCTTCATCAAAACTAATTAGTTAGTAACTTTGACTTTTAGTTTACTTGAGTTGACCGTGATAATGACCACCCCATATAACCGAGGAGACAAATCCTCTCTTGTAACATCCCTTTTGTGAGTAATTATAATAATAATTTTTATTTTAATTTTTTAGTTAGAAATTATTGAAAACTCAAATTTTGGAATTTGAATTATATTTTTTAAATCGAAAAGTGTTAAAAAAAATGTTTTTGTAAAATGAACAACATTTGAGGAATTTTGGAATTATTTTGGAAATAAAACAACTATTTTATAATTATTGAAAATTTTAAAAGTGATATTTTATTAAAGAAAAATCAAGAATTGAATAAAATTTGGATTAAAACGCCTTGGGCGAAATTTCAATTGAAGATTGAATCACGGTAGGAAAATAATGCAGTTAAGTTTAAGGATGAAAAAATTATTTAAAGGGTTTAAAATTATTTTAGCTATTCTCATGTGTCTAGCATATCATAGAAGTTCATCTTCACCTTTTATTTTTTTTACGATAGGCCCTACGTATGAATAATTCTGTAATTTGATGAGAGAGGGGGACGCAAAAAGATGGGAACAGAGTAATTCATCTGTAAAGAAACCCTACCCCATTCCTACATAAATACCGCCACTTCCTTTGCTTTATCTTCTCCATTCAAAAACGCATCACAATTACAATTTTCAATAGGTATTTCCTCCGCTTCCATTGCATCGTTCAACTCATTTGTTTGAACTATTTGACAATATATTTTACATATGCTTTTCGAATACCATGCACGTAATCAAGCATCAAAAAGTAATTGATGTGTCAATAGCCAAAGAAAAGAAATAGTTTTTATTTATGTGTGTGTATTATAAAGTTAGTGAGTATACTATTTCTTTCTTCTTTATTGTTTTGTTGCAGGTAACCCATAACTGGATATATTCCCTTATTTCATCATCTTATATTTTCATCACCACAGGAAAATTGTTAGTAAAATCATGTAGTTGCTCCCACGTAGATATATATTATCTTTACATATCAGTACTTCATTATCTTGCTCCAATTTTTAGACAAAAGCAAAACGTAAAGAGCTTGTGCACATATATAAACATGTAAATATTTTTGTTTCATAACCTTTGATTATTGGTACCCCTCAAACCATCAAGTATTAATTGCTGAGACCAAAAGCAAAATTGTACTCAAATCATCAAGTATTAGTTGATGAGACCAAAAGCAAAATTGTAGACAATATCAAGATGAACTATTCGAATAGCCTTCGTGTAGAATCCGATGATGGATACTGATTGGAAAATGGTCCGAACAGTGTCCGTGGAGGAGGCGAAGTTCGTCGTCGAGCACCGTATCGAGGCAGACCTATGTGGACGTGTTCATCTAGCAATGGTGATGCTAGATGTGATGTTCGTTCTACTCAGAGTCAAGTATGGTGATGGTGGAGGCAGCTGAAGATCACAACACGGTTACGGACCTTGGTCGATTATTGCCAGAGTTGATGAGGATGGTACCAGTGCATGTGTCACGGTGATCGGTATTCGTTGGTGCATTTCTTTCGGTCTCAGATAGCCGAAACAGGGGGTGGAGGCGCTGAAAACGCAAATAGGTGGTGGTGGGATGGTGGTGATGGTCAGCGTCGAGTTGGCTGTGATGGGTATAGTCTAGTGCAGCTTGGGTTGCTTTGAATGGTGGTGGCGGCAAGGTGTTTATTAGCTTGTGGTGGTGGCACAAGTGGTGGAAGGTGTATCATTTTTGATTTTCCAGTACAAGAAGCTTGGCTATGGGAAAAAGATATGTAAATTGATATAAACAGAAGAAAAGGAAAGGTTTTAAAAAGTCCCCCAAATTTTATATATAAGCAATATAATATATTAAACTATAAATTATAAAATTTCAATTGAACCCCCAAACTTGAATAAATTATATCTTCTTCATATAAGATTCGAACGAGATGCGATTTGTGTCATCAAGATCGTTAAAATGCG
Source organism: Allium cepa (assembly GCA_030765085.1). Lineage (NCBI taxonomy): Eukaryota > Viridiplantae > Streptophyta > Magnoliopsida > Asparagales > Amaryllidaceae > Allium > Allium cepa. The sequence goes on along the minus strand of CM060940.1, from coordinate 134,136,337 downwards.
TAGAATATTTTAGAGTAATTTATTTTCAATTGAGAAAGTATATAATTAGGGATGAATTGTATTTCTAAATACTAAATTCAAACTATTTTCTCAAAATTGAAATAGAAAACTTATAATATTTTAAAGATCATAAAATAAATAAAATTCAAACATCTCTTTTTAAAATTCAATTCCCAGATATGTAATTGTAATAATTTGAGATGGAATTCGTATTTTCAAAATTTTAAATTTGAATTTAATATCAGTTTAAATTTAAACTAGGATTAAAAGCATAGATCCTAATTGAATAATTCAAAATTCGCTTTGATTGTGATAATTTGAACTTGTGAGATTATATATTTGTTTGGATGATATTATACATGTTCAGTTAGTTTAAACCCATCGTTTAGATTATTTACTTGATTTAAGCCTAATTATTGACATTTAGTGTCGTGTTTAAAATTGTTATCGTTATAAATTATGTTGTTATCTACAAGTTAAACCATACTGCATGAATACAACAAATGAAATGGGCTATATGATGCATTTAAAATGACATGGGAATGAATGTAATTTGGGATGACCAAATAATTTCAAAAGTAAAAAATTTAACGTTTCTTGAGTTTGGCATAGAATTTGACTACTAGACTGCTAGTATCTATCCTAGTGGATGGATTCAAGGGTCACAAAATGAATCGTGACGACTTATCCCTCATTCACTATGTCCAAATGATTTGTTGATAGGATGTATAAAGCTATTGATGATAATGAAGATTGTCAGAGACGTTGTGCAAACGAAGAGAAGCAGCACCATCGATGGAGATATGATGCAGTTGATATAGTGGACTACAACATTAGTTATCATACTTCCAGATATGTGAAGAGCAAGGCAAAAAAAGGATCATGCGAAATGCACATCGCAATTGACCGGAAGTGTATGGGTGAAATAAACCGCGATGACTTGTCGGGGCATATTAGTCTATATAGAGGGTAAATCCACAAAAAAGGTTAATCAGTTTGCAGTCCTCCTGGAATTCCCAAGATGAGCAGATGGTTTAAGCATTCTCATAGATATTAGTAGAAAACTAGAAATGCTGTTTATCTCAAGAATGGCAGTTTTTCAATATTGATTTGAATTTATACAACACAAGGCAACTCATAAGTAAAACGATAGAATATGATATCCCAGTTGATTAGAGTTGCAATTTTATATATTATATTGAATAGTGTAATGACATGGGTGTTATGACTGATTTGTGAAAATGGCGATTTGGGATTTTATTTAGCGTGTGTGACTGTGTATGTAACTTATATGCCCTATAGAACCCAACATGACACACTCATTTATATTCTCCTGCCCGATTATGCTCATAGTTAGATGTCTAGTCTGACTCAAGGTTTTATTTTGTGACATCTCCTCAGGTCAGACTGAGGTTGTTATACAAGTTTGATATAACCATATATGCTTTGTGGGTAGTGATATGGAGTTGGAGCAAAGGATGATTGTGAATATCTACTTTATTTACACTTATATTGAATTCTCATTATATTGATTGAGTTGATTTGATGAGTTGTAAATAGATATAAGATGATGTATTAAATTTTGTTAAGATATAAAATTCAGTATTTTTATTCATTCTGATTCTGTTAGATAGGAATTTTTTATCAATGTCTCTAATACTATATTATTCAAGTCTATAACTTATGTCCATTGCCTTGCATCGAGACAATATATGTATTATTTTAGATGTATTCAGGTATTGAAACGTGTCCGTGTTGACCCAAAGCAATGTATACAACAGATCACTCCTTCCATGTCTATTGATGCGTGCTATCAGACGATAAACTCCGTCTGATATTTCGATCACTAGGGCATGGGCATCACATTTCTTGAATAGTGCTTCACTTCTAATACTTCCACTCGACCGAACTATAGTAACTTGATGGATGTTATGCCGTGATTTAATTATAATCAAAGTAGAGCTTTCACATTGAAGATCCAAAATATTATCAAGTCGAGAAAACTGTGTAAACCAGTCACATTAAGTTTGATATAGATAATCGTTGCTATAAGGTACCGCTTGAATTTATAAAATTTGGATCTTACCAATGAAGTTTGTAAGCAATAAATTAAGTTAAAACTATCACATTATTAGTTAAGGTAACATGTGAACATTAGTTTTGAAATGTTCAAATATTTGTCACTAGCTAAATTCACACGTGTGAATCACACAATCGAATTTACTCAGTCTTCAAAACAGTACTTGAATTAGTTTATTTATAATAGTTACAAAATAGTAAAATTAATTAATATTTACAAAATCTTAATTATTATTTTATTCATATATGGAGTATCGCCGGTGATAGAGTTAGAGGTTGCCCTAGGGTAATTATGTAATTTTTACATGTTTCTAACTTGATAACCAATTTTGTTTGAAAAAACATGTTTTGTTTCTGTTATATACTTGATATAATATGTTATATTAATTTGATTAAAATTATATCTAATAGGAAATTCATAATTGGTACGTTTTGTGATAGTAGTTTCAAAGTGTTGTAACAATAAGCAATTTATCACAATGAAATTAAACGTATCATTTTAAATATTCCTAGTCAAGATGTATTGAGACTATATATGTTGAGACTAGAGTACATAACTCTTTCCAAATGTTTAGCAGTGTTTTACTTATGATTGCTGGGCACCAAGGGGTTATATACTGATAGTTATTTGATAACTATGGAATGACTCGCTTGAAAGTTTTATGTTGGTTAAAATAACTAAGGTTAAACGGAAAATATTGATGTGAAAAAATTACATAGTTCTCTTGAATTGAAAATACTGCATATCTTCAATGTGGAAGCTTCACTTTGATTATAGTTAAATTGTGGCATGATATCTATCCAATGATTAAAGTTGGGTCGAGTGGAAGCATTGGAAGTGAAACACTGTTCAAGATAGGATTCGTCTCTTAAGTTATATGAGGTTAGTATCACGGTCAATTGAAGTCAACTCAAAGTTAAAGTCTTTGACTAGAGCAATTCAGTTAATAATAATTGTTATTACGAAACAAGGACTTTATGTTTGGACTATAGTGTTGGATATGGATGATACTGGAATTTTAACCATTATCAATTCCATAGATCCAAAGCGATATTGTTTTAACGAAAATAATTGGTATAAATAATTGTCACATCCACCTGCTAAATGAAGTGTAAATGTTAATATTTGGATTGTTTGATAATTGTTACAAATTAATTAATATTTGTAAAATGTTGATTATAAAATTTATTTGATATGTAATGAACAACATTAAACAGTGTACATATATTAGTTATATAAACACTAATCGATATACGATATTGATACGCGTTTAAATTGGATTAAAATGCAATAAATATTATTTGGTCATGAAGTGGATTTGAGGCCCATATGGTGCTCGTTATTTTTGGCCATAATGGGAGCAAGATAGGTCGACCATTTGATGGCTTACGGGGGTGGTTTAGAATGTTTATAAATAAGAGAATGGGTAAGAGAAAATTATGGACCTTGATCCTACTTTTTCTCTCTACTCTCTCCTATATATAAACATCTTAACCCTCATTTTATTTTAATCCTTTTTCTATCTCCATCATCCTTTTGTTGGCCAAAATATACCCCTCACCTCTTCTTAAATATTAAAGCAATTAAATACAAATTAAAATAAAATAATCGTTGATGGAAAGACAATTCGGGGGATACCAATTTATGGATTGGAATTGGATTCAAGAAGTTCACTTCTTCACTTTGACATGTGAGCTTTAGGCCTTAGTGAAAGGTACTATTCTAATTTAATATTATATATAAATATTTATATGATCATTGCTTCATATATTATTATGCTAGAAATATCACAAATTGGAATATTGATGGATTGTCATATGTTGATGGTTGTATATATAAATGAATATACATAGTAAAATAAAATATATTTTTTTATGTATATTCACTTGCACATGCATTCAACCTAAAAAAAAAATTAAATTTATATAATAGTCTGTTATACGATTTTTAAAGTTTAAATCTAATTTAAAAGATAAACACAACATAATATATGTTTTAAAACTTTATAACCTTTTTTTGGCAAGGCACCGGCTCCATTTTTATTACAGAACGTAATAAAACATTTAATATAGGAGTAAGGTAGAAGCACTTTGACTACTATTAAAAAAGGAAAATACAGCATTAGAGTGTGATAGAGATGCCACAGCTTCAACAAATCACCTAAGGACTATGTCCCTTTAGAGGAGGAAGGAAAACCATCGTTCATTATCACAAGGGCAGGTATCGAAGGAGCGTTGCCAACTAAACATGCATAAGGACGAAAATGCAAGACTAGGGTCATAATCCACAGAATCAGGAAAGTGTACGATGGATCGGTCCCATGTAGAATCATCTAACATGTTAGCATTCCAGGCCGCATGTTGTCCATCCACTAGAGATAGACCAGAAATGCAGTAATGGAGGCATCTAAGCTCCTACTCATCATTGGATACAAATCTAAAAAAGGAATCCTCCATGGGATTATAATGTATATTTGAAATGAGATCCACCCAACACCTCTCAGACTCAACCCAAACAATAGACACCCGTGGTGGCACAGGATCAGGAACAGATAGTGGAACAACTAAAGCAATAGACGCAATGACGCATTCAATTGTGGCCGAGGAGGCAGGCCTAACATCAGAACAAGGAGTAGGAACCGTACCAGAGAGGTCTGATAAAGAGGTTATTTAAACTTTATAGCATTTAATATTATCATATAAGCTTTCAGCAGTAACATTTTTTTGGATATATATACACACATACACACTATTATTTAATTCAAAATTATTTATATAAATAAAATGTATGCAAATATGTGTTTATTAATAATATAAAATACACATTATAGCTTCAAAAATGATTTAAAAGCTATTTATTTATTTTATATGGTTTTAATTAATTATAAGTTTTTAATTATTAAAACCCAAAAACTAAATTAATAAAATAATTAGCTTTTTCTAGCCAAAGCAGCAGCAATATATACTTTTAAATATAATTTATACATACATACATATATATAATTATAACTAGTTTTATGTTTATATGTATAGATAAATTTAAAACATATAAAAAAAATTTCATTTCGGATTTCACATTATAAATATTCTAAATTATTTACAAAATAATATTTAAAATAATTTTATAATTTAATTATATTTATTTATATATATTTATCTGTATTTTTGTATACGCATCTTAATAAATGCTTTACGTAAATATTATATGATTATAATTTTATAATGCTACATCTATATATATAGACACACACACACACACATATATATATATATATATATATAATATTTTGATGTACACACACAAATATATATATATATATATATATATACACAGACAATTTATTTGTATATGCAAGGGGCTAATATGTCTGTTGCGGTGTAAATATCAACATCTACACACGAGCATTTCAAATTATATACACATTATCCTGTTATACGTGCATGCACATAGATATGTGTATATGATATGCATAAATAAAATATAATAGAAATTATATAAAAATATAAAAATTTAAATAAAATATTGATTTTATTTGACAAAAAATTTAGAAAAGTTATGAATGAATTAGACTATATAGACCCATTAAAGATTCAATAATGGATTTTTTTTTAAAATTTACCCAATTCCTTCGCTTCGGGTTTGCCTGGTTCTGACAATTAGTAAAATAAAGTAGCATCAAGAATTTTTCGAGGTAATATAAGTAATTTATTGGGTGCGTATATGATAGTTATATATGTGCGTATCGGTATATGATATTAATAAGTATTTAAATTAAATAAATTACTAAAGGGTTTAGTAGCGTTTTTGGTCCATTATGGATCCTTATTTTGGTCGGCCTAATGAGAGGTAAGAAAGGGTCTTAGGCATTTGAATTAGTAAGTGAACGATATATGGATATTTCGTTTCTAAATTCTAATATAAATTCAAATCAAAGGCTTCACTTATCATTCAACTATTGCATGTTCCTCTTCCACCTCTGGCCAAGAATAAACGACCCTAGTTTATACTTCATTAAACTCTAATCAACATGTATTAAATGATAAGATTTTTGCATGCACTTCACTTGCAATGAAGGGTGCAGATATGCAAGATCAAAGGAAACTGTTGGATCAAAGTGTGAAATATAGGCAACATCTTATTAGATACATATTCTATTACGATTTAATGTATATGATATGTATGATGTTGATAGTATATTTGCACTTAATTATCACCACCTGTATATGTATGTTGTTTTGCCATGAAAAATTATATGTCATTTTGTGACAGCCCGCAAATCCGTACCCCTTGAATCAACACTATTCTATCTCTGTTAACTCAAGTGACACAGAAATACGAACCATTTGGGTTAAAAAAGAAGAGATAGAAGAAGAAGAAACTAAACAATATCAGAATCTCACTGTCGTAGTGGAATAAATTATAATAGTAAATATAGAACTTTACACAAAATGAAGTTTATGACTATTTTATACATCATATCATCACAGTGTCTCATACATCAACTATTACCAATCAGACATACCATACAATCACAACAGCGGAAAATATACATAGGTATAGATAATACGTCACAGACTCCAGCTCCTCTCCTGCTCCATAGCAACCTATCCTGAACATATAATACTCGGTCTGACCCGAGCATTATGATGAAATAACACCCGAGTCAGTCTAGAATACCAGCTGATAATAATAATGCATCCAAATTGATTATTAAAGTATAAAAAATCCTTTTGAAAACAAAAGCATCTTGTAAGACCACTCCACAAATAAACATGTCGGGTTTTTACCTTACGATAGCTAAAACACTTTTTATAGAAATCCTCTGATACTATAATAGAGTCTATTTACAAATACTTATAAAATAGCCGAAATTGTTACATGATTAAATTCTAGCTACTGCCATAGAGTGGATAATACAAACAAAACTCGTACAAGGCTCGTAGGGAGAATGGATTTCCAACAATGAATAGGCACTGTGGTACCACCTGTCACAGTACGGGGTCTAGATCACCGTACCGAGGACCACGCCCGATCCCCTGCAACAAAAGGCCGGACTCATCCCTTACTGGACAGTTCCGAATAAGATCACCCCGCGGTTGGGATCAGCAACCGCCCACTAAGCCGAAATAAAAAGGGACATCTAGACAGGGATGACCTTACTCTCTAGTGGGGGCTACCCACGAAGCCTTGCTGCATATCCTCTGATTTTCAGTCATTCCTATTTTATGAGGCTTGAGGCTAAGCGTTACCTTTTAGAACGTTTCACTTGGAATGCTCATCGCCCACCTGACGATGTTCCGAAAGCATTCGTCCATACAAGTCCGTCCCGGGTTCGAACGGAACCGAAGGCACTACTCATACTACATCCATTTTGGAAATATCCTCAGGATTAGTAGCGACTAGCCCTTGCACTTCATTGCTCCATCTTCCACTCCGAACACGTTTTTCGCACGAAACGTACAAACCGAATCGAAGTGGTTTTCGAGAAATCAATCTCGATCCCGGTCTCTTCGAAACGATCAACGCATTTGTCCAATATTGATAGTCGGTGATTTAACTATCAATTTATATTCACAAACACCCATCACACAATAAAGAATCTCACATTATTTATTTGCCTCTAATATCTTTATAAGATATATTTCCAAATTTTCAAAGCTCATTTGAAAACAATTTCCCAAAAATCTTCCTTTACAAGGTAAATCCTTTAACATTAATTCCCATTGGAAATAACCAAGTTCAAAACAATTTAGAATTAAAACCAATTTAAAAACACTTTATTTTAAAATATACCTTAAATATGGAAATTTACTACTAGCTATTTCACAAAAATATAATTTTTAATATGTAAAGTAAAATCATTTATTAGGATATAAATCTTGATTGTAAATAAGGGTTTAGTTTGAACTAAACTTATAAGTAGAGTTTTAAAAAGGTTAATACTAATTTTAATAATTTAGGTCAAAACTAGCCCCTTTAAAACAATCCATTTGAAAAATAAATACTAGGGTATTCATAAAAATTTACTATTGCTACTTTCTTAATAGTTACTTCAAAATAACAATTTTCAAAACACTCCTTTAAAAAAGTTTGAACTTTAAACAAGTTTGAACTTTAAACTTTCTTTTAATAAAATCTGTTTAAAACTCAAACTTGGATTTCCAGGGAAAGTCTTCCCACTCAAACAACCCAGAAAACTCCATCTTATAAATTCTGTCGATTTATTCAATTCATATTTATGTTTTCATAACTTAAATTTAATTTCTACGTTTAAAATAACTTCTTACGAAGCTTAACCACATTCTCATTTCCGGTAATTCTTTTTCAAAATATAGGTTTAAAAGTCTTTTTATATAAACTATTATAAATTTATTTAATGAAAATCATACTTAAGGAATTTCTCAAATAAATACCTACTTAAATTTCAATGGTTATAAATAGTATTTCTGAAACATTCTAATTTGCAATTTATTGCTAATTTAACTTGAAGGGTTCCTTTTGAAATCATATTTAATTTCCAGGGAACATTATTATCAAAATAACCCCATCGTTATTTTTACAACATATAACTTCTTATCGAATTTATCACCAAAAATCCATACTTTTACATTTATCAACTAATAAATGTTCCACTTTATTTAAATTTCAAAATTTTCAAATTTTCATTCTTCACCCAACCCAGATTCTGAATTTTATTCCCTTAAATTCTTTATTTATCAATCTCTTTATTTCTTTTAAAACCAATTTATTTTATTTATGCTTAACAATTCCAGCTTTATAATTTATCAATTCATATCACAACAAACTGGATTACATAATTAGCTATAACAGCGTATAAATAAAATCCATCATCAGTTGTAACAATAATTCCTATATTGTGAGGAATCCAGTTGGATCCCTCCAACCTGTTTTCCCTGCATCCACAGATATTAGCACAACAAACATATATATCAATCCAGACTGATACAACATTTATATCCAACCAATCACACCGACATTTATTTTAATCAGCTAACATTCCAGATGTGAGTGAGATTAACTCACCTTGAGTTTCGGCGAGCGTTCGAAATTTAAATTAAACCGAACGACGTTCGATTTAACTCAAATTTCTACTTGCCCGAAATGATTCCCGAACTACACCATTGCATAGTACGCATCTCTGCGATTCCGGCGCCACGAATTTCGTTCGAATCTGATATTGTATGATAAAGTTGTTCAATTTTAAAGATTGTATAAACATTTATATAAATAATTTACACATTTTTTTAATTTTAATATACCAAATCACGGCCGTTCAAAGGCTTCTCCCTCACGTCGTTCGTTCCAGAGCAAGGCCGAACCCAAAAAATCGCGCCTAGGGTTAAAAATCGATCCATCTACGATCGCTCGGAGATCGATCAGATTCCACCATCGCGAAGCCCTGAATCAACTCCACCTCCACCCAGAACACGGCCAAACTCGGTCATGCTTGGGTCTCGCAATTCGTGCGCAACCGGTGGCACTAACGGCAGTAATATCTCTGTCATCATTGCACGAAATATGATCTTGACCGCTCACTTCGAAGATCTCGGAGTCCTCTACGATCCTCCAGTTGGACGAATTTCGAATTAATGCGTGGATTTCAAGAGAAAAGTTGAAGTAGATGAGCAACTAACGACCATTAAAATGAATGTAAGCGGTGGCTGATGAACAAACTAGGGTTAGGGCTAAGAACGTGAATATATATATGTAAATATAATAATATTTTAATGTTAATTTATCTCTAAAGCAAATTTTCAAAACAAACTCCGAATCTTACGTGCCGACAGGCGCTACTAAGGTTTTTTCGCGTTCCGGACACAATGGAACATGTTTCGTAAGCTAATTTGATCGTATGCGCGAGTTACGGAATTAAATGATCAATTTAAAATTAAATCGGTTAAATCGATTTCTATGCGCTTCGAGCTACCACGGTCAAACGACAAGATTGCTACGAAAATTGAAATCCGATAATAACTAACTATTATGGATCCAATGAAACTGGTTTCGTCGAATTCCGAGACTGTGCCCCGGAAAGCTATTTTAACTCGTCTATCAAATCGAGCGATTTTCAAAATTGTCGAATACGCTTAAAATTTTACTTTTAAAATTTTATTAACTTGATAATAAATCATATAAAATTTATAATCGCATTAAAAATCATTCTGGCTCATTCCGGACCCAAAATCTGATTAATTGCATTTTAATAAGATTAAATTCATTTTTAAATTAATATAAAATCCCAAATAATAACTTATTAACTTTAAAATTCATCTAAAAATCCAATAACACCTCTAATGACCAAATAAACTTAAAATAGATTTTAGAACTCATTTCCATATCTATTTACCTTCATATTCACAATTTATCCCGATTCAATATTTAATTATTATTATTTAAATTCCAATTGGATTACCATATTTGGAATTATACGTAATTTATTAATTCCACCCAATTCTTTTTATTTTAAAACCAATTCAAAATCCACATTGAACATTTGAAATGAATTAAATGTTCAAAATTAAATGCCCAAAATTTCGGGATGTTACATTCCTCCCCCTTATAAAAATTTCGTCCCCGAAATTTGCTAAGGTAGAAAATACTCTCCAACTCATTTACTTACCCAATTTGCTTAGTTAAAAGCTTATATACTCTTCCCAAATCCCTTTAGCTCAAATCCAAACTCATTTGCTTTATTTATACTCAAAAGTTTTTGTTTCAACATTATTTCAAAAATAACTTTCCAAGTTCATTAAAAAAATTCCAAAATTCCCAAAAATTTTATAACTCCCAAAATTTTCGGAAAATTTTGGCAGAGTCTCCCTTGTACGGAGGAGCTTTCGCGATATCGCGATACAAATAAATATATATACATCGACCCACACGGTCGGAAACCAAAATATATCACAATATATATATCATTTACCAATTATATTTGCGTAGGCGTACCTTTTAGCAAATTTTTAAAGCAAGCGGCTAATATATAATGCATATACGCGCTCCAACTCAATCGATCGCCTCTCGTACCTGTACTTACTCAACAAACTCATCAGTTTCCAAAAATATGAACATTTCATTCATTTATTAAGACAATACATCAATTACCAAGCCTACGCGGCACATTTCTCAAGTTTACATATAAACCATATGTTATAAGCAATCATAAGCACCAAAACTACCTTAGTTTCCTTTTGCCAACTCGAACTTCATTTTGTATATCACTACAATGAATACATTCAAGTTACCATTCCCAATTCATAGTTACCACAACCAATTCATATTCACTTCATTATTATGAATGTAGGCTTTACTATCATCAATTTACTTCAATTTAAATTCAAATTGATTCACAATCAAATGTATTCCCAATTTAATCCATTTGCATTTCTTTTCCAAATTCAAACTTCATTATATTCCACTCGAATGACTTACATCCGAGTTGCAAATGTTAGATTCACATTCACTTCAATAAGAGTAATATATGCTTTTGATTCATTTACTTTTCTTTTTAATTAACCTGCATTTACATACAAACCCACTAAATAGATTCCAACCCATTTCCCATTATTCAAATATCAATTTCATTTACTTCTTTTAATTCATTCACTTAAGTTTCACGACTAATTTCTATGTAGGTTGTGGTTATTCAAACAAATAACCAATTCTTAAGCTTATAACCAGTTAAAATTAATTTCCAACTTAGATTCATATTAATTTTATTCAATTTTGCATGGTTCACAATCCAAGCATACTTATCACATTGCAATTATTAAATTAAATTCTTCCCTTACATTTTTATTTCATTAACCAATTCAAGTTTATAATAATATCATTCCATCCTGGGTCATTTACAACCCATTACATTTTTGTTTCATCACAACAATTAATTAAGATTCTTCCAATTGCATTTAAATTTTATTATCTAAACAAATTTCATTCAAATCTACTAAATAAAGCTCATCCAAGTTAAGTTTAAATCAATATCATCACATTCCATATTATTTACAACTCATACCTCCTTAATTTATCACAATAAAATTAATTAATACCATTTCACACTCTCAACCTTTTATTGCCAAAATTAACTTTCATACCAGAGCTGGGTTTTCATTTTCTTTCCAAAATTCCCTTAACAAACCCCCAAAATTTTATCCATGCTAATAAAAATCTACTTTAATTTAGTTTACACTAAATTCACCTTCAAGCTTCTCTTTATTTACCTTAGCTTACGCTAATTCATTCTCAAACAATTTCTTAGAATTTAGTTGAGTTAAAATTTTATTTACACGATATCATTCTTACTTCTCTAAATTAAATTTCCTTTCAATTTAATTCTTTTCCAATTCTAATTCAAGTTCGACCAAATTTAGTTAGCCATGTTGAATTTATACCATTTCCTTTACTATCTTAAATAAGAATTTAATTCTATTCATAATTATTTATAACACAACTGAATTTTGACTTTGATTCAATCCAAATTCAACTCCATTTCATTTAATCGAAGTTAAATCCAATTCAATTAAATTTAATTCTCCATATACAAGTTCAAAACTTATTTACTATTTTAAGTTCATTCACATCTTTCATATCCCACTTTACCTCATCTTACTTACACTTCATTTAAGATTAAGTTTGAATCCACCATACCATTCAACTATTTCCCATTTGTGAATATAATTCCACTTTACTTGGGTTAAAATCAAAGTGTCTATTCTCAAGTTCATCAACTTATTTATTTATAAGTTTATATTGCTCATTTTAATCCTTTCATGTCTCATAACCACAATTATAAAGTCATTTTACTTCCAACTTAACTCAAATCAATTTAATTCCGATCCCCAAATTTTATTTAACTTATCCCAAGTTAAATTCAAATCTCTAGTCACTTCAATATCTTCATTCACTTCCATTTACCCAAATTAAATTTTAATTTCAGGATTAACATTTTCATTTTTCCTTTCTCACTTAGATCAACTTTACTTTCAAGGTTATTGTTGATTTATTTCAATTTTACATTTTAATTTAACCCAAATCAATTTAATTCTAAGCTCAATTTATTTAACTTATCCAAGTTAAATTCTAATTTTCTATTCACTTCCATTTACTCAGGTTAAATTTTAATTTCAGTATTAAAATTTACATTTCCTTCTTATTAGCATCAACTTTACCAAAATAAGTTCATTAGTTGATGTATTTTAACTTTACACACCATTTAAATAGAATGTTCCAGAATTCAATTACCCGTTTTATTCCAAAACCTTTTTGAAATAATAATCAATTCATACCCATTTGGTATATCAATCAAATCTCCAAACTTTCCAAAACAACTTGTTCATATCAAACAAATTTCCTCCCTTGAAATTTTCAAAACAACTGGCATACCCAACAAATCCAAACAATATCATAATCCAACCATTTTGGTAGCAATCCATCACTTTAGAAACTCGAAAATGAATTCTAATGATGTGGCCAGCATCATCAGGACTATTTTCCAAAGACTGAAGTGAGTTCAATGCTTTCTTACTTTCCCAAATTCTTTTCAAAACAATTTCCATTCAAATATATTACCCAAAATAATTCTCCATCATTGCCTTCAAACACCTTGGAAAATATCCAAACATTCCAAAGATTTTAAATTTCCAAACTTTATTTCAATACTTTTAAAATCCTTTCCAAAACTTCCGGGATTTAAATTCTGGTTCAATCCAAATTTAGGTATTCTTCTTTTACATAATTTACTTATAGAATCTATTTGATTATAACCATTTCAAATTTTAGATCAGATTTTAGATTCTTATTTGATTATAGTATTAACAACCAATCATCCAAATATATATAATAAGTTCAGAAAATTATTTCTTTTATATCAAAATAAAATTTTGGGTAAAATTATTTCATTTACCCACTTTAAAAACAATACCATGTCGGTTTATTTTGTTTAAGAGTTTAGAAACCCCTATCGATACGGTTGTACTTTCCGCACCGACCAGAATTCATAAACACTCAACCGATAAGTCAACACAGTATAAAAACATTTTTTTATATTCGCTAGCAAGTACGCTCTCATATCTATTATTACACTCAACTCATTACAGAGTACTATTGACTCTGTTTAATGAGAAATTACCCCACCAAAGCCTAGGTTGTCGCCAACCTCGCTCTGATACCAAGTGTGACAGCCCGCAAATCCGTACCCCTTGAATCAACACTATTCTACCTCTGTTAACTCAAGTGACACAGAAATACGAACCATTTGGGTTAAAGAAGAAGAGATAGAAGAAGAAAAAGAAACTAAACAATATTAGAATCTCACAGTCGCAGCGGAATAAAATATAATAGTAAATATAGAACTTTAGACAAAATGAAGTTTATAACTATTTTATACATCATATCATCACAGTGTCTCATACATCAACTATTACCAATCAGACATACCATACAATCACAACAGCGGAAAATATAAATAGGTATAGATAATACGTCACAGACTCCAGCTCCTCTCCTGCTCCATAGCAACCTATCCTGAACATATAATACTCGGTCTGACCCGAGCATTATAATGAAATAACATCCGAGTCAGTCTGGAATACCAGCTGATAATAATAATGCATCCAAATTGATTATTAAAGTTTAAAAAATCCTTTTGAAAACAAAAGCATCTCGTAAGACCACGCCACAAATAAACATGCCGGGTTTTTACCTTACGATAGCTAAAACACTTTTTATAGAAATCCTCTGATATTATAATAGGGTCTATTTACAAATACTTATAAAATAGCCGAAATTGTTACATGATTAAATTCCAGCTACTAGCCACAGAGTGGGTAATACAAATAAAACTCGTACAAGGCTCGTAGGGAGAATGGATTTCCAACAATGACTAGGCACTGGGGTACCACCTGTCACAGTACGGGGTCTAGATCACCGTACCGAGGACCAAGCCCGATCCCCTGCAACACAAGGTCGGACCCATCCCTTACTGGACAATTCCGAATAAGATCACCCCGCGGTTGGGATCAGCAACCGCCCACTAAGCCGAAATAAAAAGGGACATCTAGACAGGGATGACCTTACTCTCCAGTGGGGGCTACCCACGAAGCCTTGCTGCATATCTCCTGATTTTCAGTCATTCCCATTTGATGAGGCTTGAGGCTAAGCGTTACCATTTAGAACGTTTCACTTGGAATGCCCATCGCCCACTTGACGATGTTCCGAAAGCATTCGTCCATACAAGTCCGTCCCGGGTTCGAACGGAACCGAAGGCACTACTCATACTACATCCATTTTGGAAATATTCTCAGGATTAGTAGCGACTAACCTTTGCACTTCATTGCTCCATCTTCGACTCCGAACACGTTTTTCGCATGAAACGTACAAACCGAATCGAAGTGGTTTTCCAGAAATCAATCTCGATCCCGGTCTCTTCGAAACGATCAACACATTTGTCCAATATTGATAGTCGGTGATTTAGCTATCAATTTATATTCACAAACATCCATCACACAATAAAGAATCTCACATTATTTATTTGCCTCTAATATCTTTACAAGATATATTTCCAAATTTTCAAAGCTCATTCGAAAACAATTTCCCAAAATTCCTCCTTTACAAGGTAAATCCTTTATCATTAATTCCCATTGGAAATAACCAAGTTCAAAACAATTTAGATTTAAAACCAATTTAAAAACACTTTATTTTAAAATATACCTTAAATATGGAAATTTACTACTAGCTATTTCACAAAAATATAATTTCTAATATGTAAAGTAAAATCATTTATTAGGATATAAATCTTGATTGTAAATAAGGGTTTAGTTTGAACTAAACTTATAAGTAGAGTTTTAAAAAGGTCAATACTAATTTTAATAATTTAGGTCAAAACTAGCCCCTTTAAAACAATCCATTTGAAAAAAATTACTAGGGTATTCATAAAAATTTACTATTGCTACTTTCTTAATAGTTACATCAAAATAACAATTTTCAGAACACTCCTTTAAACAAGTTTGAACTTTAAACTTTCTTTTAATAAAATCAGTTTAAAACTCGAACTTGGATTTCCAGGGAAACTCTTCCCACTCAAACAACCCAGAAAACTCCATCTTATAAATTCTGTCGATTTATTCAATTCAGATTTATGTTTTCATAACGTAAATTTACTTTCTACGTTTAAAATAACTTCTTACGAAGCTTAACCACATTCTCATTCCCGGTAATTCTTTTTCAAAATATAGGTTTAAAAGTCTTTTTATATAAACTATTATAAATTTATTTAATGAAAATCATACTTAAGGAATTTCTTAAATAAATACCTACTTAAATTTCAATGGTTATAAATAGTATTTCTGAAACATTCTAATTTGCAATTTATTGCTAATTTAACTTGAAGGGTTCCTTTTGAAATCATATTTAATTTCCAGGAAACATTATTATCAAAATAACCCCATCATTATTTTTACAACATATAACTTCTTATCGAATTTATCACCAAAAATCCATACTTTTACATTTATCAACTAATAAATGTTCCACTTTATTTAAATTTCAAAATTTTCAAATTTTCATTCTTCACCCAACCCAGATTCTAAATTTTATTCCCTTAAATTCTTTATTTATCAATCTCTTTATTTCTCTTAAAACCAATTTATTTTATTTATGCTTAACAATTCCAGGTTCATAATTTATCAATTCATATCACAACAAACTGGATTTCATAATTAGCTATCACAGTGTATAAATAAAATCCATCATCAGTTGTAACAATAATTCCTATATTGTGAGGAATCCAGTTGGATCCCTCCAACCTGTTTTCCCTGCATCCACAGATATTAGCACAACAAACATATATATCAATCCAGACTGATACAACATTTATATCCAACCAATCACACCGACATTAATTTTAATCAGCTAACATTCCAGATGTGAGTGAGATTAACTCACCTTGAGTTTTGGCGAGCGTTCGAAATTTAAATTAAACCGAACGACGTTCGATTTAACTCAAATTTATACTTGCCCGGAATGATTCCCGAACTGCACCATTGTGTAGTACGCATCTCTGCGATTCCGGCGCCGCAAATTTCGTTCGAATCTGATATTGTATGATAAAGTTATTCAATTTTAAAGATTGTATAAACATTTATATACATAATTTACACATTTTTTTATATTTTAATATACCAAATCACGGCCGTTCAAAGGCTTCTTCCTCACGTCGTTCGTTCTAGAGCAAGGCCGAACCCAAAAAATCGCGCCTAGGGTTAAAAATCGATCCATCTACGATCGATCAGAGATCGATCAGATTCCACCATCGCGAAGCCCTGAATCAACTCCACCTCCACCTAGAACACGGCCAAACTCGGTCGTGCTTGGGTCTCGCAATTCGTGCGGAACCGGTGGCACTAACGGCAGTAATATCTCCGTCATCATTGCACGAAATACGATCTTGATCGCTCACTTCGAAGATCTCGGAGTCCTCTATGATCTTCCAGTTGGACGAATTTCGAATTAATGCGTGGATTTCAAGAGAAAAGAGGAAGTAGATGAGCAACTAACGGCCATTAAAATGAATGTAAGCGGCGGCTGATGAACAAACTAGGGTTAGGGCTAAGAACGTGAATATATATATGTAAATATAATAATATTTTAATGTTAATTTATCTCTAAAGCAAATTTTCAAAACAAACTCCGAATCTTACGTGCCGACAGGCGTTTCTAAGGTTTTTCTGCGTTCCGGACACAATGGAATAGGTTTCGTAAGATAATTTGATCGTATGCGCGAGTTACGGAATTAAATGATCAATTTAAAATTAAATCGGTTAAATCGATTTCTATGCGTTTCGAGCTGCCACGGTCAAACGACAACTCCGATTGCTACGAAAATTGAAATCCGATAATAACTAACTATTACGGATCTAATGAAACTGGTTTCGTCGAATTCCGAGACTGTGCCCCGGAAAGCTATTTTAACTCGTCTATCAAATCGAGCGATTTTCAAAATTGTCGAATACGCTTAAAATTTTACTTTTAAAATTTTATCAACTTGATAATAAATCATATAAAATTTATAATCGCATTAAAAATCATTCTGGCTCATTCCGGACCCAAAACCTGATTAATTGCATTTTAATAAGATTAAATTCATTTTTAAATTAATATAAAATCCCAAATAATAACTTATTAACTTTAAAATTCATCTAAAAATCCATTAACACCTCTAATGACCAAATAAACTTAAAATAAATTTTAGAACTCATTTCCATATCTATTTACCTTCATATTCACAATTTATCCCGATTCAATATTTAATTATTATTATTTAAATTCCAATTGGATTACCATATTTGGAATTATACGTAATTTATTAATTCCACCCAATTCTTTTTATTTTAAAACCAATTCAAAATCTACATTGAACATTTGAAATGAATTAAATGTTCAAAATTAAATGCCCAAAATTCCAGGATGTTACACATTTATCTATGAATAGTTACAATTATCTTCATTAAATCTAATTAAATAATTAATCAAAAATGTTTATTAAATTGAATTTATGTGAATTTAGTTTGTAAATCATATTTCGAAACAGTGTTTTAACTAATCTTACACATATATTAAATTAAATTAATTAATATAAATATATATCTTATAAGTTTATATTCTCGACAATAAATAATTTATTCAAATTATTTTATAATAGGTTTTAAATATTTAGTGACATTATATAATTAGTTTCATATTTAAATATATATATTTAATAAAATATACATATAAAATATTATTATTTCAAAATTTAAATAAATTGTTTTTTTTTATCGAAGTGATATTATTTACACGAGTATATATGCACTTTCAGGTAGGTCCGCATTTAATCTTAATCTGCATGCATTTATGGTTGCACCCTTTGAAGTAGGTTTGACTAATTCTTAATTCATAAATTTAAACAACTAATTAGAAAATTTGATTCATTATAAATCCATTTTAGTACAAAAAATAAAAAAAATATTGAGAAACATAATTTTAAGCAGCCAATATTGATTTATATATATGTATATATATTAATTTTTTTTACCTAGATAAAATGATAAATGATGATCATTTTATGTACTAAAATACACAAAAAATTACTATAATGTTGATAAACACTGGATGCAAAATTATCGGATGCGGATATGACCCATACCTATTTTTGGGATATCCGATAATTTTTCATATTTTGTATACGGATGCAGATGGATTTTGAATTTTTCAGATGCTCATTGACATCCTCTTTAACACGCAAATCATAATGTGCATGCATCAATTCAACAATACATTTCAAATCATGTATAATTTTTTGTTTATAGGTGTAGTATGTATTTCCTAGATTCATGTCATAGTGTATATAAAGTACTAAGTGAGAGTCACTCCTTAAAAATGATGAGTCACGAATATAGGCAATAAAATCAAAAGATATAAGCACACCGAAAAGATGTATATGATACAATCAGAATCAAAGTACATACGGTTTAGCCATAATTGATTGTTTGAAGTTGTAACAATCGCTCTGCATCTGATTTGGATAATGTGCAATTATCATAAAAGAGAAAGGTCATGCCTGTAATAAAGTGGGTAACATTTGGTTTCTATTTTGAGAAAGCAATAATTTATAATGAAAATGATACGTATATATCATAGAAACTATGGATACTGATACAATATATGTAATTAAACATGACAATAATCTAACATCACACATTAAAACAATCGTGTATGTGAATCTTTCCAGCACAAATATTTTAACACCACTAACATCATAATCCAACAGGAGAATATCATAATATCGTGATAAATAACAACAATAAAATAGTACAAAAAGCATCTCTCTCAATGTTGACTATGAAATGTCCATACTTCACCATCACGTGCAAATGCTTTTGTCCATTTTAGCTCTCTTGCAGCATATGTAGACATTGAAATATCGATAAAAGGAAAACATTAATACTGCATTATTCCCTACTCCAAGCATTATAAGTTCAATTTGATTGGCGTAGTCATTCGTAAGCCTTTCTAATCAAAGACCAAGATTCCCATGTATGTCTTTTCTCTTAATAAAACCTTCCAAATTACTGGAATTTTGCTGCATTTGTCTTTACAAAATTGCTTCGACACCACAATAAAAAATACATCATCAACAAAATATCATGATAAATTAAATCCATATACAAATACCAACCAAAAATGTTATGGGCTTCAAAATGTTCATTTGTTTCATATATTGAATCCACTGCCCAGATTTAAAGAAAACCGAAACATGCATCTTTTAAAAAGAAGCCACATAAGAGAGCAGACTTGAAAATTATTTTCGGTAAAAATGAAAAAGAAAAAGGATAAATACAAACTAAGAAATCATACAATTAAAATGTGTTACATACTAGGCTCAATGATATCATCTGAATTTGTTGGTAACACTGAGTTTAAGGGTATGCAATCAATCTTGAAATCATAAAAAATATTTTATCGCTTGTTACAAAGTTTGGATAGTGGCTACAAAGTATGGTAAGAACACCATGATATACCGTGCAATTAGTAAGTTGAAATTGAAATAGTATGGTATCTAGGCCTAATGAAAAATATCATTACTTCTGCATATGATATGGATGACTATTATGCTGGTTATCACTTGAAGTCCAAATAGGTTTGAGTGAATGATTAGTGAGCCCATACATGAGTGGGTTCATTTTGGGTATCCAAGTACAAATTTGTAGGACACTTATCTATTGAGGGGCTGGATAAGTTGTACTTGGGTACAATCAATATTGATAAAGATTCCATGATTTTTTTATTTAATATTTCACTCACTTTTATAGTTATATTCTTTTCAATGTACGACATAATAAATTCTCATAGAAATTCATTTGAAATAAACCATAAAATTGAACAAATATTATGTTTGAAACTGATGTGATAAATTGGTATGCATAACTGCTTTGTGCTGGCGAGAATAAAAGTAAGTGAATTCACATATCTCTTGCTTATGCATAAAAGAGTGATAATGGAAGTAAATGTAAGTAGTATAAGTTAGCAAAAAATAGTAAATATCACATGTCATATCATTAAGCAATTGATTTGTAGCATCCATAGAAGTACAATTCCTATTGAACAAAAAACTATAAATTTTTGTTTAAATTTGAACAGGTCCACTGAGGTTATTATTAGCTAGATTCGATCACTTTAATTTTGGCTATACAGTACAAAATTCTAGAATCCCTACGGTAATGTAAGATTAAAATACATGTTAGTTGATTCAGATTGAAGACTTTGTAGTGGAATTGAGAGAGATGTCAACTCTGAAGTCTGAAAATGTTACCAAAGTCTGTAATACAATATCTGGAGGGCTATCAAGAAGAATTGAAATATTGGGAACAGTATCAATATTGAGTACAAAGAGTGAATCAGACCTATATTCTTTTTACAAATCAAAACCGAAGTAGGGGTTTTACCTACAATCCTGAAATATGCATCACATTACGATTCTATAATCCTGAAGTATTGTATATCAAATATTTAGCAGCAAGTTTTTCGTTTGTCAAACATTATATGTTGTTGTATTGCAATTTTCATAAGCAAAATCATGCAGGGTTGGTTTTGGATATAATTTTATCATGAGATGCAAAGTTTATGCTTACTTGTGTTTTATTTATATGCAAGTATGATAAGTTTATTGGTACACTAAATCGGAGCAAAACAATCTGCTTGTTAGTAAATATCAAAGAAGTAAGAATTAAACTGTTCCTAAACATGTTAAACATGTGCTAACTTTAACACCCTCCCTCATACTGAATGTGCTCACATTCAGTTTACAACACACAATACATAATTCAACTAACAACACAGCAACTTTCAACTTTCTGACGCAACCTAGTTCAGGCTTCAACTTCATATTTCTGACAACACAAGTTCTCACATCGCAGTTTTCCAGACTGTTTTAGCACAAACCCTAGCAACCTTTCTAGACACGAACTTCAACAATAGGCAACACAAACTCTAGAGAGACGAGCAACTCCGGCCATCAACACTGCTCGTGAATGCATCCGATTGACGAACATACTCCGCCTACCAAAGCACTTCAATTCCAGGCAGATAATATCGACGGGATAACACTTCGACATCAGAACTCGAGTATCATCAGATCTGAATGCGGTTTGGTGGTGAAGGCCATTTTTTTTTGGCTGTGGATTAGTGAGGTGATTTCGTTCTCGGATCGGCAATTCAAAGATGGAAGATTGGAATTTTAATATAAGGTAATGTGTGATTTCGTTTTGGAGAGGAGAATATATGGAGAAGGCATTGATGGAAGAGGAGGATACCAATTACCGTTGGGAGCAGTAGTTTCTTGATTTTATAGGATGCTCTCTACTTATCTCTCTACCTAGCTCTAGCTTTGATACCATGTTAGAATTTTGACATAGAAAGAAGGAGAGAGACATTAAACAATAAAATATCAAAGAACTACATTGTTGTATTGCTTGTTTATTGAACGATAGAAAATACAAAGCTTTAAATAATAAAATAAAATTACTAACCACTTCCTAAACTCAAGCCACTAACTTATTTCTTGACCAATAAACTAGAATAGACTTGTTCCTAAACATGTTAAACATGTGCTAACTTTAACATAAACTAGTAGACTAAATCTTTAAGGCTTTTTGCAGTTGCAAAATGGTGCAAAATTATTTTAAAAATATAGTTGATAAGCTTGCCTAGGACTGATGATGATGGAATTTCATCTATATCAAAATGTTGTTCAATGCTTTCAGATTTAATGATCGATTCGTGCCCAATGATTGGCGATGGATTGCTTGAATCTCTTATAGGCAAGTGTTTAAATGTCAATTCTTTGACATCAGTTAAGTGTCATCTTGTCAAAGATTCAAGAATGGTAATAGTTGTATCAAAGCTTCCAAAATTAGCTAGGCGATAAAGTTTTTGAAGTAATCGAAAAAAGTGCTTAAGCTTTGCATGTGCTGCATCAAGAGAAAATTTTCAGTCCGACTGAAATCGGCTAATCGAAAATAGCTTCTGTAAATAGGCTTAAGTTTGTTACAATGAGATTTTATGCAGGTTTAATGGGAGAATGCCTTAAGGGTTACGAATGATTGAATGATGGTTATTCAAAGATGCGACTCTTTAGTAGATGAAGCTTTGATTAACCTGTGAAAATGGAGAAGGTTATGAGATTAGAAGAATGTAGTGGTTTTAGTTCATTCTAGAGGTTTCACATAAACAGTCAAAAACTTGAGAGAAACACTGAAAGTGTTATCCGTAACTAAATGTGGTATCCAAAAGATTCAAGAAACCGAATCAGGATAAAGAATAGAAATTCATCTGATAGAAGGTTACCCTTCTTTAACAATACTTGAGTTAAAGCAATGCATTAGCATGGATGATGAATTTCTCACATTTATAGGACCTGCGTTTAATCAAGTTAAAAAAGTCAGTGTAGCAGGCATGCACTCCTTCACTGATAAAGGATTACTAAGCGTATTTCTCAACCTGAAAACTCAAAGTGCACTCAGGAGTTTAGGCTTTAGTGGATGCACGACAATATCTGAAATACTGAGTGAAATAAAGGATGCAAATATAGAAACAGAGTAAAATAGTGCCTTAACATTGCAGCAATAAAGGATGCAAATACAATATCCCGGGGCGCCTCTTTCTCCTTGCAAACACAAAGAAAGAGTTAGTATCTCTATCATATACCCTCACTATTGATGTACTCAGTTATGAGAGGACAATAAATGGATAAAATACTGACCGATGGTGGAAGTACTAATAATATGGTGAATTCTTGTTCAAAGGATGAATGTACTTAAATCTGCATCTGGATGTGCACTCTTCTAACTATTTTGTTGTTGATATAGATCATTTAAGAAAGAAAAGTATTTATAATTAAAATATTGAACATAGAGAACTCAAGTAATTCCTCAATTTAATAATCAAATTTACTAGATATCACTAATATGGATCCCAACTTTACTTAAACCATCCTTCATACTTGCTATTTCCTGTAAATAACACTATTTGTATTAGTGAAAATCTATACTGAAATAAAAGCATGATATTGTAAATAAAATAATTCAACAAAACTATACACTACTGACAAATATGGTGAAATTATTACCTAACACCTACACTGCATAATTGAAACTAATTTATATATGTTTTAATATTATACTTAAAAAATAGCAATAAATAAAATTCATCAACCTTGTACAATAAATAATTTTTTAAAATATCTTTAATTTTAATCTGGCGGGTTAATTTATGATCTATGCATGTAACATAACACCTGATGAAATTGGGCCATGATACATTATATATGCATTCTTCCTACACATATGATATATATTTTCATAGAAAATCTTAACCATGCACTTTAACATGAACATATAACTAAATCAGTTATTCTTTTGCAATATATATAATCCAAAATGTATTAATAAGCGCAGGTTGTTAAGGCATTGAGTAAAATATATTTGATTTTAATAAAGTAAAATAAAATGCATAAATAAGTTTTCATATGACATGAAATAAAGATCAGAATGTGTAATATTGTAATGGAATCAAAGTAGATTTGTACACAAAAAGCCTTGTAGAAACGGTTGTTTAATAGTGGTCACAACTAATATTAGATTGACTTACCAAATCATAATCCTTACCTTTTCTTTTAACTAATCAAATATATATGCTAAAAAAGGTTTCATAATGAATTGAATAAAATTAATTTTCTTCCTCACAAATAGGCGGCTGTATCTGTCAACTGCGGCAATTTTTTCCAAGCAAAGCACATGGCATTTTGGTGGTAGCAGCTTTGTAATCGGTGGCAAATTTCAGGCGGTGTTGGATCTTGGCTCTGTCAACTTCGACAGCATCACCTGCAGCTATCAGCGGCAGTTACACAAATTTCCAATTTGACGTTCAAGCCTCTAGGTTGCAGCACTACTCCACTCGGCATCGATGACCAGCTAATGACAAACTCTAGATCTCATTGCGTTAAGCTTCATGACAGCATCTCCAAATAGCAAAGCCTACAGCGGCGATGTGGTTTTTAGGTGATAATGAATTAAATTGGTGGTGGAACGTCCTTGTTTGCTGCGGAATATTTTTTTGGTGAAGTCGATTTGATTGGGTCGATTCGGGAGGAAGAAGCATATAAGGGGAATCGATTTGGGTATTAGAGGAGTCGAGAAATTGAATCTGGATGAATAGGAGGAGATATCACATTTTTGGTCATATAAATTAAGAATAGAATCAGGAGGTGCAGAAGGAAATAAAAAAAAAAGGATAATTTGAAAAGTTCAAAAAGACTCAGTGTAACTTAGTTCATGAAATTCTCTTTAAGTAGTAAAGATTTTTTTTTTTTTTTTATAATATTAATAACTTATAAAATGTTTTAACATCAACTATATTACATATTTATTATTGCAACAGTTGTGGTGTATATAAATATATTTGATGAATTTAACATTATATATATATATATATATATATATATATATATATATATATATATATAACAAAATTGGTCGTATTTAACAGAAAAGATAAAGAACCGTGGAGATTTATTCTTTACAAAGACATCTGATGGTTGTGTGTCCTCCAACAAGGTCTATAGTTAACTTTGACTAACACTGTTAAGCTTTCTGCTTGCTTCCCGTCTCCTTCAACTGTTTGCTCCACGTTACAGCATTTACTCCCTCTCTCTTCAAGCTTCCTTCTTCCCACGATTGCCCTATTTTTTCGTTCCTCTCTCACCACTTCATTCCTTCTCAAAATTGATGTTTTGTACGTCCTTTAAAACTTCTCTTCCATCTTCTAAAATATTGATCTGCCTAATTTCTTCATTTCCGTATCTTATATAAAAATATCTAAAATCAGTAATCTACTGCATTTCTTCAGTTGTTCTCTCCCTTTCTCATTTTCTAACCCTATTTGATTAGCTTAAACAAGTCGTTCCAGAGAAAGCGGCTTCATTTCCAGTTAATCTTCTCTTCCAATACTTCTGGTTAGTTTGTATTTAGTACTGAATAATGGCAGTATTGAAATTGGAAAAATGGCTCAATCCAGCAGGTTCTACTTCTAATTTCTCTTATTCTCGGTTCTGTAGTTTTAAACTGCAACTGAAGTGTTCAAAAAAATTCTATTAGTTACTATTTTTGTTCGTGGTCTGTGCTGTCCATGTTCAACCCTTATCATCTTATGCTCGAACCATTTCTATCCATGTTCTAATCATGCTGAATAAAAATCGTACCATACTTGGTGAATTGGAACTGTTGAACCATATCTTCTGTTAATAGCAAAGCTGCTAAAATTTAGTTTTGTCTTTTCAAGTTAATATTTGCATCCCACTTTGTGTTCCCATGTTAGAAGTAAACGTAGTTTGGAGAGTGTCGTAATTCACGAGCAATGACACTGAGAGACTGGCTTGCATCGCAGCTCTATCTCAAATTCAGTTCTTCCTGATTGCCAGCAATGGTATGTTTCTATGGAAAAAAGTCCAATGTTTTGACTGGATGTATGTTCCTTTAGTTCCATTAAACAGAGAAGTCAAAGTTCCGATGTATTTTGTTTCAAGTACCCTATTTTTGCATAAAGCTTTATATGTTTTTTTAATAGTTGCGCGGTACTATAATGTTTAGAATTAAACTAAAGTCGGTAATAATGGTTGTTTGCAGTAGATCAAACATCTGAATTCAGCATTAGTTGTGTGCATGCTAATTGCTTGAGGTAATTCAGCATTAGTTGTGTGCCATCTTTAGCAATTGAACTTTTTGAACCTAGGGGCTACACTTTTGTGGACAACACAAATGAAATAAAATCATGTATTACAAGTTGTTGCTATAAAAAGATTGATCTATTCCATTTTTCTTTTTCTATAATGTAGGCTACATTAGATGGTTAAAGTATTTGGGAAAGGAGTGGGCATTCAACTAGAAATCATCTTGATAAATTTATTCATTTATTGGTAATCGGTATTGAATCCATTTGTGCTAAAGTCATTTCAAAATATCCATATTTGATAAACGCGGGTCTTTTCATTCCTGATATTGTTCAATTAACTTACAATGATTCTCAGGTACCATAGCTGTACAATTTTAAGATTCTAAGTTACTGTGTTAGCACATTTAGTAGAAAGAATTTATTAAAGTGATATGGATAGGTGTGTTTGTTTATAAATCTAAATCAATATTTTATTTCCCAAATTGAAATAGGTCAAGAGGCTATGAACATGTAACTACCTACCTTATGTTCATCGTTATATTATTTACATACAATGTTAAATTATATCACCAACAACATAGTGAATTTTAGATCTAAGTTGCTATGAACATGCGATTGCATTGATTGTTTAAAAATCTCTCGAAGTGCAATTTCAAATCATTGCAACATATAATATAAACATTTTCAAAAAATGCATTTCATTAGATAAGCATTCATCTTCCTTTCTAATTTCCTTTGATTTTAAACTATAAACTATCTTTCTAATATTATTTGCATATGTGCTATTTACTGGATGTTAGTATCGTCATTCTATGTTCTAAATTGAAAAGATTGGCCTTTTCGTTTACAGAATGACAAACAGTTTTGTTCTTGCTTTCGATAGTTGATAGCAACGACATGTATTTGATCCCTCTCTCATATTTATTATCATCTGGAACAACAATTGCTATCTGTGATGAATTATAATGTTTGGCAAAACATAATTGTTGTGATTTTTATTTTTATATCATAATACTTGGATATCGTCTTATTTAAAATTCATTTACATTTTAAAAATTTTAGCTCCCAACCCAGATAGTACTAAATTTCATTGTTTAACTTGGGTGCCATTAAACAAATGCTGATACTGACCAGTTTCTATATAGAATGAAATATAATGCATTTGTATGCATTTAGTTTTTCATTTAAGCTAATTATTGCATGTAGGAGATACTAGAAGGTATGTGAAACTACTATAAAAGTTTAATTCTGGTATCAGGTTATTTTGTGTACCTTCTTTACCTTAAACAGAAGCCATAGTGATATTTTCCTTTTTCACTTTTATTTTTTACCACAATGGTTTTTAACCTTTGGTTTTGTTAAAGCTTGAGACAATATTATTTTGGACACAAGTAATTGATGTATCCTGTTAAGCTTATTATTTTGATATGATGGTTTGAATTAATTTCTAATAATATTTATTTTTGTGCATCATATTTTTAACATGTATGTTAATATATTTCTAATAGTTGTGTAATGTTGAAATTATAAGATGACCAATTATATTTTCACATTGCAAATATATCGAACACGCGAATATTATATGCTTCGATTTCAAGCATTCTGCTGAAATATACATATGCTTTATATGCATTCTCCTGAAACACACACAAAACTTTTGATCCATGAAATAAATAACATCCAAGTTTGTATACAAATTAAAATTCGCATCCGTGCCATCGGCACAGGCTCCATACTAGTATATATATATTTCACGAAGCCAACATTAAGATATTTGAAATCTATAAATGCAAATCATAGATCTAGTTTCAAATTTGAATTCTTCTTAATTAATCAAATTTATATATTTAATTGAAAATTCAAATTTTGAATTTAAACTAATTCAAAATTTGTAAGATATTTCCTAAAGGATATTTTATACTTAAAACTATATTTTCGAATTATAATATATGTATGTATGTATGTATGTATGTATGTATGTATGTATGTATGTATACGTCTATCTTACGTATAAAATAATAATTTTGGCCAGTAACATGCACTTACATATACACATTGCCAAATAGTAGATGTAAATCCCAACATCTATCTGTTTATATATTCAACCATGTACGCCGTATGCTACACCACATGTGCACGTTTTATATATATAAGCATATATGGTCTGCACTTAAACTATATAAATTATATTTAATTAAATTCATCAATTAATTTGATTAGAATAATTAAATAAAATATGATTTTGTTTAAATTAATTAGATTGGATCTAATAAACCCTTTAAACTTCATAGGTGTAATATGCTTAAAGTATTTTTTTGAAATTTATATATTTCATCCACTTCCGACTGGTCTGGTTTCAACAATGGTACCAAAGTCGTAATAGTCTAAATTCGCTACTTTAGGGTCAACTAATAAATTATACTTATAATTTGAGTATCTAAAATAGTAGCGTCTAATTTAGGGTTGGATAATCAATTATTTTTCCTTGCCTGGCTCAATAATGGGGTAAGTCAAAAAAGTTGGCCCAATTATAAAAGGCTCAAATTAATTCGTGCATTGAGCCAATTTTCAAATGAGAGTGCAAAAAATATGTTGAATTTAAAATATAAATTAATTTTATAAATGTCATAAAGTAATTTTTAAAAATTCTTTTTGAAAATAAATTAACATTTTCAAAATTATTTAATAATTTAAGTAATTGGATTAAATAAATAGTTAATTAAAAATAAACATATATATTAATCCCCACACACAAACATATCTTTATGTGTATGTATCCATAAATGTTATAGTTGATATATATATATATATATATATATATATATATATATATATAATTGTTTATGGTAAAATACATGTCCTCTATTGTGTGGGTAATAAATGTGGACGACACACTTAAAACATCGGGCTTAGCTTTGCTAAAAAAAATTGTTTACGGTAAATTATATATATATATGTATATATATATGTTTGATTAATTATTTAATTAAAAATTGTTTTAATTATATAAAAATAATTACTACAAATTAATTAAATGTTAATTAATAAAATAAAATGCATATATATATATGTGTGTGTGTGTGTGTGTGTGTGTGTGTGTAAAATGATATATGTATATAAAACTATAAGTCTTAAAGTTAATATTTATCTTAAATTGTATAAGATGAGTTAAATAAAATTTTGAATTTTAAAATAGTTTGACTAATTAGTTAATTAAATTAATAAATTGAAATTAACTAAATATGATTGGTTTAATAATATATATAAGGGCAATATATAAGTTAATTAAATTATAAATAGTTATAAATAAATTAAACTTGTGTAGTATGAACGTATAATATAAGTGGAACTATAATAAAACCAATTTTGGTTCAGAAACAAGTACATGCTTATGCATACCGTGATTTCATATTTGTCCAACACTTAAATCATGATTGTAATTGATAAGAAATAAGTTGTTCCATAAATCGGTATTACTCAATTTAAGGTATATATTAAAGAGTTTGTGAATATTTACCTTTACCAAGGCAGGTGAATTCTAACACCCACTAGAGAGATTAAAAGATTTCTAATTTTTTCTCTTAAGGTTTTAAGAAACGTCAAATTCTAGTAGGAGCTCAATAGATAAATGAAATTGTAGCATTTAACCTATCTAATAATATTTGCTATGCATAAATTGTCCTAATCTACTTAAATCGACAAAATGACCAACAAGAAACTATTTTCAAAAAATGATAAGCTCATCAAACAAAACTATACTGACTAGCAAGGAGAAATTAAGATAGCACTCACGTATGAACGTTTGGTCGTAAATAACCAAACCTTTAACTGAAAAACTTAGGTAAGTTAATCCCTAGAAAGCAAAGCTTATAGTATTTGGGTAGCTAACGACGAAATTACTTAAGTTTTCTTGTTGTCTACATTAGGCAAGCCATTGCAAAGGAAACGCGAAAACATGGTTATCTACCAAATATTTAAAACCTTTGCTATGTATAGAGAGAAATATCTTTACACAAGGTTCAAGGTTACAAAGAAATTGTTCAATATGAAGATGAGTAAGGGAAATCGCGTTGAGGATTTCATCTTGACATGAAGATGAGTAAGGGCAATCACGTTGAGGATTTCGTCTTGACCATCAAAGGATATATTGATAGACATTCCAAGCTAGATGTTAAACTAAGCGATGAATTGCAAGTGAATTTGATCGTAGGTTTGCTAACTTCGTAGATTTAGCTATTCACGTTAAACTACACTATGAACAAGTTGATTGTAAACCACATCATGATACTAAATATGTTGAGGTCAACTACGGGATCGTTCAAGGATCAAA
Source organism: Allium cepa (assembly GCA_030765085.1). Lineage (NCBI taxonomy): Eukaryota > Viridiplantae > Streptophyta > Magnoliopsida > Asparagales > Amaryllidaceae > Allium > Allium cepa. Next base: position 134,105,150 of record CM060940.1, on the reverse strand, counting down.
ACACGATGTTAGCTGTAAAGGTTAAGGCCACGTCTTTGAAAGATTTTAAGAAACAAAACCGAGGCTCTAAAAAAGGCAAGAAGGATGGTCATACCAACAAAGGTGAATGTCATCAGTGTCACAAGAAGGGGCACTAGAAGTGCAATTGTCTAGACTATTTAAAGATAGTCAAAGAAAAGATGGAAAATGTTTCTTCCATGCTTTGAGGTATATTTATGTTTCAAAAAACAATTTTTCAATCAAGAACTTATCTTAAATTTTAAATGATAGATATGTAACTTGTATTTGTAATTCTTTATATGGACTGAGGAGCAGACGACGTAAGGCAAAGGGTGAAATAAGGCTTCAATGTTAATGGATCTCTAGTAGATGCAACTGCGGTTAGAGACTATCACTTGACATTGCCGAATGGATTTGGTTTGATTTCGAATAACTGCTATTATGTTAGGAATTTTGTTTATATATGTTTCTAGATTGTTTGAAACTAGTTTTGATCTTCATTGTAAAGACATTATTATGAATATTATGTTTGACGGAATCATATCAGCAATAATGTTTTAGATAATAGCTTTTATGTACTTAATATTAATCATATCTTTACTATTAATAAATATTTTGTTGATATTAATAGTTACTTATGACACTGCAGGCTTGGTCATATTAGTGGGAAAAGACTACATAAACTTAAAACAAAGGTTATCTACTGTCATTAGATTGTGAATCATTTACCACATGTGAGTCATGTCTCAAAGGGAAAATTACCAAGCACTCCTTCAGAAGAGTAACGAAAGAGTCAACAATCTCTTAGGCTTATACACATTGATATGTGTTGCCCAATGCTTATAGTGACAAAGGACAATTCGACTTACCTTGTAACTTTTACTGATGATTTCTCAAGACAAGGATATGTATCTTACGATGTCTATGAGAAATTAAAATAATAGAAAAATGAGGTACAAAATCAGACAAACCATAAAGTAAAATATTTCGATCAGATCGAGGAGAGAGTTTATTGGACATGAACTTCAACGGTACTTAAAAGATAATAGAATTATCACTAAGATTACTTCACCCTACACTCTACAAAACAATGGTGTCTCAAAGAAAGAAGGAACCAACAGTCTTAGATACAGTTTATTTGATGATGAGTACGATTGAGTTACCTTTTTCCTATTGTGGATATGCGCTAGAAACCATAGAACATACATTGAATATGATGTCTACTAAGTCTGTGCCTAAGATGCCATATGATATGTGGCATAGGAAGAAACCCCATCTAAATTATTTGAAGGTGTGGGGATATTCAGCCTATGTTAAGAACGTTGGCCCCGGTAAACATAAGACAAAATCGACACAATGTAAATTTTATAGGATATCCTTGGAATTCTAAAAGAGATATTTTCTATAATATTGAGGAACAAAAGTTTGTTGTTTCCAAACATTTGTCTTTTAAGGTAAGGAATTTCTATCAAAAGAAATTAACAATGAAGTTTTAGACTCGGATGAGATTCCAGAAGTAAACATAGAGGTTGAACTGATGAAAGAATCAAATTCACTCCTATATGAAAATACACAACCTAATATAAGGTCTAGTTGGGAATTTAGAGCACCAAAGAGATACTATGGTTTTCTAGTAGTTGGCGAGAAAGAGGACTGCATCTTAGAAGGTAACACTCCTCTCTCATCCCAACAAGCACTATAGAGTAAAAACTATGCATTTTGATTTGAAGCTATGAAATTCGAGATGGATTCCATAGATGACAACAAAGTATGGACTGTAGCTGACGTACCCGAAGGGATAAAAGCCTATCGGTTGCAAACGAATTTTTAGGCAAATGCTAAATGCAAATGGGGAGGTAGAGACCTATAAAGCATGGTTAGTTGCAAAAAATTTCTCCAAATTCAAAGCATTGATTATGGTGAATCATTTTCTCCCATAGCCATGCTTAAGTCCATATTGATAATTCTTGTTTTCATCGTGTTCTACAGCAATGAAATACGATAGATGGATATGAAAATGGCATTTATAAATGGTGATCTAAAAATGATATTTTGCATATCACAGCCTGAGGGTTTCAAGATCAGTGGGAGTGGGGGAAAGACATGCAAATTGTTAAGATCAATTTATGGTGTTAAGAAAGCTTCAAGTGTTAGAATGTCCAACTTATGTTTCAATGATAACAACTACACAATCATACACATACATACACACACACTTTATCAAGATTACGGATATATACTACAAGAAGAAACCATGCTCGAAGATATTGAGACTCAGAGAGAAATAAGGAGAAACAAAGATCTATCGACCATACTACAGTTACTAAGGTTATTCTTCTATAAAGAATGTTAGGTAAATATTGTTAAGGTCTCCTTAAGTTTATAGCATACATGATCACAAACTATTTCACATGCATTAAAATGAAGTTGGAAAACTGATTTTACTACTCATCGACGTTTGAGATAAAACCACAGACGTCTGTGACAATTCTCGGGTTAATATTTTTCTGATGTCATAGACGTTTGAGGTTTTACCATCGACGTATGTCATATGAAAAAACTATCAATTTTGAAAAGACACTTTTGTTTGAAAAAAAATATCACCCTTATTTGAAAGTTTACAACCATTAAAATGAATAGATCTTCTCAGATAGTAACAAATCTTCATATATACCCTTTTGAATCTATAAATAGTACTTCGATTTAGATGAAGAAATTAACTAAATTGAATTAATTGAATCATTTCTCTCTTGATTTCTTAACACTTTATTATGTATACATCGCTCACATACTCTCAATCTATTATAACCAAAATATAATTTTGGTTAAACCACTTCCTATAACTCAAAGCATTCACATTCACATGCTCAAAGGAGATCATAGGAAGATTTGTAATATTAGTCAATAACTTTGTTATTTGGAACACAAGATTATCAGAGTTATACTTTCGTATTAGCCTATTCCTCCGAGAAAAGCGAGGATCGGTTCGTTAAATAAAATATCGAAGGGGAGCTTGGGACTGGACGTAGGACGGGAGGTATGAACCAGTATAAATATCTGGTGTGATCGTTTCTATTATTTATATACATTCAATTGTTATACTCTGCTTATCATAGTTAAAAATATACATATATAAGTTGCATTATTTATAAAGATCCTATAGGCTTTCATTATGGAGTCGGAAAAAGTGCTTTAATATAGTAACCAATCTATTTGGTTTTTATTAGAGTACAGAGGAAGCATGCGTATATTGGAAAGAACAAAGAAGTGTTATAAATTCTTAGTCTAATATGTTAATGATTTAATCCACTTGGCAATGACATTGGGTTATTGCTATCAATTGTAGGACCAATTTCACCCTAGAGGGGGGAGTGATTAGGGTGATAGTAATAATAATAATCTAATGCGGAAATATATAAAATAATTACAGCACTGATAATAACAGAATAATAGCAGAATATTAAAAACAGAAATATAACAACACAGATTTACCCAGCTTCGAAAAAACTCTGCCTACATGCTGCCCCTAAGGTTTCTACTAGAAATTAAGTAGTCAGACGCTTACACGCGTAAACTCATGACACCCGCTATCAATTAACCTAACTCTATGCTCAAAACTCTGCCACAGCTCAGCCATTGAGTTGCGAATTATCGAACTACACCACCGTAGTTCGTCCCCTAGTAACACAATTAGAATTATACAGAGGTTTAAAATTAAATTATGAATTGAAAAACAATTTAATAACACAAAATATATAATATACTAAGCCCAAATAGAGAAAACCGACCCATAAAAAATCCCCTTTTCTTTTTATCCTCTTGTATATCTTCGGCCTATATCCTCTGCCTCGTTTTCTTTTGCTTGAGAACAATTGTTTAGCTGTCAAAAATTAGGGCTTTGCTGATGAGGTCGCCATTTGAATTGATAGTCGATGCTTCAAATGCTTTCTTCGATCTTTGTTCATTGCTTAGCTACAGTTGCTTCAAATTTTGGCGAGCTTGATTTGAATAAATATGGTATGTGATTTCCTTTGTGACTTTCGTTGACGTGCTTGAACTCAAATCGATTCGAGTTATTGATTTGAAACTATGCTCTATGATATTGTTTGAACTTGAATGCTTTAGTAGCCGATGATGAGATTGGGTTTTACAGGGTTGAAAATTCTAAATTAACGTTAGTATTTTTGAGTTGAATTCTTCAATTAATTTTGCTCTGCCGTTCGATTTTTGATCGACCAATGGTGATGATTTGTTCAATTCGTATATTTTCTTGACGTCCTTGCTTGATTACCCGGCTTTGATTCTGAATTGTTCGTTATTTATTTGCTTTAGTCATTTTCTTCTTTTTCCCTATAACTTGGTCACCACGGCTTTGATTCTCTGGCATTTTGAATTGACTTGGTTATCTTGAAAACAATCAATGTTATCGCCTGCCTTTGACTTGATTTGAAACTAGTAAAACCTGCTACGTGAATTTCTTTTCTCTTGTGACTTTGTTCGAACTCTACCTTGATTTTTTGTAACTGCAGATTGACCCACGACTTCATGGTTTTTAATGTATATTTGTATGTGACTCTGTTTTTCTTGAGTCTTGTTGCACCCCTTGTTGTCACTGCATACATGGCTAGTTTGTTTTGAGTTAATCGTCTCCATACATATATACATGTATACATGTGTGTTTGCGCATGTATATATGTTTTCTTGTTGTTTGAACCATTTAATTTACTTGAAGTTATAGCCTTGCTTGCATATAGTCTGGTTGTCTCGAGTACATATGTATATATGATGTTGTGTTCATTTGTTTGGGATTTTTGTTTCACTAGTGATCTTGTAAGCTGGTTCACTGGTCCTGGTACCTTTTGTAGCTTGCTTGTGCACACTTGAGTTTGTATTGTCTATTTTCAAGTCATGTTCATGTGTAAGTTTCCTTTCCTTGTTATTTTGCTTCGATTGAAATATGGAGTTGCTTTGGATTGATTGCTGCTTGGTTGCACTATGCATTTCCTGGCATCATCCTTTGTACATATTGAAGTGTTTATTGATGGTTTGTGTTCTTTTTATGTCTGACTGCATGTATATGTGTGCAAACATATGTACATATGTATATGCATGCTCCAGCTTTATTGCTTGAGGCTTTGCTTGCAGTCAAGTTCATACTTGAATGCTTGATATGTTTACTTACTGTATCAAATAGTTCATTTTATTCTCTGACCATATGTACTGTGCATATATATATATATATATATATATATATATATATGTGTGTGTGTGTGTGTGTGTGTGTGTGTGCGTGCGTGTGTGTGTGTGTGTTCTAGTCTTTATGTACATAATGAACCGAAAATTTGTTTCAAGTGCTAGTTGTCATATGTATTCTCTGGTTTACCGAGTCCTTTGTTTCACTTGAATTTGCACTTGGTTTTGTTCCACATACTTGAATTTAAGTTGTATTTGGTCTTGTAGTCTGCATTGCAATATGTAACCTGCTTTGTACTTGAGGTGTTGATCCACTTGGTTGAACATATGCTATGTTCATCTGAAAGTTTTGCATTGCTTTGTTCCAGTTCTGGTGCACATGTCCTTGAGTCTGAATTGTTCATTTTGTCTTTTGAGTTAACCCATTTGAGTTCTCTTCATGTGTACATCAATGTCTGTATGCATTTGTTGTGCAGTTGCGGTCTGACTGCATTTCATGTACGTAGTCTATTGCTCTTTTGAATTCTGGTCATTTCCATTTGTATACATACATACATTTTTGTATGTATATATGTGTGTATTCATTTAATCCATGTTAGAACTGAGCATGTTTGTTCCATTCTTTTGATTCATGTGCATTGCATCTGAGGTCTGGCTTACTCAATGTTGTTGCCACTGCCTGTTAGGCTTGAAATCTGTATTCATCACTACATATATGTTGTTTCCTTAGAGTTTACCAGTGCTTATGTCTGAACTTGTCTGCATTGTTTCATGGGCTTGAATGTCATGACCATTGCATTGAACTTCATGTTGTTTGAGTTTGAATGGTTGAGTTGTTTTCATGTGTGCACATTGAATTTTTGGTCGAGGCTTGTTCCACCCATTAAAACTTGACCATTCTATTTTTGTTTTTGTATCGCACCTAAATTGAACTGAGCTTTTGTTCTGACATGTGCTCATATCATGACTTTACTTGTATTGCACTTAAGTTGAACCTAGCTTTGGCTCGGGTTTGATCTTGTGCTCACCTGTCCCTAAAGTTTTATCAAGCGTATATCGGTGTGCACGGCCTTATGGCATGTACAGTGATACACTATGCATGTCACAAGTTGCTCGTGTAGATGAATTCAAAATAAATGATGATGAACAACTCAAATAATTGAGGCAAATACTATTTTCAAAATACACATTTTGTTTTACACTGCGAAAATATTTCCTTTTCAATTTTACCGCATCAGTGTTTATTTTGCAGATAATTCAAATGCTGGATACAAATTGGAATATAATTGAAGATCAAATACGAGCGAACGAGTGATATGTAGTGAGGTGCAAATGTATGTATATTGAAAAATGTGATGTAATTTAAAATATAATTGAAAAATGTGTATATATAGTGAGAGCTCAAATTTGTACTATTTAAAATTGTAATTAAATATTTGTTTGAATAAAATATCCGTTTGAATTTTAATTCTGTGTTTTTTATTTTATTCAGCAAATATTTATTAGTGAAAATAAAATAGTACAATAACAAATATATTTAAATGAATATATATATATATATATATGTTTATTATCATCAAACAAAAATCATATACTTGCATATTCAACATCAACGAATGCTTAGTTGTCCAAGAACTTCTTTATGAAGGATTTAGGAGAAGTAGCCTATAGTGATGGTATAACAGTCTATAAAGATAGATCCGAGAGGTTTCTGAGATTGTCCTAAGCCCTGTACATAAATATCGTACTAAATGTGTTCGGTATGAAGAATTCCAAGCATAGAAATGATCCGACGCAATATAGAATCATCCTTTCTAAGAAAAACACTCCTTATACTAATAAGGAGAAAGTGTGTATGAGATGATACCATGTGCATCAGCTATTGGTTCTATTATATATGCTATGGTACGTATTATATTAGATGGGCTTATGTACAAGGATGCATACGCCGATACCGGTCTAATATCAAAGAAAAAAATTGGACGGTAGTGAAATATATTCTTAAGTATTTCAGAAATACTTATTCCTTATATATAAGAATGAAAATCTCCTTATGAAGGGGTATAGATTCAAGCTTTCAAAGTGATATAAATGATAGTAAATCGATATCTAGTTATGTATTCACATTGGATGATGGAACAATATCTGGTTATGTATTCACAGAACTTCCCAATCGCGATGACAACAGTGCACATGCTGACACCTTACAGTGCTAAAGGGAGTTGAATACTAATTCTACACTAGCTCTTCCTTGCTCACCATGAGAGGCTTCAGCAATGCGGCTTCCTACATCCCGACAAACATGTTATTTCCCTTCCGCTCCCTTTAAAGAAATCTTAAGCCACTGTTAGGCCTTGTGAACCCGACCACGATTCTAATGACAATGGTCAAGGGAATGAGATGGTCAAGGGAACGATAAAGGCCAAGAAGGCCAGTGAATGTCGATGAAGGAGAAGAAAGAGTAGTGGAAAAGAACGTAGCTGGGGAAGGTGATAAAGGGAGATGAGGTGAAGAAGGAAGAGGAGAAGAAAGAGAAAGAGAAGGAAAAGAAGAAAGAGAAGGAGGAGAAGACGGTGAGGGCGAAGGAGATGACGAAGATAAAGACGATCAGGACTACGGCCTCGATAAGAATGAGTCATGTGAGGAGACATCCCCTAAAGGAAACATAGTTCCTATCCCATCTTACTTGAAGCACGTGGTGATTAAGTCTTCACGGCATCCCCTAGTCTGAGTCTAGCACCAACTGGAAAGGTGACACCTCATATAGGTTCTTCAGAGAATATCTTCGGTTCTTTAAGTGAAATTGGTAGCCTTTATCCCTGAGTCCTTTTTTGGTGATCTTCTTACCGATGGTGATGAAAATCCATCCTTTTAAATCCCCAAACACGGTCCTTAGAGTACTTAGGGAAATTCCAAAACTTCACACACTCCTAGGTCATGAACACCAACAAAATGTGCTCATTCCTAATCTAGTGCTCTAGTTCTAACAAATCCCTTCTTCTTTTCAGGTACAATAAAAAGTGATCACCAAAGCTACCTCCGCTTGGGCGTGAGCTAACATCACTCATTAAGTCTAGATGTTTACAAACGAAATGGTAGCTCACACTAGGAGACTAAAGACGAGAGGATGAGGAAAAAAGAAAAAGAATGATAACATGAAGAGAATAGACTGATAGAGTTAGGAGTATAACCTAGGGGCAACTATGTAATTTGTTATATATATCTAACTCGATAACCAATCTTGTTTGCAATCGAAGGTATTTTTTTCTATTATGTAGGTGATATAATATGGTTATATTTAATTAATTTATTTAATTAAAAGTATATTTAATAGAAAACTCATAAATGATATGTTTTGTAGTAGTAGTTACAAAGTGTTGTAACTATGAGTAATTTATCACAATGAAAACAAATATATCATTTTATATGTTCCTAGTCAAGATGCATTGAGATTAGATATCAGTATCCGTTGAGACCAAAGAACGTAATGCTTTCCGGATGTTGGACATGTATTACTCATGGCTATTGGGGGCATCAAAGAGATACTGATAGCTGTTGGATAACTATGGAACGACTCACTCAGTATTTTCTATTGGTTGATATAACTAAGGTGAAACGGTAAATATCAATGTGACTGATTTACATAGTTCTCCCAATTTGAGAATATTATGCATCTTCAATATGAAAGCTCTGCTTTGATTATAGTCAAATCACGGCATGGCATTCCATCGAGCGACAATAGTTGGGTTGACTGGAAGTTTTGGAAGTAAAGCACTATTCAAGAGAGGATTCTTCTCCTCGGTTATATAGGGTTAGTATCACGATCAACTCAAGTCAACTCAAAGTCAAAGTCTCTAGCTAGGGCATTTCGATTAATAATAATTGTTATTATTGAACCAAAGACTTTATGTTTGGACTACAGAGTTGAATATGGATGATATTGGAATTTTGACCATTACCAAATTCCATAAGCCCAAATTGATATAGTTTTAAATAAATGTCACAACCATAAGACGTTTAATAAATTAAAATAGGATTTTAATGAGAATAAGTATGCGATCAATTTGGCTAAAATGTCACACCACCTATTAAGTGACATGAATATTAACATTTAAATAATTCAATGTTCATCGTTGATCGAATTTACACCGCGAGTCGCACAACCGAAATGATGAATTATCTTTAGACCAAATGATTTAGTCATTTTATAAGTCTTGTAAATTAATTAATATTTATGAGATATTAATTATAAAATTTTAATTTGACTTGAGAAATAAACATTGTTGTGTATATATTTATAATAGTTATAAATATATCGATCGATATAAGATAACAATAAGAAACTAAAGTTAGGCTTAAATGGGGTAATTGCCAATGAAGTTGGAGGAAAAATTTTGGCGGAAAACATTAGGTACAGGGACGACCAAAATAGGATAAAAAGGTTTGTGATGGATGGTTGAGATTTAGTGATAAAAGGTATGTGATGTGATCCACTTTTCTCTCTGATTCAACCAATGTAAGAAGAATCCTAACACTAACTTTAGAGTGCTTTTTGCTGCCTCCTATCTCCTTCATCCTGGCCATTTACACCTTCCAAAAGCTAAAAGAACTCAAATCAAATCGATTCAATTAACAACAATTTGATAGAAAAAGGGTCTATGATTCAGAACTAGCAATCTCTAGAATCGAGAAGTTTTTGAAAGTGGAAACTCATCATTACAGGTGGATCTAAGGGCATTAGTTCTAGACAAGCGTTCAGTTATATATATATATGTGTGTGTGTGTGTGTGCATGTGTGTCTATATATATATAATACATAACCTTTGTTTAACTACATATTGTTCACACACATACACATATTGTGATTTTTTTTATTCCAATAAAACTTTTGTACTGGACCTATCTACTATAACCGTCATAGTAAGGCATATATATCTTATATATATGCATATTTTTAGTTAATTAGCCAACCTTTAATTACTTTTTTAATTAAACTATTTTAATTAAATTATATTAATTTCGAAAATTTATCTTATATACATACATCATGCTTATGTTATCTTAAACACTTTAAAATAACATAACATATATCAACATGCATAATACATGCATATAAATATTAATTAATTAACTCATTTAATTAATTTATATTATTAATCTCATTAGAAATTTTAAATTTCGAAATTAAAATTTACATAGTTTCAAACATTTTGAAAATTTATGTTATATTATAACCTTTTATAATAAACATGTTTCATTTTAAATTTAAATCTAATCTTAATTTTCAAAACCATTTTGAAAATTAGCCTAAGACCAATTAAATTAGGCCTTTTCTGTTAGGGGTAACCTTTGGGCTTACTCTACCTTGCAAGCCAGGCTGGTAACTAAGTAGGACCGGATAATTGATTACCTAATTTCAATCCTAGACATTACCTTTCTAGACACCGTACTTAGTGTGCAAGCTTAATTAGTTAGCCCAAACATGACTAATTCAGGCCGTATAGGCTATTAGGCTTTGATACCATTGTTAGAACTGGGCCAGTCTGCAGTGGAAGAAATGGGCGAATTTAAAATTTTTTACCATTTTGGATCATTAATGGGCTTATGAAGTCTAAACGCATTTAGATCTTAGTTAAGATTTCTTTTAAATAAAATCAATATTTTATTCAATATGGTAATCTAATGAACTTTAAATATACAAATGCATGTGATATGATGGATGTATCAAATACATTCATTTATGTCAAGTGTAATTGCGGTGTATAAGTGGGGTATACATGTATGAATAAAACATGCAAAAATAAATTAAGAGAAGGAAATTATTTGTTTCCCTCTATTACTATATCCAATTAATAAAGGGAAGATGTGATAGGATATGAAAAGAGAGAAACATATAATTTCTTTCAACATTTAACCATGACAATTAATACATTAAATGATATTTATTACTTATCAATCTAATCTACACATCGATATGATAGAATATGAAAATACGGAAACCTATTGTTTCTTTCACCATTTAATTGTGACAATTAATACATTAGATGACATTTATTACTTGTCAATCAAATCTACACAAAGATATGATAGTATATGAAAAAGGAAAACCTTTTATTTCTTTCACCATTTAGCTGTAACGATTAATACATTTAATGATGATGATTACCTATCAACTAAATCTACACATGCCATCATTTTCTAAATTTCGTTAATGAAATATATGCATACTTTCATAATGTTTATGGATTCATACATTCATAATAATTATGGATACATACATACACAAACAAACCTATTGGTTATTTTAAATAATTTAAAATCCAAAATTACCATTAACAGAAAAAATTCCAAATGAGAAAATTTTTAACAAAAAAAGGTTATATTATTGCTCATAATCTTTGTACAAATTTGATTTTTAAAAAACATTTATGTTACATATAGTCGATAATTAAAATTTAATAATTTGGATCTGAAAGCATATATTTGCAAACAATGTAGCATATGGTATATGTGTATATACATTTGTACAAAAGGTTTTTGTTTTAAAGTTAAAAGTTTTTATTAATTTTTTAATTTAGGAATGAAACAATACATCAAACTTTATACAAAACCAACAAGCACCATTGTCCAAGTGGTTAAGTGATTCCGCTTTGGTGCGAGATGTCACAAGTTTGAAACTTGTGTAGCATGATTCGAACATTTATTGACTTGTGATATGTTGTCCCAGTGACATATGTATATAAAGTACCATTTCAAAAAAAAAAATCAACACAGAATTTAAATATAGAAAACAACGAATAATTAAAATTTGCACTAAAATTTATTCGTTAATGTTAAATCAAGGTATCCACGTTTGTTTTAACAAGGATTGTAACGATTGTACAAAAATTTAACATATGTAATTACAATCAGATTCAAAGAATGGTAAATAGATTAACATATATATATATATATATATATATAAAATCCATTAGCATTTGAATAAGTAAAGATTATCTCATAGTATACATAAATCTCATTTAAAGTCAATTTTTAATTTCAAAACTATCTACAACAAAATAAATGGAATTTTAGGCTCAAGGAAAAAGTTGTAGAAAATTTTATTTCTAGGGACAAGAAGTTTTTTTTTAGGTTAAAAGAAACTTTTTAGTGTAAATCACAGAATGATAGTTATAACTATCATTTTCTGTTTATATTACGAATGTCCTGCAGACTAAAAAGCAAACTTGCTATCCCTGAGACTAAATTTTTTCGCAACCTTTTCTCTACGCCTATTTTCCTGTAAAATAAAATAAATTTGAAAAAGGTAGCATGCGTAAATTTGTGATAAGAAATTACAGATCCAAACAACACAGAGAACGATGACAATTTATCAGAAGTAATATGAGATTCTAGACATGTCGAAATATCATAAATATACATTAAAAAGAAATGATAAACAAACATAGTTCAAAACAGCAATACAATAAACATGTAAATATCAAATTATACGCACATATAACTACCTTAGGATGAAGCATGTAGAAAAACCTTGAATGATAGAAGACTACCTAGATCTGATTTATCGCACTCTAGATCTGATAAACCTATCCCTTCATCACACCTTAATTTGTAGTTTCTCCTCAGATTTCAAAATCACCATCCTACTTTGCAAGAGAAGAATAAACCACCCTATTTAATTTAGTTTGATGTTGATTTGAATTTGTTTTGATGTTATTTTCTTTTGGATGAAGTTTCAGCCATTGATGAATGATAAAGAAGAGGAAGAAAAAGAGAACACAAAATGAAAGTCACGTTCTGTTCTCCGTACTTTCAAAAATAAAGAGGTTTTATTTTTAATAGAATTAAAGGAACCTTTTTATATTCTCCTATTAGAACTTCCTCTTTTATTTCCTCTTTATAATTTTTTAAATTAATCTCATTAATTGGTTTCCTCTCTTATCATTATATGGCTCATCCAAGCACATTCCAAATATGCAACTTTTCCAAATAAAAGAAAACAACTTTTATGTAATTATTTTATATTTTTAAAACATGTTAAAATTTTACCGATATCGCATATCGATGTATGAAAATATAGCATTTATATATGCATTAACCTAATTACCAACAACATTCAAAGCACCAAATAAATTAATATTTCATAAATATTAATTAATTTAAACAGTTTGCAACATTTACAAACTAATTAAATTGTGTCGTTTTCGGAGAAATCACAAATGCGGTTGTGCGACTCAGAGGTGTGGATTCAGTCAGCGATTAACATTGAACAATTCAAATATTAATGTTCACACATCACTTAGCAGGTCGCATGACAGTTTGGCTGAATTCATCGCTTACAGGTATTTTCGGTGAAATAAAATTTTACTTATTATAAGCTGTACCTGATGGTGCCAATTATTTACACCAATTCTCTTCGTCTAAACAATATCATATTAGGACTTATGGAATTTTTTAATGGTCAAAATTCCAATATCATCCACATTGAACTATATAGTCCGAGTACAAAGTTCTTGGTTCAATAATAACAATTATTATTAACCAAAATACTCTGACCAAAGACTTTGAGTTGAATTAAATTAACCATGGTACTAACCCCAAATAACTGAGGAGACGAATCCTCTCTTGAATAGTGCTTCACTTCCAATACTTCCACTCAACCCAACTTTAGTCACTCGATGGAACGCCATGCCATGATTTGACTATGATCAAAGCGAAGCTTTCATATTAAACAGTATTTTCAAGTCGAGAGAACCGTGTAAATCGGCCATATCGATATTTTTTGACCTTAGCTACATTTACCAACAGAAAACTATCGAGTAAGTCATTCCATAGTTGTCCAATAACTATCAACCCATAACTACTAAGTGCATCCAGCCGTCATGAGTAATAAATTGCTCAACATTAGGAGAGCATTATATGCTCTAGTCTCAATGGATACATCGATATCCAGTCTCGATGCATCTTGACTAGGAACATTTAAAATTGTATATTTGTTTTATTGTGATAAATTACTCACGGTTACAACACTTTGTAACTACTATCACAAAATATACCTCTTATGGATTTTCAATTAAATATACTTTTAATTAAATTAACTAATTAATATAACCATATTATATCAAGTACATAATAGAAAGAAACGCTTTTATTATGAACAAGATTGATCAACGAGTTAGATATATGTAACATAATTTCCCTTAGGGCATACCCTTAACTCTATCAATCTCTCACTTGCACTTGGGGTCAATTATGGAATCTTATTCCAACTTCTCTAGTCGGTTTCTCAAAACCAGTTGGGTCAGTCACTTTATGAATGAGTATGCTAATATGTTCCAATTATCTACTCTGTCAATCAACTCTCTCCAACGATGATAAACTGCTTTATCACGTGGAACAATTCAGAATATGTCTCTCGACCTCCAATGAGCTCTAATTTCTATTACGAACCATATAATAATGTTATGAGATTCTCAACATTTGGAATTGGCTCGGTTATAAATTTATGCACTTATAATTTAATATACATTATTTTATTGCGTCAATATTCAAGGCGATGTACGTGGCCTTTTTTCATTGAATAAGCCATGGTATTTTATTTGGAACATTTCAAACTTAAAGATTCTTAACTTGAATTTATTGTTGACATACTACACTCAATATGAATTATGAAGTTTGAGTTTGAACACTCCTTCACAAGGAGTTTTATTTCTTCAAACAATTCTCTAGTATTTCATAAATACAAGAGAACACTTTAAACAACCATTTGGTGACGTCAATTTGGATTTGATATTTGTTTCATGTATCAAATACATAAACAAATCATGATATCGTAGACAACACAAGATGTATGATAATTCCTTTTGTCTATGCAAAGGAATCAATCTTACATGTTCCATATCAAACATTTTTATAAGGTGTCCTTGCATATCATTTGGGACATTCCCTACATCTTTTATACATACTAAAAAAGACATCAGTTATTAATCCAATGTTGAGTGTTAAAATAATTAAGGCTGATTTTAACACAAGCACATCGTTAAAATCAAAAATGTGTTGTTTACTTATAGTTTATAAATATCAATTTACCTTTCTTCTCATATAATCTGTTTTATCTATGGATCGTGTCCAATTCCATTTTACTACCAATAATTCCTCAAAAGAATTTCTTCACAATGAAGTTGGTTTATTTTTTACGCCAAAATTGGTCACAAACATCCAATTGCCGATGAAAGCACCCATTTATAATCACAGATCACAGATAGCAAATATGTAGAGAAAATAAATGTGAAGAACACTCAAAATTTAAAATGAATGCAGCAATGACACAAGGTTTATAGTGGTTCGGCTATCTCCGGTCTACATCCACTTTGAAGAGTTGATATTTTATTGATAATCACTTGCTGGTTACAAGAATATAGTCGATAATAATTGAGTTACAATGGAATTCGGTAGAGCAGCAGCTTAGAACAACAGAGGATCCCTTTAGTGAAGATCTTGGACTGCTATTTATAGGTGTAGGCTGTAAATATCCCACCCAGATCTCGGAAGACTCTTTCTCTCACGTGGGTGGCCCACGTGATCGATCCCGAGTGATTTTGACTCGATCCATGATCGATATGAACGAGATTCGTATCGATCAAAATCTTACCCAATCGAGTCAGAATCGACCATGAACATTCTTGTTGTTGTGCGTAAGCTCATGCGAAAATTTGGTAGCATTTGGACCTGTAGACTGCGAGATACGATCGATTCAAGTGGTAGCTCATATGAAGGCTGAAGCGTCGTATCCATGAATTCATCTCCATCCCTTCGTATCCATCAGCCTTTCGTGTCCATCCCATTTGCACCGATGACGTGTCTCGAAAACCAAGGGTAGATCCATTTTTGATGCCGAGTTGACTGCTTCCTCATTCGAACACGTTCCCTTCATATCGATCTAAGATGCCTATTTTGCTTTGATGATTCGATGGCCTATTCGTGTCCATCCATCACTCCCCCTTCGTATCGATCAACGTATACATGTTGTCATATTTGTATCGATCCCTTGCTTGCTTCTCGTGTCCATCAGACCGACTTCGATGCATGCTCTTTGTATCCATCCTCTGTGTATGCTCTTCGTATCCATCGAATTTCTTCGTTTATCGTATCAATACGAACCACATTGATATGAACAACATCCATCTATCCATGTTGATCTATACGAACCGTATCGATTCGAACAACTTATATTGACCCAAAGTGACCCATGCCGATCGATACGAACCGTATCGATACGAAGGTATCGATACCAACCATTTCTCACTAATATTAATCCATCCGTATCTTGAGCATATGAACTCTGATTGACGTAAAATGTGAAACGTAGCCTCACCTAATCCTATTCATCATTCCCAGTTGATCCCGACTTGATTGAAGCTCGGTCAAATTTTGACGATAATGATCATAGCCTTGTTTCCAATCGGTCTCCAATCCTAATATCCATCCTTTCTAGCCAATTTGTTGATATCTCTGTGAGAAATGCGGATTACGGATCTTAAGGCTAGGATAAACCCTCGAGGGGGTGAATAGTGTTTTAAGGAATTACTAAATCTTTTTGAGTTTATGTTAATTTGAACACAAATGTGTGCAATATTCAGACATAGATATGATCACAGAAACAAACATAGATGCAGAAATAAAGTAAAAGCAGTAAAGGAAAGAACACACCGGATTTTATACTGGTTCGGAGTTACCCTACATCTAGTCCCGCACACAAGTACGGATTTCCTTTCAAAAGCAATTTTTACAATTACACCATCGATTTCAAGGCTACAAGGTACACCCTCCAGATTCACAATCTGTTGGGTAGAGATACTTGATTTCAGGGGCAACAAGTTCACCCAATTGATTTCCTAGGCCACAATCACACCTTTTCTAACTTGATTTATTTCCAAGGCCACAGTCACACCTTTTCTCATTTGATTGATTTCCAAGGCTACAATCACACCTTTTCTCGCTAAATTGATTACAAAGAAGTCTATAACTCTGAATAACACTAAGATCTTATTGAGTTAGTGATAGAGAATCAAACTAGAAATGATCTAGTTAGATTCAATGTTGATTTCGACAGAGTAATGGTAAGAATATGTATAAAGAAATGTGGAAGAAGAAGAGGAGTGAAAAACAGAAAAATATGAACCGAAATTCGTTTAAAATAGCCCTATTTATAGAAGAAAAACAGTCATGTCCATTCGTGAAAGGATATGACGAGTAGACACTTCTTTTGAAATTCAAATTTTTGAAATCAACTGCCACTGTGTCGATATGGGTGCCTTGGGTATGTCGACATCCCAAAGAAATTTTTGGTGATGTGTTTTTCTTTGAAAATAACTTCTATCTTGTATTAAAACTATTTTAAACTTTATAAATATACTTAACTATAGTTAAAATACATAAATAAGTATAGAGAATAATATTTTGGTATATATAAAATTTTACTATAATTTTATATTTAAATCTAAGTATAAATACTTAAAAGTTAAATATATAATTATTAGAAGATAGTTTAGAAACAAGGATAATTTTATTCTGAAAATAAAGATCATTTTGAGGCTAAAATATTTAAAATTAGGATAGATGTTTTTGATTCTTTTAAAAGGAAGGTTTCGAAATCATTTTGAAAACAGGATATAATTTTGTAAAAACATTTAAATAAAATGTTAGCGGATACAAAACAATGTTCCACTAGATTTTTCGTAAGTTCCATCCTACTTAGGGTTCCATCCCTTTAACAGGCTCGAAGTGGATTCCATTCCACGAATAGATTGAATTTAAGATGCCAGTGCTTTTCTAGGAGTATTAACAAAATTCCTAATTAAATTACTTATTATTGAAATCTTGAACTCTTGATAATCTAGATACTCATGAGTCTTCAATCTTGATATCTCGAATCTCTATACTGTACAATCTTCATCTTGGTATCTGCATGGTTGAATCCTGCATATACATATACATATATATATATATAAACTATAATGTTAGTATTTATATTTTACAATCTTATTCTAAGGTTGTTGTCATCAAAACCATCATCTCAAGGACTAACAATCTCCCCCTTTTTGATGATGACAACCTTTGCTTATAAAATATTACTTCTATCCCAAGAACTAATAACTCCCCCTTAATCTATGGCTAACTATCCTATTTTATACTTCTCCCACTTTGTCATCAACAAAAACTAACTGAAACTATATAACTCCAAACTATATATCTCCCACTCATTCTTGTACTAAGTACCTGCATTAATAAACTATACGATGGAATATATAATAGATAAATTAAGAGATAATTATACTGATAAACATGATAATTAATCAAAGAACATACAAATATCAATGCATATTTATACATGTTTTGCACACCAAATATCAATCCAAACCAAACAAAATAAAACCAAATCAATCCAAGCAACAATTCAAATTAAACAAAGCAATCAAATGAAATCAAACATTACGAGGAACTTCCACTCATCCTTCTTCTCCAAATATAGGGTCTGCTTTAATGGCATCCCAATTTTCATTGTCATTAGTGAGAGAGACTAGAGGATGTGCTTCGTTATCATCCTTGTGTAAGGAGGAAATCATCCATCGTATCGCATCGAAATGCTTTTCTTTCTCCTTGATCATCTGTATTTAACTCAATTCTAAGTGTCGCTGGTTACGAAGAATGAATGAAAGAATATTCTTGAAAGAATTAAGAGTTTCTTCAAGATTCTCAATTAAATTATGAATTAGATTGGCCATATTTGAGTTTGTGAAAAGAATGAGAGATAAAGTAGATAAGAAATAATATTGAGTGATGAATTCTGGAAGAAATAGGTATTTATAGGTGTAGAAATTCGTTTGAAATGAATAGACATAAGGTAGTTATTCAAATTTCAAATTTAAAATGAAGTGTCATTTCTGACCAGGACATGTCGACATGGTCATAGGGGAAATGTCAACATGGTGTAGTGAATTTTGATGGCTTATTTTGATTTTGTGAATAATTGTGTATATATATATTTGTATAATATACTAAATTCTGGAGATAAGATAAGCTAGATAACAGAAAGGAAATTCAATTTCATTGCATAATAGAATGATACAATGATTAATCATAAAGAACTACATGAACTTTCAAATCAAAACAAACTAAACTAATACAACACGACATAAAAAGATAGAACTAGTTAAAGGATGAAGAAGATGAAGTAATCCAAGCTTCTTGTCGACTTTGGAGAAAAACTTGTTCATCGTCAATGTCATTTTATCCAATTTTTTACTAACGGACCGTTTAAGAATCTGTTGGTTCTCGAGAATAGTCTTCTGATTTTTAAGAAGGGTTTTGTTGATTGGATTAGGAGGATAGT
This sequence comes from Allium cepa, assembly GCA_030765085.1. Classification (NCBI taxonomy): domain Eukaryota; kingdom Viridiplantae; phylum Streptophyta; class Magnoliopsida; order Asparagales; family Amaryllidaceae; genus Allium; species Allium cepa. Next base: position 134,085,565 of record CM060940.1, on the reverse strand, counting down.
CAATACTTTCCAAAGATGTTTCACCTTCTTCTTCTTCTTCTATTTTCATTTCATCCCCTTCTTCTTCCTCTTCCTCCTCTTCCATCTCCTCATGGGCCAAACACTCTTCCTTTTTGGCAAGAGTCTCATAAGGTTGAAAAACAAATGGAATTTTCATAAGAGAAATATTTGAGTGATTAAAAACCTTTCTTGAAACAAATTCTTCTCCTTTGAAATCCACTCCAAAATAGTTAAAAATCCGAGTAAGATAGATTCCATGATACAAAGTGTGTTCACCCATTTCATGACTTTTGGGACGAAATTCATCCAAAATAACTTGCACCCAATTAATTTGTTGTAAGTATGTTGTAAAAGATGTTGTAAAAGAAGATTAACAATTCTAGCTTTTGGTCGAAAGTTTCGATTTTTGAATTCAAAATTATCATTTCCTTCGAAAATGTGATGAAATATCTCACGATCATTTTCATCGATTTTAAAACTAGAAAGATCCATTCCCATGCTTTTGCAATTGATAATGGTACCCAAAATATCACAATTTAAAATGGTTCTAGTGCCTTTGACACTACTCCAAATTTCATCATGTCCAATATAAAATCCACAATTTAAATTTGCATAGAAAATTTAATAAGATTTGGATAACAAACGAAATCATTTTGAGAAGCATCAATAAGACTAAGAATTTGATTGTTTTCAAAAAGAGAATCAATTTCATAAGAAGAGAAATCTTGAAATATAGCAAACTTTCCGGGATGGACTTTTCCATAGTTAGCATAATTGATGTATGCTTTTATGGCCTCCAGATCATTGAAGAGTTGCTCTTTTATCTTTCTAGAAATTCTCATTGTGGAGAGGTTGTTTGAAGAAGCCATTAGAGTAGATAGTAGAGAGCTTGAAGTTTTGAAGAAAGAGTTTGAATTTGAAAATGAAAGTGAAAGTGAAAAGATGTGATAAGAGATAGTGAATAAATAGATTCTCAAAGGACACGTTCTCTGGTCAAAAGATGCATTTTCAAAGAGTTGAATGAAGTGAAAAGGTGGAGGGAAATTCAACCATTTGAATTCAAATTTTGAATTTCAAATTATGTGCCAATGTCGACATCATGTCGACATGTGCCTTTTAATCTCCATGATTATTTTTCTTAAGTATTCTAATATATGTGTATATATATTTATTATTTTTAATGTCTATATATATATATATATCTGGAATATTACCATAATTATAGTATATTCCATAAAATATTTTGATACTATTGAAAATAAAAATAAAAATAATAATGAATAAAATAATAGTAAAAATAAAAAATTTAAAATTCAAACAACATACCAATTCAAAATCAATCAATCAAGCAATCAATTCTAAGCATGCAATTTCAGCCAATTGCATTGTAAATGTGTACCTTTTTCTGAGTCTGTATCTCTTAATTCGTCGGAGTTGTGAACTGCCGTGAAACACATATTTGAATTATCTGTCTTTTGATCGTCATCGCTTGAGAATGAGTCTGAATCATCTAGAGTAGCAATAAATGCACGTTTTCGTTTCTTTGTGGAATCACTACTTATAGGAGGATTTTGCCTGTCTGGACACAGACGGTCTTTTTTGATATGGCCTGGTTCGTCACAGTTGAAACATTTGATATTGTTTGGCACTACATTCTAATTTCCAGAGTTCTTATAGTTGTTTGTCTTGAGATTGTTCATCTTTCTGTATTTCAGGAATTTTCGAAAATTCTTGGTCATAAGGGCTATCTCTTCATCAATATCGTTGTTTTAATCTGATCTATCGGTCAATATTGAATGCCATTGATTTCTTTTCAAATGCTTTGCTTTCTCTTCTCTCAATCATTTGGACTTCAAACGACATTAGATTTCTAATTAATTCTTCTATCTTTAAGGTACTGATGTCATTTGCCTCTTCGTTCGCAAGTGTCTTTTGATCCCATTCTGGAGTAAGAGAATTTAAGATTCTTCTGACTTGATCTTCTTACGAAAATTCATTTCCCAAGGATATTAGAGAATGCACAATGTTATGAAATCTACTATACATATCTGAAATAGACTCATTAGAATTCATTTTAAATAATTGAAACTGATTTGTGAGCATGGAAATTTTGGTCTGTTTAAATTTGTTTGTTCCTTCGTGAGTAACTTGCAAAGTTTTTCAGATTTCATATGCAGACTTACAAACTGACACTCTATTAAATTCATTCCTATCAAGTGAACAAAACAGAATATTCATTGCTTTAGAATTATTTTATGCAACAGTCTTCTACTCAACGGTCCACTGTGCAAAATCAGTTGTGGATTCAGAATATTCAGTCTGTGTGATATTCCAAGTGTCTAATCCTACAGATTGTAAATATATTTTCATCTTACATGCCTAATATGCATAGTTACTACTATTACAAAGTGGTGGTCTCACGGTAGACTGAACTTCTACAAATGAACTAGTGACAGGGATAATAGAACTAGTGTAAGTAGTGTACCAGTACCAGTGTTGGTAACCATTTTGAAAATTTTACAAAAATAAAATTATGAAAACTTTGAAAACCTTGCTCCGATACCAAATGTGAGAAATGAGGATTACGGATCTTAAAGCTAGTATAAACACTAGAGAGGGGGTGAATAGTGTTTTGAGGAATTACTAAATCGTTTTGAGTTTACGTTAATTTGAACACAAATGTATGCATTATTCAAACACAGATATGATCACAGAAACAAACACAGATGCAAAAATAAAGTAAAAGTAGTAAAAGCAAGAACAAACCGGATTTTATACTGGTTCGGAGTTACCCTACATCCAGTCCCGCACATAAGTATGGATTTCCTTTCAAAATCAATTTTTACAATTACACCCTCGATTTTAAGGCTACGAGGTACACCCTCCAGATTCACAATCCTCTGGGTAGGGATACTTGATTTCAGAGGCAATAAGTTCACCCAATTGATTTCCTAGGCTACAATCACACCTTTTCAAACTTGATTGATTTCCAAGGCCACATTCACACCTTTTCTCGCTTGATTGATTTCCAAGGCTATAATCACACCTTTTCTCGCTAAATTGATTAAAAAGAAGTCTATAACTCTGAATAGCGTTGAGACCTTGTTGAGATAGTGATAGAGAATCAAACTAGAAATGATCTAGTTAGATTCAATGTTGATTTCGACGGAGTAAAGGTAAGAATATGTATAAAGAAATGTGGAAGAAGAAGAGGAATGAAAAAAAAATATGAATCGAAATTCATTCAAAATAGCCCTTATTTATAGAAGAACAACACTCATGTCCATTCGTGAAAGGATATGACGAATAGACACTTCTTTTGAAATTCAAAATTTTGAAATCAACTGCCACTATGTCGACGTGGGTATCTTGGGTATGTCAATATCCCAAAGAAAATTTTGGTGATTTTTTTTCTTTGAAAATAACTTCTATCTTGTATTAAAACTATTTTAAACTTTATAAATATACTTAACTATAGTTAAAGTACTAAATAAGTATAGAGAATAATATTTTGGTATATATAAAATTTTACTATAATTTTATATTTAAATCTAAGTATAAGTACTTAAAAGTTAAATATATTATTATTAAAGGATAGTTTAAAAACAAGGATAATTTTATTTTGAAAATAAAGATTATGTTGAGGCTAAAATATTTAAAATCAGGATAGATGTTTTTGATTCTTTTAAAAGGAAGGTTTTGAAATAATTTTGAAAACAGGATATAATTTTGTAAAAAAATTTGAATAAAAGGTTAGATGATACAAAAAAATGTTCCACTAGATTTTTCGTAGGTTCCATCCTACTTAGGATTCCATCCCTTTAACATGCTCGAAGTGGATTCCATTTTACGAATAAATTGGATTTTAAGATGCCGGTGCTTTTCTAGGAGTTTTAATAAAATTCCTAATTAAATTACTTATTATTGAAATCTTGAACTCTTGATAATCTTGATACTCATGAGTCTTCAATCTTGATATCTTGAATCTCTATACTATACATTCTTCGTTCTTGGTACCTGCATGGTTAAATCCTGCATATACATATATATCTAGACTATAATGTCAGTATTTATATTTTATAATCTTATTCTAAGGTTGTTGTCATCAAAACCATCATCTCAAGGACTAACAATCTCGGCCTTGACCAAAAGGCAGGGCAACATTTTTCCCCAAAACATGCCTTCTGGTAAGAAAGCATGTTGCGAATAGCTTCGAATCTGATATCCGAAGTCCATATTCCATCCATAGCCATACTATCCGATCCATTACCAAGCCATCCTATCCAAGTGCTGTAGCCATAGCCAAGTCCGTGACTGCTCCGAGTCAATGTCCAATTCGAAGTCCTGTAACCACAACCTTAGCCAATTTGTAGCTATCCGAATCCGTTGACTGATCTTTAATCTATCTATATCCAATAACAAATAACCAAATCCATAACCTTTCTGGGTTGATTTCCAAATCCGTGATCGCACCGGGCCCTTCGCCAAAATCAGGACCTCACAGGATTTAACTTCAAATCCAATAGACCTCGTTGGGTCAAGTTATTCTGATCCAACCTTGACACTACAGTCAAGGGCTTTTATGTTCTCTGGCCCTTGCTCTCCGACCAAGGACCTTTTATATTCTCTGACCTCGGCTCTCCGGCCAAGGACATTTTATATTCTATGACTTTGGCTCTCCGGCCAAGGACTTTTTATATTCTCCGGCTCGGCTCCCCGGCCAATAATTTTTTATATTATGTTTGAGTTCATTCCATCGCTCTCCGACGATGGGACTCGTAACTTGCAATCATTGCTCCGTCTTTCCGGTCGGGACCGTGATTGCAAGACCTGTATTACTTATTACATTGGTCCAAGTCTAATCATTCTAAATAAGAGTTTTTACAGCCAAGGAATACCAAATAAATGTCTGTGCATCCAAGGAAAAAACCAAAGTTTTCAGGAAAACCAAACGAAAAACAGAATTTCATAGGCTCGAGCAGCACGGTTTATCATCGCCTCAAAGCATGCCTAGGGACCGTCCTTGATCCCGTACGTGTGTAAGTGACTTAGCCGCATTACTTCAAGCTCTATTACTTATTCAGAGCCATAAATCCATTTAGCTAATAACAAGCTGACGTTGCCTAGGTCCAGTGCCATCTTCATTCGAGGTGGGCGGTGGCCGCTCCTGTTCCACTGCCATAATTCGATTCCTAACATACTGCTGCAGATGACCATTCCTGACATGCTCTTCAACGATATCTTTTAAATGCATGCAATCATTCATCTTGTGCCCATCCATCTCATGAAATAGGCAATGCTTTCCCAATGCCCGCTCGTAATCAGAAGGTTCCCTTCTTGCCGACCTTCGATACTAGAGGCGCCCTCGCGTATCTAAGTAAATCCTCTCCAGGGTTTCAGTTAGATCCTTGAAAGAAGAAAACTTTGAATCCCTTCGTGACCTTTTCGAAGTGTTACCATTGCCATTTATTTTCCTTTATCATCTTTGTCTGGTCCTCCCTTGGTGGACCTCCACCCCTTACCACATAAGCTTCAGCCTCTCTCTCTTCCCTTTTAGCCTGTGCATCTGCTTGCCTCAGAAACCTTTTCCGTCATGATAGAACACCCCCGAGATCCCTTGGTGGATCCTTTTCCATTGATATCTTGAAATCCGAATTGTCTGCAATTCTCGAAACTGCTACCATCAAAACCATCGACCAATCAGGTCGATCCACCGAAGCCACCGCTACATTGAATCTGGTCAAGAAATCTCTAAGCGATAATCCCTTTCACTTTTTCATCGATGTCAGGGTCATCACATTCTTGGGTCTGACTATGTAGACCCAAAATTGGATCATAAACCTTTCAATCAGCTTCGTCCATGTGCCAATAGGGCCACTTTCCAACTGCCTGAACCATAATGCCGCTATATCCACCGAATACAAAGGGAAGCATCGCGCCATGGCCTCCTTCGATGCAACCATTACTTCCATATGCCTCATGTATCTCGCCAAGTGAACAGTGGGATCCGTTCTCCCGTCATACATCTCCAGTGTTGGTAGTTTGAAATCTGGCGGGTTCCTATCTCGCTTGATTGTAGGAGCAAAGGGACTCCTATTTACATCCTCCAAGTCTCTATTCACCAATCCACATCTCATGGCTCGCCTAACCATATCTGCCAATCTGTCACTTTCTCCAAGGTGCAACCCTTGTCCATTGCCCCCAATCTGCCCCCTGAGTTCACGAGGGAGTTTTGGAATCTGCTCTCTTGAATGAGTATCCATTCCTCTACCAATTCTGTGTTGTACAGCTCCACCTGGTACACTGCCTGGGATTGGATCAACATGCTCCGGTGGAATGCCCCCTAGTTCTGGTGCTGCGTCGGATGGTCCCGCTCCATTCTGAATTCTGGTTGCTATGTGCTCCCAATCTCTATCTCCAGCATCTTCTGCAGTTGTGTTCCCTTGATTCTGCATTCCAAGTTATCGAAGTAGATTCTGCATCATCTCCTCTTGTCTTTTCAGCATCGTTTCCATCTTGTCTCTGGTGATGAAGATCGACGCATGATTCGCCCCCGAGGAAGCCTCCCGACTCCCTTCATGCTGGCTCCTTTCTATCCTTTGTCTTCTTGTCGATTGCTTTGCCAGAGCTTTCCAAATCCAAGTCTTCAAGCTTTCAAATCTGAAATCCACGCTTTAGAATTCCCATGCGCTAGCGTCTCTCAATGAAAGCACCAAAATGTTTGCGCCAAAAGTGGTTAGGAACACCCAATTGCCGATGAAAGCATCCGTTTACAATGATAGATCACAGATAGCAAATATGTAGAGAGAATAAATGTGAAGAATACTTAAAATTTTAAAGGAATGCAGTAACGACACAAGATTTATAGTGGTTCGGCTATCTCCGGCCTACATCCACTTTGAAGAGTAGATATTTTATTAATAATCACTCGCTGGTTACAATAATATAGTTGATAATAATCGAGTTACAATGGAATTCGGCAGAGCAGCAGCGTAGAAGAACTAGAGGATCCCTTTTTCGAAGCTCTTGGGCTGCTATTTATATGTGTAGGCTGCAAATATCCCACCTAGATCTTGGTAGACACCTTCTCTCACGTGGGTGGGCCCACGTGATCGATCCCGAGTGACTTCGACTCGATCCATGGTCGATACGAACGAGATTCATATCGATCAAAATCTTTTCCAATCGAGTTAGGATCGATCATGAACATTCTTGTGGTTGTGCATAAGCTTTTATGAAAATTTGGTAGCATTTTGACTTGTAGATTGTGAGATATGATCGATTCAAGTTGTAGTTTGTATGAAGGCTGAAGCGTGTATCCATGAATTTGTTTCCATCCCTTCGTATCCATCTGCCCTTTGTGTCCATCCCATTCACACCGATGACGTGGCTCGAAAACCCAAGGTAGATCCATTTTTGATGCCGAGTTGATCGCTTCCTCATTCAAACAAGTTCCCTTTGTATCGATCTGAGATGCCTGTTTCACATCGATGATTTGACGGCGTTTTCGTATCCATCCATCACTCCCCCTTCATATCGATCAACATATACCTACTGTCATGTTCGTATCGACCCCATGCTTGCTTCTCGTGTCCATCGGACCCACTTCGATGCATGCTCTTCGTATCCATCCTCTGTGTATGCTCTTCCTGTCCATCGAATTGCTCCATCTATCGTATCGATACGAACAACATCCATTGATCTAAAGCGATCCATGCTGACCGATACGAACTGTATCGATTTGAAAAACTTCTATCGACCCAAAGTACCCCATGCCGATCGATACGAACCGTATCGATACGAAGGTATTGATACCAACCATTTCTCACTAATATTGATCCACCCATATCTCGAGTATACGAACTCCGATTGACTTGAAATTTGAAACGTAGCCTTACCTAGTCTTGTTCATCATTCCTAATCGATCATGTTTTGATTGAAGCTTGGTTAAATTTTAACCGTATCGATCATAGCCTTGTTTCCAATCGATCTCCAATCCTGATATCTATCCTTTCTAGCCAATTTGTTGATATCCCGGCCTTGACCAAAAGGTGGAGTAACATATATCTTGAAGCAACAATTGTTTCTCAATGCAATAGAATATATATTCATAAACGTTTTATGAATTTCATTATTTATAAAAATGATTTCATTTTAGTTTACAAAAATTATGCTTGAAACATAAATATGTCATCCAATAACATCCTCTTCAAATTCCTTTTCGGGGGATTCATACAAGATTCCTCATGAACAATTATTACGCGCAATCTTTTGACTCGCACAACCTGCCAACTCCTTGTCCTATGATATGTTAGAGTTTATTATAAACCCATATCTTGTAAAATTTTGTAAACTGTTATTCAGATAAAATAATATTAATCTTGTGTACTACCCTTAAGTACATTACTTCATAGAAAGAAACTAACTCAACTTCACTCACAATTAATCGTACATTGTCCAACAAAGTTTGATTACTCCATATCGATGCATCATTATGTATCACATGAAGGAGTATTTTTGAGACTGAATCTTCATTTATTTTAGGTACGTTCGGAACATTTTCCATTATACTTACTCAATCGATCAAATCAAATCCTTCCTATCACATGTTAATTTATTTACTTCTGTCTTATGTTCTGTAATTTTACCATAGACATATGAAACGTTTATCAAATGCACATGTCCATATTGATGATAACTAATTGGTGCATATGACAAAGTACGTGGAACCGTTTTGGTATTTATAGAACAACGATTGCATACATCTATATGTATTAGTCCGAAGAATTCATCAACTCTTATGATACTCCCACTAAACGGGTGCATAGCCCTTTATTGTTTGATTTAACAAGTATCATATAATTCAAAATCATACAATAAAATTGTTTCTCAAAACTACGGCTTCTAACCTATTTTTCCTTGTCCTAATCTCATTTCGACCTTGAGTTTTCTCAACATATCGAAAGTGATTATTCACTCATACCTACCACATCACAACGACCTAAGCATAGCATATATACCTTGAGTTTGCTCAACAAATACATATAGTTATCTTACCTCGTCTATTCAATATATTAAAAATACTACACATAACATCCCTAGCTTGATTTTTCTCAACAACTAAGGAGTATGCAAGTAATTTATTAATATATAGATGGTAGAGGACCAAATAAATATATATTATTAATCTTATTAATAATTTTAAATTTCAAAATTAATATTTACATAGTTTCAAACAATTTGAACTTTTCGATACATTTTCAAACATTTTGAAAATTTATGTCATATTGTAACCTTTTATAATAAACATGTTTTTAAATTATTATCTTAATTCTATAAACCATTTTGAAAATTAGCCCAAAGCCCAATTAAATTTGGCATTTTCTGTTAGGGGTAACTTTTGGGCTTACTCTATCTTTCAGGCCTGGTTGGTAACTAGGTAGGACATGGTACTTAATTACCTAATTCCAATCCTAGAAATTACCTTTCTAGGCACCATACTTAGTGGGAAAGCTTAATTAGTTAGCCCTAACGTGACTAGTTTAGACCGCATAGGCTATTAAGCTCTAATACCGTTGTATGAACCGGGCCAGCCCGTAGTGGAAGAAATGAGTGAGTTTCAAAAAGTTTACCGTTTTGGATCATTAACATGCCTATGAAGTCTAAACGCATTTAGATTTTATCTAAAATTTATTTTAAATAAAATCAATATTTTATTCAATGTGTTAATTTAAGGAACTTAAATATACAAATGTATGTGATATGATGAATGTATCAAATACATTCATTTATGTCAAGTGTAAGAGAAGTGTATAAGTGGTGTGTATATATATAAATGAAACATGTAAAAATAAATTAACAGAAGGAAATTATTTGTTTCCCTCTGTTGCTATATTCAATTATAATGGGAAGGTATGACAAAATATAAAAACGGAGAAACATATCATTTCTTTCAACATTTAACTATGACAATTAATAGATTAAATGACATTTATACTTATCAATCAAATCTAAACGTGGATATGATAAAATATGAAAAGAGACAAACCTATTGTTTCTTTCACCATTTAGCTGTAACAATTAATAAACTAAATGATATTGATTACTTATCAACCAAATCTACACGTATTCGTTGTCTAAATTTTGTTAATGAAATATATGCATACATTCATAATAATAATGGATGCATATATACATAGTAATTATGGATACAAACATACACAAAGCAAAAAACCTATTGGTTGTTTTAAATAGTTTGAAATCCTAAATTAACATTAACAGAAAAAATCCAATTGAGAAAATGTCTAACAAAAAAAAGGTTACTTTATTGCTCATAATCTTTGTACAAATTTGATTTAACAAAACATTTATATTACATATAAACGATAATTAAAATTTAGTAATTTGGATCTGAAAGCATATATTTGCAAATAATGTAGAATATGGTATATGTGTATATACATTTGTACAAAAGGTTTTACGTTTTAAAGTTAAAAAATTTCATTAAATTTTTAATTTAGGAATGAAATAATACATCAAACTTTACACACAACTTAAAAATAGAAAACAACAAATAATTAAAATTTGCATTAAAGTTCATTCATTAATATTAAATCAAGGTATCCATTTTTGTTTTAACATGGATTGTAACAATTGTACAAAAGTTTAACATGTTTAATTAAAATCAGATATAAGGAATGGCCAATAATTTAACATATATATGTGTGTGTGTGTGTGTGTGTGTGTAATCCATCAGCATTTGAATAAGTAAAGATTATCTCATAGTATACATAAATCTCATTCGAAGTCAATTTTTAATTTCATAACTATCTACAGTAAAATAAAAGAAATTCGAACAAGGTAGGCATGCGTAAATTTATGATAAGAATTTACAGATCCAAACAACACGGAGAATGATGACAATTTATCAGAAGTAATGTGAGATTCAAGACATGTCGATTTATCATAAACATACATTAGAAGGAAATGTAAACGAATATAGATCAAAATAGAAATACAATAAACATGTTAATATCGAATTATACGCACATTTAATTGCACATTTAATTGCCTTAGGATGAAACATGTAGAAACACCTTGAATGATAGAAAAATACCTAGATCTGATTGATCGCACTCTAAATCCAATAAACTGTGCCCTTCATCACACCTTAATTTATGGCTTCTCCTTTGATTTCAAAAATCACCATGCCACTTTGCAAGAGAAGAATGAACCATCCTATTTAATTTAGTTTGATGTTGATTTGATTTTTTTGATGTTATTTTCTTTTGGACAAAGTTCCAGCCATGGATGAATGATAGAGAAGAGGAAGAAAAAGAGAACAAAAAATGAAAGTCGCGTTCTGTTCTCTATACTTTCAAAAATGAGGATGTTTTGTTTTTAGTAGAATTAAAGAAACTTTTTCCTATTCTCCTATTATAACTTCCTCATGTATTTCATCTTTTCAAATTTCAATCAGTCTCATCAATTGATTTCCTCCTCTTACCATTATATAGCTGATCCAAGTATATTCCAAATATGCAAATTTTCTTAATAAAAGAAAACAATTTTTATGTTACTATTTTATTATTCAAAGCATGTTTAAAAAAATTTCGCATATCGATATATGATATAAATTTTTATATATACGTTAAAATAATTACCAACAACATTCAAAACATCAAATACATTAATATTTCATAAATATTAATTAATTTAAACAGTTTGAACATTTTACAAATTAATTAAATTGTGTGGTTTTTGGAGAAATCACAAATGTGATTGTGCAACTCAGAGCTGTGAATTCAGTCAGCGATTAATATTGAACAATTCAAATATTAATTTTCACAAGTCACTTAGCAGGTGATACGACAGTTTTGCTACATTCATCGCTTATAGGTTTTTGTGGCAAAATAAAATTTTACTTATTATAAGCGGTACCTGACAGTGATAATTATTTACATCAATTCTCTTCGTCAAAACTATATCATATTAGGACTTATGGATTTTGGTAATGGTCGAAATTCCAATATCATCCACATTCAACATTATAGTTCAAATACAAAGCTCTTGGTTCAATAATAACAATTATTATTAACCAAAATGCTCTGGCCAAAGACTTTGACTTTAAGTTGACTTGAGTTGACCATGATACTAACCTCATATAACTGAGGAGATGAATCCTCTCTTGAATAGTGCTTCACTTCCAATACTTCCACTCGACCCAACTATAGTCAGTCGATGGAATGCCATGTCATGATTTGAGTATAACCAAAGCGGAGCTTTCATATTGAAGATCCACGGTATTCTCAAGTTGAGAGAACTGTGTAAATCAGTTACATCGATATTTTTTGTTTGACCTCAGCCATATTAACCAACATAACTATCGAGTGAGTCATTCCATAGTTATCTAATAACTATTAGTACGTAACCCCTAGGTACCCCCAGCACTCATGAGTATACATTGCCCAACATTTGGAGAGCGTTACATAATCTAGTCTCAACGGATACATCAATATCTAGTCTCGATGCATCTTGACTAGGAACATTTAAAATGGTATTTTTTTTATTGTGATAAATTACTCATAGTCACAACACTTTGTAACTACTATCACAACATATGCCATTTATGGATTTTCTATTAAATATACTTTTAATTAAATTAATTAATTAATATAACCACATTATATCAGGTATATAATAGAAAGAAACACCAATTATGAACAAGATTTTTCAACGAGTTATATATATTTGACAAATTACATAATTACCCCTAGGGCATACCTCTAACTCTAAACACCCACTAGTGAAGTCGAAAGACTTATATATTTTGCTTATAGTTTGGTGAAACATAAAAGACTAGTGGGAGCCTTATAAGAAAAATGAAATGATAACATTTAATCTTTCTAATATTGTAAGAACATTTGATATATAACGTAATAATAATCTACAATAATAAATTTGTGCATTTAGTAAGATTGATAAAAAAATTATCAATTAAAATATAAAAATGGTTTGGAACAAAGATTGACAAATATAAATGTAACATATATACATACTATTAAATACTTCTTATATTTAATGTTTTCTATACCCATACAAGTAACTATTTTTACAACTACTTAATACATTTGTAATTTGGTTGTTGTAACAACCTGATTTTTCGATGCCCGAAAGTCAACATCAATACCTCCACTGTATCAAATGCCGCACAGTCGAATGCTTGAAAACAGAACCGTTAGGGTTAAAGAAAAAGAAGATAGAAGAAGAAAAAAACAATAACAGAATCTCATATTTTGCAGCGGAACAAATATAATAGATAAATGAGTATCTTTAAACAAAATCACTATATCCGTTTACACATTACAACATTAGAGTATTACAACAACATCATACAATCAATGGCATTTATAATAACCTGCTCCAATGGTTGAATACACAACGGAATAGTAATAATATACAGAAGTACGTCTCATCATCCAGCTCGAACTCCAGACTCCCCACAGCATCTCTTTTTCGACTTCGCTCCAGAATAATGATAACCTGACTCTAGGCTGCCCGTGTGGAAAAATTATGGACACTCAGAGGTTAGAAAGGGAATAATAAACTCCAAGTCCGTCATGGGACTGGTGTGAGATCTTAAAAACAGTTATTTTCACAAAGAAAGGAAAAGAAATCCACTATGCTTTTGGAAAATGAAACTACCATATGGCCTCTCGCCACACACACAATGCAAACGTAGAATTGGAGGAGATTTCTCCTTATGATAGTCAAACATGCTTAATGTGCAAAATCTTTTTAATATTATCATTAGTGCATAGTGCAGAAAACATTTTGAAAGTATAATATTAATCTTAGCCAGCATAGGCATTTCGCACTTATACCTACTATAGCTACCATGTTCAATAGCAGGTTACCGCCACATTCCATGGCAAGTTATACAACGAAAACCGTATAGGGCGCATATTGTTTTTTTGTATTTTCAACAAATTGTCAGGCTAAGGAACTTCCTACTGCCACATGGGTACGCCTCTGGAGGAATGTCCCGAGAACCTACCCGGATCTCTGCCAACGCAAGGCCGGGTTACCTCTGTAACTAGGTAACTACTACTCGAGTATGCCATCCCCCGGTCGTTTGCGACCTTTATCCGAGGATTCTCAACCACAAAGTGTAATAGATTTGCAGCAACCACATGGGTTAAGTATCTGAGCTCCATACCATGATACCACCCTTTTCTAGAAGGAAATGACATAACCTAAAGAGCGCGACCGTCATAACCTTGCCGCATCTTTCCTATTTCGACCATTTCCAGGGTGTGAGGTCCGATGAAGTCTCGTCCACAAAGCTACACTTTTCACATGCTTTGATCAACAAATGATCAACAGCACTTCGTATGCCACATTACCAGTTTTGGGAATATATCACTAATAACCATCAACTACATAACCTCTGAGCTCGTATGTCTCAGAGAAGGTTGTTAAGCTAAGAGAATAAATTCTCCGCCACCAACAGAATTGTATTTGATAGAAATCAGCTTTATATCTCAAAGTGTAATGTCAGACACACATCCATAAAAGTCCGTTCCGGGATCGAACGGAACCGAAGGCACTTCAAAGAAGCCCTTGCAAATCTGGATATTTACTAATCACGTCCGGAATCCCCATCACAAAAGGTGATAAAATCTCTATACCGGAGCAACCAGGTGCAGAGACATTTGACAGGTAATCCTTTCGCTTTCGAAAATACCCAATCTTCAACACCATCTTCAAATGAAATCCCATTTCGTCGTATCATTATTCGAAATGGGTTTTATGACATAAAGTCCTCTCCTGGCTAATTTGAATAACGAGCGCTTATTTTTAAAAATAAGCGTTCAATCAGATTTCAAATAAATCACAACAAAATTCCACTTTAATCTTCTTAAACAAAAGATCCATCACAATCACAAAGGTTCGATGTGGATTTCGAATATCCATATGAAATTCGACTCTTGGTCGCATCGAAATTCAAATGTCATTTAAAGGTAAATATTGATAGTCGGTTATTTAACTATCAATCAACATTCACAACAATCGCTAGGATTTAAATGATTTTCCACAATTATTATTATTTTCAATATATCTTCGCAAGATAAAATTTTAGCATTTCAACTGTTTGAAAACAAATTTCAAATCACTTTTCACCTTTCAATACTTTGAAAACAAATTTCAAAACATTTTTCCTTACGCGGAAAACATTTTCGAATATTTATTTCCACTGTAAATCTACCGAGTTCAAATGCTTTAAAATAATTTAAATTACTTATCCAAACATATATACTTGGAACATTCAGAATAAAAACTATTTTAAACCACTTTATTTAAAACATTAGTTATGAAGATATTATATTAAAATCTCATGTAAAAATTCAAGTCCAAAACTAATTTTGAAATAAAATTAATAGATAGGATATAACCATTTAAATATTCAATTTCTAAAATAAATATCAAGTTAAAACTTTAAATAATCACTTCTATAATAGTTTGAAATATATTTCACTTTAAAGATTTCAAAATAACCTAAGCAAATAATTTTTTTCCAAAATAATCTTTCCTTAAAACCATCCTCACAACTTCTATTTCATACTTATGGAATATATTGAAAACATACTCTTTTCAAGGAAAGTACACCCTCCATTCTAAAATGGTTCATTCAAATCAATTTATAAATCTTTCTGGATTTATTTTAAATTTACGTTCCAAATCCGTAAATTCATTTCCACAGTTTTAAAAATAAAACAATATTTATTTTTAAAAAATATTTCCCTTTCCTTTATAAAATTCCCATTGTGAATTTAAATTCCCAAATATCCACTGATATATGATTTTTAAACAATTCCAAAAATCGTGTACAAACACCAAATTAATTTCCAATTTGATTTCTAGATTTATTTCAACACCAAATCGATTTTCACTCAAACACCAAATCAATTTTCATATCGATTCCCCAAAGATTTATTCTTTTAACATCAAATCAATTTTCTAATTTATTTTTAAAATAAATTCCTTTATCCTTTCCAAATTATTTAAAAATCATATTTTTAAAATAAATTCTTCACCTTTTAAATATTATTACTTGAAATCCATTTATTAAAAAATTTCCCATATTTTGGAATTTTATTCAATAGGATTTCACTATAGATTTTCTACTTAAATTTAAAAATCCAATTTTATTTATTTCTGGTATCCTATGATACCAAAAATATTATTCGGCTAAATTTTAGCCTTCAACGATTTCAATAACAGTATAATCACACACAGATTTTAAATAATCAACATACAATATTGAAACAAATTCAATTATTTGAGGAATCCAGTTGGATCCCTCCAACCTGTTTCCCTGCATCCGTAGACGTTAGCACAACAATTAAATACCAAATCCACTTCGAGGTGATATATCGCGGTATATGGGATTTATAAAATTTCATCTGCTATTATGCGGCGCATAGGGTGTAAACTAATATAACTAATAATAAATTAATCATCCAAGCACACAGTCAATCAATTATAAATCTAACTATTCAAAATTTAAATCAGAACAATATTTGATTGAATGAGAAGATCTCACCTTCGCTCCTTTATTTTGCAATCCATTTTCATTCCGACTTGTTTTCTCCACTTTAGACACTGTATCAAACAATTATATAATTTATAAATATTCGAAATAAATCGAACAATTAATTCTTCCATTTACTAAATGTAATTACTAACAATTCAATTTAACTTAGTGATAAATTTTAAACCTGTATATATAATTTTTTTTCCTTTTCAAACCAATTTTCTATTATTAAATAATATATTTATTTTTTTCAAACCTAAGAAGGACAGAAATTTCTTTACTGTAAAAACCCTTTTATTTTATACTCGTATATTTTTATACTCAAAAGAAAATTTCTTTTTCCTTTGTCTGCACCATATGTATTTTCTGTTTACATATTAAACCAAATAAAAACCAAAATCAATACCTTACCTACTTCACCATGCAACAACACGAAGCTACTACCGCGCCTCAACTCGGCCATGACCGTCGAAACTCTGACCAATGAACTCCCACCGTGATGTCCTAGACAACCGCGACCACCATAGTAACCTTCCACCGCATCCTCGCACGCGCACTCGCAAGCCCCCAGCTCGGCCACCTTCTACCGTGAACCCTAACTAACGTCGCGAGCCCAAATGCCACCGCGGCGACCTCCTCGAAGCCTCGCCATCGCGCCGCCATCCATCGCGACTTGGAGCACTTGCGCTTCCATTCGACAATTGCGCCACCTCTGCTCGAACTCGAGAACCTATGCGCCCTGCCGAGCTTCCATCACACGCACCTCGCGTTCGCATGCATGTACGCTCATTGCGATTTCGTTTTCGGCCATCTTCTTGTTTTCTTCGATCTTGATTCTGAATGTTAAAAGAGGCTTTGGCCATGATTTCTTGAATTTTGGGGAAACACGGCTATAGATTTTGAGTCGAACGAGTTCGATTTTTTGCCATTTCAATTTGATTTTATGGATTGTGAAATAGAGAAGGAGAAACGAAGATAGGGTTTTTGTTTAATTCATCGGTCATTCTCTTTAATTTTATTTATCGACAATTTACTTCCTTTCTTCCACGCGTGACTAAAATGTTCTGAGTGCAAGATAAGTGGTGTAACCTGGAAGCCAAGTGGCTAAAAAGAAATAAATAAAGTTTTGATCAGTTAAAATATTCTTTATATTTAAATTTGAATTTAAATCATCCCGAACTACGCAACTTAAAATATTAACCTCAAATCGAGGCATGCCGCTATGCGTTTATAATGTTAAACCCCTATTCCAAACGCAATGGAAAAGGTTTTGAGTCCTAATTCGATCGCATGGAAAAGATAGCTTTTTGGACCCAGATATTAAATTGAATTTCAATCTAATTTTCAATGCGTTTGCTTATTGTATGGCCAAACGACAACTCCAAACATTACGAAAATTGAAATTCGATAATAATACAATATTACGGATTCAATGGAATTGGTTTCGTCGAAATTCGAGACTGTGCCTCGGAATGCTATTTTTAAATATCGATTTAAACAATATAAATTCAAAACTAAACAAAACATTTCCAAATTAAATTCTAAAGCTCTTCAGTATTATCAATATAAATTTTCTAAGCCTTGAATTTTTTTTTAATCGGCTTAAAACTGAAGATTCAAATTTTTACTCAACTTCAATAAATTAAATTCAATAATTTAATTGGCAAATCCATAGTTATATTTGAAATTCAAGCTAAACCATCATTCAAATATCTAAAATCAATTAAATTTTCAAATTTCAATTGTCCAAAATTCAGGGTCGTCACATCCTCCCCGCTTAAAAGAATTTCATCCCGAAATTACTAGTTAGGAAGAATGATCCTTAACCCTTTTACTATTTACCCAAAACCAAATAGTTTTATCAACTTTCCCAAACAAATCTTTTTATTTATGACCCATCATTTCTTCAACTAACTCTCCAAATTAATCATAAGTTTCCAAACAACCTTGTTTACTTAACCTATTCAAATTTAAATTCAAATTTTAAACTTTCAAAATTTTCTCAATATTTATCTAACTCCCTAAATTTTCGAAAATTTCCGCCAACGTCTTCTTTGCGTGGCTAGCTCGGTACAATTACAAAATGGCACCACGGGCCCTAGATTAAAAAAGAAACGAAAAACCAAGCGGCTAGACAAGAAAATCACCAAATTTCATATAGAAATTTAAATACATACCTTTTGTCAAGCAATTCAAATTTATCTTCGAAATCCCAATTCCAATTTTTCTTTTTCCTGTAACGTACCTGTATATTCTACTAGTCATAATATTCAATTACAACATTCATATATCATTTTGCATATTTCATTACAAAGTTTTCAATATTTACTTCTAACCATTTTTACTTTACTATTGAAGTTGTATATCCAATTTCATTCAACTTTACATTTTCAATTTCCTTTGAATTAAATTCACAATTTCAATTCTATTTGGTTCAATTTATCTTCTGAATATTGAATTTTATCAACTATCTTTCATTCACAACTGCACTATTTTAAATTAGTTTCATTTACTAATTCATTACATGTTCCAATTCGTTTTATCTCAAACCATTTCTTTTTTTTATTTCCACCCTTATTATCATTAGTTCACTTCGAACTAATTTTACAACTTTATTTTATTTCACCCAATTCAAATTGGTTTTCGATATTCAGTTTCAATTCCAGTTTTTATTCTTTTGTTCATCCCCAAACACAATTCAATTTCAATTCTATTTGCTTACAAATTCGAAATGAATTTCAACATTCAATTTCACTTTCATTTAATTGCAATTGCAAATTTATTTATTCATTCACAATTTATTTTCCACCTTTATAGATTTTATTCTAATCATTTAGTCTATAAGACTTCTCAAATTCACATTTATTTAAATTAACTCAAGTTAATTTCAGTTTAATCTGAATTTTCAAACTTATTATTCCGTAACTATTTTTTATAAAATTCCAGAGTCTTTTCAACCTTTCAAAAATCATTTTTGAAATCAATTCAAATTATCTTCTGAATTTCCAAAACCAAACCCAGTTTTCCAAACAACCTCAAATTTTAAATAATTTGGCAGCAATCCCCCTCTTGGAAACTCGAAAATGAACACCGATGATGTCGCGATCATCATTGGAATTATTTTCCAGCAACCAAAAAGAGTTTAGAGCTTTCATCCTTTCAAAACACTTTTCCAAAATCTTTGAAAATCATCTTCAAAATCAAAAGGGATTTAACTTTCCAAATCTCCAAAATTTTCAAATTCTTTTCAATTTTTTTTCCAAATACTTCTTTGGAATGCCGTTTCAAATTACAAATCACGTTTACAATTTATATTCTCAAATTCCATTTGTATGTGAATTTATTTCTTAATTTTGTAGTTACGTTTTCAATTTCCTATTCAAATGATAATAATATTATCACTTCCTAACAATCAAGCAACCATATACTATAATAATTTATGGAAAATGATTCCTTTTATATACGAAAATAATTTGGGTAAAATTATTTTATTTGTCCTATTTTAAAACAATATCGTGTCGAATTGTTCTGTATGAGTGTTTAGAGATCCCTATCGATAGAGTTGTACAGACTATACCGACCAGAATCCATATACCACTCAACAAACCAATCATCACAATATAAAACATTTTATATTCACTAAAAAATACGCGCTCATATCTATTATTATACTCAAACTCATTCTAGAGTACTACTGACTCTATCTCTAATGAGTAAGACCCAATATAGCCAAGGTTGCCGCTTAACCAAATGCTCTGATACCAAAATGTAACGGTCTAGGTTTTTCAACCATCGACAGCGGCCAATCTCGACTAGTAGGCTTTTCAATCATCCCAGCCCCTCCGTGGCATACACTGGTGCCCTGCCCTTGCTTTTACGGCCAGCCTTTCGACTGTCACGCCTTACGGCTAACCAACCCCTTAAAGAGGACGTGTAGGGGTAAGAGTCTCCTGCTCGCCACTAAACAAAAAGCAAGAACCCCCATCACATTTCACAAAGATAAGCAAGGTCAGTCGCGGGATTGGTGTGAGATCTTAAAAATAGTTATTTTCACAAAGAAAGGAAAAGAATCCGCTATGCTTTTGGATAATGAAACTACCAAAAGGCCTCCCGCCACACACACAATGCAAACGCAGAATTGGAGGAGATTTCTCCTTATGATTGTCAAACATGCTTGATACGCAAAATCTTTTTAATATTATCATTAGTGCATAGTGCAGAAAATATTTCGAAAGTATAATATTAATCTTAGTCAGCATAGGCATTTCGTACTTATGCCTACTATAGCTACCATGTTCAATAGCAGGTTACCGCCACATTCCATGGCAGATCATACAACTAAAACCGTATAGGGCGCGTATTGTTTCTTTGGATTTCCAACGAATGGTCAGGCTAAGGAACTTCCTACTGCCACATGGGTACGCCTCTGGAGGGACATCCCGAGAACCTACCCAAATCAGTGCCAACATAAGGCCTTACCTCTGTAACTAGGTAACTACTACTCGAGTATGCCATCCCCCAGTCGTTTGCGACCTTTATCCGAGGATCCTCAACCACAAAGCAACAACCACAAAGTGTAGTAGATTTGCAGCAACCACATGGGTTAAGTATCTGGGCTCCATACCATGATACCACCCTTTTCCAGAAGGAAATGACATACCCTAAAGGGCGTGACCCTCATAACCTTGCCGCATCTTTCCTGTTTCGACCATTTTCGGGGTGTGAGGTCCGACGAAGTCTCATCCACAAATCTACACTTTTCACAAAGTCATGCTTTGATCAACAAATGATCAGCAGCACTTCGTATGCCACATTATCATTTTTGGGAATATATCACTAATAACCATCAACTACATAACCTCTGAGCTCGTATGTCTCAGGGAAGGGTGTTAAGCTAAGAGAATAAATTCTCCGCCACCAACAGAAATGTATTTGATAGAAATCAACTTTATATCTCAAAGTGTAATGTCAGACACACATCCATACAAGTCCGTTCCGGGATCGAATGAAACCGAAGGCACTTCAAAGAAGTCCTTGCAAATACAGATATTTACTAATCATATCCGGAATCCCTATCACAAAGGGTGATAAAATCTCTATACTGGAGCAATCCGGTGCAGAGACATTCGACATGTAATCCTTTCGCTTTCGAAAATATCCGGTCTTCAACACCATCTTCAAATGCAATCCCATTTCGTCGTATCATTATTCGGAATGGATTTTATGACATAGTCCTCTTCCGGCTAATCCGAATAACGAGCGCTTATTTTTAAAAATAAGTGTTCAATCAGATTTCAAACAAATCACAACAAATTTCCACTTTGATTTTCTTGAACAAATGATCCATCACAATCACAAAGGTTCGATGTGGATTTCGAATATACATATGAAATTCGACTCCTGGTCGCATCGAAATTCAAATGTCATTTAAAGCTCAATATTGATAGTCGGTTATTTAACTATCAATCAAAATTCACAACAATCGCTAGGATTTAAATAATTTTCCTCAATTATTATTATTTTCAATATATCTTCGCAAGATAAAATTTTAGCACTTTAACTGTTTGAAAATAAATTTCAAATCACTTTTCACCTTTCAATAATTTGAAAACAAATTTCAAATCATTTTTCCTTACGCAGAAAACATTTTCAAATATTTATTCCACTGAAAATCTACCGAGTTCAAATGCTTTAAAATAATTTAAATTACTTATCCAAACATATATACTTGGAACATTCAGAATAAAAACTATTTTAAACCACTTTATTGAAAACATTAGTTATGAAGATATTATATTAAAATCTCATATAAAAATTCAAGTCCAAAACTAATTTTGAAATGAAATTAATAGATAGGATATAACCATTTAAATATCCAATTTCTAAAATAAATATCAAGTTAAAACTTTAAATAATCACTTCTATAATAGTTTAGAATATATTTCACTTTAAAGATTTCAAAATAACCTCAGTAAATAATTTTTTTTCAAAATAGTCTTTCCTTAAAACCATCTTCACAACTTCAATTTCATATTTATGGACTATATTGCAAACATACTCGGCTTTCCATGGAAATTACACCTTCCATTTAAGATGGTTCATTCAAATCAATTTATAAATCTTTCTGGATTTATTTTAAATTTACGTTCCAAATCCGTAAATTCCTTTCCACACTTTAAAAATAAAACAATATTTATTTTTAAAACAAATTTCCTTTCCTTTATAAAATTCCCATTGTGAATTTAAATTCCCAAATATCCACTGATATATGATTTTTAAACAATTCCAAAAATCGTGTACAAACACCAAATTAATTTCCAATTTGATTTCTAGATTTATTTCAACACCAAATCGATTTTCACTCAAACACCAAATCAATTTTCATATCGATTCCTCAAAGATTTATTCTTTTAACATCAAATCAATTTTCTAATTTATTTTTAAAATAAATTCCTTTATCCTTTCCAAATTATTTAAAAATCATATTTTTAAAATAAATTCTTCACCTTTTAAATATTATTACTTGAAATCCATTTATTAAAAATTTTCCCATATTTTGGAATTTTATTCAATAGGATTTCACTATAGATTTTCTACTTAAATTTAAAAATCTAATTTTATTTATTTCTGGTATCCTATGATACCAAAAATATTATTCGGCTAAATTTTAGCCTTCAACGATTTCAATAACAATATAATCACGCATAGATTTTAAATAATAAACATACAATATTGAAACAAATTCAATTATTTGAGGAATCCAGTTGGATCCCTCCAACCTGTTTCCCTGCATCCGCAGACGTTAGCACAACAATTAAATACCAATTCCGCTTCGAGGTGGAATATCACGGTATATGGGATTTATAAAATATCATCCGCTATTATGCGGCGCATAGGGTCTAAACTAATATAACAAATAATAAATTAATCATCCAAGCACACAGTCAATCAATTTTAAATCTAACTATTCAAAATTTAAATCAGAACAATATTTGATTGAGTGAGAAGATCTCACATTCGCTCCTTTATTTTGCAATCCATTTTCATTCCGACTTGTTTTCTCCACTTTAGACCTTGTATCAAACAATTATATAATTTATAAATATTCAAAATAAATCGAACAATTAATTATTCCATTTACTAAATTTAATTACTAACGATTCAATTTAACTTAGTGATAAACTTTAAATGTGTATATATAATATATTTTTTCCTTTTCAAACCAATTTTCTATTATTAAATAATATATTTATTTTTTTCAAACCTAAGAAGGACAGAAATTTCTTTACTGTAAAAACCCTTTTATTTTTATATTCGTATATTTTTATACTCAAAAGAAAATTTCATTTTCCTTTGTATGCACCATATTTATTTTCTGTTTACATATTAAACCAAATAAAAACCAAAATCAATACCTTACCGACTTCACCACGCAACAACACGAAGCTACTGCCGCGCCTCAACCCAGTCGTGACCGCCCAAACTCTGACCAGTGAACTCCCATCACGATGTCCTAGACAACCGCGACCTCCACAGTAACCTGCCACCACATCCTCGCGCGTGCCCTCGCAAGCCCACAGCTCGGTCGCCTTCTACCATGAACCCTAACTAACGTCACGAGCATAAATTCCACCGCGGCCACCTCCTTGAAGCCTCGCCATCGCGTCGGCATCCATCGCGACTTGGAGCATTTGCGCTTCCATTCGACAATTGTGCCTCCTCAGCTCGAACTCGAGAACCTATGCGCCCTACCAAGCTTCCATCGCACGCATCTCGCATTCGCATGCATGTACACGAATTGAGATTTCATTTTCGGCCATCTTCTTATTTTCTTCGATTTTGATTCTGAATGTTAAAAGAGGCTTCATCCATGATTTCTTGAATTTGGGGTAAACGCGGCTGTGGATTTTGAATCGAACGAGTTTGATTTTTCGCCATTTCAATTTGATTTTATGGATTGTGAAATAGAGAAGGGGAAACGAAGATAGGGTTTTCGTTTAATTCATCAGCCATTCTCTTTAATTTTCTTTATCGACAATTTACTTCCTTTCTTCCACGCGTGACTAAAATGTTCTGAGTGCAAGATAAGTGGTGTAACCTGGAAGCCAAGTGACTAAAAAGAAATAAATAAAGTTTTGATCAGTTAAAATATTCTTTATATTTAAATTTGAATTTAAATCGTCCCGAACTACGCAACTTAAAATCTCAACCTCAAATAGAGGCATGCCACTAGGCGTTTATAATGTTAAACCCCTATTCCAAATGCAATGGAAAAGGTTTCGAGTCCTAATTCGATCGTATGGAAAAGATAGCTTTTTGGACCCAGATATTAAATTAAATTTCGATCTAATTTTCAACGCGTTTGCTTATCGTACGGCCAAACGACAACTCCAAACACTACGAAAATTGAAATCCGATAATAATACAATATACGAATTCAATGGAACTGGTTTCGTCGAAATCCGAGACTGTACCTCGGAATGCTATTTTTAAATATCGATTTAAACAATATAAATTCAAAACTAAACAAAACATTTCCAAATTAAATTCTGAAGCTTCCATTATCTTTAGTATTATCAATATAAATTTTCTAAGCCTTGAAAATATTTTTAATCGGCTTAAAACTGAAGATTCAAATTTTTACCCAACTTCAATAAATTAAATTCAATAATTTAATTGCCAAATTCATAGTTATATTTGAAATTCAAGCTAAACCAACATTCAAATACCAAAAATCAATCAAATTTTCAAATTTCAATTGTCCAAAATTCAGGGTCGTCGTAGTTGCTTACGTGTTTATCTGGTTGTGACTGTGTATTGCATTCAATGAGTTTCGAATTCTGAAAGCAATACAGCAAAATGGATATTTGATCCATATACTATCACAAATAAATGTTATATGGTGAGTGGTCAAAGTTTGTAATGTACAATATTAGATGACATCATTTCATTTGAAAAACCATATAAACCATAGTGCGAGATTGAGTATTCAGTTCGATTGATTTCAAAAGGATCGTATTGCGTTAAATGTAACACGTGACCAAAATTACAATATAAATTTAAGATTTCGATCACTAAAATATTAGTTTAATCAGTTTAAGTAAGGTGCATCATATTTTATATCCTTACATGTTAAGGATAATCAATTGCATCTTTGTAAACAGTTCATTATGATGTTGTAGTAAGGACATTATTTTGAATGGATCGACCATTTAGAAAGAATAACGAATGTAGAAGAGAACAAGTGAAGATACAGTTCGGATGAAGAGAGTGAATGGTCACTTTTGCTTCATAAAAAAACATCGGAAATGAGATTTGCAAATATTATTGATACCTAATATTAAAATAAGAAATATGATTTCTATTCAGAAATGTATTTTCATATAGAAAATTGTTTTCTACGATATTTGTTTCTTTGAGCTCAAAATATCTGATCAAAGAACTCTCCGCCCTTAATATAGTTACGGTATATGAAATATATAATTTATATTAAGTGAATGATGGACCTTTGAATTCGTTATGCTGTTATAGTAATGGAGGAAATTGTGGGAGCATGCTATATAGCACTGATTGATTGCATCAAATTACAAAAATTGTTTTCGTAAAATATTCTAAACATTATTTATGAAATAATGATTATTTATCGGTATTGACTTAAAAATAGACACGGTTAAATTTGAATGTGAATATTATGAACATTTGTAACAAAATAAAACTACAATATGATATTTGCTTTCACAACAAAAGTGATGCGTTGAAAAATACTAAAGTATCTAAAGTTATTTACAATTATTTCGAAATTATAGACTAATCTGCAGTTTTGAGAAATAATTTTTTTTGTTATGTGATTAAGAATTATATGATGTTGGTTAATTATATCTTAAATAATTAAAAGTTATGCACCCGTTTTGCAAGACCCATAAGAGATAACGAACTCTTCATATTGTTACATATAGATGTATATAATCGTAAGTCTATTAATACCAAAATTATTCCATGTACTTCATCATATTCACTAAAGAGTTATCACAAACATGGGCATGTGTATTTGATACACATGCGTTGTCTATGATAAGCTTATAAAATATAAAACGGAACTAAATAAAATAACATGATAGAAATGATCCAATTTGATCAAATGAGTAAGTATATTGGAAAGAGTTCTAAACATACCTAAAAATGAATAAAGATTCAATCTCGGAAGTCACTTCTCCATGTAATGCAGAATGATGTATCAATAAGGAATAATCGAACTTTATTGGACAAAGTACGATTGATTGTGAGTGAAGTTGAGTTAATTTCTTTCTATAAGGTCATGAGTTTGAGAGTAGTACACAAAGTTAATATTATTTCATCTAAATAATAGTTTACAAAATCATATAGGATAAGGGTTTCTAAAAAATCCAACATCCTAAGCCAAATGGTTGGCAGGTTGTGCCAGTCGAGAATTTGCACATAATTGTTTGTGAGGGATCTTGTATGAATCACCCCAAAAGGAGTTTGGAAAGACTATCATCAGATGACATATTTATGTTTTGAACATAAGTTTTATAAACTATAAACCAATTAGTTTCATATAAAAAGCAAATCATAAAGTGTTGTTGAATATCAGTTTCCTTGCACTGAGAAACAGTTGTTGTTTTGAGAAATATCAACTTCACAGTGTAGGAATTTCTTTGAGAAATTATTGGTAGTAAAATGGAATTGGATATGATCCAAAGACAAAACTGATTACATAAGATGAAATGAAATCAACTAACCTAAACGAACACAACATTATAGTGTCTAATAAGTCTTTTCGCACATTGAAGAGAAACTACAAGTTTCTTATCAATGTTGAAAATATATAATCCTCGGTTGTTTAAATACCCATTAAGAGTGTTGACTCTATAATATGTTATGACGTGAAGATCCGAAAATGACTTCCAAGTACGTTACCAAAATATGATTTTGATAGTCGTAACCGAAGGGATTTGATCCACCGGTTGCGATTATGTCTTTATGAGAAAGACTAACGCAATTGGAATTAAATGAGCAACGTTGATAAGAATAATTTTGTAAATTTCAAATGTTGAAATTAGCGTAATAGATTCATCATTCAACATGATCAAGTTTTTTCTAATTTACTCACAAAATTATCACTTTGTAAGACTTTTTGATTTGGTACATATGTGCTGAAAGGAAAAATTTTAAATAATGATTTAGAATAGACTGTTTGCACATAACAACCAAGGTGTCTTGAAGTTGGTCGTAGCAATATTTAGGTTTGTGAGTGCTTGGACATGATCCAAGAACAGATACGAAAGTATCATTCGACAAGCATTAAAATTAAGCAAGTGTTTAGACAGAAATATCAAATAGTTTGAATGTCAATCAAAATGTAGAGGAAGCGCATGCTCATAAGAAAAAACGTTAAAATGTACATTGGTATTTCTAAACTGTAAGTAAATAACACATTTCTGATTTTAACAATGTATTTGTACTAAAATCGGCCATAGTTGTTTTAATACTCAATGTTGGATTTGTAAATGATGTTATTTTATAGTAAGTATAAAATATATAGGGAATGTCCCAAAAGATATACAAGGATACCCTATTAAAATGTTTAACAGGGAACATGTAAGACGGGTTCCTTATGCATGGCAATAGGAATTTTCTTACCTGTTACGTTGTCTACAGTATCATGATTTACTCATGTATTTGATACCTAAAGCAAATATTAAATCCAAATTGATATCACTAAATGATAGGTAGAATGTTCTTATGTATTTATGAAATACTAGAGAATTGTTTACGAAAACAACGAACTCCTTGTGAAGAAGTGTTTGCACTCAAATTTTCTTAAGTGATATTTATTATGATATGTCAATAATAAACTCAAGTTAAGAATATTTTAGTTGGAAAATTTTCAAATGAAAGACTATAGTTGATTTAATGGAAAAGGCTAAGTACATCGCCTTGAATAGCGTAGCAATAAAGAAATGTAATAAATATAAATGCACAAATTTATAACTAAGCAGAGGGTGATTCTAAATATTGAGAATCCCACAAAAATTGTTATACAATAACAATGTTACTATATAGTTCATAACAGAACTTAGAGATCATGGGAAGTCCAGAGACATAATTTGATACGTTTCATATGATAAAGGCAGTTTGTCGGCGTCGGAGAGAGTTGATTGGCAAAGTAGGTAATTGAAATATAATAGCATATCCGTTCACTGAGGGACTGACCTGATAGGTTTTGCGGAAATTGATTGGAGAAGTTGGGAAAAGATTCCATTATTGACCCCAAGTGCAAGTGGTAGATTGATAGAGTTAGGTGTACGCCTTAAGGGAAATTATGTAATTTGCTATATATATCTAGCTCAATAACCAATCTTGTTCAAAAGTAAAGGTATTTTCTTTCTATTATTTACTTAATATATTATGGTTATATTAATTTAATTATTTAATTAAAAGTATATTTAACAGAATTTATAAATGGTATGTTTTGTGATAGTAGTTACAAAGTGTTGTAACGGTGAGTAACTTATCATAATGAAAATAAATAGACCATTTTAAATGTTCCTAATCAAGATGCATTGAGACTGGTTATCGATGTATCCATTGAGACTAGAGTGGGTATTCCAAACATTTGACAGTGTATTACTCATGGCTTTTAGGGGCGACAAGAGGTTACGTACTGATAGTTATTGGATAACTATGAAACGATTCACTCGATAGTTTTTTGTTTGTTAATATAATTATGGTCAAATAGAAAATATTGATGTGACTGATTTACACAATTATCTCAACTTGGGAATATTACGGTTCTTCAATATAAAAACTCTTCCTTGAATATAGTCAAATCATGGCATTGCATTCCATCGAGTGACTATAGCTGGGTCGAGTGGAAGTATTGGAAGGGAAGCATTATTTAAGAGAGGATTCGTCTTCTTAATTATATGGGGTTAGCATCATGGTCAATTCAAGTCAACTCAAAGTCAAAGTCTCTGACCAAAGTATTTCGGTTAATATTAATTGTTATTATTGAACCAAGTACTTTGTGTTTGGAATGTAGAGTTGAATATGAATGATACTGGAATTTTGACCATTACCAAATTCTATAAGTCCAAAGTGATATAGTTTTACAAAGAGAATTAGTGTAAATATATATCACAACCAGGTAACGCTTAATAAAGTGAAACTGGATTTTACCGAAACTAAGCTATAAATTTAGCAAAAATGTTACACCACCTGCTAAGTGACGTATGAACGTTAACATTCGAATTTCAATGTTAATCAACCGAATTGACACCTGCGAGTCACACAACCGAAATGATGAATTCTCTTTAAACCAAACAATCTAGCTAGTTTATAATTGCTATAAATTAATTAATATTTATGAACTATTAATTATAAAATTTGAAGTTTATTTGAAGAATAAATATTGTTATATACATATATTTATAATAGTTATAAATATATCGACCGATATGAGATATCGATAAAGAATTAAATATATTTACTTGGGCTTAAGTGGGCTAATAGGCCATGAAGTGGGAGGCAAAATTTTGGCGCCAAACATTCAATATAGGGGATGGCCAAAATAAGGTAAAAGGGTTTGTGATGGATGGTAGAGATTTAATGAGAAAAGGTATGTGATGTGATCCACTTTTCTCTTTGATTCAACTATTATAAAAGGAACCATAACCCTAACTTTAGAAATGCTTTTTGCTGCCAACTATCTCCTTCACCTTTGCCAAATTACACCTTCCAAAAGCTCTAACAAGAATCAAATCAATTCAAATTAACAAATATTTGATAGCAAAAGGGTTTGCGATTCGGACTAGCAATCTGTAGAATCGAGGAATTTTTGAAAGAGAAAATCTCATCATTACAAGGTGTACTTAAGGGCGGTAGTTTTAGGCTAGTGTTTAGTTATATATATATATATAATGCATAACCTATGTTTAACTGCATATTGTTATTATTGTATTGTTAGCTAGGTGAGAGCCCTATAAGTATTGATTCGGTCACATATTGATTGGTTATGTATATATGTTTATAAAATAAAAAACAATTTTTTTCATTAATGATCTGATACATATGGCAAAAATCATTATATTTTATTAATTTATATATATATATATATATTGATAAGTCAATTAACTTATCTATATTATTTGTATTCAACTATATAACTATTTCACATAAATAATTGAATTAATATTTTTCAATTGTATATTTACATTGATTATTTTTAATGACGGGTAATAGTTTTTTTGTAATTATTTAATTTATTTATTTATTATTTAATCATTAAACGAACTAATAAATTAATATAAAGCAAATTATCCTTCGCAAATTCAATTTTAAATTTTGTAAAATTAAATTGCCATTATAGAAGTTCTTGATCAAAAAATCAGATTTTTTAGGTCAATTGTTATATTTTAAAAAAAATCATTTTTAATTCATCCAAAAGTATTTAGTTAATAAAAAACATAAATTTAAGTTTGATAAGTTTGAAATCTTTTCATAAGATATAATATATCATTTCGATTTTCTAAAATTTTAAAATTCAAAATACTTATTATATTAATATTTCTCGTCATTTATTTATTGTTATTTAACTAATTAATTCATAATATATATATATAACAAAATTATAATTAAATTTAGAGTTGTTATGTATTCGATTTGGAATGCAAAAAAGTAATTTTTAAATTTTATAACTTGTATAAATTATTCTGACTCATATTTACATTAACTATTATATTTAGATTTATATATATGTATACATATATACATATTATTATATAAATATATGAAATTATGTTACTTTAATACGTATATATATATATGCTAAATAATTAAAAATTAAACATATATTTTTCATATACATTTAATATTTAATACTATAATATTTTGATACATATTTATATATATGTGTGTTTATTTAACATTTAACACTAAAACACTTTAACTATCAAATATCCATAATATTTTCTCATAATATACATATATACTTATATATACATATACTTGGATTTGTGTATATAATAAATGTAAATATAGACAAATATTTTGGACAACATATAATAAATATAGGTTGAGCTAACATGTCCGTTGCAATGTGAATCTCAATATATATACATAGGCATGTTATACTATGTATTGAATATCATGTGACACATGCACATACATATACATATATATACGATTCATACGTATACTTACAAACAAATTGAAAATAAATTAAATATATTTGTATCAATAACTTATGAATTTAAGTGAAATATATAATTTTTATTTAAATTAAATTTGGAAATGTTCTAAATAAATTAGACTTCATAGGCCCAATAAAGATCCAATAGGGTAAAAAAAAATTGAAATATACCCATAAATTTCACTGTGGGTTAGCCCAGTTCCAACAAAGATAAAGGTGTCAAGAAGAAGAGAAAGAGGGTCGCGACCAAGAGAAAAAACAACGGGATTCCTTAGATCGTTCTGGGCTTGATTCTAGGATTCTCAACAACGCACTTACTCTTAAACCCCTCGACGACAACCTCTATCGACTCAAACCCTTTCCACTACTATTTCCATCTCCTAAAAGGCCAAAGAAGTTTCAAATCATGCAACTCCACCTTTCCTTTCTACAGGACCATCTACAACTATTGGTACTAGGATGCAAGTGAACTATCCTGACTACTGGCTGAAGAAGGTCATGTTCAATTGCTATGCCTTATACACTACACGTCAAGTGGCCAATCAAATGACAGATGTGGTTATTGAAATTTTGAACCAATTGTTAGGCTGGAAAAGTTAGCAAAGGGCCTCTCTAACATCAATAGAATCAATCAGATGCTAATTAGCTTGTTCAAATCAGAGAGGAAGGATCGTGATAAGAAGTGGGAGGCTACAAAATGGAGTTGGCTTGCCTCACCAAAGAAAGAGATGATGCTTTGAAGTCTGGTAAGCACTCCGAGGAGTTAATAGAAGAAATGTCGAGAGTTCATACTCAATTTGCGATATTAATGAAAGATCAGATCAAAACTGCTGATCAAGAAAATGTCGAGACGGCGACACAAGTTAAGGCCAAAATGGAGAAAATAAAGGCCCTCCAGATTAAGGTGGATAATCTTAAGGCTGGTCTAAAAGCTAAGATGGATTCCAAAGCACTTAGCACAAGCCAACCTCATTGAAGCACGGGAGGTGATTGCAGGACTTAGGGAAAAGGCTACTTAAACTAATAAGGAAATGAATGCTACTCTTCAGCAATTCTTTGCCAGCATCATTGTGAATATGAATCAAAAGTGGCAGGGGATAGTTACGCCGTCATACTAACTGACATTCGGGAAGAAACATTTCGCATGGATGCTCATCTACGGAAGGTGTAATCAAAGAAACACTGAAGTCTCCTTTCTTATATGAGGACATCATTACCTTTGAAAAAGGAAAAGTTATTCTGGCTGTAGATGATGTAGCCGTAGGAAAGGTTGCAGTCGAGGCTGCTGTTAACTCCAGTGCATTAGATCAAACAAAATCATCTACTTCCAAATCAAAAGAGCTTGTAATGGAGATTACCACTTCCTTTAATGGCCGCCTTTGAGGATCACTACCGAGACTCATGTCCCGGTAGTGTCAAGTGTTAATGCTCCTCACTTCCTTCCTTGAGCTATCCAGCCAACTAAGTCTTTTACTGAAGAGGGTGTAATCATCAAGTCCCTAGCTATGGAAACTCCATTTAGCCAAGTTATTTCTCTCATTTCTATATTTTTCGAGAAACTTCAACTCTTGCTAAAGATGTATCAAGCCAATCATTCAAGCTCTTCCTTCTAGATCCAGCCCTAAACCATACTCTTAGAAGATAGGAATAATAGAAAGGTTAGAGGACATTGGTCAGTCCTAGGAAGAAGAGGTTACAATCACAAGCATGAAGGACCCACATGATAAATCACAATGGAGAAGAGGCTGAAACTTGACTTTGATAAAATCAAGACCAATCTTGAGCCTTGAACCGAAAATTCTACAACTGGCTTGGGAAAACTAGGCCATACTTCCAATCTTATTTCTTTGAAAATCTGGCTAAGGGATGCAGTTTCGGTGACACTTCGAAATCCTCTGATCCTACTTCCAGCAAGCTTGATGACCCACTTAAATGGACTACTGAAGATGAACCCATATCTTCTGAGGAAAGTTCCTCAAACAAGGGAAAGGAACATGAGTCAACGACTTCAAGGAAGCGCTTCGCTAAGTTTTGAATCAAGAGCAGTAAGAAGGGAGGAAGAATTGGGTGACTGGCTAAGCTTTTGGGAAGTCAATTTCTTTTTGTCTTTTGATGTTTTCGTTTAATTTTTCATATACGCCAAAATTGTGCGGGAGCAGCCACCGCGATTCTTGTACAAAAAGTTGTAAATAATAGAATATTTTTCTACACAACCTTTTCATATTTATATTTCTATACTTTCTATTTTGCTTTCCTATATATCTGGCTGTATTTATTTTATATTCAGTTGTAATTCAGTTACATTCGTATAATACATTCCTGTGTCTGTCCAGTGCCATAATTTACTGTAACTCTATACATATAAATAAATCTCTGCAATTGCTTAGCAAATTATCATATTCAGTATTGTTTATCATCACTAAAGTATTTCATTCTTAGTCAAACAAAACTATATTCATTTAGCCAACGCCGTGGCTAACCTTGTTTATTACTAATCATATTCCATCCGACCGCAAACAAGATTGCATTCGTTGAAGCATTTAGCTTTGTGCTATTTCTTATCTCCAGGAAACGGAATTTTGAGGGTCTATTATCTAGACACCGAACTTTGATATCACCTATCTCCAGTGTTGATCGAATACACTCCTTGACCTTCGTCACTTATCATTGGCTAGACATGTCTTGTTGAGCCACAAGTGTGGTCATAGTTATAAATAGTTTAATTATACATCGGTCCCTATATAGGGGGATCAATATTTTAGACGTTTGTCTCTGAGCAACATTTTCGATCTCGCCTATCTCTGGGTGTTGATTGAAATCGCTTGCCGACTATTATCATTTATCTTTGGCATGGCGTGTCACGTCGAGCCGTAAAGCAGTTGTGAAAGCTTCGATTTTACACCAGTTTTTATTTTGAGAACCATGTATTGATTGCCAAACTCTGGGCATCCCTCGTTGACTTTACCTATCATCGGGCACTAGTAAAATGTTAGAGAGATAAGGGTGAATC
The DNA here is from genome assembly GCA_030765085.1 of Allium cepa. Classification (NCBI taxonomy): domain Eukaryota; kingdom Viridiplantae; phylum Streptophyta; class Magnoliopsida; order Asparagales; family Amaryllidaceae; genus Allium; species Allium cepa. Next base: position 134,050,747 of record CM060940.1, on the reverse strand, counting down.
GTCCAATTGATCCTGATGTGATTGTACTCCCCTAACCAGATCATAGATCAAAAGAGTTCATCGGTACTTGTCTCCATGTACCCATGATGTTGCTAATCACGCAACATAAAATTTAGCTTACAATAACATGATTCCATTGGTTTAAAAGCCAACATTATTTATAAACAAAGAAAATGTCAAGTCATTCCTTATTACATTGTCCCAAGTCAAGCAGGGTAGCATATTTGCAGAAAATAAAATAAATAAACCTAAATGAATTAATGGAATATGTGCTCTCTATTCCACGCTTGCAGAATTGGAATTCCAGAAATAGTCGATAGCTTGAAAGTTTCACCTCCAAGCTTTTGTTTAGTAGCATAGAGACCTTCCCAATTCGGACTAAGTGCCCCTATATTAGGGAGGATCTATTTCACAATAAGGTACCCAATCTCGAAGATACGATTCCTGATCTTAGCATTGAAATGTCTTGCTACTCTTTTCTGGTAAGCAACTACCCTCAGTTCAACCTCTTCTCGCCTTTCGTCGACCAAGTCGAGGAACTTAAGAAAGAGTTCCTCATTTACCTTGGGATACTAATGTTTTCTTTGATAGGAAGGGATTTCCAGTTTTTTCATAATCATGGCCTCGGCTCCATAGGCCAAAGTGAATGGAGTATGCCTAGTTGTGGAATTATGAGTCATTCTATAAGCCCATAGTCCTAGTGATAACTCATCAATCTAGTTGCCCTTGTCTTTTTGTCAACTGTTTCTTCAAAATGAATATGATGATCTTGTTCACCGTCTCCACTTGTCTGTTCACTTGTAGGTGTGCTAGTGCCGGAAAGCCATTCTTAATTCGTTATCGGTTGTAGAAGTCTCTAAACTCGGTACTCTCGAATTAAGTTCCATTGTCAGTACTGATTTAGTATGGGACTCCAAATTTGCATATGATGTTCTTTACCGCAAAAATGTTCACTTTCTTTATTATGATCGTGACTAGCGGTTCTACTTCAGTCCACTTCATGAAGTAGTCAACAACTATAATAGCGTACTTTGCTCCTCCCTTCAACATTGGTAGCACACCGATTATATCAACTTCCCAAACTACAAACGACCATGGGCTATCCATTTGCGTAATATTTATTGATGGAGTTCTTGGTATTTTCATAAACCTTTGGCATCTATCGCATCATCTAGTGTAATAACTTACATCTCAGCCGGCATCACCAAAAGTATCTGTAAGTACCCATAATGAAGTATCTTCTTCTCCAAAGTCTGCCTCGTGTTATCACCATAGCTTCCTTCATATACATACGAATGGATCTTCTTAACATCATCTTGATAGAGTTAGGGGTATGCCTTAAGGGCAATTATGTTATCTTTTACATATATCTAACTTGATAACTAATCTTATTCAAAATAAAAGGCGTCTTCTTCCAATTGTATACTTTATATAATATTTTATATTAATTATTTATTATAAATATATTTAATATAGAAAATCAAAAAAGTTATATTTGTGATAGGAGTTGCAATATGTTGTAATCATAAATGATTTAAAACAATATAATAAACATACCATTTTAAATACTCCTAGTCAAGATGTATCAAGACTGGATATCGATATATCCATTGGGACTAAAGAAAGTAACGTTCTCCAAATGTTGGGCAATGTATTACTCGTGGCTACTGAGAGCACCAAGGGGTTGCATACTGATAGTTATTGATAACTATGGAATGACTCACTCGATAGTTTTTGGTTGGTGAATATAACTAAGGTCCAAAATAAAAATACTGATGCGATTATTTCACACAATTCATCGACTTGAGAATACATCAAGCTTCAATTTGAAAACTTCGCTTTGATTATTGTTAAACCATGGCATGACGTCCTTCAAACGACTATAGTTAGGTTGAGTGGAAGCATTGAAAGTGGAACATATTCACAATAAAATTAGTCCCCACGGTTATATGGGGTTAGCATCACAGGGTCAACTTAAGTCAACACAATGTCAAAGTCTCGGGTCAGAGCATTATGGTTAATAATAATTGTTATTATTAAACCAAGGATTTTTTATTTGCACTTATAATGTTGAATATGGACGATGTTATAATTTTGACAACTACCAAATTCCATAAGTCTTAATGTGATATAGGTTTGATGAAGAGAATCGGTGTAAATAATTGTCGCTACCGAGTAATCCTTAAATAAGTAAAATTAGATTTTACCAGTAAAGATGTGTAAGCAATAAATTCATCCAAATTGTCACACTATTATCTAAGATGATATGTGAACATTAATGATTAAATTGTTCAAATTGACTGAATTTGCATCTATGAGTCGCACAATTATATTTGTGAATTCTTCGAAAAACCACATTATTTAATCAATTTATAAAATGTTGTAAGATAATTATATTAGTTAATATTTGATAAATATTATTTATTATTTAATTTATTTGATGTTTGGAAGTTATTTGGAATTATTTGAATGCATATATAAAAGTTATATTTGCACACATCGACATACGATATCTGTGTATTTTTAAATAAGTTTAAATAAAAGATAATTGCATGAAAAGATTTATGAATTTTTTTTACTATTTGATGGCAAGTAATTTCAGTCATACCATACGACTAGAGAGGAGTGGAAAGAGAAAATTAAGGAAATTGATTAAGGAAGTTTTAATTAAAAGAATGGGAAAGGTTCCATTCATTTAATGAAAAAAAAAATCCACTAATTCATTTCCTACATAGACTCATTTTTATTCTCTCTTCTCCCCTCCTAACTTTCCATGGTTGAAATTCAAATCAATATTTAAAAAAATTTATCTACAATCATATGCAAACATCAAATAAAATAAAAATAAATGGTTTATCCTTCTCTTACAAAGCTAGGTCATGATCTACTTGAGATCTGAGGAGAAATCTCAAATCAAGATGTTTCTCTTAGCTTCGTCTAAAAGGTCAACTCCTATTTTATTTATATATTAATTCATTGTGATTGTATGTTTCTATTCTTAATGTATTTCATTCATTAATTTGCATGTATTTGGACAATGTTTTGAATATTTTTGTTTATTCTTTAGAGCCAGCTTTGTCCTCATCATGTTAATATGATTAAAATCATCTTGTTTACATTTTCTATTATTCACATGTCACTAATGATAATTATTATGGATCTATCCTTATTTTGTTTGATTTTTTATGTTATGTATTTAATTAGATTTGTTTTTTAATGTCATAATACATGCATTTGTTGTCTATTCTTTCAGTAGAAACTTTTATTTGAATAACATTTTGAAATAATTTTTTTCATAAAGTTTAGTTTCATATTGTAAAATTGAAGATCTCTAAAGTCATTTTGAAATAATTTAGTTTATTGTTTACATAGAATTTTAGGTAGACTTGAAATGTATAAGTTGATTAGAAAAAGAAAACGTTAGCAATTTGATTGAAACCTAATGTTAAATTACTTAATGTAATGTTTATTGCTTGTTACATAAAATCCCAACTTGAACAAAATTTATGTTATTTATTTGAAATAATTTGGAAGATGAGTATAAGTTTTGTAGAGTTGTTGACTTGGATATAAATCATTTCATCATTCTACACTTTTTTTAAAAAAAAAAATTATTATTGTAAGTGAACTTTTATGTGCAATGTCACATGACCCTTTTAACCTTTTTGTTAAGGTAAGATTTTATTTTAATAATCATAATTTTCAAATACACACACACATATAGTTTCATATCCCTTTGACTAAAAGTTAGTGTTTGAACCAAAAATGGCACAAACACCTTGAAGTTATAGTAGAGAATAAAAAATGAAGAATTAAAATGAAAACATGCAAGATAGAGCACATAGTAATTATAGTGGTTCAGCAAAACAAGGCTTATGTCCACTTTGTAGTTTTATTGCTTATATTCTGACTTGGAGACAAAAGTTCTTATGGGTCAGTACAACTTCGACATTTATTTTTTAGAATTACAAGAATATAGTGTAGAGTAGAGCTAGAGCTACCTATTTATAGATGTAGGGAGATTAAAATCTTGCACAAAAGATCTCTAGGTCGTTCTCCTTGCTTGGACTAGTTCTTCAAAAAATATGGGTGCCAAATCATCAGAAGCTACGGGTCGATATGACTTCATAGATAAGAGTCGGTACCGACCCATAAGTTAGCCAAATTTTCTGCCTTCAACTCTTCACGTTGGTCTGTCTTGTGGTTAGCTTCATGATTCCATAGTTATTTGCACCAATATTAGCCCGTTTCAAAGTCCAAATGATGAGGTTGTAGAAAAACAGTGTTGTCGATTCAAGAAAAGTTCGTGGAGATCGATAGAAAATTGTACTTTATCAACAAAAAACTTAGGATAGGATCTAACATCAAGTCAGGCATGTAGGCAGAAGATGAGACCCATCTATGGAGGGAATAGGGATCGATACTGACCCATAACCTTGGTGATTTTGCGGTTGTCTTGGCTTGAGTTGCTTTGCATTTGCCCCTATCTTCATTGACGTGGAGTTTGACTTGAGAAATTTGAGTGTTTGCTTGGGATTTAACCTGAAGATTTTTTGAGATCTTTGTACTTTGAGTTTTCCTTCATTTTCTTGGAGTCAGACTCAAGATTTTTGTGTGTTAGACCCAAGACTTCTGTGTGTCCGACCCAAGTTCTCTTGCTTGGAAACAGATCCGAGATTTTTGTGTGTCCGACCTGAGTTCTCTTGCCTGGGTTCTTTTGCTTGGAGTCAGATCCGAGAATTTTGTGTGTCCGACCCGAGTTTTCATGGAACCGTACCGAACCCACTCTATGGGTTGATATCGAACCATCTTTTGGTTTTGCTTGGGGTTTCTAGATGGATTACTATGGGTCACACTTCGAGATTTTCCAAGGGCTATCCTGTTTCGAGTCTGATTTAAGGATTTTATGGTTTTCTTTGGTCGGCTCATCTATCAAATTTTCAACCTTTTCCACTCATTTTTTTATATATTTTTTTCTTTATTTTTTATGATATTCTCAAAGTCCTTGGGTCATTTCTTCATTGTTCACTCGCCAGATTAGGTCATTGAAGTTTGTTCGAAGACTATGGAAAATTTAGTCGTAACACTTGCTCCTCAATGTATGCCTTAAGAATTCTCAGCTGTACTTGGTTTCTGGACTCTAGCGGCTATCTCTTCGGGCTAACTACCTTAATATTTCCCAAGTTCAACCTGTCCATTCTATCTGCATTGCCTAGTCAAAAGGCTGGATAACATTTTCCATCCGAAGTACATCTTGTTTCAAACATGATGTATTTTTAATCGAGATAAGTCAGGATTGTTGTAAAGGATTCCACTATGTGCTTTGAATGGTCGTTATCTTTCTCGGGGATCGCTTCTATGAAGAGTTATGTCCATAGCATTTCTTCACGATGCTTGAACAGCATCCAGTGTTATAAAATTAAGGAGCGCTCTCTTGGTCTATTGTGCCAAGCTTAGTAATTCTAAACTGGTTTCTCCTATGGATTTTGTAGATATGAGTATGCTTTTCTTTGCCTCTAATCGTCAGCTGCCAAATATGATTGCGTACACATATGCATATGCACTCTTTTGTAGAAGCTCTCCATCGTATGCACGTACATATGTAGGCATATATAGGTCATCATCTTTATTGTTGTTGTTGTGGTTTGTTTAGGCCATTATTATGCAGGTTCGGCCCTCGCTTTTGTTTTCAGCTTAGGTGTAAATAATACTAGTACTTTTCTTCCCAAGTTTTATTTCGAATGCAAATAACAAAGATTTTTGTATCTTCCAATCTTTGCATGAATTTGTCTAAGTATTTGAAAAATGCACTTTCTATTCAATATATTTGCGATCCATTTCTTTGACCTCTTTGGCCTTATACTCCTTCCCTCATTAGGGATAATGGATGGATAATCAAGTCACGTCCTCTTTGGCCTTATACTCCTACTCTCACTTCAAGGGCAAGAGTTAGTTGGATGGATAGTCATGTCATGTCTATTTTGGTTTATCAACCTCACCATCCTCTAGGCAGGACATTAGTGCTCTACCAAACTCTAGGCACAAGCAAATGAGTGGAAGGTCATGTCATGTCCACTTTGATTTGCCTCCATGTCGAGGGTTGAAAGAGTTGATTGACATCTACCTTCGGATGACAAGGAAGGTCAAACTTAAATAGTTCGACCATGGACTATAGAAGTTTGGTCTACACCTAACCCCAGGTACCTACACAGCTACAATGGCTTTAATAGATTATGCATAAATTTATTTCAAGTGAAACAGCGTCGCAAGTGTTTGCTATTTCTGGCCCTCGGGAGTGAGATCCATCCACTATTGCTAGCCTAAAGGTTTCATCTCCAAGCTTTTTTTCTATGGTGTACAGACCTTTCCAACTCGAGCCCAAGTTCCGAGGGCCTAGGAAGATTCGTTAGAGAACTAGATCTCCAATTTCAAAGGTCTGATTCTTGACCATGGTGTTGTAGTATCGGATGTCCCGGCTTTAGTATGCAGCTGTTCTTAAGTTAGCTTCGATGTACTTCTCATAGATCATATCAAGAGAACCTAGCGGGAATTTCCCATTTGTTCATGGATCATAGTGAGTCATTCGATGAGAAGGCGCCTACATTTCAACTAGGATAATAGCCTCTGATCCGAAGGCTAAGGCGAATGGAGAGTGGCCAGTAGCTAACTTATGGGTCATTCAATAATCCCCATAGTATCAATGGAAGTTCATCGACCCACTTTCTTAGGCCTTTTTTCAATCTCTTCTTATGAATGGACTTGATAATCTCTTCAACCTATCCATTCGTTTGCGGGTGTACCACTACAACAAATCTCTTCTCTATGCTATATCTATGGCGAAAATCTTTAAATCAGTGCAATTGCATTGGGTCCTGTTGTTAGTAACGATTACTTGTGGAACTACAAAATGATAGATAATATTCCAGACCATGATGTTTATTATTGTCATTGTGGTAATGGTAGATAATGGCTCTGCATCAGCCCATTTCATGAGGTAATCAACTGCGACGATGGTGTATTTTATGCCAGCTTTGGATATCGGCAACACACTAATGATATCAATTCCCTAGACTGTAAATGGCCAGGGACTGACCATTTAAGTACTCTCTGTGGGAGGGGCTCTCGGAATTTTAGCAAACCTATGGAACTTATCACACTTTCTGGTGTAATCATATGCGTCTTGTTTGACGGTTGGCCAAATGTATCCATAACAGAGAATCTTCTTTACGAGGGTTTGGCTGCTGGTGTGGTTGTCATAGGCCCTTTCATGACTTCACTCAGGACTCATCTGGCCTCCTTGTTAGCGACACGCCGTAGCATTGGGACTAAGAATCCCTTCCTATAAAGTGCTCCTTACTGAAGGATATATCTTGAAGCTTGGCCAAGGAGCTTCCATCACTCGTTCCTCCTCTCTGTAAGTAGTCTTTTACTGGAATCATGACTCCTTTTTTGGTTCAGCCTCTAAGATCCAATCAACATCCATTTGGTTAATGTTTGGAGATGATAGTACTTCTAATGAAACCTAGCTTATAGGTTACACATTTTTGGAACTGGCCAACTTAACTGGTGAGTCGGCCTTTTCATTTTCCTATCTGAGGGTTGAACCACTTAGGATAGCAGCTTAATTAACCCTTTTTGGTATATCGATTTTCGATTGCGCCAAACTTCAAGCGCTAGTTTAGGATTAACAACTTAGATTCGTAGTTTGTACATCCTCATCCAAGATGTTTAATTGCAATCGCGCCTAACTGCGGGCGTCATTCAAAGTTCATACGTAAGATTCCACCTTATGGTGGGTATGGACCTTTCATTTTGCCTACTTTGGGAAAAATATCAAGGACCGGAAGGTCTTATCACATCCATTTTGGTTTATACTCCTGCCCCCAATCCAAGGATAAGAGTTAAGAGAGTGAATAGCCGTATCACATTCGTTTTGGTTTATATTCCTACCCCTATATCAAGGAAAAGAGATAGTGTATGGACAGTCAAATCACATCCGTTTTAGGGTTTATACTCCTGCCCCCACTTTAAGGGCAAGAGTTAGCTAATGGATGGTAATGTCATGTCCATCTTTAGTTTATACTCGCACCCCCAATCCGAGGATAAGAGTTGACTATGGAAAGTCACGTCCATCTTTAGTATATACTCTTGCCTCTAATCCAAGGATAAGAGTAGGCTGATATCAACCTTCAGATACAGAGAAGAACTACGAGGGTCCAATCATGGACCATATGAAGTTTGGCACCTATCAATGGGTACCTAAACACCTACTTCTATCCATGCAGATTTATTTGAGTCAGTCATATGTCACAACTCTTAAGCAATGGAAAGCTAGAGTCACAGCGTTAGAAAGCCATTTTACCTCATAAAAGAATGGAAACGATAGGTTCTGTCATGGACCTTCCCAACGTTGCTACAGCAACACCGGTTCTCAAAGGGCTAGAAATCGATTGATTGTCGACCCGACAGTTCAGGCCTTTTCGATGTTGATAAAACAACATCGGTTCTCAGAAGTTTAAGGATCGAATGTGACTGTCGACTAGCGGCTCGCAACTTCTCGATGTTGCCAGAACAACATCAGTTCTTAGAAGATTAGGGATCGAATATGACCGTCGACCTAGCGGTTCTATTGATTCGAGAAGTGTCATGCAGCTAACTATGTGGCACATGAAAGTCGCTTGTAGGAGCATGGTTCCATCACCTTAAGAAGAAAATTTTATTAATAAGTAGAAGAAATGGTAAGTCTTGCCTACTTACAATGCCTCTAGTGTTACTGGGAAGCTTGTTCCCGAAAGGAAATTAGATAATAAAGAACAAAACAACATTAACATAGGTTGCTGCTTCATCTATGGGTGATTGGTTAGTTGATGACTTTCATCAGCTCATCTTGGCCCCTAGTTGTTAGATTTGAGCAGTTCTCCTAGAGCAGGTAGACCCTGAAGTCTTGTTGTTTCCTTTGTCATTTGGCGGTTCCTTAATGTATTGCTAGAGCTTATTATTCCTTATCAGCTCCTCAATCAGACGTTTCAGATGTCGACACCCATTAGTGTTATGTACATGAGTTTTATGAAAATGCTAGAGCCCTTATGTTCATCAGTCGCCTCTCTACGAGGCGGCTTCTTGTATTATTCCACCTCTTGCGTAGCGAGGTAGATGTTTTCCAATGTTTCGTACTGAGGTGTAAATTCTTTTGGTCTCAAGTCCCCCAGGTGCTTGCTTTTCTCACTGCATTGGCCGTCTGGAGCTTGATTCCTCTTCCTTTGATTATCAGAGTTCTCGAGGTTAACTACTATGTTCATAGAGTTTCCTCCGGCATGATTAACAGCAACATTTTTTTGTATCACCTCAGCCAAAATCCCAACATCATTCCTCCGAGAATGATTGCATGCTTCTTCCAAGCATAAGTACTCGTTAGCCATTCTGTAGAAGGCGTCCATTGTCGATGAGGGTTTCCTTTCCAACCATCCCTCCAAATTTGAATTCGGATGAATCACCCTAATCAGCGCCATTAGTGTCATGTCATCCTTGGGATCTATAACCCCTATCATTGGTTGTGTAGAACTGATTCAAGAAGTCCTTTAGCGACTCTCCATTAGCTTGAAAGAGGTTTGATAAATACATCACATGCTCTAAACGTGCAGTGTGTAAGTTGAATTACTCCACAAACTTTCATGAAAACTTAGCGAAAGATGATATGGACACCGGTGGAAGACGAGTGAACCATATCGTAGTTGCTCCTTCTAATAAAATTGAAAAACAACAACATTTCACAATATCGGAAGCTCTAACTGAATGCACGTGGTACTCATATCCCATTAAATGCTGCCTAAGATCCGATGTTCCTCCATGCAATGACATCGTTGGCATTGCGAATCTCCGGAGGTATCTCTCGCATAGAATGTTCTCAGTAGATGGATTCCGACTGGGAGAGGTACCCCCTTGATCGTTGCTTCTGAAACGATTTTCTTTAGAAATTCTCCTGAAAATATCCTCTATGTAGTCTGGATTAATAGGTTTGACTGAACGACGATAATCGGGCTCCAACCCGAGTGTTCGGCCTGGCGAACACTCTCGGTTTGGCCATTGATACCTAGGCTCTTCAAACTTCAGGAGATCCATCCATTTAGTGGTCTCCCAGTTTGATTCGCGTGTCCAATATAGTCAGAAACAACATGATTTTCCAGATTTTGATCATCAGTGGTGCGGCCAGAAGTCAAATCCATGCCGACTTCCAAATAGCGAGCTCTGGGCCCACCATTGGAGCGGTCGGTACTAGCCTAAGGTATTGAACCCTAACCTTGGGTCAGTACGGATCCATAAATTTGAGCCTTGAGCTCATCCTCTTCCTTGTTGAGTGTTCCAATAGTGCTCTGATTCCTCTTCTGATACTTGTCCCTTCGTCTCTGCTCGAATGATGAGGAACTTTTTGACTTTGAACTGGAATCTCTTTTGCTCCTTCTATGGCTATTCTGAGTTAGTATATTCACAATCTCAAGATTTTTTATATCATTTGATTCATCTAATTCTGACTAGCTTGGAATCTATCTTCCATCTACTCATCATCCTATCCATCTCCATTCCCGTTACAGATTCAGTTGGAGTCTAGATCTCTGTCTGTCCTGGTTGTTGTGCAACTTCATCCACATGCTGAATATTCGGGTTCTCGACATCGTTGGTAGCTCTGGTGGTGATAGTACATTCTTTCCTTGACGAGGCCATTGCAAATAACTTCTCTTAAATTGTTGAAAATATGAATAGTAGAAAATAAGGTAGGAGAATTGGATCTGTCTTTTGAAATTAAGAAGTCCAATAGTGGATAATGGATCCAAGTAGCCCGAGTTCGATTTCTTGGTGAAAGCACCAAAATGTTTGAACCGAAATGGCACAGACGCCCAGAAGTTATAGTAGAGAAGAAAAAGTGAAGAATTAAAATGAAAATGAGCAAGAAATAACATAGAACCATTTATGGTGGTTCAGCAAAACAAGGCCTACATCCACTTCATAGTTTTGCTGCTTATATTCTGACTTAGCGGTACAAGTTCTTATGGATCGGTACAACTTTGACACTTAGTTTTTAGATTTACAAGAATATAAAGTAGAGTAGAACTTGAGCCAAAAAAATCTTGAAAATAATCCCTACCTTCCTATTTATAGAGGTAGGGAGCCTAAAATCTCCATAAAAGATCCTTAGGTCGTTCTCCTTGCTTTAGACTAGTTCTCCAAAAAATATAGGTGTTGCGTGTTAGGAACTAGAGATAGTGGTTTTGATGAAAACAACCTTTGTAACTTATTTTATTATAACTTATATACTAACACTATTGTCTAGATATATATGAATATTATTATGCAGGATATATATAAGGCAGGTACTGATTATTGAAGACTATACAGTATAAAGATCAAGAATGAAGAAATCAAGTTTGAAGACTCATGAGTATCAAGATTTCAAAATAAGTGTCTAGTTGTGTTAAAACTTCATAATAGCATGGAAATCTTCATTCCAAATTTCATTTAGGATGGAACCTATTTATACCTTCTTAGTGGCTTACAAACCCATGACAAGTAGCTTACAAACCTACGACAAGTGGCTTACAAACCAACAAACATTCTGGTTTTGTACAAGTCTCGAGTCCTGATGTGATAAAATATTCTGCAGGAAGGAGCTTGCAAAACTACTTCAAAATGGTTTTTCAAAATGATTTTCAAAACTGCTTTTCAAAGTATATTAGGCTTAAAAATTATCTTTTCAAATGATTTTCAAAAAGATGTTTTAGCCTTAAAATATTCTTTGTTTTTGTTTTTAAATAAACTCTTGTTTTAAACTTCGTTTGCTTTTTAAAACTATCTTATAATTTTTAAATATTCTTTATAATATATATACACTTGAGATTTGAAATCAAATTTTATATATATATATATATATATATATTCTAAAAATATATTTTTCTACTCTTCTTTACTTTAAAACATAGGAAAATTAGTTTATTTTAGTCCAAAATCATTTTATCTTGTTAATCCTTTCAATACCGTTTTCAAAACAAATTTTACATTGTTTTTAACTAAGGGATGCCGACATCATGGGATACCCTATTTTGACATGGTGGCTGTTAAATTCAAAAGTTTCAATTTTCGAAAAAAGTGCTATTCGTTTAAATCTCTTCACGAATAGTTATGACCGTTACTGGTCTATAAATAACCTTCACAAACAAATTTTTTAACTAACTATTTTCTTCACTCCTTCTTCTCCATAAATCCATATTCTAAAATTTTCTTATTTTTGAGATCATGCCGAAATTCTACCGAATTCTCAAGTGAATCAAATTAGAATCTCATTCTTGTTTGATTCTCTACCCTCTCTCGAAGATCAAAGTGCTATTCAGAGTTATAGGATCAATTTGTAATCAAAAGTTATCGAGTCTCTCTATAAGGTGTGGTTGTGCTTGGAAATCAATTGGGTGATCTTATGTCCCGTAAATCAAGAGAGTTTTCCCCGGACATGAAGAAGGAGGGTATCTCAAGGCCTTTAGAAATTGAGGATTGTATTCTGGACATTGGTATAATAAAAATCTGTACGAGGTGCTCGCCTTGGTGCAGGACTGGATGTAGGGTAACTCCGAACCAGTACAAAATCCGGTGTGTTCTTTCCTTTTACTGCTTTTTATTTACTTTCTGCATCTATGTTTAATTCTGTGATTGTTCTAGGATTAAATGCTGCATTTGTTTATATCATAATTTTAAATTAGTCCATATAAGTCTCAGAATCCATTAAACACTATTCACCACCCTCCACTGTTAAATTAGCCTTAGGATCCTTAATCCGCACTCCCTTTCATCACGTCATCAAACATTATGGGTCGATACAACTCCATAGATAGGGGTCGGCACTGACCCATAAATTACCCAAATTGGCCACCTTCAACTCTTTGTTTTGGCTCGTCGTATGGTTAGCTTCATGATTCCATAGTTGTTTGTACCAATATTAGCTTGTTTCGAAGTCTACATGATGAAGTTGTAGAGGAACAGAATTGTAGATTCAAGAGTTCGTGGAGATCGACAGCAAATTATATTGGATCAACAAAACAACAATTAGGATAGGATTCTAACATCAAGTAGGACATGTATGTAGAAGATATGACCCGTCTATGGAGGTATTTGGGATCAGTATCAACCCATAACTTTGGTGATTTTGCGGTTGTCTTGGCCTGAGTTGGTTTGCATTTGCCTCTATCCTCATTGACTTGGAGTCCGACCTAAGAAATTTAAGTGTTTGCTTGGAGCTCGACTTGAATATTTTTTCAAGATATTTATGCTATGAGTTTTCCTTCATTTGCTTAGAGTCGGACTCGAGAGTTTTGTGTGTTCGATCGGAGACTTCTGTGTGTCCGGCCCGACTTCGCTTGCTTGGAGTTAGACCCAAGATTTCTATGTGTCCAACCTGAGTTTTAATGGGTCGGTACTGACCCCACTCCATGGGTCGGTACCAAACTACATCGGGTCATGCTTGGGGTTTCTTCGTGGATCACCTTTGGTCGTTCTTGGAGTTTTTTCTAAGGCTATCCTTCTTTGAGTCTGACCTGAGGATTTTGTGGGTTTGCTTCGAGTTAGATCTTCTAAAAACTTGAACTTCCAAAATATCAACTTTTTCTTTCATTTTTTACCTCATTTTTCTTGCCTTTTTATGATATTCCTAAAGTTCTTGGGTCGTTTATCCATCGTTTGCTCGTCAGATTTGATCGTTTAAGTATGTTCGAAGACTATGGCAAATTCAATCGTAACACTTGTCGCTCAAAGTACGCCTTCTAAATTCTTGGATGTATGTGGTTTATAGATTTTGGGGCTATCTCTTCGAGCGCCTGCCTTGCTAACTCTCATGTTCAACCTGTCCATTCTATCCACATATTGCATGATCAAAAGGATGATAACAATTAGTAAAATATATTCTTATACGTAATCATTAATTTAGTTTCAAAATCTTATCAAATTAGATATTATATTAAGTTTTGATGTCATAGTGTTTAAACTGGTTGATCTTAACTTTCACATGCACACACACACATATACACATACATACACATGTGTGTGTATGTGTGTGTTCAAGACCCACATAAACATATATATTTTAATACTTAAAATTTCGGACAACAGAGGCATATTTTAATTCAGTAGTAAATGTCATCAATATGTCAATTAATCTAACTATAGAGAAAAAAATAAAACGTTTCTTTCTCTACATTTATAGCCTTATCTTTTCTTAGTTAATTATTTATGTTAAGAGAAAGAAACAAAAAATTTATTTCTCTAAAATTTTACATGTACATATATGCACTATTTATATGCTCCCCTTGCCATTCAAACATATGAATGTATTTGATACGTTCATTATATTGCATATTTATTTAAATTAAATTAAAAATTTCTTTAGCCAAATTAAATAAAATATGATTTTATTAAAATCATTATTAGATTGAATCTAATAATCTTTTAAACTCCATGGGCCTAATAGATCCAAAATAGGAATTTTTTTCACAATTTACCTATTTCATCCACTTTCGACTGACCCAGTTCCAACGATCTTTGGTGACACATAACAGTAGGGGGGTTGAGAAACCTCTTTCTATACAACATTTTTTCTTACATTATGAACTGTGGTACTTTACGAAGGAGTTTGTGCTGCTCATTCCTACTATTCAAAAGAGTTCCCTTCAACAAATAATCTTTAATTTAAGTCATCCATGACTTCTTTTCTTCCTCGGCCTCTAAGATTCTATTGAATTCCCTTCAACAAATAATCTTTAACTTAAGTCATCCATGACTCATTTTCTTCCTCAGCCTCTAAAATCCAATTAACATCCATTTGATTAATGTTCTCATCCGATAATACTTCCACTTACAGAAAAGTCTCATAAGCTACGCATCCCAAGAGCTGGCCAATTTGGCTAGCAAATCAGCTTTATTATTCTCTTCTCTCGTATGTGCATGATTATATAATGTTCAATATCGTTCATAATTCCAACGTCTTCATTAGGTGGGGGCAAGTCTTGCTTCTTTAGCCTACAATTCCTTCTAAACTTGGCTGATCACTAATTGGGAGTTATTGGATTTATGAAATGTTTTGACCCTCGGTTCTTTCGCCACCTTGAGCCCTACAATCAACGGTTCATATTCAAGTTCATTATTTGTTACTAGGAACCATCGCTTTAGTGCACATCATGTTGTTCATACTTCTTGGGTCATAAGAATCACCACAGCCCTAGAAATTCATTCATTATAAGTTCCATTTGTGTGTAATTTCTATTAGGAAACTCCATCATATCTTATTCTCTTTCCCCATCTCGGGTGGCAAAATCAGCTATGCATGCCTCGTATCGCCTTTCTAGGATAGCATGTTATATTGTACTGGCTTAGTTCGATATTCCACTTCAATAATCTTTCTGAGGTCTCAAGTTGATGCAGGACTGGCGGCAAATCGGTAACCACTTTTATCGGGTGAGCCCAAAAGTATGGTCGTAGCTTCCTCAAAGCAATCAACAAGTAGTACGCCTACTTCTACAACTTTGGTTAGTTATTTTCTACTTCAGTAAACCATATAGAGTTCTCCATTGACGTTGTGGTGTTTGTCAAGATCTCTCCATTGAAGAATGTTGTTTGATTCGGTACTAAGGGAAAGTTGGCATAAAGGTTCATTGGTCCTTTGCCAATACTTGAGAGGATTGGGAATCTAGCATAGGGTCGACTTATCCTAAAAGATAATGGATGTGTACAGTGTATTCCATGTCTCTCACTTGGGAATTTTTTACACGTCTCAAACGCAATAATTGAACTGAATCAGCTTAAATATATCGAGATTGAACCGAAAGCATCGAGACTTCATAGTCCTTTGCGTATCATCAGACCTAATACGTAGCGGCTTAGAAGGAAGACGATAGAGCTGGTGAATGTTTAATGGAGTGAGAGCGAAGGTGAGTGTACTTGAGAGATCGAGGAGAGCATCAGGACCACTTATCTGGAGTTCTTTACTTGAGGAAACTTCTATTTATCACGTCTACTTTCACTTTCAATATCATGTAGGATAGTTTAGCATACCGCATGCCAGGGTAGGTGTCGATATCATTATCTGCTATCGTGTGTATGTTTGATATTTGATGTATTTGCTCATGGATGTAAGGCATGCGAGGTAGCTATGTATGATTTTACCATGTCTGTGTTGGGGATTTCGAAGGCGAAATTCCTAAAGGTAGAGAAGTGTAACAACCCATATTTTGGATATTGAAGGATCCTAAAATATTATTTTTAAAGTCATATGAGGTCCTATGACTCTATAACTTTCGAAAATGCCTACTAGTAACATTTCTTATATTTTAAAATTTTCAAAATGATTTTACCCCTAAAAACTTATAACAGCTATAACTTTTGATAGAAGCCAAATTAGCATTCGAGACTACTTCCATAGGAAAGATATGATAGTTTTCCTTTCCTCGGAGTAATTATAATAGTGATTTGGACTTTATGGTTAAGAGATATGGATGTCTGAAGTTTGAAAGTTTTTGAAGCAACATAGTGAGTAATTAGTAAGGTTTGGGGCATACCCACTAACCCATTTCGGGTTTGGAGGCTATAATAGGCTAAATCATTATCCATAAATCATTTTTTACCGCTTTTCAAATAGATCTAAGCTCTAATTAACCCATTCTCCACCCAAAACCTTCTATTTTCTCCTCTAAGTCTAATTTAAACCAAATATTAAAGGTAAATTAGCAAGGGGATTCATTAAAGATCTTCAAATCTACATCTTTAGATAAAAATCACATCTTTGTTGTTCGTTCTCGAATTTACCTCGATTTGCATGCAAAACTTGGATTTTGGATGTTTTGACGAGTGATTTATCATCTCTCGCTTTATTATATATGTATATATAGGTTTTAACATGTTTTGGATCCGCTTGTGAAGTTAAAACTATGTTTTCTAACTATTTTAAAACCCTATCCATATAAAAAATGCGAATAAATGGATTTTTTGTGTTTTAGACATGTTACTGGATATGTGTTTGCCATGATGTTAGGCTATGTCGTAGATATCTTGTACGATGATTGTTGTGATTGATTGTATGATTTGCATGTTTGATTGTTGTTTTGTGCATGCATGGTGTTTTTTGTATGCCTATATGGTTGAAAATGCTCATGCGAACTTGAGGTATAAATCGTGAAACCGGACTTCGACGGATAGGCTCAATGATGTTAAAAGTTATATTGATGCATACAAAAGGCATAAGGGTCGAAGAACAGAGCATAGCAATGAAATCGAAGCTAAATTGGGGTTTGGAGAATTCATCACATTTCTGTTCAGGGCCTGCTTGGAATCGTGCTCGGTATTTTTATGGGTCAGACCCAGGAAAGAAATTTTTTTTGGTGCATGGAGGAAACTTGGTGTCGGGGGTGTTTACATGGGGTCAGACCTAAGAAAGAGTTTCTGTTTGGTTCTTTTGTGCTGCTTGGAGTCGTGCTCGGTATTTTTGTAAGTCAGACCCAAGCAAGATTTTCTTTTTGGTACCCTTATGCTGCTTGGAGATGTGCTTTGTATTTTTCTGTGTCGGACTAGAGCAAGATTTTCTATATGGTTCTCTTGTGCTACTTGGAGTCGTGCTCAGCTTTTTATGGGTCAGATATGAGCAAGATTTACTTTTCAATTTTCTTATGATGACTAGAGTCACGAGAGGGGTTTCTTGGGGATTGGCTTGGGTAAAACTGAATAGAAAATCAAAGTTGGGAATTTTTTTCGTGATGCAGTGATACTTCGAGGATTTCTTTATGGCATGTTTCGAGGTTCTTAGGGATGATATGGAGTGAAGTAGGTAACTCCAAATGACTCAGGATGACCTTGGATCTCGTGTGTCGATTAGTGAAGTGAAGGCGTAATGCTTTGACATAACAACGCTAACAACAATGACTTCAGACTTTGATACGATGGCTCTATGACTTACGATAGATATCTAGGGGCATTTCGAAGATGATGACTAATGACGGGAGTCGTGATGGTGGTCCACATGGACAAGTTCGACGATAGGGGATTGTGACTAGGACTTGCGACTGTATTCTACTATGGAGATATTCGTGATGGAATAACAATTGAGTTCCATTATGGAGATGTGTGTAAAAGGATCATTAATAACTCAGAGATTTCTAGTATGCTCATAAAGATGGGGTACGTGGATAGCACTCACCTAGATTTGTGATTGTGTCTGGATCTTGCGATGGTAGGTTACCTTGGGCTTTGCGCTTGTTTGCCTGGTTCCAAACCTTATGGAATAGCATGGATTCGAGCACCAATGAAGTTGGGATTTCGATTGAGTCTCTAGTCTGTTATTATGCTCTAAGAGTTATCATATATCCAACGCACATGAGTGACGGTGAGGATTATTTGATGGATGTTATGTTTGCTATGGTTGCTTATCACTCTAGGGTGCCATATGATGTAGGTATTTTCGACCGTATACCCAGACACTACACATTGTACTTTGATTGTAGTACATTTTATACGACTATGATAGTAGATTAGTATATATTGGCTGTTATGTGCTAACTATTTGGATGTAAAGACATGTCAGGTATGGTTTTTCATACCATATGCCCTTACTTACTATATATGATTTATTATAGTATTTTTGAGATGGTGTATCGCTCACACCACACTGTTGTCTGACCCGAGGTTTTTTCTTTGCTTCTTATTCTCTCGAGTACTTTTAAATGAGTAGAATATGGATAACAGGTCTGGATAGCGCATGGTGCTATACGAAGTATGAGCAACAACCTACGCTTTCATATATCTATATTTGGAGCGTATAGAGACAGTTTGGAGTTCATTTTGAAGATTTAGGATGTATAAACTATATTATTTCAGTTTTTGTATGATCTATGAACATGTTGCTTTCAGATGTTGTTATGTGTGGTTCATTTGATTATACACCGTCTCTCCTGTTTTACATATATGTTATTATTTTGTCTGTACGATGTGTGTGAGATGTTTTACAGGTTCTTTCCTTGGATTTTCTTTACTTTTTACTTTTGGCTATCGCTTTACATCGATCGAGTACCTCCACGATGCACGCTACATGTATATTAGGTACCAGAGGTGCACATGATCTTCACATCTTTTTTACCGCCAAAGCACCTCCACAACAACCACCCACTGATCCCACGCCACCTTCCTTAATCCAAAAATGCTCATAGTATGGCTCGTTAACTATCATCAGTTTCATTGCATAGACCATATGGTACCAATAGCTGGCATGCACATCCACTGTATATGCCTATCAATGGTCTAGAGCGGTTCCTGGACCTTATAAGAAAAATATCAACCATCAAAGCAACAATTCCAACAACTATAAATAGATCAACGCATACATTCTTACATGGGTTGAAAAACTGAAGCTCCGAAGCATTTACTTTCTTGTTACTTTCTCCTATAATCTAAGCTACTGTAAGAGATGCAACGTAATAAGAAATTCCTCATAGTGGATGTAGATCAACTCTAAGAGAATCACTCTAAATATTATCTCCTTACTTTTCATGCATTATGTTTCCCCGTTTTTCATTTTAATCAAAGATATTGGTAATTAACCTTTGCCAGTATCGCATTTTAATCATAATCCCGAGGTTGACTAAATTTCTAGTCAGCACGCCCAATTAATTACTAATGGCGCCCAAGAAATGCTAGTGGCACCAAATACATCAAATACATAAATAAATAAATAATATTTCCTAAATATTAATTAATTTACAAACATTATAAATCAATTGAATCGTGTGGCATTTTGTCCAAATGAACAACGTGGTTATGCACTCATAGGTGTAAATTTAATCAACGATTAATATTGAACAATTCGAATATTAATGCTCACATGTCACCTTTACCAGTGGTGTGATAGTTTGTTCTAATTTATCGCCTACACATCTTTATCGATAAAATTCAATTTTATAATTTTAAGAGATACCTTTAGTGATGGTTATTTACATCCTTTTTATCAACACCGTATCACTTTTAATTTATAGAATTTGATTTTGGTCAAAATTATAATATTATCCATATTTAGCCCGGTTATTCTATAAATTCCTTGTTTTAATTATAAGATTTATTATTAACTATACTACTCTGATCAAAGACTTTAACTTTAAGTTGACTGCAATTGAACATGATACTAAGCTTGTACGACCGAGGAGACAAATACTCCATTGAATAGTTTTTCATTTCCAATGCATCAAGTCAAACCTAATTACAATCACTCAATGGTTATTATGTCATGACTTAACTATAATCAAACTGGAGTATCCACATTGAAGTTCAACACCATTCTTAAGTCAAGGGAATTACGTAACATCATCACTCTTAGGTTTTCTATTTAACCTAGTTGTTATTTAGCAACTAAAAACTATTAGGTGAGTCATTCCATAGTTATTAGATAACTATCAATACGTAACCCCTTGGGTCCCCAGCAACTACAAGTAATACACTACTTAATATTTGGAGAGCAATACAACTTTAGTCACAACGGATGTATCGATATTCTTTCTCAAAACATCTTTATTGGGAATATTTAAAATAATATGTTATTTATTATTGTGATTATTTTCTAGTGATTACAACTCCTTTAAATTATTATCACACATCACTTAAGGATTTTCTATTAAATGTACCTAAATTAATTATCATAATATAACAAGTGTGTGTGTTTGTGTATAATAGAAAAAAAAGGCCATTTATTTTGAACGACTTTATTGCAGAGTTAGTAATTTATATAATAAAATCCCTCGGTCTGTTATTAATAGACAAAGCAAGGTTTCGATTTAATGTTTCCAAAGATATTAAGTGGCTGAGAATTCAACACCTCAACACAATACATGGTTTATGTTCCCACTGTCTTCCCATGATCTACCCAACTTATGCATACTCTACTTAGAGCATATTGTTATCACCAAAATTAATCACTAACACCCTTGAGTAGAGTTATGTAGAGAGATTAATTAAGAGATTAAATTAAAACAGAAGAATAGTGTAATTCAATGCCAAAAGAACAATAAAAACGAGAACACCAGATTTATAGTGGTTCGACATAATTGCCTACATCCACTTTGAGTTTAATCTTTATTGTTTTCCCAATTACTTGAATACAGATACAATCCGTAATTCAATCACTAGAACACCAGTTTGAATTAAAAAGTGGAGAGTATAAAAAATGGTAGAGTCTCCCCAATGTTTTCAGAAAAAGGTCCCTTTCGCTGTGCCCCTGCCTCTCTAGTTATAGACGAAGATGGGTTGGACTTTCCTAATGGGCCTAGGAACAATGGCCTAGGAATAGTGTACTTCGGCCCTTGGTAAGTAACTTCTACGCACTAAGCTATGGATGCCGAACGGCAATTGCCGAACGAGGCTTGTGCCGAACGAGGCTTGTGCCGAAGGAGGCTTGTGCCGAACCATGCTTGTGCCGAACGAGGCTTTTGCCGAACGAGGCTTGTACCGAACCATTCTTGTGCCGAACAAGGCTTGTGCCGAACCATGCTTGTGCCGAACGAGGCTTGCCGAGCCCATCTGGATCGAGCGACGTGTGTCGAACCATTCTTGTCGAACCCTGCCTAAATGCCAAACATGTTAACTGCATCAAACCCGTATGCTACCAGGCTCCTCTTTGTCAGAACCTTGTCTAGTGCTAATAATAATTTCTTCAACTGTTGTTTTGTAGCCGGACCAAGGTGCCGGTTGACACTTGCCGCCCAAAGTGTGTCGCGTGAAGCAACACGACACGCTTTGAATCAACGAGCATTCCATGTCTTAGAAAGAAATCCATCGTGTTTCTTGAATAGTCATTATCCTTCAATTTTATCCTCCCAAGGTGTCGTATCCTTCTTCGGTCGTCATGACGCTTGGTCGATTCCTAATATTATAAATCTAGGGTTGTAGTTCATCAGTGGCCATCCATGTCCGGCTCTACAGGGCCAATAAGCCTCGGCTATTTGATCCAGTCTTTTCTTAGTAACCTTAAGTGAGAATTCGATTCCCTATTGATTTCAAGAAGTCGAACTTTTTTCGGATGTACACATGCATGTTCGGGTAAATGTTCTTGCCATTGGCAGTCGGATGCGTTTTATATGCTCATAAGTTGTCGCCAATTCCATCTAGTTTAATTGCAATTCAATTGCGATTTCTTATTTGTATTTTCTCAAAGCAGTAAGCAAGGGTGAATGGAGTACGGCCAGTCATGGACACATGGGTAGTTCTATAAGCCCATAGTGTTGTTGGGAGTTCATCCACCCACTTGCCTCTAGCCTTTTCCAAACGTCTCTTCAGAACAGGCTTTATGATTTGGTTCACATCTTCAACCTATACATTTGCAATAATAATAGATCATAGAAGGTCATAAGGACAGATGACGTTACGGAAAGTGAGGTTGATTTTTTTTTTTTTTTTGGTTGTGGCTAAAAGTTATTTGTCTGCCTATTTGGTGAAATAAACAACTGCTATGATGGTGTATTTCACACCACCTTTAGGATCAGCAAGAAGATGATTTCAATGCCCCAAAGTGGAAAACGGCTATAGACTAGCCATTTGAGTAATTTCCATCGGTGGGGTTCTTGGATTTTTTGCGAACATCTTGCACTCGTCGCATTGTCTAGCACGATCGACCGCATCTGGATTGATAATTGGCCAGTAATACTTGTAGCAGAGTATTTTCTTTATCATGGTTTTCCCCCTGATGCTATCACCACATTCTTCTTCATATACTTCCTTCAGGACTCATTTTATCTCATCATGGGCTATGCACCGGAGTAAGGGGGTCGAGAATCCCCTTCGATACATTATTCCGCTCTCCATTACTTATCGCGAAGCCTTACGAATGACTTGTCGTCTTTCACTCATTCTTTCGGGTAAGACCCTATGTAGTAAATATTGCTTAAATGGGGTCATCCATGATTCCTTATCGATTTCAGTTTCTAACACGAAATCTTCCTCCATCATATTTATACTCGGAGTATGTAAGGTTTGAACGGGAACCAATCCTATTTGCTGGGCATCGCCAGTGCTCACAAATTTGCCCAATGAATCGGCTGCTCTGTTTTTCTCACGTGGGATATGTGAAATATCATAATACTCGAGATTCGCTAGCAGCTCCTAAACTCGGACCAAATACGAGGCAAGTCTCTGCCCCCCCGCTTGGTAGTCTCCCCGCACTTCATACACCACCAGTTGCGAGTCGCAAAATATTTCAACCGATCTTACTCCCAGTTCTTTGATGTGTCTTAAGCCGGCAATCAATGCTT
Organism: Allium cepa; assembly: GCA_030765085.1. Lineage (NCBI taxonomy): Eukaryota > Viridiplantae > Streptophyta > Magnoliopsida > Asparagales > Amaryllidaceae > Allium > Allium cepa. Next base: position 134,027,441 of record CM060940.1, on the reverse strand, counting down.
CATATTTCGCTTTGTTATTTGTTGTTGTGAATACAAGCTTCAAAGCATAATAAACTGATCAGTTTTCAGGAGTCACAAGAACTATGCCAGCCCCCAAACAACAGTCGTTAGATGCCCCATCGGTATTCATCTTCCGTCGAACGGGAGGTATGACATTGTGGCCTTTGAGTCATCTGACACAGTGAATTCAGCAATGAAGTCTGCTAGTATTTGCCCCTGTATGGCCCTTCGTGACAGGTAGGTTATATCGAGCTGACTCAACTCGATATTCCATTTTAACATCCTTCCAGAAGTTTTCGGTCGTTGGAGTACCTGTCACAAGGGTTGATCAGTGTAAACACTGATTGAGTGTGCCTAAAAGTATTGGAGAAGCTTGCGTGATGCAATCACCAAGCAATAGGCTAATTTCTTGATCTTGGGCTAATTTCTTTCTGCCCCCGTCAGACGTTTACTAACATAGTAAACTGGTTTTTGATCTCGGTCCTCTTCGCGAACCAAAGCCGTACTGTTAGCATGCTAGGATACTGCTAAGTACACATACAACATTTCATGGTCTATTGGTTTCAAGAGCATCGGGGAACTTTCCAAATGCCTTACCAGAGCTCGGAATGCTTCCTTACAATCGAATGTCCACTCGAAATTCCTCTTTCCTTTCTTTTATAACATCGAAGAAAGGAATGCGCTTGTCTATAGCTCTGGATATGAATCGACTCAGCGCAGCCACTTTTCCATTCAAGCTTTGCACCTGCTTTATGGTTTTGGGCACTTGTATATCTCGGATAGCTTGAATCTTTTCCGGGTTAGTTTCAATTCCCCCGCATTCACAATGAAACCCAAAAACTTTCCCGACGCTACACCGAATGAACACTTTAAAGGATTGATCTTCATTCCGTAATGCCTGAGTATATCAAACATCTCCACTAAGTCTCGGATGTGGTTTTTTGACTTCCATGATTTCACGAGCATGTCATCCACATAGACTTCCATTGTTTTGCCAATCTGATCTTTGAAAATTCGATTCACCAGACGTTGATAAGTCGCTCCTTCATTCTTCAATCCAAAGGGCATTACTACATAGCAATACAACCCAACGTTCGTGACCAAACTGGTATGTTCTTGGTCTGGGATGTGCATCGGGATTTGATTATATCCAGAGTATGCATCCATAAATGACAGTAACTCATGTCCGGCTATTGAATCGACCAGTTGGCCAATCCTAGGTAATGGGAAGCTATCCTTCGGGCATGCTTTGTTTAAATCGGAATAATCAACACAAGTTCTTCATTTTTCATTCGCTTTCTTTACTAACACCGGGTTAGACACCCATTCAGGGAAGAGGGCATCGCGGACGAACCCATTGGCTTTGAGTTTGTCCACCTCCTCTTTGAGTGCCGCAGACCTCTCCGGGTCCATGCCTCTCCTTTTCTGTTTCATAGGTACATGTTTCGGGTCTATGTTCAACATATGACTCGCAATTGCAGAAGAAATCCCGCACATATCTGAATGTGTCCAAGCGAAAACATCAATATTCGTTCAGAAGAAATCAGCGAGGTTCTCGGCCACTGAAGGGTGGAGTTGTGATCTAATTTTAAGAACTCGTGACGGGTCATCCCGGCTGACTGTTATGTCAATCGTCAGGTCAGCCGGTGCTGCATTCGTTTCCCTGGGTCCCCCATTATCATCTCTCGGATCTATGTCTCTATAGATCTGAGAATGCTGCCGAGCTAGGGCTCGGGCACTACTTGTCAATTGTCAGTGTTTTGGATGCGGACGGAGCTGTCCACCTTTTATGCATCTCGACTCGTAAACACTATATCGTCTGTCATCATGCATTGTTGTTTTGCAGGGGTTCCATCTTCCACATTCGAGCAACATTCATGACCCGCATGCCTCGGGTTAGAGTGACAGTTAATTGCCCACTAGCTTAGGTATCGATATAATGATTCTATCCCTAGACATTCTTTCGATCGTAGCCTTGAGAAGTCGTAAATATTATATATAAGCTTCAATATTGAGCTATCGCAGCCAGTCTTCGGATGACCACGCATCTGCTCCTAGTATCAGGTTGATAAATGTATTGCATGGACGGTTGAGTCTCGTCCTAGCCATGTTTATATTCTCACCTAAACTCCAAAGACATAGAGTTGATCGTTGAATAGTCGGTTCACATTCATCTTGCTTCTCACTCATGCCCTCAAGTCTGGGGCATATACTGGTAAGTAGGAAGGCCAGCCATGCCCACTTTAGATTTACTCTCTTTCCCGTTGAATCGTGGGATCAGGTTAGTCGATGGGAGACTAGGTCTCGCCTATCTTGGATATTATCGTGGTTTTTCATTCCAAGAGGAATACCTCGATGCCATGTCAGTTTTAGGGCGTTATTTGGACAGTGGACGGTCATCTACGTCCACTTTGGTTCATGCTCTGTTATCAGATCTCGGGGTAAAGTTGGCTACAAATGCAGTCGGGTTATGCTCATCCAGTTTCATACCCCTCCTGACGAATGGAATGAGGGCGCTGGAGAATTTTTGACCAAATATTCATGGTTTACCCTCCTTTCCACACTCTGGAGGTCATATTTTTTCAAGAAACATCCGAGTCACATTTGTATGTGCTTGGTGCAGATCGGTATTGACCCTCGATCTGAGGTATGATATAGTCTGTTGCTCGTAGCTTTGGATGCCGTTTTGATTGGTTTTGTATTAAGGCCTCCCTGCAGTCGTTGCCTCAAGTTATAAAGAACGCCATGCTAGAGCTATAGTAAGCTATCGTATTCAGCTTTTTAGTGATTTGTACCCTTGCTCCCAGCATTGATTTGGCCAGGCCACTAGTTGGATGGTCGAACTCCATCCTTAGTGGGTTAATAATCCTCCCGTCGATTCCAGGCCGAAGTTTGCAGAATAGAGAATGGTCGGAATCCACTCGTCTATTTATCGATATTTATACACCACTCTGCATTCTGGTGACAGTGTTATTCTCCCTCCGGTTGACTCGTGCCCAATTTGTGTTCATGCTTCGGTCCACGCTCCGGGGACTTAGAGATTTGTCGAACGGTTTATGCTTTAGTCCATAGTTCGAGACGCAGAGATTTTCGTCAACTCGTTTATACTCCAGTCCGCACTCTGGGAACTTAGAGTAATCTAGTCCGCTTCTGGGATTTAGAGATTTTTCTCAAGTCGTATATAATCTAGTCCGTGCTCTGGGGACTGAGAGTACCGTAGTCCGCACTCTGGGGACATAGAGGTTTTTTAAGCCATTTATACTTTAGTCCGCACTCAGAGGACTTAGAGCACTCTAGTCCCCACTCCGGAGACGTAGAGGTTCTTAGGTCGTTTATACTCTAGTCCGCACTCAGGGGACTATGAGCACTTTAGTCCGCACTCTGGGGACGTAGAGGTTTTTGAGTCGTTTATACTCTAGTCCACACTCAGGGGACTTAGAGTACTCTAGTCCACTTCCAGGGACTTAGAGGTTTTTTATGTCGTTTATACTCGAGTCCACACTCTGGGGACTTAGAGTACTCTAGTCTGCACTCTGGGGACTTGGAGGTTTAAGTCGTGTATACTTGAGTCCGCACTCTGGAGACTTAGAGTACTCCAGTCCGCACTCTGGGGAATTGGAGGTTTAAGTCATTTATACTCGAGTCCACACTCTGGGGACTTAGACTACTCCAGTCCGCGCTCTGGGGACTTGGAGGTTCAAGTCGTTTATACTCGAGTCCGCACTCTGGGGACTTAGAGTACTCTAGTCTGCACTCTGGGGACTTGGAGGTTCATGTCGTTTATACTCGAGTCCGCACTCTGGGGACTTAGAGTACTCTAGTCCGCACTATGAGGACTTGGAGGTTTAAGCCGTTTATACTCGAGTACGCACTCTGGGGACTTAGAGTACTCCAGTCCACACTCCGGAGACTTGGAGGTTTAAGTCGTTTATACTCGAGTCGGCACTCTGGGGACTTAGAGTACTCCAGTCCGCACTCTGAGGACTTGGAGGTTTAAGTCGTTTATACTCGAGTCCGCACTCTGGGGACTTAGAGTACTCCAGTCCGCACTCTGAGGACTTGGAGGTTTAAGTCGTTTATACTCGAGTCCGCACTCTGGGGACTTAGAGTACTCCAGTCCGCACTCTGGGGACTTGGAGGTTTTGAGTCGTTTATACTCTGGTTCGCACTCTGGGGACTCAGAGTACTCCAGTCCGCACTTCGAGGACTTGGAGATTTTGAGTCGTTTATATTCTGATCCGCACTCTGAGGACTCAGAGTACTCCAGTCCGCACTCCGGGGACTTAGAGATTTTGAGTCAAGAGCAGTCGTATTTCCACTCATTTAATTTGTATTTCATTTACCGTATGGAGGCTAATGTCCTCGAATGAATGATCGGACCACGTTTGCTCATGGGACTCTGCCCCCAGCATGAAGGATGAAACTTGAAGAATGGACGACCGATTCTCGTCCGCTTGGTGATTATAGCTCTTCTAATCAAGTCAAGGAAGGAGACATATGATAGATGGTTGAATCACATCCATGCTGGGTTAGGTAGGCAAATCTCATACAATTTTTTGTTGTATCTCTTTCTAGAAACCAAGAATAATGGATTATTGAGTAGACACAGTAAGTTGCATAGGTTTTAAGGTGCAGTCGTGTCCATGTATTGGGAGCGATGGTTAATGAGTAGGCAGTCCACCACAACTACTTCAAGTCGGGCTTTCGAATAACCTTTTGTGTTCAAGGTAGGATATGATGTGTAGATGAACAAATCACGTCCGCTCTAGACAGATCCCGGCATCACTGATCTTCAGGAGGGGCATCTGTATTTTTTCGAACTTTGTTCTATGACTCGATTTGAGTGGATGATCAGGCCATACCCATTCCAAGCCTTGCTTAGGTCTCCAAGTCAAACGTGGAGGTCGATGAATGGATGGTTGATCATGTTGACTTTGTATTGGGCTCTGATCATGATGAACTTTTCAATATCTAGTCCATAGCCCCAAATCAAAGGCATATGGTTGATGATGAGCGATTGAGTTATGCTCATCCAGATGTAACTCCACACGTCCGATCATGGTGTGCGTAGATTGGTTGGCAACCAAATCTGAGTACCTGGTCACCTGCATCGTTTTGAAAGTAGTTTAGTACAAGTTATTCGTAGTTCATAGAACAATTAAAATAAAAATAGATTTGGAAATAATTCAAAGAAGATTAGGATAAATCTCATTGATAAGTGAAGCAGCATCGTGTGCTCGCTATTCGACTTTGCCCCTGGCTCCTTTCAAAGGGATGTCGGCCATCAGCAGTCCAATTGATAATCATAGCCCTTTATTAGTAGGCATCGGATGTTCGTTGCCCGCCATTCTGCAGGACTTGTACATACTATTGAAGCTTTCCTTTCCAGATCGGCTTTTCGATCACACCTCGGAGGTGTTAGTAATCGCCCGTGTTAGGATCAGTGAGCATTTGGGAATATACAACATTCCCCTGATTTTCTTTAGACTTTGGTGTATTCTCTCGAGGTTGGTTTCCAGTACCACTCCGAGTCGTGAGTCTTTAAGTAGAGGTTGCCAATTGAATCTTTCAAAGAGCATATGAGCCGAATTTTGAGGTCTTGTTTTGGCCACTGGGATCTGCATCCTTAGCCAACGGGCCTTCATTGTTATTTTTCTTAGTCTATTCCGCTCCTCCACACTTTGGTTTAGATTCATTTTTGTCATAGAAACGATCCATGGTCATAGGAGGCTCTCCAGCTAACTAGCTGCAAAAATATATATGGAGGTCGATTGCCCTCAAGGGTGATCAATATGATATCCCTTTGAGAGTATCGTTTGAGTAGCGGTTGTTTGTCCGTTCCCTTGTTATCGTCAAAAGCTGTCACTAGATCGTTTATGCCCTGGTCGATCATGGGATGTAAGAGAAGTAGATAGAATGTTCCTTTATTAAGTTGAGTTTTGAATTAACTATCTGGAGGCACCCGAAAATATTTTTTTTGAAAATAGGGGTCGTATAAGAGACCGGTGTAACTTAAGTTTCGATCGGCATTGAGGGCCGTTCAACATGACAAAGTTGCTCGGCATACAAGATTGTTCGGCATCCAAATTTGTTCGGCATTCCACACTGTTCGGCATTCAGGAGCGCTCGGCACTCAGGAGCGTTCGGCATTAGAGAGCGCTCGACATTCAGGAGCGTTCAGCATTAGAGAGCACACGGCATTAAGGAGCGTTCGGCATTAGAGAGCGCTCGGCATTCAGGAGCGTTCGGCATTGGTTATGTTCGGCCTAAATTCCGTTTGGCCTAAATTCTGTTCAGCCTTCTTTCCGCTCGGGCTGATTTCTGTTCGGCCTTCTTTCTGTTCGATCTAAATTCTGTTCGGTCTTCTTTCAACTTGAGTGCAAACTTCAACGCCTAATCCTTAGATCTTGCGTATGTCAGTGAATCCAATCCTTTCACATGAACATGAACACTTGATTAACTTACGGCTATCAGCTTCCTTTAGATTTCTTTCAAATCTGAGTGGATTAGGGAGTTTTCTAATAAACAATTGGATCTATCTCACGAATATGGAAATCCACTAGTAGATGATGAGATCCAATCAAGCTGAGAATTCAATTCTCGGTGAAAGCACCAAAATTAGTCACTAACACCCTTGAGTAGAGTTATGTAGAGAGATTAATGAAGATATTAAATTAAAACAGAAGAATAGTGTAATTCAACGCCAAAAGAACAATGAAAACGAGAACACCGTATTTATAGTGGTTCGGCGTAATTGTCTACGTCCACTTTGAGTTTAATATTTATTGCTTTCCCAATTACTTGAATACAGATACAATCTGTAATTCAATCACTTGAACACCAGTTTGAATTAAAAAGAGGAGAGTATAAAAAATGGCAGAGTCTCCCCAGTGTTTTCAGAAAAATGTGCATTTCGCTGTACCCCTGCCTCTCTATTTATAGACGAAGATGGGTTGGACTTCCCTAATAGGCCTAGGAACAATGGCCTAGGAACAGTGTACTTCGACCCTTGGTAAGTAACTTCTGCGCACCAAACCATAGATGCCGAACGGCAATTGCCGAACGAGGCTTGTGCCGAACCAGGCTTGTGCCGAACGAGGCTTGTGCCGAACCATGCTTGTGCCGAACGATGCTTGTGTCGAACGAGGCTTGTGCCGAACCATGCTTGTGCCGAATGAGGCTTGCCGAGCCCATCTGGACCGAGCGATGTGTGCCGAACCCTGCCTAAATGCCAAACATGTTAACCGCATCAAACCCGTATGCTATCAGGCTCCTCTTTGCAAGAACCTTGTCTAGTGCTAATAATAATTTCTTCAACTGTCGTTTTGTAGCCGGACCAAGGTGCCGGTTAACACATATTTAATGCAAATAGGATGCAACTTTAATCAAATCCTATGAGTTTAGAGATAAATCACAGTGTTAACTCAATGTAATTTCTAAAAATTAAACATCACACTAAAAAGAAGAAACCACTCCATTGCAAATGTATTTATACAAAGAAATTCACTATATGTCCAAGGTGCCGGTTAACACATATTTAATGCAAATGGGATGCAACTTTAATCAAATCCTATGTGTTTAGAGATAAATCACAGTGTTAACTCAATGTAATTTCTAAAAATTAAACATCACACTAAAAAGAAGAAATCACTCCATTGCAAATGTGTTTATGCAAAGAAATTCACTATATGTCACAATCAAAATTTAAATAAATCAAAATAATAGATAAAATATTACCCCGTTATGCATATTTATTATTTCACATTGTGAAGTGCATTGTCTAAAACTAGACATTGGACTTGACAATGTCTAGCAAATTTTTTGCCAAGTCATCATAACATTGTCAATAACATTGGCATTAGAGTTGAAATTTGAAATAAAATACATGTTGATGATGTGTAATTGACATTATATAAAAAAATTAATAGGTTGGAGATGCTCTAACCCTTTCAGACTAGATTTTCTCAATAGCGGTCTTACTCTCACTTCTTATTACCCAACACTCAAAATACTTGTGCTCCTCATGGATTACCAGTTCTAATTATATCGTTTTAGTTGGTTCATCTTTTTTGTGCTTTACATCTTTCGTATATTATTATCTTCTAATTCGACTTTCATACATGGAATTTCATCTTAGAGTTGTTCCAATTGTTCTTTTTTATAAAAAAAAAACAACAAGACCACTGTGCCGATTACAAGAGAACTAAAAGGCATAAGCAACTGGGGATCGTTTCTTCTAAACTTAAGAACCTAGGTAATCCAAGCAGAAGCGGCCAAAGGCCAAAAGATGTTGACTTATTAAAAGAAATATGTAAAAATGTGCATATCTTCATTGAACGATTCGGAATTGTTATGCAGATGTTAGATTCTCAACAACCAGTTTCTACTGTTAGGCTAATGATTTGCATGGACTGAGAATTTAGAAAAATTATCACGAATTTAAGGTATAATTTTTGATAAATTGAAAAAATATTTTGGTGTTTTGTTTAGCAACCAAGTTAATTGATTCAAAGAGTGCTTTTAATATTTAAGATGTTATCGGTAAAAATAAATATAAGAACGTGAAATGTGCTTTAATCATACTGTACTTTGTTAGTCGGATATTTCTGCATTTTGACATATAATACTGTTGTTTTCTAAGGTCATATATATGCCATAATCATTTTAATAATGCATACATTAGCATTAACAAAGATTGAGCATTATTTTATCATTGACAATTGAGATTCTTCTTAACTCGTACCTTAAAAGTTTTTTTTTTTAAATTTCAATACTTTCATCCATTCAATTTTCTGACTATATTTCTGTTTAATTTTTACTTTTAAGTAAACATTGAGTCATGGTCTGTTATAAAATTTGAAGTATGATATACTTATGTTAGCATCAAAAATTGGTCAATGACACCCGTAGAATTTCATGGACATCAGAGAATCAATAGAATCTAGAGAACAAAACATAAAAGTAAATTGACACAAAGATTTTATAGTGGTTCGACAATCTCGGTCTACGTCCACTTCAAATTTCATTCATTATTCATTTGATTACAATTACATGAGTTGTTCCATTGGCTAGAATCCATTGACACAAGTTTATAAGAAAATTAGCCATGGCATAGTCTTCCTGGAGTTCTCGAAAAAATGTCCTTTCAGCTATACCATTCCCTATGTATTTATAGATGAAGATAGGTTGGAATTTCTTCGCAGGCTTAAAAGCAAAGTACTTCGGCCCATAATAGACAACTTCTGTGCACCGAACCAGGCATTCCGAACGATGGTGGTCGAACGATGATGGCCAAATGAGGGTGACCGAATGAGAGTGACCGAACGATGGTTGCTGAATGAACCTAGCCAACTGACCTCCCCTTGGACACCTAGAACGAGCCATCTCATTTTCTCATTCTTGACCGAGCGATATGTGCTGAATTCCCATAGCATCCTTTCTCGACCGAGCGACATATGCCATCCTTCAAGCCCGAACCATACACATAGGCCGAGCCATGCACATAGGCCGAACCGTAGACATAGGCCGAACCATGCACATAGGCCGGACTACCCAAAACGGATCAATCCCTTACGTCTTCAATCTCTAACTAGCTCAAGTCTTATCCAGACTCAATCAAAGTCTTTGTAATTATCACCTTGTAGCCGGGCCAAGTGACCGGATAGCAACATGTTTTGTGGTTTAAGGATTAAACTTCCATTTTCACATTGGGTATGACTCCCATCGACTGTGCTCATTTATCTCATGGGTCTCCATTTAATTATTGCTCCAGTTTGTATTATACATAAAATTAAATCTGTCTTTAATTTGAGTTTTAGTAGTTATTTCCTCAGCTTTATTTGTATGCATAGCCTTCTAACGGTTTAAGTTGGGAGATCCATGCGATTTACTTTTCCTTTCATGCATTTATATACGTAAAACAATGTTTTTATTAAGTAAAAATACCTCCACCAACATGAGCGTCATATATACCAGAGTTATTTGATCAGAGTCATGATTTTTCTCCTAAGTCATTCACTAATTTACATGTGAAGTTTGACTTACTAATTGAAATAGATCAATGAAGTGAAATATTATAGTTCATATTTTGTTACTAAATATTAAGCAATATATGTTGTCATTTCAGGGTAATTTTATATCATGTAACACCTACTGAAAAAATCGGATATGGTTAATGAATATACCATATATGATATCGATTTCCATGAATTCTTCCTATCATGGCCAGAAATCAAACATGACATTGTTGTGGGATCATGTTATATGCATACATTAGAGAAAGTACATTAGTTAGGATACATTAACAGTTTTTACCTACTTGCGTCATCAATACAAATTTCTTGAATTCGTACCAATTTGAATGTTGTATAAATAAAAGTTTTTATTGAATGTTGTACAAACTTCTTTATTCTCAATATCGTAAACACGCTCTACAGGGGATATTGTACAAAATCTCATTAAGCAAAATTATTGGTTTTATTGTTTTTCCTTCATTCTTTCATTAATGGATTTTGACATAAAGGTACACACTAGCTTACTTTTGCATTTTCACGTGACCGAATCCATAATTTTGTAGCATCAATTGCTCAAACGTTCTAACGGACTACCAGAAGGTGAAATTAAGCTGGTTTTCATGGTTCATTTTTTAGTCATCTTTTTAAACTATTATATGTTCAAAAGATGGAAGGTAACCGACAACTTGAATGTCTTGAGTTGGATTGATTGTTTTAACAATAACTAATCGCTTATGCTTCACATTACTGCAAGCAACCTCTCTCAAATGATAGTGGGATCACTTACTTATGTCACAGGTCCTTGTCTGCATTCGTATCCGCATTCGTATCCATATCCCTATTTGTATCACTTACTTATGAAATATACAACTGCTTCCCGCGAGCAGAATTTTCATTCCTTTCCCACCAAAATTTCGCCCAACTTCCCCCAATCCGCCGCCCCCCGTCATCGCAGCCGCCGCCCCGCCTTTCGCCGCCTCCAAATCACCCAAATTCGTCTAGGCATGCTTCTAATCTCTATTTTGAATGTAAATTTGATGTTTTTTAGGTTTAGTTTAAACCCTAATTAAATTAGAATTTGTTGTTAAATTAGGTATTAGTAGTATTGTATGTTGATTTGGTAGATTAATTAGTTTATTATCATGAAGTTAAATTAGGTATTAGATTAATTAGTTTATCATAAAGTTGAATAAATGGTTGATATAGATAATTAATGTTGGCGATTAACATGGTTAGTTGTGTTAGGTGAAAAATTAGTGTATATTAATGATTAACTTGGTTATTGATAAATTTACATGAAATTATTCCATAGTTTATGAAATTGATAAATTACAAATTTAAGTTGTTAAGTGAATTTAAATTGACAAATTTTTATTTAATAATTAGATTTTTATTGTTTTCTAATTATCTATTTGATAATTAGATTTTGTTGTTTTATAATTATCTTCATTGATAATTCTTCTATTTATCTTGTTGATTTAGCGACGGCTAGCGACGGTCATTTTAATAATTTTAGCGACGGCTAGTGACGGGCAAAATGCAAAAGGTTGTATATATTGTACAAAAATAAAGTTTATACAAAAAATTAAAAAATGAATATGAGAACATTAAAAATTCTGCAAATATCTAATTTTTTTATAAAAAATTAGGAAACGACTTTAAAAACAACTGATATTGTACTAAAATTGATTTTGTAAAGAAGTTAAGAAATGAATATAACAACAACAAATATTCCGCTAAAATCTATGTCGAAAGAAAATAAAGAAATGAATATTGAACTAAAATTGTTAATTGAATGTTGAACTAAAATTTAAATACACAAATTTATGAAATAAAATTTAAATAGTTGAAACATTATCAAAATTTGAAAAGAACAACAATATTTGATAAAATTTAAAGAAATTTTTTATCCCTTAGACTGGCTTTGGCCCCGTCTGGCAAGTGTTGTATATGATCGTTATATGGATGTTCGTTTTGTAACGGAACGGACATTTATATTCGTCTGATACAATATTTGTCGGATTTGTCCATGTATTGGACAAGTTACAAACACAATAAAGTAATTACATATTATAAATCATTTCATTTTAAACGTTTACAAAATTTCGACAGCACTTCCTTTACGTTCCCTGTGTATACGCATTTGTGTACGATACAGGGAACAGAAGGAAAGTGCTGCCGAAATTTTGTTGAACCGTTTAATCTGAAATGATTTATAAAATGTAATTACATTATTGTGTTTGTAATGGGAAGTAGTATGACTGACCACCGAAGTGAAAACCAAAATACCAAAAAATAAAAAAATAAAGTGAATTTTTTGTTTTGAATTTTCTGCAACGATGAACTGTTTACAATGGAGAATGGTTGAAAATAATGATTTAAATTGTCTAACATACATTTTCAAATTAGGAAAAATGTTCAATTATTTTCTCGACCGTACTTGTATGTATGAAGTTAGAACTGGAAAGAAGGGATCAATAAAGCAACATTTCTGCAACGGTGTACACGAATTTATTAGATTTGCTAAATCTAACAACCGAAACAACACAGAAATTCGTTGCCCGTGTAGTAAGTGCTAACATTTGAAGCATTGGAAACCAGAAATAGTTAAAGTACATTTGTATCGATATGGTTTCGTGCTTGATTATTATTTCTGGGATCGTCATGGAGGACTTGTTGAACCTACACCTAATACTGAAGTGTTAGAGGACGTTAATATGATGACGAATCCGATAGAAAATATGGTGGATGATGCAACACGATCAATATTTCCTACAACTGAAGCTATCGATGAAGACGAAAATATCGAAGAAGAACCGACTGCCGGAGCTAAAAAATATACGATTTGTTGGATTCTGATAAGAGACCGTTGTGGGACGGATGTAAAAGCGGAACCGAACTTTTCAGCAACCGTCGAATACATAACTATGAAATCAGAATTCAACCTTACGGAAGCTGCATTTTCAACAGTTGTACAAGCTGCAAAACGACACATGCCACCCAATAATTTGATGTGCGATAGTCGTTATAAAGTAAAAAAATTGATGTCCGCTTTCGATCTACCGTACGAGAAAATAGATGCATGTGTGAAAGGTTACATGTTGTATTGGAAAGACGACGTTGACCTCAGAAGATGTAAAATATGTAACGAAAAAAGATACAAAACAAGAAAGAAGAAAGGGAAAGAAGTCTTGTACAAGAGAATGCATTATTTACCCATCACTCCCAGATTTCAAAAATTATATGCATCTTCTGCTACGGCCTGTCATATGCGATGGCATAGTGTGAGAACAGCAGAAGAAGGAACTTTGATACATCCATCCGACGGAGAAGCATGGAAATATTTCGATAAGACTTATCCCGCATTTGCTGCGGAAAGCCATAATGTCAGACTTGGTTTATGTACAGATGGATTTCACCATTTTCACAGTTTGGTAGTAAATATTCATCCTGGCCAGTTATCGTTACTCCGTATAATTTACCTCCATGGATGTATATGAAGACACCATATATGTTTCTCACCACTGCCGTTCTCGGCCCTCATGATCCAACCCAAGGAATTGATGTTTATTTACAACCATTGATCGAAGAGTTGAAGAAACTGTGGAATGAAGGAGTCGAAACTTACGATATATCAACGAAAAAAAATTCGGTTATTCGCTTCTTTGTTATGGACTATTAATGATTTTTCTGCATACGGGATGCTTTCTGGTTGGAGTACGGCCGGTCGTCTAGCATGCCCTTATTGTATGGAAGAAACACGAGCATGTTCGTTACGATATGGGAAGAAAATTTCGTGGTTTGATTGTCATCGTTGTTTTCTTCATCCCAATCATACTTTTAGAAGAGATAAGAAAATTTTCATAGCTAACAGAGAAGAGAATTTGAAATCACCCAAGCTTTGGTTAGGCGAGGAAATATACGAAATTGTAAGGGACTATCCAAAGATACATGAAATAGTTGTCCAGACTGAAATCCCAGGAAAGTCAAGCATTCATAATTGGTGCAAACAAAGTATGTTTTGGGAGTTACCATATTGGAAAGATCTCTTACTCTGACATAATATTGACGTGATGCACAACGTAAAGAACGTGTTTGATAATCTGTTTAATACAATTTTGAATGTAAAGGGCAAAATCAAGGACGATTTGAATTCAAGGCTTGATATAGCAAACTATTGTAAGCGCCCAAAACTTCATATGAAGCCTAATGACAATAAAAAACCGAAAGCATGCTATGAGCTAGACAATAAGCAAGTAAAACTCGTGCTAAAGTGTGTGGAAGAATTAAGATTTCCCGATGGGATTTCTTCCAATCTTCGTAGATGTGTTGACTTCAAAAATAGTAAACTGAGTGGGATGAAAAGTCATGATTGTCATATCATGATGGAATATTTACTACCTGTAGCTTTCAAAGAACTGTTGCCCGTAAAAGTATGGAACGTTATAACAGAGTTATGTTTGTTTTATAAACAGCTTTGTTCGATAACATTAAAGGTGGATCGTATACGTAAACTTGAAGTAGAAATGCCCATATTGCTATGCAAACTGGAGAAAATACTTCCGCCTGATTTCTTTAACGTAATGGAGCATTTACCTATTCATCTTCCATCCGAAGCACTTCTTCGAGGTCCTCTGCAATATGGATGGATGTATCCATTTGAGAGGTAAATTAACATGTGTAATGTTCAAGTCAATTTCAAATTCAAATTTGTATATCTAAATATGTGATAAATATCTTAATAGGTATTTGAATCATCTAAAGAAGAAGATTCGACAAAAAGCCCGAGTTGAGGGTTCGATATGCAAATCGTATCTTGAAGAAGAAGCCTTATTTTTTTCTCTCACTACTTCAAGGACGATGTGAACTTATCGTTTGTAACTATTCCTCGAAATGAGGAAGTCATTGAACAAAATTCTTCTCAAACATTTTTAGACAACATGGTAGACCTAGTGGAAAATGTGTGGAAATATGGTTGGATGATAGAGACCACCATATAGCACACACGTATGTTCTTTTAAATTATGTCGATGTCGCACCATTTGTCAGGTAATAATTAATTCACTTGTAATTTACTTATACGTACATAATAATTATAACACATATTACATATATGCAGTATCTACGAATCATAGTATCCATCTGGCGATTTCAGTAAAGAATTTTCCAAATGGTTTTTGAACTATGTTTATGAGCCAAGAAACTGTGTCATTGATGAAGGCTTAAGAAATCTTGCGATTGGACTGAAAAGAAATGTGAAGACTTATCCAATATTCTTCGTCAATGGGTTTAAGTTTAACACGAAAGATTACGGGGCTGAAAAATTAACATATAACAGCGGGGTATTTGTCAAAGGCAGTGATGATCCAGATGAGCATTTAAAAGATTATTACGGCATCTTAAAGCAGATTCTAGAGTTGACATATTATGTTGAACCTTTAGAAAAGATTTTTTTATTTAAGTGCAATTGGTTCAGTAACGTTTCTGGTTCCGGAATCAACGTGCATAAAGAGTATAAATTTCTTAAAATAAGGCATACATCATACTACTATAAGTACGATCCTTTTGTATTATCCAAGCAAGCGTTACAAGTTTATTTTGCTCTGTATCCATCTTTGAAAAGAGATAAAGCGAATTGGTCTACTGTTTTCAAAACAAAACCAAGGTTTACGTTTGATGGAAAATATTCCAGATGAAGCAGCATATCAAGTCGATCTTGAATCAAATACAGAAATAATAATAACTGATGATATTGATGTAGGGCCTTTGAATGATGAATCGAACGTCTTATTTGATGCATTCGAAAGTACTAAAGAAAATGAGATAGAATACGAGACTGAGTCTGAATCAGAAAACGATGAAGACTGATCGTTATTGATATAATTGTTATGTGATAGTGATTGAAACATGCTATGTAATAGTAAATTTCTGTAATTGTTCTGTGATGATCATTTAGTTAATTTTTATCCATGTTTTGTACTAGTAAATTTTATAAGTATTCTGTGAAAGTGATTGAAACATGCTATGTAGTAGTGAATTTCTATTATTGTTCTGTGATGATCATTTATTTAATTTTTATCAATGTTTTGTACTAGTAAATTTTTATAATTGTTTTTGTGAAAGTGATTGAAACATGCTATGTAGTAGTGAATTACTATAATTGTTCTGTGATGATATTGTTTTTCTATAGTAGATATGTCTGGCAGAAGACGAAGTATGACAGGCACGCCATCCCCATCTCCCGGTGCAGGTGGTAGTGGCACTGCACCGGACTTACGTCCGATGGCAGAAGTTGTTCCGAAAAGTGCCGGGTAAGTATCAATTTTATTTAAAGTATAAGTTTTAAAATCCACTAAACATGTATATCATAACTTTTGCAGGGGCTTTGAGGTGGAGCCATTAGATTATATTCTACAGGTTTTGAGGAAGGCTTTTCAGAGCCAGATGGATGGTTGTTGGCCTCGCTGGGACGACATCCCCCTTCATGTCAAGAACGCAATACAGACCGATTTACTTGTAAGTAGTAGTTTGAATTTCAGTTGTAAATTAATATAATCTATATAACTTAAAATAATTTTAATTTACAGGCTGCAGTCCGCATTGACTCTGACGACATGAATGTTTTCTTAAATTGATGGAACAAAATAATGAGGAAAAATTATAGGGATACATTGTCCAAGGCTAAAAATTCAGGCAAAAAGCCAAACTAGACGGGTGACGGTGTATGGGCTGATTTTATTCGGCTTTGAGACACTCCGGCAGCAAAAGTAAGTAATATATATTTGCTTTATTATTTAAATCTAATATAAATCTCGCAAGATATATACGTGAAAGTTTATCTTAATTTGTAGGAATTATCTACGTGGAACCGGGCTAACAGGAATAAAAATCCTACATTGCACCGTAGTGGCACCAAATCCTTCTAGGAGCATAAGAGAGAGCTCATAATTAAATTTATAAATCGTGTTTACATTTTATTAAAATATTTTATAATCAGATTAGCAATAATATTTATATATTTTCAAGCCGCGAGATACAACCGCGAGCCCACTATGACCAAGTTGTTCAAGGTGACGCATGCCGTGGAGAGAACTGATGAAGAATGCAATGTTTCATACGAGTGGACGGATGACAAATCCCAATCCGTAATAGTAAACTAATTTATTATTAATAACAATATTTTGTCTTATTTTATTTTCAAAAACTTGAAATTCGATTTTTATCGTGTAAAACAATTGTTTGTAATCGCAGGAGAGGTACGAAGCTGAGCGGGCTCGGGTAGCACAGTCCACTGGTTAGGAAGAGCTTACCCTATAGGAGGTGAACAATATCTGGGATGCTATTATTGGCCCGCCTTCTCGGACCAATGTGCAGTATAGCTACGGAAATCTGAAGGTAAATTTTGACATGTACTAATATATAAATTTACACATGCATATGAATAGTTAAATAATTTTAATATTATTATATATATATATACTAATATATAAATAATTATGAACTATTTTACAGGCGATGAGATTGCAGAGTGCATACAGGAGGTCCCAGCAAGAATAGAAGATTGCTAAGTTGAAGAAAACAGTGGATGAAATAAATGATTGGAGGAAGAGTTTCTTCGAGCAACAGCTGTATGAGCGGATTGCAGGCTATTTGCAACAGCATGTGAGGATGCCTGGAGAGGATGACAACGATGATGAGGAGTAGGTATGTTTGTTTGCTCATGTTTCAGTTTGGTATATACACATTTTGGTTGATTTGGTGTATATATATTTCGAGATATTATGTACATATTTTGATGACTTGTAGTTGTGTTAACGGTTTGTTTGGGTTAACAGTTTGTAGTTGTGGTTGGAGAACTATGCACACATTTTGGCTAGGAAACTATGTACATATTTTGATGACTTGTATTGGTTGACATGATATGTATTGTTGTTGGGATTGTATATGATTTTGTTTGGTTTTGTTGGATTTTATATTGTTTGAATGCATAGTGATGTTATATGATGGATATATATGATGGTTATAGTTGATGAATATAGTGGTTGTGATGATGGTATTTGATGGTTATTGTTTGAAGTGTATATGGGATGTGGAAGTGCACAGAATTTTGTTCAGTATAGCGATGGCCGGCGACGGCCGGCGACGGCCATTTTGTTCAGACTAGCGACGACTATTTTGTTCAGATTAGCGACGGCCAGCGACGGCCATTTTGTTCAGATTAGCGACGGCTAGCGACGCCAATTAGACATTGGAAAATTTCCACGTGGCACATTTGCAGTCGCGGGCAGTCGCTAAATACGTCGCGATTCTATTGGGCGACGAGGTAAATAGTGACGGCTTTTAGCGTCGGTTAGCGACGGCCGGCGGCGACTAAAAGTCGTCGCTATCATGTGCCATTCTTGTAGTGTAGGCTCATGTGTCCAAATATTTTGAAGGTGCTTTCTTTATCACGCAAGGGAAAAAGGGTTATTGGTCACGCATGCAAGTTAACTATGAAATGAGGCATTTTATTGTTTGAGTTACCTTATGATATATAGAATATAATTTAAGGAATGACTAAGCTTCATGTTCATCACTGTAACACTACCATTTAAAAACTCAAGCATCTCATAAAGTATCACAAATTGACACTATATGTCTCTTTAAAAGTATTATTTTACCATCTTTATGATAGTTTTAGTTAATACTATTAATTATTGAGAATTATTAATCATGTTGCCAACTATCAATGCATATCTGAAACAGTTAAGTTAGCAAAAGCATTATCAGTGTAAACTAACTGGTATGTTGTGTTTATTTGCATATCACTACATAAATACGTGCATCATTGCAACTAAAAGTGCCACAAATTATATAAAACAAATTCTGCACCCATGCCATTGGCATGGGCTTTATACTAGTTTACAATAAATTACAAAATTTCCCTTAAAGCATACTTCTAACTCTCTCAACTTCCATTGCCAACTATTTCCTAATGGATGTGGGTTTGAACTATGGAAAGACGAACAGTATAGCCGCCCAAACAAAACCTTAAAACAGTTTGATGATGAAGTACAGTGTTGCTACTTCATAATCCAAGCCTGCAAACTCTCCTTGTGATTTCAAAAGCACTGTATAGCCGCCCTTGGGAGAATACGTGCCAACGACATCAAATCCGTCGAAGGGAAGCGTCGAGGAACTAGAGCGGTATGGAACCCCGTGTGATAATATGATGAACAAAAGTGTCGCAAAAAAGAACAACTTGCAGTAGCAGAGAAATCTAAGGTTAGAAGAGTGTAGAGATGAATGTGAGTGGTACAAAATTGAATACAAGAAATGAAGACGAGAAGGGAAAAAATAGGTTAAAGGGCGACAGTTGGAAAGAGGAACCCTTGTCCCAGGTAATTCTTTTGACTAGTAATTGTAATGTTTTATAGGTCTGGTTAATGTATGCCCTAGGAGCACTTGTTAAGAATGATATTTAAATGCTAAAGGACAAAAATATTTATTTCAATTGCCTAATTTGTCCTTACAACATAAAAAATAGATGAAACTCGAGGAGGTTATTTGTGTATTTCACCAATTTTAACATGTGCCCTTAGGTCACATGTTAACATTTTCCGTGTTTTATTAAGTAGTCATTTGACTAATGAATGTTTTTCTTACTAATGTTCCTCGATTTATGCATTGTATAAAAAATTGCTTTCTATAGCAATGGACGCAGAGATGACAGCATGTGTGTGTTTAAAAGGTAAAACGCAATACTCTTATTGGAAGAAAATACATTTATAAACAAACACCAAATACACGAAGATATAGTAAAACATGCGCACAGGTAAGTAAATAGTATGAGTCAATAATATAAAACTCTAAAATAGATTTAACCTAAGCATATTGGCCAACCGCATCGAAGTTCAAATGTCTTTTGACCAATGATATAGGTATGATATTCTCATCAGCAACGAAAGATGAAATTTGAACAATTTTCCTCAAACAAGTTGTCATCTTCAACTTCCTCGATTATTTTGCAATATTTATTGCAAAAGGTTGTTAAATAATGAGTTGTGCATCCAACTGTGTAATCTATATTGTTATTGTATACCTCACTCGCTAAGTTCTGATAGCCTTCGTTACTAATATACATACCTCAACCTAAGTGCAAATCCTGTATGTGGTCTACCTCTATGTAAGATGTCACTAGAACAAGCAAGTTTTCTACTGATCAAGAGCGCCAAACATTTTTTTAGTACTTAAAATTTGCTCTTGTTTTAAATGTTTGGTTCAAGAAATCCTTTTATAACTGAACAAGATGAGTTATGTATTGTCACGGTTTATCATTTGTTAACTTTACAAGTAAACTGATAGTTAATTGACAAGACCTATAATAATAGGACTAATTGACGAAGATCCATTTGTACTCGTTCGGCAAAGGATAATAATATAAGACACAAAAGGCGCATTTAAAATATTCATTGATTTGACGATACAAGCTATTTGCTGAATAAGATAACTTCCATGCTGTATTTATAATTGAAAACACAAAGAATAAGTCAAAATGTAAAAAATCATTGCATTATAACAATGTTACCATCAAAATAAAAATGGAAATACAATGGTTCGAAACATATAACATTATAGTAAAAGAGCAGTGATGTCAAGGTTATCCTCAAAGGTGGAAGATACCGCTTGACTTGCATGGTATTCTACGATTTCTCTTTACATTTGGTAAGAGAAATACTGTTTGGTAATTTGGAAATGAGGCTTGTTAGAAGCAACTGCACATGAATAATCCCTAAGGCCAACACCAATGCATTTGCTTGCCTCGTGTAATACACGAATATATATACTTAGTATTGGCACAAAGAAATAACCACGTGGATTTACTAGGATGGAACAATAAAAAATATAATCAGAGAATACAGAGTCATGGAATGCAGCGAAAAATATAATATCACAAAATAAATCACAAAGTAGGTCTACAAAATGAAGTATATAACCAACGACAAAATATATACATCGATACAAGTCAAATGTCATATCCATCTCAACCTTACCACATAAATACATACATGGAGACATTGAAAGAAAATATATATAATAGACTTCAAATACACATTATAGTCAATCTCTTAAATAGCTAAACATCCAAGAAAAGGTCTTTATCCTCATACTTATAAAGTCTCGAACTGAACCGAGTATTATATAAATAAAAACAGGTTAAACTGTGGGTAAATTTAAATGTAATGTCATCATAATGATATGTATAATCATAATAATAATGAAAATCTAAATGGGCTTTATAGCGTACAAAATAAATGTCATACACACTCAATATTAATATCAGTCATCCTCAAATAACATAGATGATGTCACAATATATGAATCATATGTCTATTTAATATGACCACAACCGCAAATCAACAAAAATGTGATTCATTCATAATCACAATTATCACGAGTCACATTTATTAATCATATGATTATTATGATGTAATGACCCAGAATTTTGGTTATTTGAAATTAGGATATTTAATTGATTTTAAATATTCAGAAGTTATTTTTTTAACTTGAATTTCAAATAAAATGATCTATTGGATAATTAAATTATTGAATTTAATAAATGAATATTGGTTAAATTTTTTAATCTTGGTTTTTAAGCTTGTTACAAATAATTTAAAAGCTTAAAATAATTATATTTGTAATAATGAAGATAATAAAACTTTTTAAATTGAATTTAAAAGTGATTTGTTCAGTTTTAAAAATATATCGTTTATATTAATGTATACAAAAATAGCCTTTCAGGACACGGTCTCGGAGCTCGACGAAATCAGTTCCATTAGATGCGCAATAGTTTATTATTATCAATTTCAAATTTCATAGTATTTGGAGTCATCGTCAAGTCGTACGGATAGAAACACGCTAAAATTTATATCGAAAATTCAATATAATAATTGGATCCAAAACGCTATCTTCTCCATACGATTGAATTAGGACTCGAAACATTTTCCATTGCGTTCGAAATAGGGGTATAACATTATAAACGTCTAGCGCCATACCTCGATAGGAGTTTAAGATTTTAAGCTACGAAATCGAGACGATTTAAAATTTTAAATAATAAATATATATTATTTTTAGACTTGGCCATATTTCCATCGTCTACTTTTCTTTTCCATCAACCCACTGTAGCCTTTTTCCCCCACACGCAAGAATCACGTCTTTCTTTTTTTAGATCATACAGTTCAAATCAAAAACAAAGAAATAAAAAATGATGAGATCGTCCATTTTAAATCATGCGGTTCTTCATTTCGTTCACTACCTTTATCTTCTTTCACCTTCAATTTTTTTTAAAGCAGTTCGAAGATGAGAGAAAAAATGAAGTTGGAAATTGCATTACCTCTTTTACCTTCCTATGGCAATTCCAAAATCAAATTTAAAGCTTCGTTAGAAAAAAGGAAGGGGAAAGATAGGCGAACGAAGTCGCAGCTCCCTTTTCTCTGATTTTCGAGCACAAGGAAGTGGATGCTCGCGAGTGGAGGGGAGGTAATTGCGGTCTGGGAGGCGCGACAAGTGAACGCTCGAACTCGAGATTGGGTCAAAATTGCGATCGCAAAAGGGAAGTGGGGTCGTCTGGGAAAGCAGGCGGAGAATGTAGGTGTGATGCTGGCGTCAATGCAGTTTCGTGTGGGATTTGCGATTGGCGACGAGGTGAATTGGGTGTGAAGTCACATACGTATGTGTGCGTCGAAGTGATGGCCAGTAGGTGATGCTGGTGGCGACCTAGGTATGTTATGCTTGAGCGTGGTGAGGTTGCGAGGTGGAGTGGAACGTGTCGGTGTTAAGCGTGCATGCGTGTAATTGGGGACGTTCGCCTGTAGCAGGCAGAGGGGAGCTATAGTTCTTGTTCCGCGAAGTGTAGGGCGTTCGATCAAGGTTAGGGCTAATGGTGTGCCGGGGTTGGAGGCAAAGTACTGAAACTCGATGGCGAGGTCTGATGTGACATTAGATGGCTGGAGAGGCGGTGTATGTGCAGCATGAAACGTGTTTGCGTGATTGAAGGTCTCGGTTGGGCTTTGTTAATGATTTGGTTGGATGCAAGTTGTGATTTGTTATTGTGCATATAAGGTGCTCGTGCAAATGTTAAGGAAAAAGAGCTTTTGGTTAATTGAAGGTAATTTGAAAATATAAAATTTTAATTAAGTTTAATTTTATAATTAGTTTAGTTAATTAAGAATTTAAATTGAAATAGATAATAAAAAATTCCATATGAGGTTAAATTGACCACAATGTGAAATAGAGTCAAAAACTGGATCGATCAGCAAATTCGAAAATAAAGGTGAGTTAATCTCACTTAATTTTGGATTACTGCGATTAATTTAAATAGTTAAAATTAATTATGGATGTTTGGTTGAATTGATTATCTGTTGAATAATATTATATTATATACATAGTAGTATATAGATGCTAGTATTTGGAGTGATATTCCCGCATGTATTTAGCAGATGAGGCCCTATGCTCCCCACATAATAGCGGATGATCCTATATACCGCGATATCCCCCTTGAAGTGGGATTGGTATTTTTATATTGTATTAACATCTGTGGATGCAGTGAAACAGATTGAAGGGATCTAACTGGATTCCTCAAAAATGTTGAAATCAATTTCATATATTGATATATGATTTGTTTGAATAATATGTGGTAGATTATAGTGTGACTTGAATTTATTGGATGCTATGGTAGTTTTGGCTTAGATTTTGGTATTGTTAAATACCAATAATAAATATTTAAAATTTGGAAAGAAAATAAAAAGGGAAATTGGAAGTAAATTATTTATGGTGAAATTTGGTTTAATTAAAAGGAATGATTTTGGGAAAAATAAATAGTCTGATTTTAAATTTGTATTTAATAATTTCAGAATATGAAAAATAGAGATTTTTGGAATAATGTAAATAAAGGATTTAAAATAATAAAAACTTAAGCGATATTTGTTTAAGTGTAAAAAGATTTTTAAAATCGATATTTAGATTAGTCTTAGGGAAAATAAAAAGGAAATTTGAAAATAGAACATGAAAATTGATATACTAGATTTTAAATTATGAAATGGAAATGGAATCGAAATTAGTTGGGTTTTTGGAATATATTTGGGTTGATTAAGGAACTGATTTAAAAATGGAATTTAATTTAGAAAACCGATTTAAAACCGATTATATATTGTGAAATGGTTATGAACGGGAAATGAGAGTATGGGATTTATAAACAAGGTTTATAAATAAATTGAAGTGATTATCAGTGGATAAACTGAAGTTATAAATTCACGGTGAGGATTTTTAAGGACATGGGTAAATCGACTTAAAAATAAATGATAGATGTTTTTTTAGAAAATGTGAAAAAGGGATTTACGAGATTGGGACGTAAATCAATTGGTGATAAATCGAGAGGGACTTATAAATAATTAGACTGGCTATATTGGAGTTGAAAAATATATTTTTTCTAAGAAGTTAAGTTTATTTTAAAAAGAAGGATTTTTTAAGTATTAACTAGAAAATTTAAAAGTGTTTAAGAATATTTTATAAAATTAATTATTTAGTTGTTTTAAATTGTTTAAAGTATATTTAACTTCTAACTAAGTTAGTTTATATTAAGTCAATTATTATTTAAGGGTTAATCAATATTATTATTTCAAAACGATAAATTATTCAATATCAATATTATATTATATAATAACATTTATTTTAAAGAGTATTTACCTAAAATTAATTTGGGAATTTATATAGAAATTTTATAAGTATTATTATGAAAAAAATTATTTAATAAAGTTTTCGGAAAGTAATGATGTATGCTTTCATGGCGAAATCGGAGGCAGTGAGTGTCTGCAGTTGAGTTTTGGATTTCTCTGGGATATAGACGTAACCATTGAGCTGTGGATCTATGGATGATACCGCAGTGGTACTTTCCTTATTATTTAAAAGGGTTTTCAAATATTTTTGGAAAGAATAGTTCGAAAATATACTAAATTCGGCAAGATAAGTATATATTTTGGATAAAGAGATTTAACTTATTAAAATTAAATTAAAAAGAGATTTATTTTTTCAGTGGAAAAGGAAATATTTGGTTGAATGATCGTTATCTGATAATTAAATAACCGACTATCAAATCTGAACCAAAAATATAACTTTGGGAATATTTAGAAAAAACATGGGAATTATATGGTACAGTTGCTGTTCGAGGTGTTATACTGTACGTATAAACTTGTTTCGTTCTTCTAGGACGTTTATAAGAAAATCTGTCCACTAACGGTTAGGAGGTGATCTTCGATCTTATTTTCATCTGTATATTTTCTAAAGAACCGGGATTGAGTTTACCAAAAAATATCGAACATTGTTTCGAAGAGACTGGGATCAGACAAGTTATTCGAAAACCACTTCGATCTAATGAGTACGTTTTCGAAGTGAAAACAAGAGCATGGAGTCGAAGATGGAGCAGTGAAGTACAATGGCTAATCGCTACCGATCCTAAGGATGATTAGAAAATGGATGTAGTAGGAATAGTGTCTTCGGCTCCGTTAGGACCCAGAACGGACTTGTATGGATGTATGCTATGAGCACATTGTCATTGGAATACAAATGAGCATTCTAAGTGAAAATTCCTCAAAAAGGTAATGGCAGCCTCTAGCCTCATCAACCGTGAATGACTAAAAAGCAAGGGAGATGCGGCAAGACTAAGTGGGTCGCACCGAATTAGGGTATGTTTATCACCTTTCTAGATACCCTTGGATATTATTACTATGATACATGGAAGGAGCTCGGAAAGGGTAGGAACACCTAGGGTGATAGCATATTCGGTCTATCCAGGTTAGGGGTAGTCCCGTCTTGTGTTATAGGGGATCCCGGCGTGGTCCTCAATACATTTTTCTAGACGTGTACAGTGACATGTGATATCCCTATGCCTACTCATTCGTATGGAATCCATTCTCCAATACATGCATTTACGGTTTTGGTTGTAGAGCCTAGTATGCTGGAATTTAATTAATGTAACAATTTCAGCTATTTGAATAAGTATTTGTACTTAGACACTATTATATTATCAGATGATTTTGATATGAAATGTTTTGGTTATCATAAGGTGAATACCCGTCATGTTTATGTGTGGCGTGGTCTTATGAGATACCTTTGATTTTCAAAGGATTTTGATAACTCTAATAATTCAAATTGAGTGTGTTTTCTCACACTGGTTTTCCAGACTGACTCAGGTGTTATTTTATTATAATGCTCGGGTCAGACCAAGTATTACAGATACATAATATGATGCTATGGAGCTCAGGAGACGGGTTGAAAGACGAAGACGTATTTCATGTCTCTGATTATACTCCGTTGTGTGTTGTAGGTTATATTCAGCATTTGTAAGGACAAAGTTATTATAACTATCCGTTATTGAGTTATTGTTTGTGTTGTACCCTGATGATCCAATGTGTAAATAACTTTTATAGTTCTTTTTGTATAAAGACCTATTGTTATCTGTTATATATTATTCCGCTGCGATTGTGAGATTCTGTGTTGTTATTTCTATTTTCTTCTTCTACCTCTTTCTTCTTTTCTTTTAATGGTCTGGTATTTCCAACACTCGATTGTTCGGCATGCTATACAGTGGACGTATTGATGTCGATTTTTGAGCATCGAAAATCAAGGCCGTCACATATGAATTGATCATGGTTTAATTTATATAACTCGTTGAGTGTGGAATACACTCTTTTAGACGCTGATCGGGCCAAGATACATGGCCTTTTTTAACTGTGTATCCTTGAATTAGAATTTTAACTCTATTAAATACCAATCGACACCAAGATACATGGCTTTATTCATCCGTTTACCCCTCAACCAAAATTATGGGTGTCCCCACATGACC
Source organism: Allium cepa (assembly GCA_030765085.1). NCBI lineage: Eukaryota > Viridiplantae > Streptophyta > Magnoliopsida > Asparagales > Amaryllidaceae > Allium > Allium cepa. The sequence goes on along the minus strand of CM060940.1, from coordinate 134,000,549 downwards.
TATTTGTTGCACTAAATATCTCTTTGATCCTCACTGGAAATCATTGTTGTCCATTAATCACATCATATTTTCCTATCCTTGCTTATGGTCAGCTGGTCGCCGGACCTATGAAAAATGGGCTACAATGTCACTCGGTCCTAGTTATGATTGATCTAGCTTATCTAGTATCCCATCTCCTTTGATTAATTCATTGTATTTTCCAAGCTCACATTACGACAGTAAACCCTCCTAACTGTCATTTGACCAAATGTCCCCAAGGTTATTAACTTGATTCGATATCCAGTACACTCAAACTCATACCAGGTTCCGTATAATAAGTCAAAAGAATAACCGAAAAAATATTATTGAACATCTGATATCGTTGGTGCTATAACTTCATTTATTCAAATTCTCATCATATAGAAGTTCACACATCTTATACGATTCAACCATTTATTGATCCAAAAGTGATTTTATTGTACAAAACTCTTTTCCAAAATATTTAATATGATTTCAAAAATAATACTAAATTTAAGGAGGTTAAATTCAGAAATTTCCACTATTTCCATTAGTTAATAACAAAGGTTCATTTGTTCAAACCCCTTATTAATTTCAAATAATTCAACCTTTCAATCTTCCATTTGATTTCTAACCACCCAACTCCTTTTAAAATATATTCACATTATCGAAAATTCTTCTTCGATACTATAAAACATGAATGAAGGAGTTTGGTAATTTAAGAATACCTTTTAAACAACAAATTCAAATATATTATTTCGAATTTGAAATATTTCCCAAAATCAAATATTTAATTTACAAAATCAATTTATAAATCCTTCTTTATTTTCAAACTTATTTAAACCACCTTTGTAAAATAATTTATAAAACTAAAATTCCTTTTTTATAAAAGTCTTTCAAATATTTACCACTACAAAATTGATTTAAACAATTCACTTATATAATCAAATTTCAAAACTTTCCTTTTTTAAATAATTCAATTCATTTTATTTACAATATTTCCAAATGTATTCATATCAATTTCCGTTTATTTATTTAAAGATAATCAAATATAAAATAAATTACTTCTAAAAATTTTACTTAATAAAATATAATAATAAATATTTGTTACTAATGTTTTTCATACAATAAATAAATCATACACAAATTTTTTATTGTTCCAAAAATATTATAATATAAAACTTTATAACTTTTCCCATAAGAATAACTTACTGCTTTTGGAATATAAATCTTAAATCCTTTTTATAATGGACCTTCCAAACACATTTTTATAATCATAGATAAATAAAATTTATATTCATAAATCGACTTAGAGATAATATGTTAGAAATGCAGAATACGGATCCTAAGGCTAGGATTAACAGTAGAGGGGGGTGAATAGTGTTTAAAGGAATTATTCAATCTTTTTGAGTTTTTATTAATTTGAAAACAAATGTTTGCAATATTCAGACACATATATGATCACAGAAACAAACACAGATGCAGAAATAAACTAAAAGCAGTAAAGGAAAGAACACGCTGGATTTTATACTGGTTCGGAGTTACCCTACATCCAGTCCCACACACAAGTATGATTTCCTTTCAAAAGCAATTGTACAATTACACCCTCGATTTCAAGGTCACGAGGTACACCACCCCAGATTCACAATCCTCTGGGTAGAGATACTTGATTTCAGGGGCAACAAGTTCACCCAATTGATTTCCTAGGCTACAATCACACCTTTTCTAACTTGATTGATTTCCAAGGCCACAATCACACCTTTTCTCACTTGATTGATTTCCAAGGCTACAATCATACCTTTTGTCGCTAAATTGATTACAAAGAAGTCTATAACTCTGAATAGCACTGAGATATTGTTGAGATAGTGATAGAGAATCAAACTAGAAATGATCTAGTTAGATTCAATGTTGATTTCGGCAGAGTAATGGTAAGAATATGTATAAAGAAATGTGGAATAAGAAGAGGAGTGAAAAACAGAAAAATATGAATTGAAATTCGTTCAAAACGGCCCATATTTATAGAAGAACAACAGTCATGTCCATTCGTGAAGGGATATGACGAATAGACACTTCTTTTGAAATTCAAAATTTTGAAATCAACTGCCACTATGTCGACATGGGTATCTTGGGTATGTCGACATCTCAAAGAAAATTTTGGTGATTTGTGTTTCTTTGAAAATAAATTCTATCTTGTATTAAAACTATTTTAAACTTTATAAAATACTTAACTATAGTTCAAAAACATAAATAAGTATAGAGAATAATATTTTGGTATATATAAAATTTTACTATATTTTATATTTAAATCTAAGTATAAATATTTAAAAGTTGAATATATTATTATTAAAAGATAGTTTAAAAACAAGGATAATTTGATTTTGAAAATAAAGATTATTTTGAGGCTAAAATATTTAAAATCAGGATAGATGTTTTTGATTCTTTTAAAAAGAAGGTTTTGAAATCATTTTGAAAATAGGTTATAATTTTGTAAAAACATTTGAATAAAAGGTTAGCGGATACAAAACAATGTTCCACTAGATTTTTCATAGGTTCCATCCTACTTAGGGTTCCATCCCTTTAACAGGCTCGAAGTGGATTCCATTCCCCGAATAAATTGGATTTTAAGATGCCAATGCTTTTCTAGGAGTTTTAACAAAATTTCTAATTAAATTAATTATTATTGAAATCTTGAACTCTTTATAATCTTGATATTCTTGATACTCATGAGTCTTCAACCTTGATATCTTGAATCCCTATACTGTACAGTCTTCATTCTTGGTACATGCATGGTTAAATCCTGCATATACATATACTTCTAAACTATAATGTTAATATTTATATATTATAATCCTGTTCTAAGGTTGTTGTCATCAAAACCATCATCTCAAGGACTAACACAATAGCCATAACTTCCAATTCTAATGCCAATTCTGTTTCAAAATTCTCAAAAGTGTTCACTTTAATATATGTATGCATTTATGTATGTATGTATGTGTGTGTGTGTATATAATTCTTTTATATAACCAATTCCTCAACCACTCGTTTCAAAAATAATATAATTCAAGGAAAACTTTCTTTTATAATTACTTCCAAAGTGTTTAACTTGTAATTCCACATTTTAATCAATTTCAAATGTTACATCCGAGCTTTATCAAAGCAAAGCAAGGACATGCAAACAACGTATATTTAATTTCAACACAATCTATCATGCAATTATATTTAATCAATACAGAAGCATATCAATACCAAAACATTATTTCAGCTAATTTCGTCCAAATTTGAATCAAACTTATCAAACAAAATCAAATACTAGCATGCAAAAGAAGATATGATCCAGGCGTAGATGTGAATTAAGTTAAACCACTGAATCGGTGGATGGAATGGTGAGTTTCTCTCAGCCCATTGCATAACCTGCCACCAGAAAATTGACATCTCAGCAACAGCCAGTGCCTGACCACGTGCGTCAACTCCACACAAAACCCCCCTGCTTGAGCCTCTATACCCTCTTCTTCAGCCGTCTACACCTAGCAACCTAACATGCCAACCTCTATCGCGATGTTTTCCACTCGTGTTGGCATCCAACTATTATCATGCACAAGAGACCAGACTTCACATCCTCTCCTCAACGATGCGGACAAGCTCCACCTCTACTTTGATGCCAACGTCACTTTAGGTCGCAATTTTTTTTGTCAATTGCATTTTTTCCCTTTTCGTGTTCGCTTTATTTTTCATGAATACAAGGTCTAGAAAGGGTCTGATACCACATCGACTTGTGCTGAGGGAACTGATGTGAGAGATAAATAATATGTTCTTTTTCCTTTTCTTTTGTTACCTCTTTTTTTCAATAAAGCCAATTGCAAATCAGAATTTAATTTTTTATATTACAAATACAGTCTCTTATATGCACAATAATAATTATAACAATCATTAATAAATATATTTATAGATTGATTTAAATAACCTTCCACTTAAATTACCAAATACATCTTCGTTAATTTATTGATATTATTAATGCCACATAAAATTTTGTTTTCATCTATTTCAATTAGGTAAATATTTTTATTTTAATTAAATTTAGTCATTGCAACATCATAGACAGTAGGATCATTACAGTTATCCTTTATGAAAATTGTGTCCTTGTAATTTCTTACAGGAAATACGCTATGTACAACTCATACTCTTAACTTTCTATCCATTTCCATAATCTTCTAAGAAGTTTTAACATTCACAATCCTCTATGTGGCTTCCTTTGTTATATTATTATATGCAATAAATTTAAATAGCCTCATTTAACGACTTTCTATTTTCGCATACATTAATATTATGTGAAATTTTTTCTGTGTTGAAAATTTTGGAAGTGTGTTCATTGTACGAAGAGTGTTCCAAAATTTACAATATATAATCACATGATTATCATTCATCCCAACAAAGGAGCATCCTGAACATAGAAAAACAATATATTATCAGCAATATATCAATATAAACGGAAAATATATTTTGTTTTCGCCTTTTTAGCAAGATATTTAAGTTGTTACGCGAGCAAAAGCGAGTATGCATTGCAAATCAATCCATGTTGACTTCATACACTTATTCTTAACTCAAATAACACAAATGATGGTGGCATCACATTATTACCTCAATGTAGTTTCATTTTAGGCGACTTTCGACTAACTTTACAGTGATATAACACACAATTATACCATGCTTTCAAAGGTGAAGTTGTAGCATCAATCATAAGTTCCTAACAACACTTTTTGGATCACAAAAATATGGCATACAATAAACTATGATGCTTTTACTAAGCTTTGCAAAATCCATAATAGTTTTTTTTAATCCGTAGGCCCACCTTTTTAATATGTAGTTTGGGCTTAGATGATAGGGAAATTTTGCAAAACTCATAAAATGAAACTCGTTTTTTTGTCTCTTTAACTTTCCATAATGTATAACATCATCGAAATCGAATGAAGGTTTAAAAGTTATAGTCAAAGCAACATAGTGCTACAACTTTGAAAATATACCCCCGGGTCAGACTTTTTGATCCCACTTTAAACATGATTTAACACTAGTAAATTTTAAAAATTATAAAATTTGATGCATACTAAAGTTGTGCCTTATGAAATTATCTTTCAAACAAAAGAAAAATCCTCAAAATAAGATCATAAAACCAAAAGTTAGAGTGATTTTAATACAACATATCAAAATGTAAAATTTAAAAACTCTATCACGAAATTTTTGTTTCAAACCAATTAACATTTTTTCTCCATTTAAACTACAAAATTAGTTAAAACACCATATATAAAAGTTATTCATTTATACATTTCCTTTCTAAAAAGTCAGGAATCTCAAAATAAATCGATAATGCGAAAACAAGTTGTGCATGTAGAATTAAAACTGATTTTCATTTTCTTATACTTATAGCTTGAAAACACTTCATTGTTCTTATGCATAGCTTCATTCTTATAATGGGGGAAATAGGAGAAGGATTTGTATTCTATATAGGTAGAAGATTATTTACTAAATTGAAACACTTTAATTTCAAGTTGCCTAGACTTGATCATTAACAAAAGTAATCAATATTAAGAAACTTTTTTTATTTGACAGCAAAAGAAGCTTAGATATTTACAAAACAAGAGCACGGGATAACACTTTTCATATCAAAACTTAATTTTGATAACTAGAGGAATGTGAATGAGGACCAAAATGCTAGAAGAATGGTTTTCAAAAGGGGATTCAAACTGTAAATCATAAAGTTTAAACTTTAGATCGGAATAATACTTAAACCACGAATCCTCGACTCAAAGAACAACATTAATAGGAATGTGAAGTTATATGTGTTTACTAAACAAAATATGGTAGTTTTAGATAATTTGATCAATTTACTATGGAAAAATATGATAGATTAAGATAAGACAATACATAACTTACTGATTTAACAAATTAAACCGTTTATATATTCAATGATTTTCTTCTAAATAAGATTTCATCCTTTTTATTTCCAATGCACATTTTTAAACATATATCATAGCCACACTTTACCTTATGAAACATTTGACAATAAGGTAAATAATACGCGTAATGTATTATTTTCAAATAAAACATAATCCCTTCTTCGTAAAACTCTCTTTTACAAAAAAAAAAAAATTAACAATATCTACCAACAATCTTATATGGAATTTTCTTCAACGTCCTTTATTCCATAATATACATTTTATATTCTTTATTTTCCACTTATCCTTTTCTTCAAATATTTTTATGTATTTGGATCGTTATTATTTCATTATTTTTATTCTAAACAACTTATGGATTTAGATTTTTTTTCCTTCTTCCAAAACTCCAACTCTACGACTATTGATCATATACTTCGTTTTAATTCATAATCCCCATACACTTTTTTCATTTTCTTCATTATTTTTTATATAATATAATCATATTTTGACCACTATTTGATATTTTCATTTTTTTACTACTATGCTCAAAACACCTTATTTACAATTATTTCAATTTAGAAACTCCCATACATGTATTATATGTCTTAATGCATTCACTATAAATTTATATCTACTCATACATTCAAACCACGACAAAGTCCAAGAGCATACAAACACATAATTTTCATAAAATAAATTTCACACTTATATGCATAAGCCATCACATATACTATAATTTAAAATTTACACATGTTTATAAAAATATAACAACGTACTTCGCCATGAATTTTTAGCGATTCGTTATGCTGATTGACTACGATGTCGACTATACTCAAACATGTATCGACATTGCTTCGGTATAGATCTCAACATTATACTAATAGTCCAAGGCTGCAACTGTTGTTTAAAAATTATTATAACCAAGAAAAATAAATTTATTATCCTTCTATAACCATTTTCGAAACTATATACAATTTTATAAAATACTTTTACATTTCACAATAATTTTATGATAATAGAAATTAATTTCAATACAATAGATTACTTCCTAAAATAATTTCCTTATACGAAATAAAGTATTATTTTTTCCAAAATAATTTCTGCACTTCTCAAATAATTTTTCCAGCTCATATCAAAATACTACTATAACACTTTCAAAATATGGCGTTCAATTGACTCATCCAAGTGTTTAGAAATTCCTATCAATAACACTGATCGGACGTTTCGACTAGAATTCATAAAGCATTCGACGAGGAAAAGGGCTGAAGGTGATGGCACATTCTGGAAAAATATACAAAAAATAAATTACGAAAACCTCTTTGGGCCAATTTTATACAAATATACAATTTTTCTTTAATGATAACATATAATTGCTTATATAAAAACATTTACTTGCGATCTTTTTAAGCTTTTAATTAATTTTAGCATCCATTAGCAACAATGCAATTCATCGAACATCGATTAACTCATTCGACAAGTAAGCACAAATTACACATTTTTTCTCCATATCGCATTTTAACTATATATACATATAAGCATTTAATATCGATTTTGGGTATGTATCGGTCAAGTGACGATATGAGATACTTTAAAGTACTGTGATAATATTGGGCAATGTCAGCAAAATATCGGACATGTGTAGAACATGTTATAAATGATATTTTACTTTGTTATAATGTTATAATGATATTAATTTTTAAAATATATGGATCAATATTTCCAAATTACTATTAAAGGCTGACTGCATATAGTTTATAAATTACAAATGTTTGCCTACTAAATTAAAGTCACAAAACACGTTCACAAAAACCGAGAAATTTATATAATATGTCATTATTATTTTCTTCATTTTATAATATATTCATTATTTCTTCAGCCATCTAATCGTCTACATTACTTTCCAAAAAAATCATATTTATACTTTCTTCGTTTCCATTTCCACTTAATTTACCAAACAATTATGTTGATTTGATATCGATTACTACTTCTGATCGTTTTAATTTCTATAAATAGGCTCTTCAACTTTTAGTTCATGGTGCATGATAATAACAAATAAAATGAATTTTTCATAAGAAAATTTACTAGGTAGAAACGGTGAACAAAAAAAATTAAAAAGATAAGTAGCTCTTACACTGTCTTATTTTTAGTCGTAAAGTCCTTACACAAAATAAAATATATAAAATAATGGTACAATTCAATATTCTTTATTGAAAGATTAATGAAAAAGAATGAAAGAGTATGGTTGAAACAGAAAATATTAGTGCATTAGTATTTCTAATATGGTCTCTACATATTGTTGTTCACTATACACTAAAAATAATCATTGAGAATATGAAGATATTTATTTGTAGAACTATTTTCTCCAACACGTATAAAATAATGAATGATATTCTTATAAAATATTGGGTATTTTACACTAAATATCATAGCGATATATTGAAAAATATGAGGCGATATGGCGGTAACAATATTTTAAGCGATACTTTGAAAAAAAATATTGACTAAGCAACGATATGAGATATATCGGCGATATATCAACAATATTATCCAATATTAACTATATAGATATATATCTGTGTGCATGCGTGTATATATGTATTTATTTTACTTCATTTTATCCAAATAGCTTTATTCATCGCTTAATATGGTTTCAGAGAAATTCCTGGCTTCTACTAATTTTTAGCCTAAGTGAGTTTATAACTTTGGATGATAACTCCTGCTTAATCTCACGTTATAGATAAAGCCCCAAATAAATATTTCAAACATCTTTGCAACCACAAATGCATGTCAAACCAACAAGTAAATGCGCTTTGCAGAAAGTAATCTGTAGAATTTCACTTCACCACTAAGATGTCTACTGGATCATTCTACTTTAACTCGAATTCATCAAATCTTTGTGTTGTGACTAATTTATATTCGAGGTTTAGATTAGAATCTTCTATAGTTTCTCTAGCCACCACTTCGTTCTTACTTCAAGCCGTAAAGAGGAATTCAAATCACCAATGCTCGACACTACCGGTCAAGCCAACCACTTCTTCCTTTTACTACTTCAATCGGTTATTCTTCTTCTCACACAAAGGAAAATGCTCAAAATAGGTAGAAATAAATATAGTCACTCGACGGACGTCATGCTATGATTTGACTATAGTCAAAGCAGAACTTTTATATTAAAGATCCGTAGTGTTATCAAGTAGAGAGAACTGTGTAAATCAGTCACATCAATATTTCTGTTTGATCTTAGTTATATTAACCAACAGAAAACTATCAAGTGAGTCATTCCATAGTTATGTAACAACTATCAGTACGTACCCCTAGGGGGCCCCAACAGCTATGAGTAATAAATTTTTCAACATTTGGACAGCATTACGTACTGTGGTCTCAACAGATACATTGGTATATAGTCTTGATGCATCTTGATTAGGAACGTTTAAAATGGTATATTTATTCATTGTGATAAGTTACTCACAATTATAACACTTTGTAACTACTATCACAAAATGTGTCATTTATGGATTTTTTTTATTAAATATACTTTTAGTTAAGTTAATTAATTAATATAACACATTATATCAAGTATATAATAGAAAGAAAACACCTTTTATTAGATATATGTAATAAATTACATAAATGCCCTTAGGGCATACCCCTAACTCTATCAATATCCCACTTACACTTAGGATCGATTATGGAATCTTATTTCAACTTCTCCAATCGGTTTCCTCAAAACCAATTGGGTCGGTCCCTTAGTGAACGGGTACGCTGTTATGTTTCAATTATCTGCTATGTCAATAAACTCTCTTTGATGTTGATAAACTATATTTATCATGTGGAATAATTTGGAATATATTTCTCGACTTCCGGTGTGCTCTAAGTTCTGTTATGAACTATATAGAGACATTATTATCATATAACAATGTTGTGGGATTTCAACATTTGGAATCACCTTCGATTTAGTTATAAAATCTGTGCATTTATATTTATATACATTTCTTTGTTGCCGCACTATTAAGGCAATATACTTAGCCTTTTTCATTGAATCAACCACGGTCATTCGTTTTGAACATTTCCAACTTATAGATTCTGAACTTGAATTTATTATTGACATATCATACTCAATATCACTTATGAACTATGAGTCCAAACTCTTCTTTATAAGGAGCTCATTGTTTTTGTAAATAATTCTCTAGTATTTCATAAATACATGGGAACACTCCAAACTATCTTTCGGTGATATCAATTTGGATTTTTTGCTTCATATATTAAATACATGAACAAATCATGATATCATAGAAAATATAACATGTATGATAATTCCTATTGCTGATGCATAAGGAATTCATCTTACAAGTTTTGTATTAAACAATTTAATAAGGTGTCTTTGCATATTAGTTTGGGACATTCCCAATATCTTTTGTACTCACCATAGAAGATATCATTTATAAATACAACGTCGAGTATTAAAACAAAAAAGGCCGACTTTAATATAAGTACATTGTTAAAATAGCATTATGTTGTTTACTTACGGTTCAAAAATATTTATGTACCTTTAAAATTTCTTTCTTAAGAGCACACACTTCCCATGCATTTTGATTGATAATCAAACTATTTAGTATTTCTATCAAAGTAGTTATTCAACTTTGATGCTTATGAAATGATACTTTCTATCATTCTTGGATCAAATTCAAGAACTCACAAACTCAAACTCACTCCTACTAACTTCAATACACTGGTTATTATGCGTAAACAGTTTTACTCTAAACCGTTATTCAGAATTTTCTGTTTCAACACATATGTATCAGAACATAAAAATCATACTAGGCTATAATTTTGTGAGTAAAATCCGAACCAACTAGAGCATAATGAATGGTGAATCCGTGACGGTAATTTCAACAATTGAAATTCACGGTGATATTCTTATCAATGTGACTCACTATATTCCAACCGCATCTTCTTTTCTCATAAAGATACATTTGCGACCAATGGATCATTTTCATTCGAATACAATTATCAAAATCATATTTTGATAATGTTTTTGAAATCTATTTCGGATTTGTGCATCGTACCATATCGCAGAGTCGATACCCTTAATGGTTTAATTAAACAACCGAGGATTATGTATTTTCGACATTGATAAGAAACTCATGATTTCTCTTCAATATGTGGGAATACTTATTAGACACTCTAATACGATGTGTTCATTTAGGTTAGTTAATTTCATTTTACCGCATGTAATCAGTTTTATCTTTGGATTGTATCCAGTTCTATTTTACTACCAATAATTTCCCAAAAAAATTGCTTCACTATGAAGTTGGTGTTTCTTGAAATAACAATTATTTCTCGGTGCAATGAAATAGGTATTCATAAATATTTTATGAATTCTCATATATAAAACTGATTTTGTTTTACTTTACATAACTTATGTTCAAAACATAAATATGTTATCCAATGACATTCTTTTCCAAACTCCTTTTAGAGAGAATCATACAAGATCCCACATGAACGGCTACTATGTGCAGACTTTCGATTTGCATAGCTTGCCAACTCTTTGGACTAGGATATGTTGAAGCTTTTTATAAACTCTTATTTTATATAATTTTATAAACTATATTTAGATGAAATAATGTTAACCTTGTGTGCTACTCTTAAGTACACAACCTTATAGAAAGAAATTAACTCAACTTCAGTTACAATTAACCGTACTTTGTCCAACGATGTCCAGTTACTCCTTATCGATACATCATTATGATCATAGGAAGGAGTGACCTTTGAGACTAAATCTTTATTCATAGTAGTTACGTATGGAACTCCTTTCAATATACTCACCCATTTGATCATATCAAATCAGTTCTATTGCATCTTACATTATTTACTTTCGTTTTAAACTCTATGAATCTATCTTAGACATACTACATATGTATCAAATACACTTGACCATGTCGGAGATAACTCATAGGTGAGTATGTTGAAGTACGTTGAACCTTTTTAGTGTTAATAGACTTACGATTGCATACATTTATATGTATCAATCCAAAAAGTTCATCGACTCTTATGATGCTTCTACTAAATGAGTGCATAACCCTTAATTGTTTGAGATATAATTAATTAGTATCATATGATTCATAATCATATAATAAAATTAGTTCTCAAAACTATCGCTTAGCCTATAATTCTAAAATAACTGTAAATAATATTAGATACTTCTATATTTTCCAATGCATCACTTTTTTTATAAAAAAAATACTACATTATAGCATTATTTCATAACGAATATTCATAATATTAATATTGAAATATTGCTTTGTCTATCTATTAACCGATACCCAAAAATAGTCATTATTTCAAAAATAATGATCGGTATGTTTTACGAAGTAATGTGGTGCAATCACTAAATGCTATATGGCATGCCCCTGCTATCTTCGCCATTACTATAATAGCATGTTGAAATCAGAGGTCCATCATTCACTTAATATATGTTATTTATTTCATATAATATAGCTAGTTTATAACGGAGAGTTCTCTAATAAAATATCATGAAATTAAAGAAATAAATCTCATAGAAAAGAATTTTCTATACGAAAATATATTTTGGAATAGAAATCGCATTTTTTATTCCAATATTAAGTATCTTTTATAAAATTCTCGTCTCCGATGTTTCCTTATGAAGCAGAAGTGACTATTCACTCTTTTCATCCTAACATATCTTAAATCATATCTACTCTTGTATATTCGCTATTCTTTCTAAATGGTCGAATCATTCAAAAGAATATCCTTACTACAATATCAAAACAAACTCTTTAAAAAATGCATTCAATCATCCTTAACATTTAAGAACATTATATATGTTGCACTTTACGTAAACTGATCAAAGTGATTTTTCAGCGATCAAGTTCTTAGATCTATCTTGTAGTATTTGTCTAGTGTTATATTTAACACAATACGATCCTTTTTCAAATTGATTACTCGATCTCATAGTACCATCTGTTGGCTTATTTCAAATCAACTAAGTTCATTGAATTATCGTACACCACGAACTGTGATCGTTCCCCATATAACATTTATATGAGGTAGTGTATGGGTCAGATATCTACAGTCTTGCATTGCATTTAGAGTTCAAAACTCATAGAATGCAATACACGATCTAAACCATATAAATACATAAGCGATCAAATTACGAACATATTAAGTGGTTGTAAAATTATGTATTTGCATGGCTATAGAAACATTTGCATGCTATAATCATTTATTAGTAAGTACATTTTATATTTTTATTTGTCAAACTTCAATTCAGTTTAGTTGTGTATCTTAATTGATAAATGTTTTATCAATCATTTTAAATGCACAAATTTATTAAGGTAGATTGTTATTAACATTGTAGAGCATAAGTTCATAAAATATTAGAAAGGTTAAATTTTATCATTTCATTTTTCTAATAAGGCTCCCACTAGACTGTTGTGTTTCATTAAACACTAAGCGAAGCATAGAAACCTTTCGACTTCACTAGTGGATGTTAGGACTCGTTTGCCTTGGGATTCTGACCTCGAGTCTGCTCAACAAATCATAGCTCCACAAACGATGGATAACTCCTTATCGGTCCTATCACATACAACTCCCAACCCTTTCGTACCTTGTCCTAATTCTGCTTTAACCTTGAGTCTGTTCAAAATATCGAAACGAAATTATTCGCTCGTACCTACCATATTGGACGGCCTAAGTATAGTATATGTACCTTGAGTCTGCTCAACAAAAACATAAAGTTATCTTACCTTGTCTATTCAATATATTAATAATACTTCACATAACATCCCCAGCTTGAGTCAACTCAACAACTAAGGAGTATGCAAGTAATTTATTAATATATATGATAAAGGGCAACATTATATTGAAGATTCATAATCTTCAATATATATAATATTAAGTGATATGGACTTATGAAATAATATAATTCTTATGAATTACTCTCGTGATTCAAGTGTCGAACACATCGAAAATCATCGTGTACATACATTTACGCATGTATTTATTCCTTAAGTCTACTTGGTGTCTATAATGTTCCAACTTTAGTTTATATATTCATGTTATATAAGTTTTATTATTATACAACTTTTATATTTCATATTACTTATATAATATTCTTATGTATAATATTATATTAATTAAATCCAAATTAATTAATTTTATATTAATTTAATATAACGTTTGTATTTAATAATTATTATATTATAACCTTTATAGTATAACAAGTATATCATATATATGTGTGTATTATTTAATTAATTACCTTTTAATTGAATTTATATTAATTTCGAAATTCAATTCATATACATACATGTACACTTATGTTATTTTAAACATTTTAAAACAACATAACATATATCATAATGTATAATACATGTATACATTTATTAATTAATTAACTTATTTAATTAATTTATTTCATTAATCTAATTAATAAATTTTAAATTTTCGAAATTAATATATATATATTTTTCGAACATTTTGAAAATTATTATTATACTATAATTTTTATAATATATGTGTATATCATATTTTAAATGTAACTTTTAAATTTAAAATCTTTGAGCCTTTTCTATTAGGGGTAACCTTTGGGCTGTGAGTTTAATAGTTAACCCTAACATGACTAATTTAGACCACATAGGTTATTGGGATTTAATACCATTTTTGGAATTGGATCAACACGCAACGGAAGTTATGGATGAATTTAAATTTCTTTTACCCTATTGGATCTTTATTGAGGCTATGATGTCTAATTTATTTAGAACAATTCTAAAGTTAATTCAAAAGAAATCTATTGTCTCATTTAAATTTATAAATAATAAATGAAATTTTATTTAATTTAAGTTCAATTAAATTTAACGGTACACATATATATTATATACATACATGTATGTATGTACATGCATGACGTAATAATCTATGCAAGGTATAATATACTCGTATACAAATGTATAGATTGCATCGCAACGGACATGTTAGTTCATCTTATATGTATTATATGTTGCTCAAATATATGTATATGTATATAAACATGTTATTTAAATAAATATTAAAATATAAATATTTACTTATATATATAATATTGCATAAATGTAGAATATTAATAGTACATATATGTACATACTAAATTAGATTTTAATTAAATAAATGACTATATATACACAAACAAAAATATATATGCATACACACACGCAACAAACAAAGTTTTTTTTTTGAAATATAATATACATTTATATTTTAGAGTAAGAAATTTATATATACATATATGTGTTTGTGTGTTTGTGTGTGTCTGTATATGTATATGTATATATGTATTTATGTATGGATCCATATATAATTATATTTATAATATCTAAAGTATTTATAAATATGTGTATTTAAATATATATATATATATATAATTATAATTATATCAATTATGAAAATTAAATAAAATTAAATACTTATTTTTATAGCATTCCAAATCCAATACACAGCACGTAAATTATTTTATTATAATTTTATATTATTAGATTTTGTGTATGTGTGTGTGTATATATATATATATTAGTCGAAAAGCATTTATATAATGTTAAAAACATTTTCATGACATATTTTAAAATTTAATTTTTTTTTTAAATTCAAATATGATATTATAAGGACACGAAAAAATTCCATAATTTCTAAGTAAATATTATATTTTTATGCTATTTAATTAATTTTTGTCACATAACTAAATGATTTTGTACAAATAACAATTTTGATTTTTTAACTATGGGATTTTGGCTAAGAGATAATATGGTGATGAAGAGTTTTTACAAAATTTAAAATATAATTTTTGAACCATATATTATTTTGAATGAATTATTCAACTTATATTTCGATTTAAATAATATTAAAATTAGTAAATAATTACTAAAAATACTTTGTTGTTACATAAAATTGTATTTAGTATAAATTGGCATATACAAAAATATAAGATCAATTTTAACATGTTATGACGGCATAGTTAATTATAATTCTTTTAATTTATGTAAATGGCATATATTAATATAAATATAATTAATTAATAAACTAATAAAAATTAAAATAAATTTATTTACCTGTGTATATATAAAATCTATAAAAATGTTTTTTATGCATAGATGTATATAACCATTCAATATACGACAACATTCATACATATAGGAATCTCACCTAAATACAATATAATTATGATATATATAAACAAGCAATAGAATAATATGCGTTAATTACAAGTCATATGAAATAATAAGACAACACCAAAATTTATTCCTTGAAGTACACCTTGCTATGATGAATATCCCTCCTTAGAACTCTTCTCAATTCGGTAGATTGCTAATCTTTGAATTGTAAACGGTTGACTATCCAATAGTTGTTGATTTGAAATTGATTTAAGATGAACTTTGATATAGCTTTGTTTATGTGTGATCGGCTAGCAAGAAGATGAAAATGAAGGCTAAAAAGTCTCAAATGCATTAGGGTTACGAGTTCTTTTATAGTGGAAGAAATAAAGAGAAAGGTGGGTCAAATCTCTTACCCATTCTCTTTGAATCTGAACCATCCATATCAAATAACCCTAGCCCACTTTTTAGCCACCCCTACCCCCTTTTGGTCGAAATTTTCAGCCCCTTCATGGGCTTAAAACACATTTTAAACCTAAATAAATATTATTAATTAAATCTAATTTAATTTCTTACCGATATCGCAGATCGATCGATATATATTTATATTTATAACTATTATAAATATACAATAATATTTATTCCTCAAGTCATATACAAAATTTTATAATTATTATAAATATTAATTTATAATAATTATAAACTAATTAAATCGTTTAGTCTAAAGAGAATTTATCATATCAATTGTGTGACTCGTTAGTGTAAATTTGATCAGCGATTAACATCGAGCTATTCGAATGTTAACGTTCACACGTCACTTAGCTATTGGTGTGACATTTTGGCCAAATTTATTTCTTACTTAGTTTCAGTAAAATCCAATTTCACTTTACTAAGCGTTACCCAGTTGTGACATTTATTTACACTAATTCTCTTCGTCAGAGCTATATTACTTTGGACTTACTGAATTTGGTAATGGCCAAAATTCCAACATTGTCCATTATTCAACTCTATAGTCCAAACACAAAGTCTTTGGTTCAATAATGACAATTATTATTAACCTAAATGCTCTGGCCAAAGACTTTAACTTTGAGTTGACTTGAGTTGACATTGATACTAACTACATATAATTGAGGAGATGAACCCATTTTTGAATAGTGTTTCACTTCTAATACTTTCACTCAACCCAACTATAATCACTCAATGGACGTCATACCATAAGTTGACTATAATGAAAGCGGAGCTTTCATAATGAAGATCCACGATGTTCTTAAGACGAGAGAACTGTGTAAATCAATCGCATTGATATTTTCTATTTCACCTTATTATATTAACTAACAGAAGACTATCGAGTGAGCCATTCCATAATTATCAAATAACTATCAGTACGTAACTCCTAGGTGCCCTCAGCAGCCATGAGTAATACACTACCCAACATTTGGAGAGCTTTACATACTGTAGTCTTAACGGATACATCGATATCCAGTACCTATACATTTTGACTAGGAACATTTATGTAACGACCCGATATTTTCAACCATTTGCATCCTCACATGTCAGACTTGAATTGTTCAAAATACCGAATTGTAATTTAAATTTGGCAAAACACAACATAAACAGGAAATAAATAGTCACAGATCACAGACACAGAGTAATAAAATGCAGCGGAAATAAAGAAATAGTAGTTCATGAAGCTATTATATAAATATACATTAGAGTTAAGCAAGATACAACAGAAGTCTCAATATGACATCAAGTACAAACAGAATCCATCACTGGACTCAACTGAATAACCGGAATCAACTGGATAACTGAAAGCGAAATAGATAGTTGGGTTTCCAAGTGAAGCTCCAACTCCAGAGGTGAGTCTCTAATGCTGTAACACTCAGTCTGACCTGAGCATAAAGCAAAATATAAAACACTCGAGTCGGGATATTCTTACTTATACAATGTAAACCAACTCAAGTGAACTGTCATATAAGGTACAAGTAACTTAAAGGATGCCTGGGACCGTCCATCCTCTAAGGATCCGTTAAACTATTTATTATGTAGTAATATTTCGCCACTATAATAATGTTTATGGTAAAATAAACTTACTTTTAAATAGCGTTAAGGGGTTGCCAATATAGCACTTAACACGTAATAATGCCAATAGTCTATACAGTACCGTAATACCTCCTGATCGGGAGGCTACCAGAGGATACTCCATAGGTACGACACAAATCAAACTCGTACAAGGCGCGCTAGGATAGGTGACACGGCACAATTAAGCAATGCCAGGGTAGATATACCAATTACGCTTCCGGGCCGATGGTAACGCATAGCCGCAGCTACTGCCCACCTCGAGCCACACCCTCAAAATCAACAAAATCTAAAGTGGCCACCAAATCAATCTCAAAGTTAGGATATAATATCGAAGGGATGTGTCCGATCAAAGGTGCTACGTCATTAGCCCGTCAATCGCTCTTGTTTTAGCCACCTTATGACAACTCACGGGAGTCGGGTCCACGTATATACTTTAAAGGAACGCCACCGCCATCCAACTTTATTCTGAAATCTCCACCGCATACGTGGTTGTTAAAGTGGTTTTCGGTATCGACAGAGAGTATGCCCACATCCGATCCCGGTCTCTTTAATAACCAACCGTTATTATAACCCATGGATATTTCTTTCAAAATTATTCACACTTTAAAACCAAAATATCGTATCCCTTTCAAAACTAAATACTATATTATTTCCTTTCAAAATCAAATCAATATATCATTTCCCATTTCAAAAACCAAAGTAATAATATAACCTTTAAATTCCAAAGACCAAATCAATATCTCATTTAAATAAAACCCAAGTTTCCAAATCATTGAATATTCCTTCAATTTATTAAACCCGAAATATTGTTTTAAATCATCTTAAACAAAACCACTTTATAAAGTCATATTCTTAAATCTTCAATTTCAATAGGTTCAATTTATATATTTAAAGACAATTCTTAATTAAATACAATTTTCAATAATTTCATTTCCAAACCCATATTACTTTCAAGTTATAACAACTCTGAAACCAAACATTTTGAAAGCATAATACTTTGAAATCCTAACAATTTAGAAATGTTATCATTTGGAATTCATAATACTGAAATCACAATACTTAGGAATCATAGCATTTTTGGAATGTAATACTTCCCACTTTAACATTTTATATAACCAAAGTATTTATATACTTACAAATTTTAACATGGTCATTTTATTATAGCCTTATAGTTAAATAAACTTTGTTACTGTAATATACAATTTAAAGCTGAAATTCTTACGTTAAGTTAAAAGTATCTTATTAGCTTACATTATTATTACAATAAAGAAACTTTATTATTTAATCATTTAAAATATGCCATTTACATTAATTACAACCTACATATCGAATGTACGTTTTAACTTACATTTATTACAATAAAGATCATTTATCATTTTAATCAATATTACACTAATTAAAACTTACATTATCAAATGTACGTTTTAATTTATATTTCTATTGCAGTAAAGAGCATTTATTAATTTAATCAATACCACACTAATTAAAACTTTACATTTCTTTCTTAATTAGGACTTTACACGTTTCTTTCATTAATTAAAACTTTACATGTTTCTTGCATTGATTAAAAACTTTACATATTTTTTCATTAATTAGGACTTTACATGTTTCTTGTATTAATTAAAAACTTACACATTTCTTTCATTAATTAAAACTTTACATGTTTCTTGCATTAATTAAAAACTTTGCATGTTCTCTCATTAATTAGGACTTTATAGGTTTCTTTCATTAATTAAAACTTTACATATTTCTTGCATTAATTAAAAACTTTACATGTTTTTTCTTTAATTAGGACTTTACATGTTTCTTGCATTAATTAAAAACTGTTTTTCATTTTCCCAATTCAAAATACATCATTTATTATACAACCATACTCATTTCAAAACTAAAGATTGATTGCAATTATCAGGTTAGATTTTAAAATTCCATATTAATCAACTTTAATTATTAAATTATTTATCACAAATAAAAAATCTTTAAATTGCTATTTAAAACCAAATAAAGATTTTTAAATGACACTTTAAACCAATTATCAGCTTATAACATTTTAACTTATAAAAACCGATATCTCTTTATATTTCAAATCTTTAAATCAAATTTTAAATTAAAATTCCATATATTCCAAAATTTCAAAATACTCAATAAATTTTAGGAAAATATTAACCATGGGCCTGTATAATATTTTCTAACCTACATCAAGTGATACAGATATGTATCATTTCAATCCGTAATTTAAAAAGAAAAATCCGAGTTCTATCGTTTCAAACCCGCAATCCCAACAAAAATAAATACAACAAAAATCAATAAAAAACCACTCGAGCCTATCATTTCAGCCCATAGTGATATTCCTTATCCTAAAGTCCGTTCGGTTATGTATCATTTCAACCCATAGTGATAGGAAACTTGCAGTGCAATAAACAGGAAATAAATATAACAATATAGCATATAATATCATAACAGATGATGTAACAAATATATAAACATCATTTAACATCATATAATCAATCACAGGCACGTATGAACATAGCACAATAACTTCTACAATTCACTTGTCATCATTTCACAATTATAAAAGTACGTTGTCTAGAGTGAAAAATCTCACCTTTTGGAAAGCTAGAATAAAAATCAAACACACATCCAAACTCCGCAAAGCACAAAAAGGCACGACAAAGCACGACTATATTTTTTGAGTGGATGAAGAGTCAGATACGAACTTGTAAACAACACAACACGTAACATATATAAGCAATGATTCAATACAAAATGATATAGGTAAAAACAATGAAAAGATATAAAATAAAATGACCAAACCTTGATAAATCAAAGCAAGGTGATCAATACATGGCTTGGTTAAGGTTTGTTATCAACTTTGGTGAAGTGTGCTTCCATGGTGGTCACGGCTAGGCTTTGGTGGTGAAGAGGAGGTGGTGTGGTCGGCAATAGGTGGAGATCAAGCCATGCTTGAAGAAGAACAACAGAAAAGAGAAAAGAAAATAGAAAAAGTAGAAGAGGAAGCCATTGAATAATTAGAGCTTTCTGTATTTTTTTCTTCACGCAAATGATAATGAGGAGTTTTGAGAATTGTTTGTGCGTGAGTTGTCAAAAGAAATACACGGCTAAAGATGGAAGAAAAAAAAGAAATGGCTAAGGGGTAAATGATAGGAAACAAAAAGGCATAAGCTAAGGATGCATATATTTTATTCTTAAATGCAAATGAATATGAGAAGTGAGAAATAAATTTTTGTACGTGAATCGATAAAGTTTCTCACGACTAATAAATGGAGTGGTTTGGAAGGCAAGCAAAGAAGTAAATGCAAGGAAATGGAAAAGGCATAATTAAGGAGAAAAGAACATACATATTTATTCTTAATTGCAAATAAAAATGAGGAGTTTAAAATGAGAAATAAATCTTCTTGTACGTGATTTGTGGAATGATTTCTCACAACTAGAAAAAAAATACACGGTAATGGTAGGTAATAAATAGATAGGTAAATAAAAGGCAAGAAATAAAGCAAATGTAACTTATGCCTAATTAAACAAAGTAACGTATGTCTAATTAATTTGTTTGCAAGCCATTAAATAAAAGAATATACATAAATAAACTCCAATAAATACAATAAAAGCCTGGACAAATAAAAATAGAAAGATAAAATAGAGATGGATATAGGAAAAATATAAAATATGTATATAATAAAAGTATAGAAATTTATTGCGTGTAAAACACTGTAATTTATCCAGTTTAAAAAGTATAAGTTTTAAATTCCCAATAAATCCATATTCTTAACTCCGCCTAGTTATTCAATCCATTTCATTATACGGTATAGTTATCATCTTTTATACCATAGTGCATTAATATCCCTATTTTATCTTAATTTCAAATAATGTAATATTTAATTCCATATGTACAATAGATCCAATTATTAGAGATTGAATTTCAATACATGAATTTGATTCAATTCCAAATCTTTTATTAAGTCCATTACTACTCTACAAACCTAGTTAACCATTCATTCCTTAATACACTCCAATTTAACAACTTCTAAACATTGTATTACATTTCACATTAATGTAACTTTTGTTTATATTTATTAAAAATTGACTTCTCATTTCAATTTAATAGACTAAATAAACATGTAATACATAATAATTATCACTGTTTACTTTTAACTGCATTTATAAGTTTACTATCTACAGACCAAAGTTACAATTACTTACAGGACCATGATCTTACTCAATTTTCATTCATTATATTATACCTCATTCATAACTTCAACATTTACATTATTTAAATTCATTGTAATCTCCTTTAATCTATCAATAATTTAGCTTAAATTACATTCTTTACCATTCAAATTAGTTATTACATCCACATTAAATAACCAATTTCTATTTCTTTTAATATTTTAATTACAAAAATCTTATTAAATCAACTATTTTTAATTATCAAAATTTACGGATTGTTACACTTTCCCCCACTCAAAACTTTTCGTCCCCGAAAGGGAAAAAGAAGGGCAAAGAAAGAATTAAGTAAACAATACATCTTATTCAAAAACACTACCTTTATAAACAAATAAATTTACAAAATTAATTAATTTGAATAAAATATACCAATTTATTTAAAAATTTCTTTAACACCATTTATACTGTATATTATTCAATTAACTTTTTTATTCTATTTACCTCTATTAATCTTTTATAACTAAAATTTAAGTGTATAACATTTATTATAACCACTCAAATTTTATTTATAAAATCTTTTTATATTGTACGTTATCCACTTACATATTCAACTTCTGAATAATTTAGGTAAGTTATATTGGAATGCAATAGAATACTATACAAATAAAACTTTTTTAATTCAATTATCTCAAGCTTAAATATTTATTCAAAATTTTGATTCTCTTTTACAATTGAAATCATCCTTTAAGATAAAATTTAAGAATCAAATTTCCGATTAACTTCTACTATGTTAGAGGTACATAAATATATATACTATATATATATATATATCAAATCAACTTTGAAATCATATACCAATATATGTATTGTAAATCACGTCATATATTTTGAATTTCAAATCAATTTAATTCTCCAAAGCAAAACTGCAGTAAAACTACAGGATATTCTCTTCACTTCGAAACTAGAAAATGAATGTCGATGATGCTGCAGTCATCACCGAAATTATTTTCAACGACAAAGAGAAGAGCACTGCCTTAAAACTTTAAAATTCTTTGAAACAATTTCTACTTGAAATACTTCAAATAATACGTCCTTTAAAATTCTAAACACAAAGTTTAAAACCATCGGAAATTAAATTCTTAATTTCTTGTTTGAATTCATTTAAATTTCCAAACTAATTTGTAGCCATGTTTTATAGTTCAAATATTTATATATGAAACAAAGCCAAATAGTTACAAGCTAGATACAAAGTTAAATATTATTTTTTAATATCCAATTAAATAATATAAAATTCAAAAAATTATACTTATATATGTAATATAATTATACAAAATTTATCCATTTACCAAGTTTGAAAATAATATGGTGTCAGTTTGTTTTGTTCAAGTGTTTTGAAGATCCTATCGATAGCGTTGATCAGACGAATCGATCGAAAACCCAAATCAACATCAACAACTCTAACAACACAATATGCGAAACATTTAAATATGGCTTTACAAAGCAAGAATAGGGGGTCAAATTTGATTAACTCAAAACAAAGAAATTTTTGATTTGAGGCTAAGTTGGAACAAAAGATAAGATGATTAACTAACCGAATAAGGAAATGGATAAAGCTTATATAAATCGCGGGCAACCTTAACCGGGTCAACCGTGACTTCAAGAATAAGATCGATGTGGAATTCTAAGGCAAATCTACGTTCGATCTCAAGAGATAGAATTTGGGACAACAAGAGATACTAGCATCTAAACCGAAGATATATAAATCTCTGGTGAATAAATGCCTATTGTAAAGGAGTTTCACCCCTTCACAAGTCATTCAGTGGAGCTACGAGATGCTCTAGAATTCAAAAGAATCCGAATAATGAGGGACAATAATGAATTTCAAAACAGAGGGAACGTTCCAAAATTCAAAGGGAACAGAGTCAAAGAGAAAGAGATTCAAGCTCGAGTGAAAGTGATTCTATTAACAATATTTACCATATATGCCAAGTTTTGCCTAGAGCCAAAGCTCTGATACCAAATATAACGACCCGATATTTTCAACCATTCGCATCCTCACATGTCGGACTTGAATTGTTCAAAATACCGAATTGTAATTTAAATTTGGCAAAACACGGCATAAACAGTAAATAAATAGTCATAGATCACAGACAAAGAGTAATAAAATGCAGCGGAAGTAAAGAGATAGTAGTTCATGAAGCTACTATATAAATATACATCAGAGTTAAGCAAGATACAACAGAAGTCTCAATATGATATCAAGTACAAACAGAATCCATCATTAGACTCAACTGAATAACCGGAATCAACTGGATAACTGAAAGCGAATTAGATAGCTGGGTTTCCAAGTGAAGCTCCAACTCTAGAGGTGAGTCTCTAATGTTGTATCACTCAGTCTGACGCAAGCGTAAAGAAAAACACAAAACACTCGAATCAGGACATACATACTTATACAACGTAACCAACTCAAGTGAACTATCATATAAGGTACAAGTAACTTAAAGGATGCTTGGGACCACCCATCCTCTAAGGATCCGTTAAACTATTTATTATGTAGTAATATTTCGCTATTATAATAATGTCTGTAGTAAAATAAACTTACTTTTAAATAGCGTTAAGGGGTTACCCATATAGCCATTAACACGTAATAGTGCCAATAGTCTATACAGTACCGTAATACCTCCTAATCGGGAGGCTACCAGAGGATACTTCATAGGTACGACACAAATCAAACTTGTACAAGGTGCGCTAGGGTAGGTGACACGGCACAACTAGGCAATGCCAGGGTAGATATACCAATCACGCTTCCGTGCCGGTGATAACGCATAGCCTCAGCTACCGCCCACCTTGAGCCACACCCTAAAAATCAAAAGTGGCCACCAATCAATCTCAAAGTCAGTATATAATATCGAAGGGATGTGTTCGATCAAAGATGCTACCGCATTAGTCTGTCAATCGCTCTTGTTTTAGCCACCTTATGCCAACTCACGGGAGTCAGGCCCACGTATACACCTCAAAGGAACGTCGCCGCCATCCTACTTCATTCTGGAATCTCCACCGCGTACATGGTTGTTAAAGTGGTTTTTGGTATCGACAGAGAGTATGCCCATATCCGATCCCGGTCTGTTTAACAACCAACCGTTATTATAACCCATGGATATTTCTTTCAAAATCATTTACACTTTAAAACCAAAATATCATATCCATTTCAAAACTAAGTACTATATTATTTCCTTTCAAAATCAAATCAATATATCATTTCCCATTTCAAAAACCAAAGTAATAATGTATCCTTTAAATTCCAAAGACCAAATCAATATCTCATTTTAATAAAACCCAAGTTTCCACATCATTGAATATTCCTTCAATTTATTAAACTCGAAATATTGTTTTAAATCATCTTAAACCAAACCACTTTATAAAGTCATATTCTTAAATCTTCAATTTCAATACGTTCAAATTTATATATTTAAAGACAATTCTTAATTAAATACAATTTTCAATAATTCCATTTCAAAGGCATATTACTTTCAAGTTATAACAACTCTGAAACCAAACACTTTGAAACCATAATACTTTGAAATCCTAACAATTTACAAATGTTATCACTTGGAATTCATACTGCTGAAATCACAATACTTAGGAATCATAGCATTTTTGGAATGTAATACTTTCCATTTTAACATTTTATATAACCTAAGTATTTATATACTTACAAATTTTAACATGTTCATTTTGTCATAGCCTTATTGTTAAATAAACTTTGTTACTGTAATATACACTTTAAAGCTGAAATTCTTATGTTAAGTTAAAAGTACCTTATTAACTTACATTATTATTACAATAAAGAAACTTTATTGTTTAATCATTTAAAATATGATATTTACATTAATTACAACTTACATATCAAATGTACGTTTAAACTTACATTTATTACAATCAAGAGCATTTATCATTTTAATCAATATTTCAATAATTAAAACTTACATTATCAAATGTACGTTTTAATTTACATTTCTATTACAGTAAAGAGCATTTATTAATTTAATCAATACCACACTAATTAAAACTTTACATATTTCTTTCATTTATTAGAACTTTACACGTTTCTTTCATTAATTAAAACTTTACATGTTTCTTGCATTAATTAAAATTTTTACATGTTCTTTCATTAATTAGGACTTTACATGTTTCTTGCATTAATTAAAAACTTACACATTTCTTTCATTAATTAAAACTTTACATGTTTCTTGCATTAATTAAAACTTTACACGTTTTCTCATTAATTAGGACTTTACACGTTTATTTCATTAATTAAAACTTACATGTTTCTTGCATTAATTAAAAACTTTACATGTTCTCTCCTTAATTAGGACTTTACATGTTCTTTCATTAATTAAAAACTGTATTTCATTTTCTCAATTTAAAATACATCATTTATTATACAACCATACTCATTTCAAAACTAAAGATTGATTGCAATTATCAGGTTAGATTTTAAAATTCCATATTATTCAACTTTAATTATTAAATTATTTATCGCAAATAAAAAATTTTAATTGCTATTTAAAACCAAATAAAGATTTTTTAATTACACTTTTAAACCAATTATCAGCTTATAACATTTTAACTTATAAAAACCGATATCTCTTTATATTTCAAATCTTTAAATCAAATTTTAAGTTAAAATTCCATATATTCCAAAATTTCAAAATACTCAATAAATTTTAGGAAAATATTACTTTAAAAACATTAACCATTGGCCTGTATAATATTTTTTAACCTACGTCAAGTGATATGGATATGTATCATTTCAATCCGTAATTTAAAAAGAAAAATCCAGGTTCTATCATTTCAAACCCGCAATCCCAAGAAAAATAAATAAACAAAAATCAATAAAAAAATCACTCGAGCCTATCATTTCGGCCCATAGTGATATTTCTTATCCTAAAGTCCGTTCGGGTATGTATCATTTCAACCTATAGTGATAGGAAATTTGCAGTGTGATAAACAGGAAATAAATATAACAATATAGCATATAATATCATAACAGATGATGTAACAAATATGTAAACATCATTTAATATCATATAATTAATCACAGGCATGTATGAATATGGCATAATAATTTCTACAATTCACTTGTCATCATTTCACAATTATAAAAGTACGTTGTCTAGAGTGAAAAATCTCACCTTTTGAAAGCTAGAATCAAAATCAAACACACGTCCAAACTCCGCAAAGCACGAAAAGGCACGACAAAGCACGACTATATTTTTTGAGTGGATGAAGAGTCAGATCCGAACTTGTAAACAACATAATACATAACATATATAAGCAATGGTTCAATACAAAATAATATAGATAAAAACAATGAAAAGATAGAAAATAAAATGACCTAACATTGATAAATCAAAGCAAGGTGATCAATACATGGCTTGGTTAAGGTTTGTTATCAACTTCGATGATGTATGCTTTCATGGTGGTCACGGCTAGGCTTTGGTGGTGAGGAGGAGGTGGTGTAGTCGGCAATAAGTGGAGACCAAGCCATGCTTGAAGAAGAACAAAAGAAAAGAGAAAAGAAAATAGAAAAAGAAGAAGAGGAAGTTATTGAATAATTAGAGTTTGCTGTATTTTTTTCTTCACACAAATGATAATGAGAAGTTTTGAGAATTGTTTATGCGTAAGTTATCAAAAGAAATACATGGCTAAAGATGGAAGAAAAAAAACAGCTAAGGAGCAGTAAATGATAGGAAACAAAAAGGCATTAGCTATGGAGCAAATGAATATGAGAAGTGGGAAATAAATTTTTGTACATGAATTGATAAAGTTTCTCATGGCTAATAGATGGAGAGGTTTGGAAGGTAAGCAAAGAAGTAAATGCTAGGAAATGGAAAAGGCATATTTAAAGAGAAAGTAACATATATATTTATTCTTAATTTCAAATGAAAATGAGGAGTTTGAAATGAGAAATAAATCTTTTGTATGTGATTTGTGGAATGATTTCTCACAGCTAGAAAAAAAATATGGTAGGTAATTAAATAATAGGTAAATAAAAGGTAACAAATAAAGCAAATGTAACCTCTGTCTAATTAAAAAAAGTAACATATGTCTAATTAATTAGTTTCCAAGCCATTAAATAAAAGAATATACACAAATAAACTCCAATAAATACAATAAAAGCCTAGACAAATAAAAATAGAAAGATAAAATAGAGATGGATATAGGAAAAATATAAAATATGTATATAATAAAAGTACAGAAATTTATTGCGTGTAAAACACTGTAATTTATCCAGTTTAAAAAGTATGAGTTTTAAATTCCCAATAAATCTATATTCTTAACTCCATCTAGTTATTCAATCCATTTCATTATACGGTATAATTATCATGGTTTACACCAGTGCATTAATATTCCTATTTTATCTTAATTTCAAATAATGTAATATTTAATTCCATTTACTACAATAGATCCAATTAATAGAGATTGAATTTCAATACATGAATTTGATTCAATTCCAAATCTTTTATTAAGTCCATACTACTCTACAAACCTAGTTAACCATTCATTCCTTAATATACTCCAATTTAACAACTTCTAAACATTGTATTACATTTCACATTAATGTAACTTTTGTTTATATTTATTAAAAATTGACTTCTCATTTCAATTTAATAGACTAAATAAACATGTAAGACATAATAATTATCACTGTTTACTTTTAACTGCATTTATAAGTTTACTATCTACAAACCAAAGTTACAATTACTTACAGGACCATGATCTTACTCAATTTCCATTCATTATATTATACCTCATTCATAACTTCAACATTTACATTATTTCAATTTATTGCAATCTCCTTCAATCTGTCAATAATTTAACTTAAATTACATTCTTTACCATTCAAATTAGTTATTACATCCACATTAAATAACCAATTTCTATTTCTTTTAATATTTTAATTACAAAAATCTTATTAAATCAAATATTTTTAATTATCAAAATTTACGGATTGTTACAATTTAAAATAGTATATTTCTTTTCATTGTGACAAATTACTCTTGGTTACAATTCTTTGTAACTACTATCACAAAATGTACCATTAAGGGTGAGTAATATTCGATTAGAACCGAATTAACCGACCAAACCGGTTCATTTTGGTCGGTTCGACTCGATTGTGAAATTATATCGATTTGAATTCGGTTTGTAAAATAATTATACTTTGGTTATTGGTTTAACCAAATTAACTGAACTTTTATTATATTATCCAAACTCATGGCATTGTTACACTCTTAACAATCGGTTTGGTAATAAAAACCAAACCTTATCTATTAAAAGTATATTAATTTTTCTTATAAACTTAAAATAAATACTCAAAATAGTTTATACAAACATAAATTTAAGTTTTCCATTAACTAAATCCATCATTTGAATAACAACATATGGTAAATTCTCTTATTTACCTTTTTAGTTCGATTAAATCGGTTATTGACCAAATTAACCAAAATTAATCCGGCTCGGTTCGGTCTTGATTTTTTTCGGTTTCAATTCAGTTTAACATTTTTTACATCAAAACTAATCGAACCAACCGAACGCTCACCCATATATACCATTTATGGATTTTCTATTAAATATACTTTTAATTAAATTAATTAATCAATATAACACATTACATCAAGTATGTAAAAGAAAGAAAACCCATTTTATTTTAAACAATATTGGTTATTGAGTTGGATATATTTAACAAATTACATAATTATTCTTACGACATACTTCTAATTCTATCCGGCAAAACTAATGTGAAGGAAATAAATAATACAATAATTTAGTTCTCCTTTTACCTTTTATTTTTAGTTTGCTACCTCATTTTTTCAATCAAGCCCAAAGAAGTTACAATTTGATCTTTTTATTACAAATACAATCTCTTTATCACCTTAATAATTCCATCAATCATTAATAATCATTAATAAATATATCAACAGATTGAGTTAAATGACTGTCCATTTAAATTACAAAATAATTGAATTTAATAATTATTCATCTATATTGATTTATTGACATTATTAATGTCAAATAAAATTTGTTTTCATCTATTTTAATTAGACAAACATTATCCAATGTTGGATACGAATATTTTATTTTACTTAAATTTAGTTATTACAACGTCGCAGAAAGGAAGGTCGGTACATCTTCTCTCCTTTTTTCTTCTTTCTCAACTTTCCACTCTATCTTTTTCTTCATCCTCTTCTTCTCCTTTTCCCCATCCATTAATTTATTTCATTTTGCATATCTAACATATGCTACATTAATCCTTCATATTGAGCATCGTAATCATTTTATTCTTTACTCTTTGCTTTTCCAATGCCCGCATAACACCATTACCAAGTAATGTAGTGGAACTGTGATTTTCAAAATGCATCAGGGACATCTAAATAACCCATACTTGAGTCAACATTCCTTCTTCTTAGAGAAAACTGAAAGGCGATGTGTTGCCTTTTAATTCTGCTCCATTTGTTTTCCTCCTAAAGGTAGAAGATTAAAAGAAACACTGATATTTACTTGTACATTCACTTAATGAGTCTTTTCAAGTATAAATTTTTATATTATAGTTAACTACGATAATTGTTTTTTTTTTTTTTTTGAATGGTACTTTATATACAACAAATCATTGGAACAACATATCCGCATGTCAATAAACGTTCGAAAGCAAGTTTCGAACTTGTGACCTCTTGCACCAAAGCCGAATCAGTTAACCACTTGGACAATGGTGCTTGTCAACAACGATAATTGTTGTTAATACAAACATACTAAAGTATCATTGGCCCCGCATTGTTATCTAATGATCAACACCACCGTTATGTCAATTCATTTTCGGCATGCCTTGTTCATGCATCTCCATTTGGTACGCCAAAAATGAAATGAAATAATGTCAGTGTTGATCAATAGGAAAGAAAGCAGGGCCATAGATGTCAATTTGGTAACTTTCTAGTACCAACAATTTACATAGTTCACTATAAGATAACAAACATCTAATAATAAAGATATTTCAACTTGACAAGGCTCACGAAGCATATGTAAGGAAAATAAATGAGTTACCTTCAACGTTCGACACGTCTACAATAACCTGAAGGAAGAAGGCAAATGGAGAAAAATGAACAAGCAACGCCAGTTTCCTATTTGCTTCGAGAAAAACGAATGTTGATTCATGTACAGATGATTCTAATATTCTAGTAGTAGTTAAAGGTTATAATGCTACTCCATTCTACAATAATTGTCAGAGAGAATTTCCATTCTCACAACACTAATATAAAGTAGTCGTATTGTTGTATGTTTACACAACTATGAACCAAGATGTTAATTTTTTGTTAAAATGTCGTTTAAAGTGGTAATTGTGTCATTGAATGCTTATACAATTAGAAGGAAGCAGATTAATTGTTTTATATGCCTAAGAGGATTTTATTTACTTCTAACAAAGTAAATCCAAAACGTGAAAACATAAAAAAGTACGAAGGTATACATAAATAATTTACGTGGTTTGGATGTTAAGAAATACTACGTTCGCCCCTTAAATCAATCACACTTTTTATATGCTTTTGAGTACAAGTACAAACTTTAATAAGGATTTTGTTTACATTATTTTGAGTAATAATTCCCTATATTCCAAAAAGTTCCCTTTCTTCTGCTATATCCTTTCCATTAATAGATTAAATAATGTCACATGGATTACTGACTCCATTCCTTATACTTGATTGTTGCTATTGGATTCTACAACGTGTGTCCTACATTGGTGTTGTTGTGATTGTGTGTTATGGACTGATGACTGAATTTAGGTGGGATAACTTGATTTAAGCGAGATAATTTCGTTTTGGCGGAAACTTGATTTAGACGGGATAATTTGATTTTGGAAGGTTGATATTGCCATGATGCCATCGAATGCTTATCATCTGTCTAATGTTCATGTTGTTCATTGATGCATTATGGTTAGCCTTGATAATGGGATGATGGTTGATTGCATTACGTTGTATTGACAGTACAATTTTGTTGGTGCGAAATGAATTTTGGGCGTGCATTATTCTTTTGGAGTACTTCAATGGCATGCTTGCAGCGAACTTTGGTTGTGCAATCCAAGAGGTACTGCACTAGTTGGTACCTTGTAGTCTTCAGGTGTGTGATAACATGGTATTACATTCATGGTTTTCTAGATGTTGTATCTGCAACATGTGTAGTTTTGGTTTAATATAGCTTTGGGATAGGTTCTTTCTGTACTGTGCCGATCACACATGTTTAGGACTCTATATACCTATAGCCTATGTCGAACTGGTGGCATAGTTGTGATGTTCCTTTGCTTTACCCTATTAGTGAAAGCAAATCCTCTGTACCAAACTCACAAGTTCCCTCTATGTCCAACCAATCAGATATATCGATTTTCAGCCATTTTGCAATTAAACCCTCAACAGCATGAGAGAGAAAGAGGGTTTAATTGCAAAATGGCTGAAAATTGTTGTCCCCGATAGGTTGGAGACAGAGGGCGTATGGTAGTTTGGTACAGAAGATTTGGTCTCATTTTTAGTAGTCTAGTCAACCGTTTTAACATTAAATGCACTTTGCTTGTGCCATACCATGATTACTCTTGAAGTCAGTTGGTTGTCATTTATACCGTTAGTATTCTGTGAAATCTGCTTCCTATAATTCCAAGAATTCCCTTTGTCATAATTATTCTTCAATGGTGAAGATTTTGTACCGTTTTAATCCCAACGGTTGAGATATCTTCCCTTTTCCTATATATATTTACATTCCTCCCTACCTTTCACACTTCTGCTACTTACAAAGACAATCGCTTTTTGGTATTCTACTATCCCATTTTTGTTTCTTTGACTTTTGAAAAGAACTCTACAAGTATTTCTTCCTTTCTTTTTCCACTTGAATTTGCTTATAAAACTGAGGTTGATGAATCTAGAAGAAAAGGAGGGCTGCCATTGTTATTTGTTTAAGTTTTTCTTATGTTTTATGAAGTAGAAATAAAGAGAACATATTCTCTTTTGATGTAGAGAATTATGTTAATGGATTTAGGTGTGGTTTAGTAACTAAGCCCTTTAGCACTTGAAAATGTACTTCCATCTAAGTATAAATTTACAAAATATTTTTAATTTGTTTTAAAAAAAAGTAAATATAATTTTCACATTATAACCCATAAAAATTATTTCAAAT
Source organism: Allium cepa (assembly GCA_030765085.1). Lineage (NCBI taxonomy): Eukaryota > Viridiplantae > Streptophyta > Magnoliopsida > Asparagales > Amaryllidaceae > Allium > Allium cepa. The sequence goes on along the minus strand of CM060940.1, from coordinate 133,967,014 downwards.
AATATTTGGCTTAGACAATGTTTTGAAAAATCGTTTTTCCAATTGTAGACAAAGAAAACGTTTTTATTCACTACCTATTCATTTGAAAATAAATTGCATACATTTTTATGTTTTCCACTCATCTGTCTTAATTTAATCCCTTTAAAACCTACATCAAACATTAAACAATATTTATCTCGTATTATTCAAATTTAAACAATGAAAACGCATTATATTCAAATCTTGCTTATTATGCAAATTAAAATGTACGTCGTTAATTTTAACCCATTATAATTCAGCTTAACTATTCTAAAATTAAAGGTTTAAATGTTATTATAAACATATATTAAGAATTTTCAAATCAGCACAATTCTTTAGTTTTATTTCAAATAAAGTATTCGCTAATTTACATTTTCTAAAACTCAATATCAATATAATTCCATTCCATTTTAACTTATTAATAAAATATTTCTTCCTTTTATCAATATAAAACATTGTATTAAAACAAATGAATTTTTGTAAACATATATTTCATTTAAGTTTGGGTATAGCTTCGTAAGAGGTCATTACACAAATGCTAACAAAATGTTTTGAACTCTCAAACATGCCACGTGGCAATCGTTGCTTATAAACCATTAGTAATCACCTATCAAAACTCAAGTAAAGACGTATCTCCCATCTACTGTCCATTTTAAATATGTGTCATTCGACAAGCTTAGTACAGTCTCAAGGGCAATCCAAGTCATTGATACATGTGACTAACTTCTGATTTAAGATTGCATCACGTGTCTTTATATGGAACCTTCAATTTTCCAAATCATTGATCCACACCAACATTGCACTACTATTAATAAAGTACCTACATCCCCATGGGGCATAATGAGAAGAGATAAGTGAAGATAGGTTGAAACAACTTTAACATAAATTAGATTTTACTATTGATGTTGTAATTCTATTTTGGAGCTTCGTAAAAACTCAAACATAGTTAATCGTTATTTTTCATCTTCTATAACTTGATATTTTATGAATAAAATAACGTAGGAGTGGATATAGAGAGCTTTTTCAAATCACTATAAAATTGTTTGTCTATGGTATGGTTCATTATACAATTGAATCGCCTAAAATAGCAGCACTTTTATAACCACAATACGAAAAAATGATGCTAAATGGAATGGTACAACAAGTTACCCTTAGTAAGATAATAGGAATCCTTTAATAATAAATAATTGTACTTCGTCCTTTGCATAATAAGAGTGAGTTATGCCCTGAAAAATTATAAGTAGGTGACAACCTTCTAATGGCTAACTTTGTATGCACCAGCCTATGTATTACAAATGAAATGAAATGCACAAAAGAATTAGCTACTCTATTATACTTTTTTACTTCATCTTCTTCTTATCTAAATCCTTCTCTTCTTCCTACATTCATGCATCACATTTTTCTCCTTTAAAAAGTCTTCTATAGAGACAAGCACCATCGTCCCAATGGTTAAGTGATTCGACTTTGGTACGAGAGCTTACAAGTTCGAAACTTGCGTAGAGTGATTCGAACATATATTGACATGTGATTTGTGTTGTATTATCCCAGTGACATGTTGTATCTAAGTACCATTTCAAAAAGTCTTCTATAGAACATGTTAGTTCCGTAACATTGGTGCTTTCTCTTTTGTTCTCCCCTTCCCTTCATCTTCTTCTATTCCATTCGATTTAGCCAAACTAAAAATATTTTACATTTTATGTCCGGAATATTCATTACGTTTTAAAATGAAATATGAATATATGATTAAAGTGCCATTATCTTGTATTACCGTGTTTTGCAATAGTAGTTGTCTCAGTGACATGTTGTATCTAAATATCATTTCAAAAAAAAGAGTCTTCTATATAACATGTTAGTTCCGTAACATTGGTGCTTTCACTTTTGTTCTCCCCTTCCCTTCATCTTCTAGTTACTCATCTTCTTCTATTTAAACAAGATTCCTTCCTTTCGTCTTTCATTCCGTTAGATTCTAATCATTTGCTTTCACTAGTGATCATCATGTTTGAAATGGTATCAAAGCTCGTCTCAGATAGAAGTGAATGCTTAATTGGTTCAGTTGGTTCGATGATGAAAATTGTTAGACCAAAATAAAACCGATAAAAATGAAAATCAAATCAAACCGACCAAATTAAGTTTGGTTGATTTGGTTGGTTATTCGATGTAGCCAAACTCTGAAATTACAAGTGAGGAAGTGATTATGCACTCGTTGCTACTAAGCATGTCTCATTCACTGATCAAGTTGTAGATGTTAGTTATTTAAAATTCTATAATCATTTTATTACTTTTTATGAATTATCCCAATCCATTAGCTAATGTGAATCGCATTAGCCTAAACTTTGGTGGTTAGTGCAGCTTTATTAAATTGTTTTTGCAAGGATGAAATTACGAAAGATACTAATAAAATACTTATGGAAATGACAAAAGAGGGTTGATATTAGATGAGTTTCACTTTGGTGTGGCTGTGTTGAAATCTGGTCAATTGGTGAATGAATGTGATATTTATGTCTCTTATAATATGTTCGCCATGGAAATTATTTTGGGCATTAATGATTCTTACATACTTTGCAAGGCTACTAAAAATAAATAAGTTATTACCATAAAGGGCTATAAGTTTCTTTCTATCTATTATTGAAAACGTAGGTGAAGTGGAAGGATATTGGCATCATGCTTTATGTTAAGGTTTGGTAAAAAGAGAGTATTCATCTTTGATTCAGGTGGTGTTACTTATGGTATATTCTCTTCTGCTAAAAAGGAACAAAGTTATTTGTGTTTCTCAGAATGTTGCTAATTACATAAAACGTAGATGTGGAGATGGTTTCTCAAATGGACCTACAAGTATCAATTTTATGTCAATCCATGATCTATGTAAAAATGTCAAAGCTCTTTGTGAAACCTTCAAAGACATTGATGCTTCTATCCGTTATAAGATAATATGTTGTACAATGATATGTTTACAATACCTTGATAATGACATACTAAGAAATTACTCAAGTTATTGAGTGGAAAAGGTTGGAGTTGGAACATTTTGAATACTCCATACTGGACTATTGGATTGTCTCGACCTATAACTAGAAACAAAGACAATGGATGTACAAATTATCATTAGAGACATGGTATACCACTAAGAAATTGATAAATGAGAAGTAGTAGCGCTATCATTGTTAACAACACAAAGGGATATATTTTACGAACAATCATCCATTCCATGTTACTAAGGTACATAAATTACCGTTGTAAATTATCCACCTTAAGATCTCGAGGACAGGTCGATTTCGAAAGAGAAGTAATGATATGGTTCATTATACAAGTGAATCGCATACAACACCACATTCTAGACCATAATATGAAAACATGATGCTAAATGGAATGGTACAAAATGTTATTCTTAGCAAGATAATAGGAATCCTTTAATGATAAATAATTGTAGTTTGTCTTTTGCATAACAAGAATTAAAAATTATAGCGACGTCGCAGCCTTCTTATGGCTAATTTTGTATGCACCGGCTTAATGAAATTAAATGTAGAAAAGATTTTGCTAGTCGTTCTATTTGCTCACATCTTCTCCATATCTAAAATCTCTCTTCTTTCTCTGTTATTGCATTATATCTTCTCTCTTGTAAAAAGTTTATGTGCAAAACATATTAGTTCCACATCAGTCTTTACTTTATGATATTGTCTTCGCCAATATACTCGATATTTCCATTTCACATTGAGTGCTACCGTACAGGCTTTCGACTTTGAATTACTGTAGCGTGAAAAATGCACTAAGAATAACTAAATTGTGAGTTGAAGCGGTCAACAATAACACATATTGAAGTTGTTCTTGCTGTAACAACACATGTATCAATATGGTCGATGTCATGATGCAACCAACTTTGCTTTGTATTTGTTGACAAGGACACCGACGATAAAATAAAAAATCCATTTGCTACTTATTGATTTTGGATAGGGGTAGAACATTCAAAATCCTAGTATGAGTTGACATAATAGAGTACAAATGCATCTTTTCAAAAACTTGTCTCACGAGGAGAGGCTGATACTACTTTATATGTTTTTAATCCCTATTTTCTCTATCATTCAACTTAGTATGACGTGTAATTTAATTTGTATCATCTTCTACCAAGTACGATAGAAACCCAAATTCCTAGGATTTTCCTATCCTATATCTCTTACATTTACCGAGTTTTATATTTTTATCTGTTTCAACCGATGCTTAATGAATTCTTTTGAAGCACATGAAACAACATACATCAATTCTACCCAGTACATTTCTCGATCCTATTATCTTCATTTTTACATGTATACTAAATAAATTCAGCATCCAACTCAAGAAGAAAGTATCTTGGCACATACCGATAAATACACGCTTTTAAAATGTATGTGTGTTTTATTTTCCTTTCATTGTGCAGTGTGTTGTTGGAACTGAAATTTGGTGCCACACAATACTTTTTGGTGTCAATAGCTATAGCTGTTATTCTTGGCGTTTAAAATCATATTTTTACGTGTTATTACTATTAAGGGTTTTTCAATCCCCATAAATTTCTCCCGCGTTATTACTAAATAATTACAACAGGTTTGAGGTTACACCTGATGATGGAAGTGAAGAATAATAAAGTGCAAAGGATACTAAGGGCTGCGGAGGGAAGTCCAACAACTAAACGTTAATGGGCATCTTGCCTTGGACACCCATTTAGTGGGTGTCTAAGGTTTAGGCGCCTAGTCCAAGATTTAAATGTTTATTCAATGGCCGTCCAAGATTTAAGTATATTAAATTATACATTTCAAACTATCGTTTAATGGGCATCTATTCTTTGGTGTTCATTAAATAGACGTCTGGAACTGAACGACTATTAAATGGACGTCCAGCTTCAGTTTTCTAAATTGAAAATTGAAGGTTCGGCTGAATCTTCAGCCTAAACTTATTTGTTGAAGAGCTATCCCTGAAAATTCATTTCTAAACATATTTTTGGAGTTTCTTTAATTACAATATATTCCTGTAAGTGTAGAAGATAAAAAAAACCATCAGTGTGACTTTTCGTTTATTTTTGGAGAAAATACACTATTATATTTCTAGTTGTGCATTCATTCATTTAATCCATTTCGTTTGATTCATAAAAAAAAAAGCAAGAATGAGGTGGTTATATGTTAATGGTGCGTTTGTTTAAGACAAGAAATGAACACGTGGAAGAGGCACGAAAGGAGAACGTTTCGCGAAAGTGGAATGCGTTCTTGTGTTACGAAATTGATATTTTGAAAGGAATATTAATAATTTTGTAATTACTAATGATATTGTTAACCGTTTTGTATTATTTTAAAGAAGATGTATTTTGAGAATATAACTAAATATAAAATTTTGATAATTCAACTACAAAATTGGTACAAATACATTTAAACTAGTATAATATTTTTGAATTACAGATAAAACAACGATACAAGTGCGGCTATAAAATACAAAATACTAACGTAGTCCAGCATCAACTAGTTCATTTCGTATGTTATCTCGAATGTTTGCCATGAAATTTGTTGAATTTCTTTCAGCTGGTTCACGGTTGTTATTCCCAACGTTTGAATATTATAACGCTCTTGTAGAAATTCTTCTGAAACAAGATCGAGATCGTCGTCATATACCATAAATTTTTAGTGTCTTAAACATAACGAAAAAATTTAGCATCGTGTGTGGTTCCTTCCCACTACGCCTTTACAAACGTAAATGTTAAATCAAACGTGCATACAGCTATAATATTCTACATAGCAAATCATGTAGGTTCATCGTATCATTGCATCTCCGCAGCAAGCACATGTGCAACAACATATATACCATCAATAGCCCCAATACAATTTTTAAAGAATGAGAAATATCGATTTGATATCATAATTTATTCGGGACGCTATTAAATTCAAGGTCTACCAGCTTAGTAGTATCCTTAGACATTAACGGAACAAATTTCAAAACTTCATGAAAATAAACACAAACCGTGCAATTCAATCGTTGAAATCTTTCAGCAATCTATCGTGCAGGAAGAGCCAAAGCAATTGTATTCAAAAAAATGGCTATAATTTTCCTAACGCAAACATCGAGCATTTCCTTCAATCGTATCATTCTGACCGCTCGCATAATGTTAGAAAACAAAATCTATTCATTTGGAAGTTTCATTGACAGTGTTTTGCATGAATGCACATTGTATCATTAACCCGGTGAATTTCTTTGTATTTAGACGTGTGAATTTGGTCGATTGAATCTTTTTGTAGCGTTCTAATTCTCATAATAGCTTGTATATCAACCGAATCTTCGACATCATAATCTAAGTTATAACCTTCGTCGAATGGTTCGGCCATTGATGTGGAATTAAAAAAGATGAAGTGGAGAAGATAGATGAAGTGGAGAAGAGAAGAGGTAATTTATAGGGTTAGGCGGACTCTTACAAAATTAACGGTTGATGTCTGACGTCAGCAATCGTTAATATTACCCCGTTTACTCAAACTGGTCATTACAACAGGACCCACACATGATGCATTAGATGCGTCTGACTTGACGCGAACATGAGCTAGGCAAATAAAAGTTGGTGAATACACCCTAAATGCCTAAATGCAAGCATGATTTGTAAATGAATTCATTTAGGACGTTAAACAGCGAATAACATAGGATGTGATGTGTAAACAATTTTTGTGATAACATTAGTGGTTCATTCACCAAACCGACCGTTAGACAGATTTGTCTAATGCAGGAGCTTAATCAAATTAGTCTGAAACCAAAAAAACAAAGTCTACTATCTCACGCAACTTTTACTTGTTGTATATCTGCGCAATTTCCTCCGTGTCTTTCACCTCTCAAACTCCTCTTTAAAATAAACACACTTACACAAATCACCCAATTAACTCATCACAAACTCTACCAGCTAAACTCAGATCACAAACCTAACCGATCGTTGTCTTCATCTTCCAGTTTAGGAGATAACCAGTCACCTGCAGCAGCGTCGTAGAAATTGCAACCACCTCCTCACTTCCTCACGTACTGTCACCACACTGTCACAGAAATTGCGACCACCTCCTCACTTTCTCAGGCCTACGACCTGTTGAATTTCAAGTGGGTGCAATCAATCATCGTCTTTGTCGTCAAGTTAAGGCGACCACCCACCTCTTTAGCTTTTGACGCTAGAAAAAAATTGATTTTTTATTGGAGTTGATACTGTAGGCTTTAAGATGTGCATTTAGTTTGGCAGATTTCCAATTTTCAAGTGGACGGCTTCAATGATAGCAACCTCCCATACAATGTCATAATTAAATCTATTAAACTTAGGTTTCTTCTATGAATGATTACTGACCGTTAAAGAGCAAGTATGGCCGAAATTATATGGATATTTAAGTTTAGGCAAACACAACAATAAGGTCAAAGTACATAGATTGTTAATGTCAATACAATTGCAATATTGTTCATCGGATATAATTGTATGTAAAGTGCAAGATTACTGTGTACAAAATCAGTTGATGATTAAAATGTTAAAGCAGCGGTATACTTCATTAGGGCGCAAACAGCCGATATTTGGTTACAATGATTACAATCTACAAAAATAAACGATGCAAGTGGCACAAGTAAACAGCAATCAAGCATCCACTTCTCCAGTTACCCACTATTTATTGTCAATTCAAATTGAAAGGGTGTCAAAATCAAAACTCCCTATAAAAAAATTCAGCAGAGTGATTTGCAAATATGAATTCTATGTGGTTTTGAATTTTTATTAAGGGCTAAATTTTTCATCTTTAACTGAAGTTGTATTTTATATTATTAAGTGCTCAACTAAAACCCTTTAACAATGTTTCCTTTAGGATGGTCTTATTATTTAATACACATAACATGAATTTGGGGAACCATATTGCCTATGCATGTTGTTACTTGTGTTTTTTAGCTCATTCATTGAGTCATCGCCGATATATGTGACAGATTGATAACCAAAAACTTATATTTACTAGGAATGTTTGTGAATTTATATATCACATGCTAGAACTTTAAAGTGATTTCTCACTAAAATTGCCAATTGATTGCAAACATAGAGCTTTTTCAGTGGTAAATATATTTGTTCATGACTACTAGATACTTTCGCTAAATATTAATAATGTACACTAACTTATTTTCCCAACTATAGGTTTTTCCAATATTATTATTGTACTTTAAATCTCTCTTACCCTTGCGGCGGAGCTGAAAAGAAAAAACCTCGCTAAACTAAATATTTGTACAATTTTGACCATCAATGCCAACAATGTTTAGTTATTCTATGGGTATGTTCGGTTTTAAAAAAACAAAAAAACAAAAAAAATATGATTGAAGTGTCATGATTTGTTATCCTAGGCCATGTTTGCATCTCTATTTCATTATGTAGAAGCTAGTTGGATTATGTGGGAAAAATGATTATCGAATAATCCATTGAGGTTATTTTTATTTTGGTGTTGATAAAATATTTGACTATGATTTCGTTGGTTTCAACATTTCAAAGTTGCTGTGTAAGGCTATTGACTGACCTAATGAAGTATTTTATGAACATAAGATAACCTAGCAAGATACACCACAATTGAATAAGACCAATTTACCATGGATACGAGGAGAAGCATTGTGTTATATTATTACATGCATCTAAAAATATAATTGAAACCAAAAGGCAAAAAATGTCATATGTTTGGTATTAGGGAAAAGTCCAAATAACGACAATATTGATAACTCATGTGAATCCTTCATAGCATTGTGGAAATCTGTAGGATATACAATCTATGAATTACTAGTACCTTATTATGATCAATATATTATTCATAAGCATATGAATACGAAGTAAAAATAGTAATAGAACACAGAATGAAAATGGATATCGTAATGGATATTCAATAAACCCATGCAAGTTGATTATAAAACAAAAAAATGGAAAGGTATAGATGGATATGAAGATACATTACATAAATGATTATCAAAGATGGGAACAACTGCCTTTTTTTAACTGCATTTGAATTCAAAGCATGGATAGAGTAAATAGGGCTGCTACCTTGCGTAAATGATCATCAAAGATTGGGACGACTGCCTATTTTGGTGCTTTACGACTGCCTATTTTGGTGCTTTTTGATATATAATGATAAAAGATTTATGCATATTCACATATTGAATTAGTAAAGAAAAGCTATGACTGAAGATTAAATTTAAGGAACAGAACAATTAATTCAAAGCAAAAATATAATTAAAAGACAACACAAGTCTAGTCCCTGAATCATCAAATGACAAAAGAAAACTAGTTTCCAAGTTGGTGGTGGATCAGATGATAATTTATTACCTGAAATATCAGTAATTTATGTAATTTCTAAAAGAATGCTATGTTGTATATGTAGCATGCCTAATCGCAAGGCTCGGGCTATGCCAAAACTTATGTCAAGCTTTCACCGCTTGTGTCAAATTTATTTCAGCAAATTTGATTGGCTGAGTAAACATCCACAAAAAATTCAAATTTCATTAAGAATATAGAATCTTTTGTTTTTTAGTTTATATGAGTTGTTCCTTGGGAATCGCTATTTGAATTCTTAGACTACTTGAGTTGTTCTGTATATCGTGTCTATTTATGCTTTCGATTTTCTTCAATTTGTTTGCTTGTGTTAGAATCATTCAACATAAAATAACATGTATGTACAAACTATACTTTTGATTTTAACTTATGATTCCGTAACATATATGGTTAATGAGACCATCATAGCTAATGGTGGGTGGGTGTCCACACAGACCGGAGTACAGACAAATATCATTTTCAACACTTAGTCGTTAAGTGTAGGTCTATCAACGAACTCTTACGCATACAGATAGTGTCATATCCGCATCCGCATCCGAAATCATTATCAGATATCGAATATCCGCATCCACGGTTACGGACTTAAAGTGTTAAAAAATTCAATCCCATTGATTATATAGTGTTAAAAATAAACAATTATGACGATGGTAAATAGTTTTGGGCAGTTAATATGCGTCAAGTGCATATAATATAAACTACTAACTTAATAAAGATATATATATATATATATATATATATATATATAAATTGAACGGAATTTTCGGATGTGGATGTTTTCTTATTCGCATCTGTTTTTCCCAATTTCGGATGTTCTTTGTTGTGCAGTATCTTCGATATTTCAATTTTCGTTTCTAATAATGCAAATTATTTTTTGTAGAACATGTTATCATTGTATATTTACTTGAAGTTGATGATAAATTAAAATAAATAATATTTTGTTTTTCGAAAATATATAACTAAACGATCGGTATTTCCATCGTTGTACGGTTGTACTAGTTACAAGATAAGATTAGAAGGAACGACTACTTCAAGCTGTGAATAATGCTAATAGCAATGCTACACAAGCGATTGAAGGAGGCATTCCTTTTCGTCATGACATTCGCATGCTCGGCGCCTTCCTTGCACCCATCCTGACAAGTCTTCACGTACCCCATCGCGGTCTGTATCCATGTCACCGCATCATCTAACGCTCCTCCATGGTTCAGATTATCATCCAACGCGGCAGTGGCATCATCCAGCTCTGCAAGCGCCAGCTCGTAGTCTTCGACGCAGTCCGTCAGGCACTGCTGCGTGTTGGGCTCCGCCTCCGTCTGGTCCAGAAGCCCCGTCACGTACCCCGTCGTCTCTGTTCCGTTCTGCTGGGCCAGCCGTAGGGCGATGGCCGCGAGCTGCTTGGGCTCCGCCTCGTGAGCCATGGGCTCGTTCATCAGGGCCGCTATGCATTCCTCTTTGTGTTGTGTCAGGTCGCAGGTGTGTTTTATCAGGTCGATGCTTGCTGGAGACTGCTGAATTTCATGGCTCAAGCGAGGGGCAGAGGCCGGTGATATGGAGGCGGATGAGAAGGCAAGGGTATAAAAGATCAGGAGGGATAAAATGGGAATGAAATTTTTTGTCATTTTTTTTTAATTAAGAAAGGTATGAATGGTTGAGGTAATGAGATTTAAAAGAAGAAGAAATTTTGCTATTTTTGGTGTGATGTGTTTTTGGTGGTTTCAAAAACATGTGGATATGAGGTTTATGCGGAGGCAATCATATTGCTATGTGATTCAAACATACAAAATGAATACTTGACAATACAAATAAAGTTTGTACAAAATCATCAGGCGATGCATGTACGACTCAGCTTAAAAAAACTCAGCTATGAAAGAATTATTCAGACACTGTTATTTTAAGAAGAAATTTCCTATTGAACATTGAAAAATGTGGCCTACAGAGAGAACAAATAAACCATGCAAATACCTGAGCAAACCTTCAAAATTGAAACTAAAACGGTGCTCCTGTAGGATATAACTGAACCCATGCAAACTCTGGCTTGTAGCTCACGCTCGATTGGCAGGATGATAAACAGGTGTATACAGCAATTGTCCCCCAATCAAGTGAATTTGGATCATTTTTTACTTGAAAGAAAGAAAGAAGTTGAGGCATTACCTGAATGAGAAAAATGTCAGCTTTCAGTCATCAGTTTGTCATAACTAAACAAAAATGGTACCTCTATCTAAACTCGGTCACATTTATAATTAAAGAAAAAAGATGCATGCCCACTTTTTAGTATTAACACCCCCCCCCCCCCCCGTTTGTGGGAACAAGTTTTATTTAAATATTTATCTTTCTCTACCATTAATTAAATAAAGATTTGTAGCTACAAGTAGCGATGTTAAAAAAATGCTAAAAAGGGGTACTATTGAACCTTTTAAATTTTGCATTTACAACTTTTGCCAGTGAAGATTAACTAAGTTACATTTATTGGTTTTGCGCTTGATGTAGTGGTGTGATAATGTATTTCGTGTTAAACATAAGAGTGAAATTGGCTATAAAACTCGTTTATAACAGGATTACAAATGGATAAGAGCTCAAATATCTCAACATAAAACTAGTTTATAAAGGATTACAAAAGGATAAGAGCTAAAATATCTCAATATAAAACTAGTTTATGACAGGATTATGAAAAGATAAGAGCTAAAATATCTCAATATAAAACTAGAGTTAACAAAATATATTTTAACAATCTTTTTGATTTTGAGATGAGAACTAATAAATTGCATAATTCATCATTGAGTTAGGCAAAACGTTACCCTGTACCTTAGGGGCACATACATTTAATTAGGTTTTGTAATTACGAAGATACACCCACACAGTTTATTAATCATAATAATTGGGCATTGTTAATTCAATACTTTGGGTTATTTTATTTTATTTTATTGTAAAACCACGTGTAAACAAAAATATATTAAGTTTTTCAAACCTGGAATTCATAACACATAGGACCCCTGCAATAACTGCAATTGGGAATATCTGCTATAGTCGGGCGGCCACTTTGCACTGGCCACAATGGTTTTGCAGTCAATTCACGACAATATCTGTTACACAAAAATGAACACAAACTCAATATGTTTAAATTGCAGAAAAAGGGAGGTAAGAACAAATTTTTGGTTACAACATTCCTAGTAGGATTGCTAAAAAAAGATTTTATAAGTGAAAAACTGATTTATAGAACTCAGGTTTAAACTGCAAAAATCAACAATCAGCATATCTCAAAGCTCAGCTTTCAAACTATTGAAAACACATTTGAATTTTCATGTATATTTTAATAAAATAAAACAAAATAGTGTTTGGAGAATAGATGCGGAAGAAAGCATAAGAAAAGAAGGAATAATGTATATGTATATGTGTGTGAAACTCACCTCAGAACTTGTGCCGGAGCTTTACCGATGCGCTGCTGAAAGCATGCAAAATATTCCTTATCACCATCAGCCTGCAATAATTAATTTCATATTAAACTAGTACTTTGGCATGTGCAGTGCACGCGTGCATAAAAATATAATTGAGAAGAGAAGGGCATTGTTAAAGGGACTATATTTTTGGATATGAGTAGGCTGATTTTAGAGAGACTCCACCCAGAAGAAAAATGTTACGGCGGACATGATAAACGGAACCAAATAAGACAGTTTATTATTTTACCGTCGTGCAAGGCAAAATTCGGCAAAAATCCATTGAAAAATGAAAAGAAGAACGATGGCGGTTCATTAAAAACCGGATCTGAAAGAAAATCGAAAAACGATGGAAGATCACTGAAATAATGATGCTAGTTACGTTATTTTATTTTTTTTAAGGAGAGCAACATTTTTGGAAACTCCATAACAATTTTATGAAAATTGAAAAATACCCCCTCTCCGTTATTTAAAATTGGAGTTCCTTTAACAATGCCTAAAGAAAATGATTTTATATCGTTAATTTCTAATTTTGCATATAGTTAATGATACGAGAATTATTGCACAACCTTAAATTACTTGCAGGGTTTTTAATTTTGCATATAGTTTATGAATGCATTACAACTATTATCAAAGATGTGTTTGCTTGAATTACTTGCAGGGTTGCAGTAGCAGCAATGCAAATATGATTTTTGAAAAAATATATGTACAACCTTAAATTTCTGTGACAGCAATTGGTATCCTTCATATGTCTCTTTTCCCACAGATACCAAGGCATTTGCACAGTTAGACTCTTCAGAATCAGAGAAGCATTCATCTGGGATCAGAATTTCAAATTCAGGCCACAAAGAGTGACAGGCAGCTGTGAAATTACATTAACAGTAGATAGTAAGCCCTTCAATATTCAATCACAGACATATAAATATCTTTATAACATCATTTGCTTACAACTACTTTTAGCTTGGGGATTCCTTGTCCCATTATTAAAGATAGCAGAAGTTCCAGAAGAGTTTGCTAGTTGGCGACAAGTAATCTTATGGTCTGACTGCCAATGCAAAGACTAAAAAAGATGGTGTAAGCATAACATATATCGTTTCAATAAAGAAAATGAAAATAAAAATATAATATTTTAAATTACTTGGTGTTTAGCAGAACAATAACGAACTGCCCTACAACTGCTACATGTTTTATTTCCTAACCAAGTGCCACACCAACTGCACATTGCCGCTAGTCACGGAAGAGAAGCATACGAAAATATTAGACAGTTGTTCATGTATAACTGATAGCACATGTAGTAATAGACCAGAATATAATCGTGAAATTGCTGATGTACTGGCAAAAATGGGCTTGAATCATCAGTGAAACAGTGATATGGTATGTTCAACCTTAATATGGCCCTAACAGGAAAGCATAAACAATCAACACAAGAACAAGAACATGCATATCTCATTTTTGTACGGTTTTTGTGTTTTCATATCAAGGATGATGTATGTAGTCTATTTTTATCAAAATTTCTTCTGAATTTTGAACTTGGCTTTATCATAATAGAAATAAAATTTTATTTGATAACGGCATCCAACATTTTAAGAGTAATATAATCAGAGGGTAGTTGACATGATTGTGTCTTATATTTTCCTCCATTTACTTGATTATGTTTTTGAGGCTGATAAGAATTATTCTGGGTAACAAGCTAGCCATTTAAATACAGGTGTTACGCCAAAAGGTCACATGCTTTAAATAATATTATATATGAGATGTATTGAAAACCGTAAAATAACAAAAAAGACATTAATACTGAGATACCTCCCGCAGTTAAAGGTTGGGCGGGTGCCTCACTCGAGTAGAAGGGATTAAAACGAGGTAATTGGCACCGGAACACCTTCACACTTCATCAAAGAAACAACAACAGTAAAATTGCAAACGCCATATACAAATTATAGCATATCCGATAAAATCATGTGTATACACATAAGCTTGGCAAATCACCTTCTACGTGGATTATCTGCATTCCTCCTCCATTGCTCATGCTGGTCTTGCAGAAGGCAAGACATAGATGGGCACATAAAGACATACAACATCCGATGAAAGGCATACTCCTTCTCAAGTAGTGGTGCATAAATCTGTAAAATATTACAAATTTTTTGGCAGCAAATTACATTTGAAAGAGTAACAAGTCTTTATGAAGCTTTTCATAACTTGTGACTGCATACTTCATTATTAATAGAGCCATTTAAACCATAAAATCAAAGCTTATGTTTAGATCTGGCTGTAATGATGGGAAGTAGTGCCTACGTTACTCTCGAAAGAGCAAACCAAACACGATAGATATAAGTGATGAAATTTTGGCTACTCAATTCCATCAGGGGTGCAGGATCAATAGAAACAGAATAATAAGAGGAAAAGAGGAGAAATACATCAATCAAAATTGAAACTCGGTATATGAATAAGCAGTTATAATGGAAGAAAAATATCTTCAAAATGGAAGAAGTCGTTGAGGTTCATTTGTGAATGAAGAGGTGATAAAGTGATTAGATTCCATTCTCTAATTGATGAGAGATCACAAAATCACCCATAATATTCATTACATGTCCTATACTATTTAATTTTAACATTTACAGAAGAAATGCTAATAATGATATGCTACAAACGACCAATAACGCTTTTGTGTATATAAAAAATTGATAAAAGTGACAGAACTATCAACTATTTATATTAAGGCTGTTTCTTTGCAAATTCTGTCCCCCACCCCACCCCCCCCCCCCTCAAAACATCCCCCCCCCCCTAAATTTTAGTATTGTTCTAAAGATTACACACACAGCGGAATCAGCCTTTAACGTGTGTAAGTGACAAGGTAACGGACATCATTAGCAAAGAAAAGCATGCTAATTTATGATGAAAGGTGATGTAAAATTTCATTGAGATAAATTATCAACTAATTTTGGATCATTCGGTGATATACTCATAACATACAACATGGTTATAAATCTCCTATAGCCCACCCAAGATCTCATTTTTACACTACGACGGGACAAGACATCAAATCTTATTCATATCTCGTCTGATACTCATCTCATTCAAAACATTCAAATCTCACCCAAAATATGAATCAAAATTTCAATCCAAGACCGCATCCAAAAGTCTATCATTTTCTTCCTTTACACAACATTTTTTCAGTTTCATATAGGTTTAAAAGAAACTACTCAATCTAGTTACTATTTACCAACTGCCTTTATATGATTTTACGTTTTATCTTGGCGCATCACAAAAAAAATACTTCATTTCGTTTTTATGTTCAAATAAGATGATATTATTCAATCATAACCAAATCAATCAAGCTAAGCAAGCTATCACTTTTTTCAAAAAAAAAAAAAAAATTCCTATGCAAATCAAGTGTGTTACAATTTTTTTTTTTTTAGTTTATAAATTGTAGTTGTTAATTACTAAAACATCAATTTTAGACGCATAAGTTACTCTAAAATAATCTTGAGATGTAATTTAAAACCCAAGATGTACACCGGAAATACACTTATCTCGTATGACATCTCCAATACGAGATAGCTTGCGTGAAAATTATGAGAGGAAACGTGACCGAAATCTGAGATTTAAAACCTTGCCTAAAAAATTATATAACAGCTATAGTACCAGTTTTACAGAAGTGACAACTCAGTAGGTGACAACATTAGCAATATAAAGTCCAAATATTCAACTACTTTATATGAAAATGTTAACGAGGGACAAAAACTAGAGTCACTGAGCAACCCAATGCCTTTAACCAGCCATGATTATGGTTTTGCTTCAAATTTATGATGAAGCTGGGATAAAATGACCATAATATATTGAACATAGTAGTTAAGGGGCTAAGACACAAGCCTTGAGCCTTGGGCTTTTTTGAGCCTTGAGCTTTTTTGAGGCTTGGACCTTTTTGCTTGCCTTTTATACAATTTTGATCCACTATTTTACTGACTATAAATTAAATTTTAAACCATGGTTTATAATTCATTCAACTATTTAAATGATTTATTATCTAAATTTTAAATTTTAAACCATATTTATAATTCATTTAACTATTAAAAAAACTATTTAACTATTTTGTAAACTAAAATTTGAATTTTGCAAAAAGGCGCCTAAACTGCAAAAAAGTGCACTCAAACTGCAAAAAGGCGCCTAAACTGCAAAAAAGTGCACTCAAACTGCAAAAAGGCGCACAATGTGAGCCTGAGCCTTGAGCCTTTTTTGAGCCTAGGCGCGCACCTTGATGACTATGATCTTGAATTAATCATTGATATATTTTGATAATTGCAGTTATTCTTACTCGGAATTCCACTACAACCACTATCTAACCAATTCAAAAGAAGATACCTATACTTGGTGCTGAAGCCAAATAAAAGAAATCCAGACATACTTATCAAAATCTAGGTAAAATTTCGCAAATTGGAGCTCAAACGGCTTAAAACTCATAGTGCTTACTTGAGCTAATAAAACTATATGTTACAGGTGATAGTATTATTTGGGCATAAGAACATTATATTTCATCAATATACATGACCCTTTAACAAGTAAGAATATATACACTCTAAAAAACCACCTTATGTGTAAGTATACCAGGATGGTGTAGTGCAATTGATGATGCTGGTAGAATTTGGAATACTTGATAAAATATAGCATGCAATCAACAAATCTTTTTTGCTGACTGTACTCAGAATGAAGCATTGTGTTTACTTTCACGTCATAAAAAAAACTTGGATGAAAGATTATGAATAACCTGAAGAACAAACTGAAGAGGCTCCTCACAAAACCCACAAACTTCCCCACCGGGCAGATTCACCGGATCCAACCACGCCTACCATGAAAATATGAAATTTAAAAAACAATCAATCGACATTCCACACAATAATGTAACAAGAACTATCATTACAACATAATCACATACAGGGACCCCTCCAGCTTTGTTAGGAAAAAACTGCCGAAGAAGATTCTTAGGATTCTTCGGTTTCTCAACGAATCCTAGTATAACGGGTTCTTCTGTATCTTCGTCTTCGTCTTCGAAATCGTTGTCAATTTCTGTTGGTTCTTCCGTTTGTAAAGCGGAATCATTGTCTAAAGGAGACATTTGAGCAGACTTCAATTTTGAACGTCCAAATTATTTAATTTGGAAGGAACATGACGGATTGGAAACTGAATGGGAAAATTTCTTCGCTGGTGGAGAAACGTACTTGACGGCAGCTTAGGGTTTTGGTTTTGTTAAGCATTCCCAACCGCCAGTTGGGCTCCCAACAGAGGTCAGTTGACGGCCTCTAAAAGGCTCTCAAAGTAAACCCAAGTTATTTTTTAGCCTGCTTTCTTTTAGCTAGCTAATTAAATATTTTCTTAGCAGACTAGATTAAAATCGACTATGTTTTCTTTCGATCTTAGATGAGTTTTGATTGAGTGGATTTGAATGGACCATTTCCAACTCCCACGGTTGAAAATGCTCTTAGAGGTTTCTGAGAGCATGTGGGCACTTAGGGCGAGAATAATTGTGCCCTTTGTATTTATCTAACAATTTTTTTACATGTTTTCTAATTCATGTCTATACAGCCATAGCCTTTTAATCTTTTTCGAAAAAAACTTATGTACATTGCCTCAAAACATTATTAATAAACGAAAATTTCAAAACTAAAACCAAAAATAATCTCTCTATCTTTGTCTAATGAATGAAATAAGGTAAAGATTAGTGGATGATACCAATTTTGATGAACATAAAAGGGTTATTTACTTTTTATTTCATAAAGTCTTTTTTTTCTACATGACACCTAAAGTTTGTTGTTTATGGTTGTTTTAGCATGAGTTTAAGGATTCCACGGCTAACATAAACTTGAAAAATATAAAATTTGATGATATTGTAGTGGAAAATCTCGCTCTAAGTTAATGAATTGTAATATTCTATCATACAACGTTTATATCATTTTTCTTGTATTTTTTCTTTTTCTTGATTTTTAGACAGAGGAACCAAAATGAATTTGAGATGCATTTGTCGTTGGAATAAAAGGCATTTGATAGTAAAAATAAATAATAAGACGATCGATCATGGAGAACCTTTTAAATGTGACATTATGAAACAACTTAAATATACCCATTAATACCGTACTTTGTTAACCTTTTATTTATATTCATTTAAAATTCTAAAATCCTACCCTTGTTCTAATAAAAAAACTTAAATCGTAATATTGCTTTAATGCTAGATTGAAGAAATTCGATTAAAAGAAGAATTCATCTCAAATAAGATATATATTGTTTCTATCTTTTTGTAAACAGATACAGAAAGAAATAATTATTGGTGTTGAAATTTGATTTCCCTTTTAAATCAATACGATTACCATATATAATAATGAGTTAAGTAAAAATAATTGCTTTTTTTGGAAAAAATTATTTGAAATTGATTTAGTTCGATATTGATACAAATTCGAGTTGCGGTTTTAGGCAACATCATAATGTTGTTTGGTTTCATTGTATTCAACATTGTTTCGTAATTTTCCTAGTTAATCATGCATGCTTTGTTATAGGCTTGAGTTATGTCACGACCAGCAACCAAGCGTTATAACCTTACCGAATTCAGATCTACACCTTCGGCGGGTTTAGTTTTTAAGGGTTCGGTTATGAAAGACCATAATCCTTCGTAGGTGAGTGATAATTTTATAGATCTTGGCCAATTGATGTGATTAGTTCCAATGAACTTATCTTTTTTATAAAACAACCTAAAGTTGGTCATATTGCTGCAAATTCAATTGAAGGATATCGTCATGTGCATAGCAAACGTTCTTATAATATTATAAAGGTTAAATGTACTCATTTCATTTTTCTAGTAAACCTCACGTTAGATTTTTTATATTTCTCAAAACCCTAAGGGAAATATAAAAATCTTTTGATTTCTCTAGCGAGTGTAAGTACTCGTTTGCCTTGGGATTTTAACTTAAAGTTTGCTTGACAAGAACCGCAAGCGATGGTTAACACTTTATCGGTTGTATCACATACAACTTCCAAGCGTGGTCTTTGCATCTCGACCTTGACCTTGAGTTCTCTCAACAAAAAAAAAAGAGATTATTCATTCATACACAACTGGAACAATAGTAAATAGCGGTGGAGCCTTCCGACAGCCGCCGACGACTTTTTTCGACGGCTAGCGACGGCTGTCGATCTCCGTGGAGTTTTTGTAAACAAAATATAATAGCCGTCGAAAACTGAAACAATGAAGTCGTCAGCGACCGTCGCCAACCGTCGAAAATTATCGTGTATATAGGCCTTTCGCCGAGAGCTACTTCATTATTTCAATCACCCTCCAATCATCAAAAACCCTACCTCCACCACCTCCTCTCCATCGTCAACCAGCCGTCGCGCCTCCCAAGCATTTCCAACTTCATCATTCTCCTCTCTCGACAAGCCTAGACCCTACATCAATCTCCAATCAGGTTTTATTCTTAAATCCTAATTAATTTTGATTTATTAAATTAAGATTAATTTATTGTTATAGTTGTATAATATCTCATCGATTGTTTGGTATACCCTATTGAATACCAATTAAGTTGTTATAATTGTTTATCACTGAAATGCTGAAAGAGAAAATTTGTTTAGTGTATATGTACGTTAATCGGTGTGTATGTATTGATTAATTAGTGCATACGTGCATTAAGGCTGGTTTGGATCAATTGGAGTTGATGCTCGAGATCTAGTGTATGTGTTTTCAAGGTAACGAAAATGACGATTTAGTGTATACGTTCCTTTGAATGTAAATAAATTATTGTAAAAATTGTTGAATAATACAATTTACCTTTTATAAATCCCTTAGAAAGTTTTTGGCCCCGTCTGACAAGTATTGTATATGATCGTTGTATGGATGTTGTTTTATCACAGAACAGACATTTATATTCATCTGATACAATATTTGTCGGATTTATCCCTATATTGGACAAGTTACAAACACAATAGGGTAATTATATTTTGCAAATTATTTCATTTTGAACGGTTCACAAAATTTCGACAACACTTTCTTTTTGTTCCTTGTGTACACGCATTATGTGTAGGATATAGGGAACAAAGGGAAAGTGCTACCAAAATTTTATTGAATCGTTTGAAATGAAATGATTTGCAAAATATAATTACTACTATGTTTGTAATGAAAAGTAGGATGACCAACCATCAAAGTGTAAAATAATAACTTAAAAATTATAGATTATATTCGTATAATAATTTGTGTAAAACCGTTTGAAGATAAAATTAAATAGAATAATATTATATATTTGCAAAATTTTAAATGCACGATTTAATTGAAAAATAATTATTAATACGTTTTTGTGTTTTAAAGTAGGAAAAACGGTCAATTATTTTATCGATCGGAATTGAATGTACCAACAATGAAGAGAAATTGGAGGCGCAATAAGTAAATATTTTCAAAATGGTGTGCACATCTTTATTGAATTCGTTTTAAGTAATAATGGGAATGACAAAGAAATTCATTGTCCACGTAGTAGGTGCAAATTATTGAAGCATTTGATATCGGATACGATAATAGTTCATTTTCGTCAATATGGCTTCGACCGAATTACTTTGTGTGGAGTCATCATGGAGAATTTGTAGCACCTAATCTCTTACATTCGGAGGAGGAGGTAGATACTGAAATTGTTCCGACGAATCTCATATAAGATATGGTTGAAGATGCAGCACGTTCAATGTTCCTTACTGTAGAAGTTGATGGAAAAGATGTTAATGTCGAAGAAGAACCAAGTATTGAAGCAAAAAAAAAATATGATTTACTGGATATTGCTAAAAAAATCTCTTTAAGATGGTTGTACAAGCGATACTCAACTATCAGTAACTGTAGAATACATTGCGATGAAATCAAAATACAACTTCAAGAAGCCGGGTTTATAGCTATAGTACAAGCTGCAAAATGGCATATGCCACCCGATAATTTAATGTGTGAAAATCATTATGAAGTGAAAAATTTTACGTCTGCTTTTAGTTTACCATATCAAAAAATAGATACATGTTTTAAATGGTTACATGTTATTTTGGAAAGAAGACATCAATTTCGGAAATTGTAAAATATGTAATTAGGAAAGATACAAACCAAGAAAAAAATAAGGGAAATGAAGTTCTGTATAAGCGTATGTATTACTTACCCATCACTCCTAAGCTTCAAAGTTTATATGCATTTTCTGTAACCGCGTATTATATGAGATGATACTGTACGAGAACACGGTAAGAAGGTACGTTAACACACGTATGGAGAAGCATGAAAACATTTTAATAAGACACACCCCGCTTTCGCAATGGAGAGCCGTAATGCTAGACTTGATTTATGTACGAATGGATTTTCACCGTTCTTTCAATTTGGTTCAAAATATTCATCTTGGCCTATAATCGTTACAACTTACAATTTACCTCCGTGGATGTATATGAAAACTCCGTATGTGTTTCTCACTATTGTGGTACGAATGTATTGAAACATACAATATTTCAAAAAAAGAATTGTCGTATGTTCGCTTCTCTACTATGGATTGTAAGCGATTTTCATGTATATGCAATGCTTTCGGGTTGGAATACGGTTGGTCGTTTAGCTTGTCCTCATTGCATCGAACAAACATGAGTATTTTCTTTACCGCATGGAAAGAAAATTTTATGATTTGATTGTCATCGGTGTTTTCTCCATATTAATCATCATTTTAGAAAAGATAAAAAAAAAACTTTACAAGTAATTGACTTGAGAGCTTGTGACTACCAACGATTTGGTCAAGAGCGAAGATATTTTATGATCTTATAAAGGAATATTTAAAAATACATGAAACTGGTGAACGAATTGAAATTCATGGTAAATCGACAATTCATAATTGGTGCAAATAAAGTATATTTTGAGAGTTGTCTTATTGAAAAAATCTCCTAATTCGTCATAATATCGACGTGATGCACAACGAGAAAAATGTGTTCGATAATTTATTTGATATAGTTATTAATGTTCAAGGAAAGACTAAGACGATTTGAAATCAAGACGTGATATAGAGGCAATATGCAATCGTCCTGAGCTTCATATGAAGCCAAATGATACAAAAAAACAAAGCATGCTATGAGCTAGACAGTAACCAAGTTAAAGATCTGTTAAAGTGGGCGGAAGGATTAAGATTTCCTGATGGGATTTCCTCTAATCTGCATAGATGTGTCGACTATAAGAACGGTAAACTGAGTGGGATGAAAAATCATGTTTTTCATATAATGATGGAACATCTGTTACCTGTCGCTTTCAAAGAACTGTTGCCCATAAAATTTTGGAGGATTGTAACAGAACTTAGTTTGTTTTATAAGGAGTTTTGTTCAACTAAGTTAAAAGTTGATCGTCTACGTAAACTTGAAGGAAAATTTTCTATGCTGCTCTTCAAACTGGAGAAAATATTTCCTCTGGGTTTCTTTAATGTAACGGAGCATTTACATGTTCATCTTCCATTTGAAGCACGTCTTCGAGGTCCTGTGCAATATGGATGGATGTATTCGTTTGAAAGTATTAATATTGAGTATATTAAATTTTAGTTTAACTACATGTAAAAAAATTTAGTTATAATTATTCTTAATAGGTACTTAAATCGTCTAAAAAAAGTGAGACCCAAAAGCACGAGTTGAATGTTCGATATGCAAATCATATACCGAAGTAAAGGCTTCGTTCTTTTTCTCTCATTATTTCAGTGACCATGTGAACTTATCTTTTGAAAGTGCTATGCGAAATGATGGAAGGATTGAACAGGATTCTTCTGAATCAGTGCTATCTATTTTTAGACGGCAAGGACGCCCTGTTGGAAAATTTGTGGAAGTATGCTTATACGACAGAGAATACCATGTGGCTCACACATATGTTCTTCTTAACTGTGCAAAAGTTGCGCCGTTTATTAGGTATTATTAAATAACAGATCTAAAATTATTTACTTGAATAATACATATGTGTATTCATTATAATGCATATATTATCCATATGCAGTATTTACGAATCACAACATCCAAGCGGCGATATCAGCAAAAAAATTGCTACTTGGTTTTCGAACCATGTATATGATACGATAAATTGAGTGGTAGATGAAGGACTGAAACATCTTACGATGAGACCAAAAAGAAAAGTCAAGACATACCTAATATTCTTTGTCAATGGATATAAATTCAACACCAAAGAATATAGGGTTGAAAAATTAAGCAACAATACCAATGTATATATTAAATGTAGTGATGATCCAAACGATCGCATAAATGATTTTTACGGTGTGTTAACTCAGGTTTGGCAATTAATAATTTCACCAGACCCGCGGAAGAAGTTTATTTGTCTAGATACAGCTGGTTCAGTGATGTTCCAGTTTCTGAAATCAACGTGCACCAAAAATATAATATTATTGAAATAAAGCATACATCAAGTTATCATAAATACGATCCGTTTATAATAGCAAAACAAGCCTTACAAGTTTATCAGGCTCCTTATCCATCTCTAAAAGAGATAAAACAGATTGGTCGGTAGTTTTAAAATGAAAGCAAGATTTACATTTGATGGAAAGAATATTAATTCCAAACGAACAAACGTACCTAGCGAATATCGAGGAAAAATGGCGAAATTACAATAACAGATTACCAAACCGAATTTGGACCTCTAAATGATGAATCAAATGTATTTGTAGAAGCATTTGAGACCATAGAGGAAAACAATATAGAGTAGGAGACCGAGTTTGAATCAGAAAACGACGATGACTGATTTAATAGTATACATATTGGAAAAGGGTAATTTATGGGAGTATTGATCTTACACTTTTTTATATGTTATATGCGATTATTGATGTTAAATCTTGGTATGTTTACTCATAATTGAATGATATGTTCTGTCATAATAAAATAATCTGTATATGCCATGTATTACAGATGTCTTTCTTTAGACGGCGGAGTTCTTCGCAGTCCGGTTCCCCCTCTTCGTCTCATAGAGAGATCGTTCGCAGCAGAGGTGGTGGCAGTGGCTCGGCCTAGGAGGCGTCGCATATGGTAGTTAGATTGCTACCGAAAGCAGATAGCTCGTCGGTATTAAGTTTACTTCGGCATTATAAATACTTTTATGATATATCAGTCATGATTTGTCTGTATTATATTTAATGCAGGGGTTTTGAGCTTAAGCCTTCCAATATAGTGCTCAACATATCTATGCAGGCATACATGAGCCGTATGACTGCAGACCGAAATGAAGTAGGATCCCTGAGCATGTCTGGAAGAACATATGGCAGGACTTCCGGGCAAGTGTAAACATATTTATCATTATATATAATCACTTTACAATTTGCTGACTAAGTACAAATGTATAACTTATATTTTTTTCAACATATCTACAAGGTGCGGTAAACCTGCAAGAGGAGGATGTTGCTCTTTTCCAGCGCCACTGGAACTCCAAAATTGCAAAGAATTACCGGGATACGATGTCGAGCATCAGAAAATCCGGTAAGAAGCCAAACTGGATGGACGCCGTTGTATGGAATGCTTGGATCGCATGGTGGGGCAGCGGTGAGTTAAGGGTAAGTCTATTAGTTGTCACCTTAATTTGTTTAGTAGAGAATACATAATTTATGCATGTATAATATAATCTTAATTTTTAATTTGCAGGCACAGTCAAGCAGGAACTTGGAGAATAGGTAAAAAAAATCCAACCACATACCATGGTGGCTTGAAATCTTTTCAACATCATCGTAAGGACCTGGTAAATCGGTTAATTTCAATTACGAACAGTTATTACATTTTTTGTATAAATTTGTATAAACAACAATAATTATAGGAAAGAGTGCATGAGGCTCCCATCTCGTATATGGACGTATTTGCACATACGCGTGCCGTTAGACAGACCAATGACGAGGGATCGGTGACGTATGCCTGGCATGAGGATAATAAAGCATACACCACACATGTAAGTATATTTTAAGTTATAAGTTATTAATAATGGTCATTTTAATTAATTAGTAATGAATTATTATAAATAATATCATGCAATATTTACTTGTATTAGATTTTGCGTTGCAGGAAAAATTTATGCAAGCACGTGCGCCAGATGCTTGAGCATTCGGGACGGGAGTAGTTAACCACTGAAAAGAAGGACGCGATCTTTAACTCTGTTATGAACCCAATCCAGAGAAATAGGCACAACGGCTACGACAATCAATTGGTAATGTATAAAAATTAACTAAGTTGTAAAATTTGCTTAATTTTTAAAAGTTACGTGATAACCTAAACATATTTCAACTGTTTTGTAGGCTCGGGCATCACAAAAGACTTACCAAAGAGCCCAGGACAATACAAAGATTAATGAGCTTCGACAGGAGATTGTACATGTAACGACCCGAAATTTCCGATCCCGAAAATTCCAGATAGTTATGAAAAAAAGAAAGAGATAGAAGAAGAAGAAGAAGATCAGAAACACCAACATCTCACATTCGCAGCGGATAAAATATAATAATAAATAATAACAGTTTACAAAGCATTCTGTATCTGTCAATTACATTTATACTACATCAGAGTTACACATATATATAGTCACTGAATATACACAATCATTATGTCTCCGATATTCAAAAATATAATACAGCGGAAATATTCTATACGTTCTTGACATCTAGCTCGCCTCTTGAGCTCCAGAACGTCCTTACTTGAAAATCTGTAATACTCGGTCTGATCCGAGCATTACGTCAAAGTAGCACCCGGGTCAGGCTGAAAACCAGCGTGAGTAAAACCAACTAATATGGAATACCCAAGCAAACAACTTATATAAAACCCGTTGTAACTCGTTCCAATCTACAAGCCACTATTTGTTATCAACATCACTTATTTCACACATCAACTTTCCAAGTACCAAAATTTAGATCAAATAGTCCAATTCGCTTAAATCATTTCATTCCAGCCCATCGATTTCACATATCAATCTATAAAAATTCGAAGTGGTTTCGGGTATTCCTAATACCCGACCCCCGTATCTTCGAGTCTTATGTCATCCTAACCCAAATTATCCAAATGAAATACACAACATTTCATATTAGAAATATCAACCCATTCAAAGCATTCAATACTATTCAATCATCCATAAGCAAAGCTTAAGCAGTTACAAATTTAATTTAATTAATCCTGATTGAATTACTAACCTCAACCGCTTAGATTTCTTCACTTATCGTTAATTAATTCCAAATCAATTAATTAGTCAACCCTTCATTATTCATCTTAATTAATCACCCTGGATTAATTATCTTTCAATTACATTCAAGTAATTATCTTTAATTAATTTCACGATATTAATTATTCTTAACCAAAATCAATAAGTAATCTTTAATTACTTCACAAATTAAATAACTATAATTAATTACATTAATCATCCTTAATTACTTATACTAATTAATTTCTCATAAGTCACTTATTATTGATTGATTTAATCTTAAAATTTCAATTTGTAATTACATCATTAATTATATAAATTAATGATTTCCAATTATATTTCAATATATCCAAATCTAAATTAATTACATTAAATAATTAATCATTAGTTACACCGTAAATATTAATCATTCTTGATTTATCTCAACCTGTAATTATCTACCTTTTTATTCACTTCATTAATTAAATTAATTACTCCTTAATTAACTATCTTAATTAATCTCTTGATTAAATACACAAAGTAATTATATTTTATTAATTACATTAAGTAATTACTTATCAAACTATCCAATGATTATTATGAATTACTTGCATTTAATTAATTAACTTAAAACTTAATTAATTAATTCAAACCCTTAATTACTAAATTAATTAACCCAAATCATTAATTAATTGAATTAATTAATTATCCATTTTAATTACCCTACTAGTTTAATGAATCACAGATCATTAAGTTCTTATTAACATTAAAATGAAAACATTTTCTTATTTATGATTTAAGTTTAAAACAATTTAAAACTCAAATACTTCGAGTCAAGCAACAATTGACTAGAGAACCAACCAAAACCAAAGTCACCAGATCATCAGTTCACAGTGCACATCAAATCAATTCAATCATCCGACCAATTATTTAAATTTAACCATTTAAATTTAGATAAAAAATCCAAAGGAGTGAGATTTACTCACCTTTGCTTTTATTTGCAATCCACCTCAAAATTGCCTTGGATTTCCAGATGTTTGACCTTGAATAAACATATTATGGTTTTATTAATATTTGACTAATTGCACAATTTATCACCCATTTATAATTTTAAATAACTAGTAAATTATTTTAAACTAATAAGTTGGGTTTAAACCAAAAATTTATTTTTTTAAAACAAATTTTCTTTTTATAAATATTCTTTTTTTTTTGTAAATCAAAATCCTACTTTTAATAAATCCCTAAATTTCTGTTTTTAGCCTATATAATTCTTGATTAAAAGAAATTTATCTTATACCTCACAGAAGAGATGCGGACCCAAGCCTCGACCGACCCTTCTCCACCATTGCGAATACAAACACCTCTACCATCACCAGTATTTGACCACAACCCATCACGCTCGAAATGCTTGCCGCGCCACTCGAGATCGCCATCAATTTCCTCCCTCACGCACACGCGTGATTTCCTGCCGAGTCCAGCTTTCCGTTGATTCGAACGCGGCTTCGACTCCTCCATCATCTCGACTTCACTTTAACGTCGGCACGCCGATCCCGCCACAACCCTAATTCCCAGCCTCGCGTCTTCCAATTCACCATGCGACCCAAGCCCTAGCTCGAATATGCCTCACGCCCTCCCACTCAACTACGGCATCGCGAACGCTCAGGCCGCCAATGCTATCCATTCCCCTCGCGACAATTTAATTTATTATTATTTTTTCCTTAGCTTCGGCCATGCTCGATTTGGGGAAAACAAATTGTTGTTTATTTTGTTTTTTTTAGACGAGAAGGAAGGAGTCAAGATTTATAAAAAGGGAAGAAAATGGCTTCGGCTAGAAGATGGTTTGGTTTCGATTTTCTCTAGCACGTGAAAGGCAAAGAGGAAAGAAGCTTATGTAAAAAGCTAGAAGGGTGTGGCTTATACGATAAGGTCTGACTATTTAAATTAAATTCCATTAGATTATTCTAGGCATTTTCAGATCATACGACCAAACGGTAACTCCAAACACTGCGAAAATTAAAATCCGATAATAATATAATATTACGTATCCAATGTAACTGGTTTCGTCGAAATCCGAGATTGTGCCTCGGAAGGCTACTTTTAAATATCAATTTAAACGATAAATTTTTAAAACCGAACGAATCACTTCCAATTTTCAATTTAAAAGCTTTTATTTTTATCGGAACTATCAATATTAATTTTACAAGTGTTCAAATTATTTTTAACAAGCTTAAAACTGAAGAGTTAATAATTTACCCAATTTCAGTTCATTAATCCAATAACTCAATTTCTAAATAATAATAATATTTGAATTCAAGTTAACAAATCAACTCTTAAATATTTAAAATCAATTAATTATTCCAATTTAAATTGTTAAAAATTTCGGGTCGTCAGATTCCTTCCCCCTTAAAAGAATTTTGTCCCCGAAATTACTAATTAGAAAGAATGGTCCAATACCCGTTTACTTTTCCCCCAAAACCAACAGTTCAACATCCTACCAACTATCTTTTATAAAAGACCCCTTATCAATCTTACTAACTTCCCAAACTCTCCCGCGGTTTTCAAATAATACCCTTTTGCTCGATCATTCAAAATTTCAATTTAAAACCAAATTTTGAATTATCAAAATTTTCTCAAAAATTTTCTAACTCTCTAAATTTCCGAAATTTTTTGCCAGCATCTTCTTTGCGCGGCTAGCTCAGTATAACTACAAAATGCGTCTACGGGCTCCCAAATTCCAAAAGAAAACAAAAAGCCAAGTGGCTAGATCAAAAATCCAATCCAATTTCATACAGAAATCTAAATACATACCTTTTAGTCGGGCAATTCAAATTTATCTTCCGAAATCAAAACCGATTTTCCTTTCCCTTTGTAATACCTGCATATCTTACTTAGCCATAATATCCAATCGTAACTTTTCAAATAATTTTATACATTTCCTTATAGAAGTTTTCACATCTACTTATATTCAACTTAGTTTTCTCATTCCCATATGAATTCAATTTGTCTTCACCTATGAGTATTAAATTTTATCTTTCATTTATAACTGATTCATATTAGTTTCATCTACTAATTTACTTTAATTTCCAATTTGAAATAGTTTTGTCGTTAACAAAAATTTTCTCAAAAATTTTCTAAATCCCAAAATTTCCGAATTTTTTTGGCAGAATCTCTTTTGTACGGAGGAGCTTTTGCAATTTGACAAGAGTTATAAATATATATACATCGACCCACCCGGTCGGAAATGCAAAAACAGTTCATATTTCCTATTTTTATTGCGTAGGCATACCTTTATTTAGCATTTTAAGCAAGCGGCTTATTATTTAAGCAATTAGCGCAATCCAAATCCAGCCAAACAGCCTTCAGGTAGTTGTACTTACTCAATTTAAATATGTAGGTGCCATAATAGAAAATTTATAACATTTCTCTTACTTAAACAACTACAACACATCAACTCAAAATGAAATGCGTTCTAAATAACTTCCACGAGCAATTGATATGATTTCAACACGATTTCACTTTCCTTCAACTAATTCATATAACATTTCGTTCAATTTTAATGGTTTACAACTCAATTTCTTACATTCAATTTATTTTTAATCCAAACAAGCTCATATTCAATTCGATTGATTTCAAACTCAAGTTATTTAACTTCTCTCAACCCATAGAATTTTAATTTCTTTCATTTACTTCAAACGACAATTAATTCTATGCAAGTTTGACAACATTCGCTTAATAGAGTATTTATTTTTAGTCTATAACTACTTCAAATTAATTTCAACTCATTCTGTAATTAATTCCATTTCATTCTAATTTTATTCACCAACAATTCATTGCATTTCATTTTATCTTCGCACTGGATTCATTTTAAAACTATTTCATTGAGTTTGACAACATTCGATGGTTATATTGATATCCATTTTCCAAATAAATTTAACCCAAACTTTATTTAATGGTCTTCCATTCTTATTCGAAATCAAGCTTTCAATGACTTAAGTAATTTTACTTTAAATTAGTACACCTCATAACTCAAGTTCATTCTAATAATCCAATTCCAATTACAATTTTGATTTAGTTTTATTCAATCAGACTTCATCCATTTATTATTTAATTCAATTAACCCATTTATTCACCCATTTTAAATTTTTAATTCACTTACTTAATTCAATTTCGAATTTATTTTATTAATACAAATCCATTCTCAATTTATTTATACTCACCTAGGTTTTGTTTATAACTAAAACCATTTCTATTATAATTCACTTCCATTTCATTCGACAACACTTCCCTTATATCTAATTTACTTGCAAATTTCGTTAAATATTATTCAAATCACACTTTAATTTTATTTGTAATCCAAACCATCACTATTTCGATCCAACTCTATTTTATTTTTATTTTTACAACATCTCTTCTTATTTAATTCATTATCAAATCCAAGTTGAATTCTATTCACAATTCGAATTCATTTCCAAACTCCATTATTAACATATAATCCATTTTATTTAACAGAGTTAAATTTTATTAACATACTCAATCAAATAATTATTTAGCTAATCAGCTAATTCCAATTTTTAAATCCATATTTGATTTTATTACAAAAAATCACTTTATTAAATTTTTCCCGAGTTCAATTTTTTTTTTATAATTCCAGTTTGGATTTTCTTTCATTTTCCAAAATTCTAACATTTTTATTTTAAAAATTTTAGACATACTTTTAAATTCAGATAATACTAGTAAAATACCTTTTTATAAAAAATACTTCTTATAACTCGATGTCTCAACCAGTCCATTCTTGTTCTCACAGAAATTCAGTCATAAGTTGATCAGGCGTAGGACTGAAAATTTATAAGTACTTGGTAAACCCATCTTCAACATCCAGTGAAAATACTTGGAAAATAATTTTATTGAAAATATAGAAAACAGTTTTTGAAAATAGAGGAAATATCTATAGTGAGAATGCTCTAGAAATCAACACCCCCATCTATGGTTGTAGTTACATTCTGGGTTACGCTGCCATCGCAACAAAAGTCCATGTAACTGTAGGCACTCCGCGCCCCACGATTACGCTATGAAACCCACAACAGATCGCAGTTACATTCCAGGGTTACGTTGTCATCGCAGCAAAAGTCCATGTAACTGTAGGCATCAGCGCCCCTCGATTTTCGCTGTCAAAATGAAACCTCTCCATCCTACATAGGTCGCAGTCTACCAATGTAGAATCAAACGTAGACTGTTGGCTCTCAGCAGCACACACGACTTTCGCTGTGTTACCATAAGTCGCAGTCAACCGATATAAAATCAAACGTAGACCGTTGGCTCTCAGCGACACACACGACTTTCGCTATGGTATACACTACTCATAATCCTCAAGAACTAGTTTTGTCCGGACTCCTCACAGGATCAACTTTAGAACCCCCCCTTGGGGCTCAAGGCAGCACCACCCGGTGGCACTTCTGAGAAGTTCATTTCAACGGAGCGCCTTTTTCCCCAGAGCCATCATCAAAACACTTTACACTATACACATATAGTATCTTTCAAATCATAAACCTAGTATGGTCTCATACAAAGCTCCTTTACACAAAATCGATTATCCCAAAATCGATAATTCTCAAACTAGGCTTTCCAAATTTCAATATTGATTTTACCTAAAAATCAAAAGCCTTTCTGAATCCAAAGGTTCCAGAACCTTTTCCCAAAATCCTCATAAGATCCTTTATATATATATATTCAGAGATATATAATTTTTTTAAAAAACTTTGGATCATTTCAAACTTGTATAAAACTCCTTTTACACTTCAAACACTTTCAAAATCCTTTCCTTCAGGCAATAGATTCAAGAAGGGGAGATTTATCTTATATAATAAAGATATATAACTTTGTTTATTCAAAATCAAATATTCAAATTTGATTATTCTTTCCAATATCAATTCATTCAAAACTGCACGATGTACACTTATCATCCGTACGCTATACCAATCTGATCGCTCACTCGATCACACAATTTCACTTCCGAACTAGTACCGTCCACCCAACTTCCTAGTGCGGACACAAATCTGGTTTCTTGATCAGAAATCATCATTCTCCTTGCATAACCATAACTATGGTAGAGAATATCCAAAACCAATCAACAATCCATATCCAGGCTCGCCGTCGAAAATCGAGTGAAAAATCCCAACTCGGATTGATACAACTATCTCGAAATTCTGTGCTTGAATCTGAATCAAATCATTATGCGGATAGAATAATATACGTACATCCTATGTATTTATCTTCATTGATTATTAACTAAATCAATTTTCCTTTCTATCCATCCCCACTTCGATTTTATTCATTTATTCACATTTACCTTAATCCTTATTTGGATTATCACTTCAATTCTTATCTCGGTTGGGTATTTAACCAATAACAGTTTGAACTCCGACCGGTTTATATTTAGAAAATAGCTTGAAAATTCCTTTTTAAAAAAATTAGATAAGTAGTTGAAAAATAATTATTAATTTGCAAAATAGACGTAAAATAGTTAACTAATTGTAAAATAGTTAACTAATTGTAAAATAGTTGGAAAATAGTTAAATAGTTATAAAATAGTTAGATAATCACAAAATAGTTTAAAATAGTAATTAGTTATAAAACAGTTGAAAAACAGTAATTAGTTTATAAAACAGTTACAAAATGGTTAAATAACTCCAAAAGTATTTATAAAATAAGTATAAGATAGTTTTGGGTTTAATAAGAAAGTTTGTATATATACTATAACTTGGAAAAATAGATTTGCACTCAAATAATTTATTTTAAAAAATAGTCTAGAGTCAAACCGTTCAATTTCCAATCTCCATTTTCATCAATTCAATTTAAATTTCCACTTCCATTTAAATTGACCCAATTCCAATTTAAATAACTCCAATTTCGATTGGACTTGATTTATTCCCAATTCAAGTTGAATTAATTCTCAATTTCTTTCTAACTTCAAATCAAATTCCATTTGATTCTTACTTATTCAACTTTATTTACAGTTCCAAATTAATCAAATAAATTTGGACTAATTTCAAATTGAATCCACTTCAATTTCAAATCTTTTCAATTCCTGCCTGAGTTTAATCCCAATTCCCATTCAAATTTTAAACCTTCAGATTAATAACCTTTCCACTTAAGTTTAAAACTTGCTTCACTTTGGGTTTCACATCACATTTCGAGGAAAATTCAAAACTCAACCTTAGAGTTTATTTTCATATCTATTTCCTTTACACACCAGGCTACTTTAAATTTTAAACCACCCTTGGTTTTAATTTCAAAACAAATCCCTTAAAAATCTTCCAAACATTTCTTGTTTTACAATAAGACTATATTCAAAATAGTCTGAATTATATTATTTGATATTTTCTTTAACTCTTTGAAACAATTGATTATTTCTAGACTTAGGTTTTAAAACTTCAAAATTTTAAAACCTACTTTAATTTAAAAGTTATAAGTTTTAAAACCTACTTTAATTTAAAAGTTATACTCATCTTATAAATTTATTTCATTTGGCTTACTTAATAACAAATATATCATTATTAAGCACAATAACTATTTATGATAATACCCAAGGTAATCTTATCTAGATACCAATTCCTTTTTATATTATTCTTACTTCTATAAATTCAAGATTAAATTTCAGTTTGAATTCATTTCAAACTTACCTTTATTTAAAGTTTTTAAATAATTTAATTTCTGAGCTCAAATTCTAGAATTTCATTTCAATCAATTTAATTTTAATTTGGTTGTATTTCTGTTACCACTTAATTTAATTCCAATTCAAGATTTCAATTCGATTGTATTATATTACTGCTTAATTTAATTCCAATGATTTAACAACCAATCACCTTAATATTTATTAGAGGTAAATATTGCTTTATATATCAAAATATACTTTTATATAAAATCATTTAAACCTTTATATAAGAAAATAACAAGTACGCTCTCATATATATATATATATATATATATATATATATATTCAACTCATTGTAGAGTACTACGGACTCTATTTAACGAGTAATCCTCACCAAAGCCAAGGTTCTCGCTTAACCTTTCAGCTCTGATACCAACTGTAATGACCCGAAATTTTCGATCTCGAAAATTCCAGATAGTTATGAAAAAAAAGAGATAGAAGAAGAAGAAGATCAGAACTACCAACATCTCACATTCGCAGCGGATAAAATATAATAATAAATAATAGCAGTTTACAAAGCATTCTGTATCTGTCAATTACATTTATACTACATCAGAGTTACACATATATACAATCGTTGAATATACACAATCATCATGTCTCAGATATACAAAAATATAATATTGCGAAATACTCTATACGTTCTTGCCATCCAGCTCGCCTCTTGAGCTCAGAACGTTCTTACCTGAAAATCCGTAGTACTCGGTTTGGCCCGAGCATTACGCCAAAGTAACACCCGGGTCAGGCTGGAAACCACCGTGAGTAAACCCAACTAACATGGAATACCCAAGCAAACAACTTATATAAAACCCATGGTAACTCGTTCCAATCTACAAGCCACTATTTGTTATCAACATCACTTATTTCACACATCAACTTTCCAAGTACTAAAATTTAGATCAAATAGTCCAATTCGCTTAAATCATTTCATTCCAGCCCATCGATTTCACATATCAATCTATAAAAATTCGAAGTGGTTTCGGGTATTCCTAATACCCGACCCGGTCTCTTCGAGTCTCATGTCATCCTAACCCAAATTATCCAAATAAAATACACAACATTTCATATCAGAAATATCAACTCATTCAAAGCATTCAGTACCATTCAATCATCCATAAGCAAAGCTTAATCACATACAAATTTAATTTAATTAATCCTGATTGAATTACTAACCTCAACCTCTTAGATTTCTTCACTTGTCGTTAATTAATTCCAAATCAATTAATTAGTCAACCATTCATTATTCATCTTAATTAATCACCCTAGATTAATTATCTTTCAATAACATTCAAGTAATTATCTTTAATTAATTTCACGATATTAATTATTCTTAACCAAAATCAATAAGTAATCTTTAATTACTTCACAAATTAAATAACTATAATTAATTACATTAATCATACTTAATTACTTATACTAATTAATTTCTCATAAGTCACTTATTATTGATTGATTTACTCTTAATTAATCAATCTGTAATTACATCATTAATTATATAAATTAATGATTTCCAATTATATTTCAATATATCCTAATCTAAATTAATTACATTAAATAATTAATCATTAGTTACACCGCAAATATTAATCATTATTGATTTATCTCAACCTGCAATTATCTACCTTTTTATTTACTTCATTAATTAAATTAATTACTCCTTAATTAACTGTCTTAATTAATCTCTTGATTAAATACACAAAGTAATTATATTCTATTAATTACATTAAGTAATTACTTATCAAACCATCCAATGATTATTCTGAATTACTTACACTTAATTAGTTAACTTAAAACTTAATTAATTAATTCAAACCCTTAATTACTAAATTAATTAACCCAAATCATTAATTAATTGAATTAATTAATTATCCATTTTAATTACCCTACTAGTTTAATGAATCACAGATCATCAAGTCCTTATTAAGATTAAAATGAAAACATTTTCTTATTTATGATTTAAGTTTAAAATAATTTAAAACTCGAATACTTCGAGTCAAGCAACAATTAACTCGAGAACCAACCAAAGTCAAAGTCACCAGATCATCAGTTCACAATGCATATCAAATCAATTCAATCATTTGACCAATTATTTAAATTTAACCATTTAAATTTAGATAAAAAATCCAAAGGAGTGAGATTTACTCACGTTTGCTTTTATTTGCAATCCACCTCAAAATTGCCTTGGATTTCCAGATGTTTGACCTTGAATAAACATATTATGGTTTTATTAATATTTGACTAATTGCACAATTTATTACCCGTTTATAATTTTAATTAACCAGTAAATTATTTTAAACTAATAAGTTGGGTTTAAACCAAAAATTTATTTTTTTAAAACAAATTTTCTTTTTATAAATATTCTTTTTTTCTGTAAATCAAAATCCTACTTTTAATAATTCCCTAAATTTCTGTTTTTAGCCTATATAAATCTTGATTAAAAGAAATTTATCTTATTCCTCACAGAAGAGATGCAGACCCAAGCCTCGACCGACCAGTCTCCACCATCGCGAATACAGACACCTCTACCATCACCAGTATTTGACTACAACCCATCACGCTCGAAATGCTTGCCGCGCCGCTCGAGATCTCCATCAATTTCCTCCCTCGTGCACACGCGCGATTTCCTGCCGAGTCCAGCTTGTCGTTGATTTGAACGTGGCTTCGAATCCTCCATCATCTCGACTTCATCCTAACGTCGTCACACCGATGCCGCCACAATCCTAATTCCCAGCCTCGCGTCTTCCAATTCACCATGCGACCCAAGCCCTAGCTCGAATATGCCTCACGCCCTCCCACTCAACTGCGACATCGCGAACGCCCAGGCCGCCAATGCTATCCTTTCCCCTCGCGACAATTCAATTTATTCTTTTTGTTCTTAGCTTCGGCCATGCTCGATTTGGGGAAAACAAATTGGTGTTTGTTTTGTTTTTTTAGACCAGAAGGAGGAAGTCAAGATTTATAAAAAGGGGAAGAAAATGGCTTCGGCTAGAAGATGGTTTGGTTTTGATTTTCTCTAGCACATGAAAGGCAAAGAGGAAAGAAGCTTGTGTAAAAAGCTGGAAGGGTGTGGCTTATACGATAAGGTTTGACTATCTAAATTAAATTCCATTAGATTATTCTAGAAATTTTCAGATCATACGACCAAACGGTAACTCAAAACACTATGAAAATTGAAATCTGATAATAATATAATATTACGGTTTCAATGGAACTAGTTTCGTCGAAATCCGAGACTGTGCCTCGGAAGGCTGTTTTTAAATATCAATTTAAAAGATAAATTTTTAAAACCGAACGAATCACTTCCAATTTTCAATTTAAAAGCTTTTATTATCATCGGAACTATCAATATAAATTTTACAAGTCTTTAAATTATTTTTAACAAGCATAAAACTGAAGAGTCAATAATTTACCCAATTTCAGTTCATTAAATCCAATAACTCAATTTCTAAATAATAATAATATTTGAATTCAAGTTAAAAAATCAACTCTTAAATATTTAAAATCAATTAATTATTCCAATTTAAATTGTTAAAAATTCCGGGTCGTCACAGTACAACTGCATGAGTAGGACCGCCTCCGAGCAGTGCAAATGGAGCAACTGAACTAGCGTTTGACCGAGTATATAGAACGTCATGGAGCATTTCTTGCATCTGGTGGTTTCGGAGCCGATGATGAGCCATAAGGTATGTTTTGCAGTTTTTGTTTTTAAAATTTGTGTATATATATAATGAGAGATGGTGAGATTGATTTGTGGACATTTGGTGCTTGATATCGATTTGTGGGATTTGATGTTGGATGTATATATTGCATGTTGGTATTGGATTTAGATATCGGTGGGTGATGATGAATGGTTTGGTTTGTATTGATTGGAATGTTTGAGTTTGAGATGGTAATGTTTGAGTTTTATATTATTATTGATATTGATTTTAGCTTATATATCTGATATATATATATATTGATTTTGATGTGTTGTGATA
Organism: Allium cepa; assembly: GCA_030765085.1. Classification (NCBI taxonomy): domain Eukaryota; kingdom Viridiplantae; phylum Streptophyta; class Magnoliopsida; order Asparagales; family Amaryllidaceae; genus Allium; species Allium cepa. The sequence continues at coordinate 133,928,418 of CM060940.1, read as the reverse complement.
TATATTGATATTGAAGCGTTATTGGGCTGCTAAAAAAAATCGTACTTATATTTCCGACGGCTTCCGACGGCTTATAGGTTGAAATATTCTGACGGCTAACAAGCCGTATATACCGATGGCTTCCGACAGTTTTCAAGCGTGTTTTTAAGCCATGTGGACGGCAGCACCGTCTGAAAAAACCATAGAACTGCAGTCGAAAAAGTCGTCGGAGGCCGTCGCAAATCTATCGTTGCTTCCGTCGAAAATGGACGAAAGTCATGTTCTATATACCAATGACATTTCCGACGGCTTCCGACGGCCGCCGACGACTTGGAGCTATTGGAGATGATTGTATTCCTTGTAGTGATACTTATCATTTTTCGGCGGTCTAACTATAATGCATATATCTTGAGTTTGTTCGACAGATACATGCATTTATTTTACCTCGTGTAGGCAATATATTAATAGTACAACATATAACAGCTCTAACTTGAATTTATTCAACAACTAGCACGTATATAAGTAATCCATCAATATATAAATAGTAGATGACAACTATATTACAGATTCATAAATCTTTAATGCATTTGGAGTGGTATCAATTTAAGAAATAATGTATTTCTTATTAAATACCCTCGTAATTAAGGTGTCGGACACATCTTAAACCATGGTAAAGATACCATATGTTTGTACTATTCAATCTATTTAGGTTTTTATAATTCCACTTGTGTGTATGATTATATAAATTTAATTTATTTATATTTTAATTAACTTGTATGACATTTTTATATATCTTATTAATTACATCAAATTAAATTAATTTTATTTCTTAATTTTAATCAACCAGTTTAATTAAATAATATTTAAAAATTTTGAAATTTTATTTTATTCATCCTAAACTATTTAAGATTAATAATCAACTATAATATTTATAGTTTTATTCATACATATATGCATGCATGCATATATACACACATGCACATATGTATGTATTTTATAGTTTAATTGATTTATTAAATAAAGTATTTGTTTAATTACACGTTTTAGTTAAATACTTTAATAAATTTTGATTTTTTTTAATTTCCCTTAAACAAATTATTTTTTGACAACAAGAGCGAAACTTTTTTCAAGTAGAGTACTCATTATTATGTCACATAGGCTCAAACTCATGATCTTTAGAACCTCTGTCTAAAGCATCATACTTCTAACCACTTGAAGTAGAGGTCCTTGAAAATTTCCTTAATCAATTTTAAGATAAATATTATAACTTTTATAGTTGTGTATACATATATATCAACATATATATATATATATATATATATATATATATATATATCACGAACATAAGGAGCTGCCAACACGTCTGGCAGGTAACAAAAATAAATATACATATAACCAATCTCAGGTACTCCTAAGATGAGTTCCGGCAAGGACACCACCCATCGCATCTCAATATCAAGCTCCGGCATGGCCACCGCCCGATTAAGATGTTAGAAGTACCAAAAAGACTAAAGAAAAAACAAAACAGCTGATGACGTCTCAAGCTAATAAGAAAGCTCCAAAAATCTGAATCAGAAAAAGTGAATAAGCATCTGCTCTGAGGTGGATCTGCTGAATAAAGATATCACTCTGAAGGCTCTGAACAAGAAGAAGGAGTGCCAAACTGAAGAATATATCCTCTTGAAAAAAGAACTCCATAACGAAGATAGCAATATCCTATATCTGGGGAGATAACTGCTAGAAGTCCTTGACGAAGAAACTCTGCTCCGATGACCTCTCGACAATCCGATATCCAGCAATCTGAAGACAAGAGAACCTGCAAAATGAACCTGATATCCTATCTTCCAAACCTGTATCTGAAACATGACTAAGGAAAAAATTAGAATGATACATATATATGTATATTTATATAGTAAATATACATATATATGTATTTATAAGGAAGGAAATAAAAACCTAAATAAGACTATCTGGACAATAACTAAAGAAATGAATTAACTGAAAACTAATACCAAACAGAGACTAGAACAAAAATTGAGATAGATCTGACTTATGTACCTTTAATCATAAGTAAGCTATGATTAAAAGTGAGACCATCATATAAATTTAGGAAAATATTAATAATACTATTATTAATGTTAAAAAATTATTGTTGTGTTTAAAAAAATTAATATTATGACTAACCTTGTAAAGATACCATTTGAAAATAATATTTTTAGCTAATTTATATTTGGGGCTAGAAATCCAATTAAAAGAAAATGAAGAAATTGGAAAAAATCAATTTGTTAAATGACTATTATTATTAAAAATTCTTTGATTTCTTTCAAACCAAACCAATTAATAATAATAAATAAAGTGTGTAGTAAAAATCTAATATTTTTGTTGAATTTGAATCTATAATTTTTCCAGCAGAATTCACAATCCGAAATTTACTTATTATATTAAAGTTAAAAAATTTAAGAGTAATAATTAGGATGTAATTAGAATCCAAACAATCATAATATATGTGATTAATGTCCCAAAGACGCAGATTACAAAAATTACATTTATTATCGTTTTGAATTCTTTTTCTCTTTAAAAATTCTATTGTATTAAGTTTTCCATGTAGTATTAACCACATGTGAATTTTGGATCTAGAAGGAGCATTAGATTTCCACATATATTTAAAAGAGTTGTTTATAGTACCCGAAAAATTAATAAATCTATAAAAAGAATTTGGAGTATATTTCTTACTCTTATCTCATTCCCAACTAATACAACCATTATCATTATCAATATTATAAAGATTTAATCTGGCATAAAGCAAAGAAAGTTGCCTACGGGTTAATCATACTAAAATTTCTGTTAAAACTGAAATTCCAAGAAGGATCATTTTCTGGAGAATAAACTTCACTGATTAAAGCATACTTAAAGTTACAATTATCATACAATTCCTTAAATTCTAACTTTAGAGGCAAGATCGAAATCCAACAGTCGTGCCAAAAAGAAGTACAATTTCCTGAATGTACTATCTTCTTAGTTCCTAAGTTAAAAATTTCATAACATTTTAATATGTTTTTTCAAAAATTAGAAAATTTATGGGAAAACGAATAATCAGTTTGGTATAAATTAATATTACCACTATAGTAATATTTAGAAATAATCTCTTTCCAAATAGCGTTATCATTTACATCTTTAAACTTCCAAAGCCATTTACCTAAAAGAGACAAATTCATGTTATGCAAGTTAATAACTCCTAAACCACCCTCCTTTTTAGCTTTACATATAGTTTTCCAATTTACTAGACATTTTATACTGTTATTAATATTATCCCCACTCCATAAGAAATCTCTTCTAATTTTATCAATTTTATCAATAACCCAGTCTGGAAACAGATGCATAGACATCCAATAGATCGGTAAGACTGATAAAACCGAGTTTATTAAAACTAGCCTACTTGCTCTAGATAGAAATCTTCCATTCCAATTAGACATCTTATTTTTAATTTTATCAAAAATAATAAGCCAATCATCATGCTTGAGTTTGGTAGGTCTAATCACAAACCCCATATATTCAAATGAAAAATCATACTTTTGCAATTTAGTGTATTAGCTACTAAGTTTTCTACTTTTTCAAAATCATTTAAAACCAAAATACAACTTTTGTCAAAATTTATTTTTAAACTAGATAAAAGCCCAAAACTGTAAAGAATAAACTTGAGAGTAAAACGTGTCTAAGAAGATGAGAAGAAAAAAAGCAAGGTATCATCTGTAAATTGAAGAACCGATATACCATTACACGATATGTCATTGCCAACACTTCTTAGAGATCCATTATCTACTGCTATTTTAATATTTTTAGCAGAAACATCAGCGGTTAAGTTAAACAACAAAGGTGATAAGGGACCCCCTTGCCTTAAACCTCTCTTTGACTGAATTCTATTACCCAACATACCATTAACCATAATACTAGAGTTTCCAGTTTTAAGCAAAGTTAAAATCCAACTAATCCATCTATGACCAAATCCTATGGCATGAAAAATATCTATAAGAAAATCCCAGTCCACTGAATCAAAAGCTTTAGCAAAATCAAGTTTTAAAATCGCACAGGTTATGTTATTCTTGCAACAGTAATTAATATATTCTTGAACAACAGCCACTCCATCAGTGATATTTCTCCCTTTAATAAAAGCCAATTGTGAACAATCAATTAAATCGTTATTAACTGACTATTAAACATCAAAATATTCGAAAATTATTAAATTTATTTTCAAAACAATTCTAAAAAATATTAAATTTATTTTATAACATTTATACAATTTGTTTTTATATTTTAAACTTAACATTTTAAATATATTTTAAAATTTTAAATTTTAATTTAAAAGTTAGCCTAAGGCTCAAATAACCCTGTGCCTTACATCTGGATCAGCCATTTAGACTTGCTCCACCCATTGGGCAAGGTCGGTAGCCAAAGATAAGAGAACGCTTATTATCCAACTCCAAGCTTATAGACACTGCTATTCTAGACGTCCATCAAAAAGAAAAGTTTATTAATTATCCCATAAATGTTGGCTAATAGATTGCAACTACCATATAGGCTCTGATATTATTGTTGGGACTGACTCATTTGATCGTAGTTGAAATGAGTAAGTTTCAATAAAAATTACGTAGTTGGATCTCAATCGGTCCATGAGGTCTGTTGATTAACATTAGATCCAATCCATTATCAAATAAAATCATATTTTACTTTGAACATTTTATCTTTATTTAATTAATCTTATTAATAAATAAATACATATATAATTTTCATTACAAACACTGGTGTAAATGCACACACGTGTGCGCATCCAATAAATACTTAAGAAATATTTAATGTGGAAAAATAATTTTATTACAATATTATGTGTGTTAGTGGAGGGTACAAACTGACGGTGAGATTCCGTTGATGTGTAATCACGAAGGAGATGGTGGTGCATACTACAAATCGATAGTATACTCCATTGATGAATGGTGGAAAATGGGATGCTAATTAGGGTATTTTCGAAATTTCAAAAGAATATGGTGGACATCCTATCGATTGAACTTTGATTATTAATAGTAAAGATATCTGGTTTATTCGTATGTGGATGAGATGATATAACAATATAATAACATGTGTATAACTACACATATACACATAGATGTTGACTATATATCTATTATATATATTATTTACATATGCATAAGATAATTTCATATAAATATCGAGAATGTAAATGCCTAAGCACGTGTGTTTACGCACGCACGCACACGCACTTGCGCATATATACATGTACACACACATACATGTGTGTGTGTATTTGTTTAAATATACTATAACATGTATACATTGTTTGTATATAAATAGTTATAATACCGTATATACATAGTTTTAAAATATATATTTCCATTTATTAAATTAGATATATATAATATGTATTTATATTTTTGAAAATAATTTTATTCATATATATATATATATTCAAATTTGGTCCATCAAGTAAAACATTTATGCAATTTTAAATTAAATATAAATATTTAATTTTAAAATCCAAATGCAATTTTTGCTTGTTTAAAAATACCTTAAAATTCAGATTTTAAAAGAAGATACGTTTCAAAATATTAAATTCAAACTATTAAAATAAATATTTAGAATTTAAATAATTCAATTTTGTTAATATATACTTGACTATATTAAATTTGATAATATATACACATGAAATATTTTCTTTCATGTGTTTATTAAATATTTTATATATTAATACTATTACTTGCTTAAAATTGTTTTTGGCCATTGGTTTTTCTAAAGTGAGTATTAGGCACATATCCTTAAAAGCAAACTTAATTCACCAAAACTCCTTCCGCAAAGAAACATATTTTGCAGGTCTTTGTTTTTCATTTCAGCTATCTTCTTTCCCAAAATACCCCTCCGCTTTTTACAAGATCGACTTTAAAGGCAAGTTCATCTTTCTTGATTTCGTCTTATTCTTCAATGGCGAGCCCATCTTTCTTGATTTCATCTTCGTCTTCAATAACAAGCTCATCTTTCTTAATTTCAATCGAAAACTACAAGATGAATCAATCTTTTTTACAAAATATGAATTATTGTTGATTTTTTAAGAATTGTTGGTGTTGTATTGATGTTTAAATTTATTAATGATAACGTGAAATGATTGCAGTTCAATATTTGAAGTTTTATGCAAATATTCATACTATACGCATAAATACTGCAAATATAACAATATTTGCAGTTTTTTCTTCAATTATTCTCAATATTTGAAGAAAAATTTATAGATATTGAGAATACTTGCATAAAATAGTACAAATATTGTTAATATTTGCAGTAAAACATCTAACTGTACAAATAAAAATGTAGGAGTTTTCTCAGCAAATATTTGCTCATTTTTATGCTAAGATCTGAATACTTGCAGTTATTGCTGCAATTATTTTTAATAATTGCAGAAAACTCTGCAAACATTGAGAATTGTTGCTTAAAATACTGCAAATATGATCAATATTTGCAGTAAAAAAATGTAATACTATATGTTGGAGCTGCAATAATTATTTAAATTGAAGTAATTGCATACATACATTGAAGATTATGAATGATTTTAAGTGAATAATTACTAACAAGTGAATAACTATTCAGATTAATTGCAGACATACATTGAAATAAATTTGTTGTAATAATTGCTGACAAGTACAACATAATTGGAGACATACATTCAATTATTCAGAATAGTTGCATACATCTTTACAATTATTACGAATAACCGCAGAGAAAGATGTATATATATTCTTTATTAATATAAAATGATTTTTATATTATTTACAGTTATAAATATCTTTTATTGAATTGAAATGATTTTAGTTGAATAATTGATGAAAAGTAGGAATTTATTCAAAATAATTGTAGGCATACATGTCATTACTTGTAATAGTTGCATATATCTCTGCAATGAATAATTGCAAAAAAAGATGAATATAAATGATTTTAAGTGAATAATTGTTAATAAGTAAGCAATCATTCTGAATAATTGTAGATATATATTGAAATGAATTTATTTGAATAATTGCCGACAAGTAAGCTATTATTTAGCATAATGCTTTATTTTTTTATTTACAGTTATAACTGTCTTTTTTAGATTAAAATGATTTTATATGAATAATTGCTGATAAGAATGCAATTATTCAGAACAATTATCGAAATACATGCAATAAATCATAATAGTTGCATTTATGGCTGCAAGTATTCTAAATAACTGTGGAATTTAATCCTCATAAGTCCTAAAAAAAAATTTGCAACGTTTATTTTCGTTTATTACATTTTCTGCTGTATATATAAACAATATTTGTATTATTCTAAGCATTTATTCACAATAATTGTGGCAAAATCTGCAAGTATTGCGAATAATTGCAGATTCTTCTGCTCATATTATCAGTTTCAGCAGAAAATTGAAAAAACAAGAATTATTTGTAGAAAACCTCTTACATATTATTTCTCATGATTATTGAAAATTAAAACATCAATACAATAATAACATGAAAGAATACTACGCAATAATTGAGAAAATATGAAGATTTGCAGTTTTAGTTTGATTTTGATGTTCGATTTCGGAATCCAAATGTTGAAATTGAATTTTAACATGGATTCTGTAAATCGATGAAATTGTCAATTTGTTGATAATAAAATTGTTGATGATTTACTATAATATCGATAGAGATTGGAAAGAAAATACGTGCGTGAATTTAGTTGACGAGGCCGAGGGTAATTTGGCAAATAAAATAGAGGAACCGAAAAATAATGATGTAATTTATAATTATTTTTGACGAGGATAGCTTGTGTATTTTGAAACATATTAGAATATGAGTCAAACACGCCCGTTTTTAAAATTATGCCGGTAGGGAAAAAAATGTTTTTCCTTAAATTAGTTGAAAATAAATAAATAAATAAATATACACACACAGTAAATATAACTGAAATACCACCACACTAAAGAAGAAACACTTTTTCCTTCAAACTCTTTTTTTTCTTCTAGGTATGAAACAGTTATTTAATGTTTCTGTGTCTGCCTAAGTGTTTTCATTATTTTTTATTACTTTTAGATATTTAATTTAATGTGAAAAAGAGGGACGGTCCTTTGTCATAACACGTATGACTTTTACCGTTCCCAAGGCCCACTTAATCGGCTGTGTTCCTTCTTTTCCCCAAGCCATTTACCTCTTTCGAATTTTTTTTTAAATGTCGATTCTTGAGCTTCTCTGAATCAAATCAGTTACCTCCTACGAATCTGTCATCTAGTCGATTGTCGTGCTTCCATATTGCCGATTGTCGTGCTTCCATATTGCCGATTGTCGATTGCTGAGCTTCCATCTACGGATCTATGTTAATTAATGTCGATTGTCTAGCTTCCATCTAGCCGAGTTTCCCTCCTCTGACCACTTATCGGATCTGTTTTAATCTGTAAGTGAATTTTAATGCTTGAAAGGATCTCACTCTAGCTGTACTCTTTTAGAGTTCAATGATATATGTTTGGTATTGCTTTGTCAAGTGCAAACTTCTTGTAACTGCTTTCGAAAATGTGAAGATATGGGTTCGGAAATTATCCCAAACTCTATGATTTCAAACATTAATGAAGATTTCAACAATCACTGTTCATTGAATGTTCTAATTTGTACTTATGATATTATGTTTTAGATTGAAGCTTGTATATACCAACCATTACTAAATTTAAAATAGTTGCGTAATTCAAAATTTATTTTTAGCTGCTTGGTTTTGTAAAAGGCTCACCAGTTTCACAATCTATATATGCTGGATGCAAAAATGATCTGTATGTAATTTTTTTAAGGCGCAAGTAATGTATATTAATTTTATTTTATATGAAATTCAACCAAAAAAGCTGTGCATCCCAGCTGACATGCTAGTTTGCACAAAGAACAGAACACTTGAAGCTGAACAAATCACTTCAAGCTGAACAAATATTTAATGTTTGTACGTAATTGTTCTTATTGGTATCGCCAATTGGACCAAGACAGAAAAGATGTGCTGTTCTTTAATTTCAATTGCCCTTTATGTTTAATATCTAACGAGTTGGCAACATCAAGCGTGTTTTACCTGATTATGGGATTTCTTTTTGCTGATTTGTTGGATTGCACTATTAGTAGGTTTTCTTCTTTCAGTTGGCCAGCAGTAATGTGCATTATCTGCTAGTACTTTGGTCTAGATTGGTCATGTCTACGCATTGTTTATATTAAGGTATTTCTGAGTTTGGACCTAGGTTGAAGCCTGGGTAGCTTCTGTTTTCAACTGCAAATTTCATTTATGTTAATCACGTTATGAGTATTCACTTCCAACACCGAAATAATCATTTATTCACAAAATCATATATGATCATAGCTATTGAATATCAAATCTAGTGTTTAGTCTTTATGTGACAAGATGTTGATACTAAATATCTCACCTATTAGTGGTGAATTTTTCTAAACTAAAGCCATCACTAATTAGCCTATAAAATTGTATGCTGTGCACTATTTTATGGAATAAAAGCAATGCTGAATTATTAGTTAGTTGTGCTGTTAGTAGGTTTATGGAAATAAAAGCATTCCGTATTGATTTAAACTAGACTATGTTATTAAATTCATTGTTCCTACTTTTTACCCGTGCCTTAGGAAAATATGTAGAATTGATTTTGGGCTAAGAGTACATGTAAATGCATGTCATATGATACCCACATCCACTCATTATATATCTGGACGTAAGCTTAAATTTGATTTTAATACAGAGAATCTTTGCTCTCTGGTCAATAGCAACTTTCACAGTCATTAGTGAGGCAAGTTTGAAATCAACAGACCTTTCAATCTCAAGCCAAATAGACCTTTGGTTATTCTAGTTATGAAATTAAGTAAGAATTATTATTTTTGTTTATTTTTCTTGGCATTTTCACCCAGAAAAACAGTAAAATTGTCTGTAATTTATTGTACACGTTTGCTGCATCTAATTCGTTTCTGTAATGGTAGAGTGCACTTTTCTTACTGGTCTGAACAAGGATATACGCCTTGCATTTGGTAGTAGCTATGGTCAACTTTATGGCATATGAATACATACACGACACTCATTAGCAGTGCTCAGAGTAGCACAAGAATATTATTATTTTACATACAGCAAGTTAGTAAGCACAAGGAAGAAAATTCATTCAAAAAATTATTCACGTATACAACTCTCACTACTGGTCCTCAAGCCTGTAAATGGCATTTTTAGTACCACAATAATTAAATGGTAGATGCATGCAGTTCTTTTACAGCAATAATGGTCATAGCTCAAAGCTGTATTGGATTATCTTTTTGATACGATATTTATATAAAATACAGTCTTAAATCAACCATAAGTGGAAATTTGTTACCTTAAACACCGTAAATGTTGCTTTCATCAGCATATCTATCATCAAATTCCCTTTCATTATAAATTTGAAATGTTCCCTCGTGTCCTTTTCCTACTTTTCTTTTTATCTGTTTTTTTTTAAAAAATAATTTTAGCTATAACTCGTTATTGAAGTGATGTTTCATTTTTCATTTTTTATTTTTTTGGTGAAGATATTTTCAAATTTTGAATTATAGGGTCCTTTCATGTAATGTCAAAATATTATTTAGGGTCTTAATATGGTAGACACCATTATGCTAAGGGTGTTTACGTCATGATGTATAAATTTCGATTTCACGTGTAGGTTTTACACATATTGAGATGCTCGTTAACTGTTGAGCGTTGGCTATCTGCATCCCGAACGACCTTAGTTTTTAGTTGATTTAATTTAGGAAAAAGTTCTATTAACGATTTCTAAACTTTTTTGGAGTTTAATTAGGTGGCATGTCGATGTTGATAACTGAAGAAACAGTTTCGGAACAGTAGACCAAATGACTCATATATACGACTTTATAATTTATAGTTTAATTGGGACTTTATAAATTGTCATACTGCTAACAAATCTCAAAAACTCATCTAAGGGTCAACTATCCTACCTTCGATAAACAAACAAGTAACCAACTAACTTTTAGGTTTGTACATGTCCCATGTGGACGTGGAATAATAAAAGAATCTGCATATTTCTCACATAATTCTACAGTTGTGGCTATTATTATTTGGCTGATAACAAAAAACTATACAAAGATTCTTAGTGTAGAAGTGTGTTGCACCTAGTGCCACATCTATTGTGCACAATATACATCATATACGAGATGTTTCGTTAATGTGTCATCAGCCATGAACATTACTTTATATTTTATCCCCCACCCATTATTCGGATAACAAAATGACGAGTACAATAAAGCAAAGGGTGCCAATTTTGATTAGTATGCTACTGCCATATGACTTTTGCTATATTCTACCCTGTACGCGATATGAAATTGTTGCTTAGTGCCATTTTCATCTGTATCATCCTCACACCTATATGGTTTAAATTGCAATCTTGCACCTTATTTCATTACATGCTCTTATCATGAAACTTTTGTTTCTATATACATGGTATCCACAGGAATTCACAAAGGTTCCAATGATGGGTATGAGAATGAGACCAGATCATACTTTAGGATACCCAGGCAAAACACACCGGTTCTACACAGGTACATCTATTTTTGAATTTGGATACGGGCTCAGTTACTCCAACTTCTCTTATGAATTCATAACCAAACATCCGGACTCTTCAGTTCAGTTAAATAGAATAGGAGTTCTGCTACAGTCCAAGGAGGATTCAGAATGTGGTGTTATTGGCTATGATATGTCAAATATGAAGCCTGAACAATGTAAGAAACTTGAATTGTTTTGTAGACAAAAAAGTGAAACGTATGAAGATTATATAATCTAATTTTGTGAGCATGAAGGCATTGCAAGTACTGTAATGATTTCTTGTTCTGTTGCAGATCATCATCTGTTATCATCTGACCTTATCAAACTTTAAGCTCAACTCACTTGGATGCATTCTACACTCCAAAATCAGTGAGGTACGCAACTGCCAGTATCACCCTGAGTGTGCAAGTGAGATGTTTAAAGGGTACACGTTATTACCATGTTTGGGTTGGATGGTTTATTTTTATTTTTATTTTTATTTACTGCTAATGCTGAGTCATTATTATATTACAATTAAAAAAAAAAAAATACTTATCATTGTCATAGGCAGTATATATAGTGATGCTGGCACTGGCACTTATAGTTTCGAAAACGATTCATAACAGAGCTTGAGTTTCCTTTCTTTACATAGAGGCGCAAAAGTTTAAATATCCCACCTTATTAATTATTGAACGGTTTGTACAGGCATGCCACACTTTATTATCATATTCGGTAACCAATCAAATCCACTCATGAACATAAATTGATTAGTTAAGGACTCTCCCTAGTCAAACCTATTTAAAATACTTATTAGATGTAATTGACTAAACCCAATATCACTAAAACATACTGTGTGCAATTTGATTATATCTAAGGCTCTGTGATTTGCATTTATACTCCTAACATGTATGATTGGAGTTTACAGCACCATGTGCTAAATTTTTATACATAAGAAACCCATATTGCTTTTCATACGTGCATATGCATATAGGGGGATACAAGGTAGGCCCAGCAGGAGGTGAAGCCCCTTTGAACTTTTGATTTTTTAAGCGTTTTACCCTTTATTTTTATATTAACTGTAATCCTGCCATCCATTTATATAAAAATTTCTCGCAACAGAAAACTGCATTGGATGTTAGAAAACTAGTAAAAACCGAAATGGTACTTGCAGAGCCCATGGCCAAACCTTCACCATCTTTCAGCTTTGAATTTTTTTTCATGGACCTCCTTCGCATTAGCATATATAAACCTAATAGCAACATTGTTGGTACTGGTGGGTAATCTGCTTCTACAAAATATATATCACAGAAATATTTTTGTCTTATTTATTGCGAGGCTTATACTCATTTTGTGCATTAAGGTTCCCATCAGGTGTAAAGAAAGCGTTCCATCTGATTATCTACTATGCTTTATCTGCCAATCTAGCAGCATTACTGTATGGGTGTCTTTTCAAATCCAGATGTTGTTCTGGGTTCATCACTAACTCTACATCATTATCACTATATATTTGTATTATGTAAATACTTTTTACTGTAAAAACTCTTAGTAACAAAATATTGAAATATTTACGTTCAGGTTCATGAAAGTCTACGGGGGATCGTGTAGTGTATATGCAAGTATATGTGACAAAATATATGATTCAACTAAAATAATATTAATTTAAGTAAATATAGAATAAACACACCAGAATTTTATACTGGTTCGGACCTTCCGTCCTACGTCTGGTCCTCAAGCTCCCTTTCGAAATTCGACTATTAAAAACTCTCGTTTCGCCCGGAGGAATAAACTTGGTTACAATGAGTTGTTCTTGCCAAATGTGTGTTCTAATATAACATGGATGCTGAATAATTAGTACAATTGCTTTCAATATATTTCTAAGAAATATTATTTATGAAAAACTGAGTATATGAAAGAGTGAATATAAATAAAGATTGTTAGAGTGCAGAGATCAAGAATATATGATAGAGCATAGAATTAGAAAGCGCAAATAAGTGAAGTAGTTTTTGTTCTCTTGATTCTTATGCTATATATAGTTGTAGATAAGTTTCTTGAGTAGTTACATCCATTAACGAATCCTCTGAGGTTGCTTCTCTTGATGTTGAAGAGTTGTGACGAAGAGAAGAGAAAATGTCCATTCACATGTGGCAGTTGCAGTTTATTTCTGAAGTTCAAGTTTGAATTCAGACGTCTGGTATTTGTTTCAGACGTCCGATACTATATATTTCTTTTTAATATAGTAGAGGATCAGACGTCTGAGTGCTATTACCAGATGTCTGGTTTAGCCTGTTTGTTGTTTCAGAGAACTATTTCAGACGTCTGGCTTGTGCATCCAAATGTCTAATATGGTGCATGTTACTTTTTGTGCATCCTTTCTTTTACTTTCTTGTACCTATCGACTTGTAGTCTCTTGTAGTGTCCTTTGAGCATCGTTCTTGTCTTTCTAGTGATGTTGTTCTAGCAAATACCTGTATATATAAATATATACATATATACATATATATATTCGATTCCTATCGTATAGTTGTTGTCATCGAAACCGTAGATTGGATATCCTAACATTCTCCCTCTTTTTGACGATGATAACCATACAATGTACTTGGATATAATTTTATAAATCTCCCTCTGAATATGTGCTTGCCATTATTTCTCCCCCTTGGGCATTATAAAAAAGCATTAGTACAAGAATATGTATGATGTAGTCAATAATCATGTGCTTAGATAGTATGTACACATTAATCAAATTTTATCCGACCGTCGTTTTATTGAAGCTAGCAATATATCGTGTGTAATTTTTATTTAATCTTAATTTAAATAGCATGTACATACTATTAATCTGGAATATTTATCGACCGTCGGAAGGTTATAATATATCAATTTACTAAATTACCATGAATAGAGGAAATGTAACTAATTACTCATAAGTAAGAAGTCAAAGAGTATTTTTATAACCATTAAATATAGTGATTACATGCATAGATTTTTGATTCCATTATAATACGAAAGATGGAACCTATAAAAATATCTAAAGATTTTTGGAGGAAGCTTTGGCTTGATCATCTCCTTATCTTTATTCATGGAAGAACTAGCTTGTATTCTAGAAGATTTTGGAGTATGTTGTAGAGGTTCTTTTTTCTCTTCAAAAAGTTTAGAATATTTTGAAGGAGGAGAAGGCGTTGGAGTTGGCCAATATTTCAAAGTTGGTGTAGGACCACAGACTCGTTGGAGAACCTCTTTTAGAACAGATAATGTTATTGAAAGCGATGTTTCAACTGTGGCTAGGTGAGAAGCAAATGTTTTTTCGAAGCTATCAATACGCTTAGCCAATAATTTTTGATTTCTTGATAAGATAAGTTGATTTTGGAGAGTTAAATCTCGAATGCTTTCATTTGGATTAGTTTTAGTGCGAGCCTTCAAAATGTCATCTTGGCCTGGATGGTCAAAAGGTGCAGGAGGAGAAGCGTGTTCGTGATGTTCTTCTTCTTCTTGGGATGGTTGGGGTGGTTGTTTTTGGGGTTGAGGCCTAGCTTGTTGACGTCGTTGAGTCCATTTTTCAAATGAAATAAAACCGGGGGGATTTATTGGTAAGTGCATAAGAGAGAAGAATTTTGTGGAGGCGTACTTAGGGGCAATCTACTCAAAAGTCGATAAATATGATGGAATGTTGTGGGCTTGGAGAAGGCGCATGATGTAGGTATGGTAAATGATTGGTGGACATGATCGAGTCCAATAATGTTTAAGCTCGTCAAATATAAATTTCGTCCAATTTACTCTCGTACCACTAAAGATAGCATATAGAGCTTTGTGCTCCAATTCTGTTATTTGCTCATGGCTGCCAAGTTGAGGAATAATTGTGTTGATAATCATCCTAGTGAGTAGTCTTGCCTTATGTCGTAAGTATTTTGAAGCAAATAGTGGCATTTCATCTTCCCAAATTTGATGGGTAATATTATTTCTTGGTTTGAGGCGCATATCTGGGATATCATACAAATCTTCTTCGGAGTCGGAACAACTTAGAGTACAATCTATAATTTCCGGAGTAAGTCGAATGGTGTTGCTGTAAACACTCTATCAAAGCCAATTATCATCATTATCTATATTCTATACGGCAGTGCTATCTAGATTAGCGTAGAAAAGGAATATTGCAAGCCGATCGATTTGGACATTATTCGAATTGGAGGAAATCAACTTTTGTAACCTAGCATTTTCACGCATCTCGTCTGAATCATACATAGGGAATTTTAGAAAATTATAGAAGGGACCCGTTTTTAGCTTTTTCTTTTGGATATCTTCATATCTTTTGATAAGATGAGGTACTCGATTCATCCACTTCTCAATCTAATCATCAGAGCATACTTGTGGGTTGGAGGATGTAAATTATTCTTTCTTTCTCTTAGAAACTCTAGGGTTTTTAGTTTTGGGCGCTATGAAATCGAGCAAAATTAAGGAGATAGTGATTTGAATAATTAGGGTTTCAGATTTGAAAGAGGAAACGAAATGAAATGCGAATTGAAAATTTGGGAAAAACAATCGTTTTAAGGTCACGAATAGGTGCCGACTGAATTTCAGACGTCTGGGAAGTAATTCAGACGTCTGGGATGTAAATCAGACGTTTGATTTAATCTAGTTTGAAGATAGTAAACATTGTCAGACGTTTGTATGTTATTGGCAGACGTCTGGAATAGGCTGAATTATAAATTTTGAAGACAGAGAGTTTGTCAAACGTCTGGATATAATGTCAGACGTCAGAAGATGGCCTGATTTTTATGTTAAGGCGGAGACAATTTTCAAACGTCTGGTTGTTTATATCAGACGTCTGACATATGCACAAGATTAAAAAATGGTGTGATACAAGGGTGTCAGACGTCTGATGGTATTGATCAGACGTCTGAAATCTCCAGTATGTCTAACAATAGTCTTATTTTGGAAGATTTTGCTTGATTTTCGAGGGATCGATTTTATTGGAACATAATATTATTATTTTTGAAAACAAATACAAATATAATTAGATGAAAATACAATAAAAATAAACAACTTTATGTAGATGAAGATGGAGCATTGCGATCTTCAGATTTGCTATCCTTCAATGGCTTGAGTGGAAACCAAATATTTTCACGTTCGTTGGTTCTTGGAGAACCAGAGAATTGCTTAGGTGGAGAATCCCAAGGTGTACGATAAGAGGCAGAAGGATCTAGAGGATTACAAGGAATCTGAAGTGGTTCATGTACATCCTTTTTTCGTGAATTGCAAAATTTGATCGCTACTTGCTCTAGAAAACTCAGTCGTCTCGCAGTGACTTTTTGTTTGAAGTGTAATTCTCGTTGTAAATCCATTTGTTGTTTTTGGTAAAGATGTATATCACTGATTTTCTCCTTGGTGTTAGGAGAGACAAATAGAGATCGTTTGGACCGTTTTTTGTCGGGAGTGAATCTCATGTGGTAGGAGGACCACTTACAGGTCGTTTCTTGATCTGGTGTAGGAGTAAGAAGTCGATAAAGGGTATTCGCTGAACTATCCGAGATTGGTGTAGAAAAAGAGAGGTGAAAGTTGTAGGAAGACTTGTTTTTGTTTTGCTTTTGTTTGTTTTAAAAGTAAAATATAAAATCTGTATTTTGTAAAAGGAAGAGCTATTTATTCATGTTTTAAAAGGTTGTAAATAGTTATTTTCAGAAAACAGACATTCTAAAGAAATTGTTGGTCAGTGTTAAAAGATTTTGTTTGTGGATTAAAAACTTTTTAACCAAAAGTAGAATGAATGAAATTTAGAATTAGCTGATAAGATCATTAAGAGAACATATTTCTAAATCACGTCGTAGTTTAACAAACGTTTGTTCATTTAGTGATTTTGTGAAAATATCTGCTATTTGATTTTCAGTATTTGCGTATTCTAATGTAACAATTCCTTTTTCAACATTGTCGTGTAAAAAGTAATGTCGTATATCTATGTGTTTAGTACGTGAGTGATTTACAAGGTTTTTTGATAAATTTATTGCACTTGTATTATTGTAATATATTGGTGATTTATCAATAACTTTTTCGAAATCCTTAAGCGTTTGATGCATGTATATCACTTGTGCATATGCTAAGGCCGTTGAAATATATTCGGCTTCGTAAGTGGATAAAGTGACACAGTTTTGCTTTTTGCTAAACCATGAAACCAACGATTATCCGATAAAATGACATGTTCCGCTAGTACACTTACGATCTGTTTTACATCCACCGAAATCCGCGTCGCTATATGAAACAAGTTCAAACGATGATCTCTTAGGGTAAAACAAACTGTAATCTCTAGGACTAGATAAATATCGTAAGAAGTTTAACAGCTCTTTGGTGAGACTCTTTTAGTTTTGCTTGAAATCACGCACAAAGAAATGCGCTCATCATTATGTTGGGTCGACTAGCCGTTAAATATAGTAAGGAGCCAATCGTAATACGATATAATTTTTCATCAAAATCTTTTCCATTATCATCTTTTTTTAAGTGAACACTAGTACTTATTGGTGTTTGTTTGCTCGAAGTTTTATCATTTCCAAAACGATGTAATAAATCGTTGCAATATTTTTTTTTGATGAATAAAAATACCATTGAAAGGAATTTAATTCACCCATATAAGACATTTCAAATTCACTTTTCATAATATTTGAAAATCGAGTACAAAGATTTTTGTTAATTGAACCAGATACAACTAAGTTTGTACAACTAAGTTGTCATTATTTTCTCGTTTAATAAATAAAGTCGTATCTATTTTACCTATTTGAAAACCAGATACAATTAAATGATTCTTAAGACGTACCAGACACGGGGGGCTTGCTTTAAACCGTATAGGGCTTTGTGCAATTTAAAAACATGATCGAGATATTTTTCGTGAAAAAATAATGGAGTTGTTTAACATATACGTTTTCTTTAATAAAACCATTTAAAAAAGCACCTTTGACGTCCATTTGGAATAATTTAAAATTATGATGACTTGCAAAAGCAAGTAATGTACGTATGGCTTCGAGTCTTGCTGCTAGAGCAAAATTTTCGTCATAGTCCATACCTTTTTTTATTATAACCCTGAGCGACTAAACATGCTTTATTCCTAATTATATTTCCGTTTTCATCTGCTTTGTTCTTAAATACCCATTTTGTTCCAATAATGATTGATTTTTTGGTCTTGGTACAAATTCCCAAACACTATTACGTTCAAATTGATTTAATTCTTCTTGCATGGCTATTATCCAAAATCATCGTTTGAAGCTTCTTTATAATTCTTTGGTTCAAATTTGACGCAAATGCAATATGACTTATTTGGTTAAGTTGATTTCTAATTACTCTGAAATTAAGATCTCCAATGATATTATCTTTTGGACGATCTTTTAGATTTCTAGGGGTGACAGTAGAGTATTATTTTGTGCATTTATCTCATTATTAGATGAGTTTGATGTATTTGTTATAGGAATACTTTCTTCATCGTCATTAGTATGAATGTTAAGTAAATTTTCATCAAATGAAACATCTAAACTCTCTTCAATTGTGTTAGTACATTTATTATGCCTTGCTACGATGCGAATATCCAACAAAGATTCCTTCATCGGCCTTCAGGTTGATTTTTCTTAAAATATCTTTTGTATTTATTATATAACATTTTGATCCGAAAGTTTTAAGTACGATACTCTAGGTTTTCTTCCAAAAAACATTTCGAAGCAAGCATGTTTAATCATAAGTCGTAAGGTTACTTGATTCAAAACAAAACAAGCCGTAGTAATAGCTTCAGCCCAAAAATGGTTTGGTAAACCACTACTATTTAAAAGTGTTCGTGCAGATTCTTGTAACATATGATTTTTTCTTTCTACCTTACCATTAAGTTATGGTGTACGGAGAACAGAGAAATTATGACTTATGCCCTTTTTACAACAAAAATTAGTAAAAGATCATTTTCGAATTCTCCATCATGATCACTTCGAATATTCTTAATTTTTGAATCCATTTGAGTTTTAATTCTTAGCAAAAAATTTGAACATACCAAAAGTGTCACTTTTATGTTTTAAAAATAAGGTCCATGTATATCTTAAAAAATAATCAACTGTTACGAAAACATATTTGTTGTGATTTATAGATCGTACTTGAGTTGGACCAAATAAATCTAAATGTAATAATTCTAGCGGTGGTTTTGTATTATTTTTAGATTTAAAAGAGTTTTTCTTTAGTTTGCTGATTTGACAAGTTACTTTATAATTTATTTTAGGTAAACCTCTAACTAGCTCATATTTTGCTAATTAATTAATGTATTTAAAATTAATATGACAGAATCGTTTATGCCACAACCATGGATCGTCATGTTTTGGCGGTTAAGCATAAGTTTAAATTTTGATTTATATTTATATTTAAGACATAAATATTTTTGTTTCTAAAACCCTCAAAGACAACTTGTTTGTTATTGTCGAAAATATTACATCTATCTTTTCCGAAATTAATTTGAAAATCTTTATCGCATAATTGACTAATGCTAAGTAGGTTGTGTTTTAAATTTTCTGCTAACAAAACATTTGTAATAATAGGGAGTTAGAAATACCAGAGTCGATGACTTCTTCGATGCCAACGGCGTATCCTTTTAAGTTATCTCTAAAAGTTACCGTTCCACCATCGATTTATGTTATTTTTGATAGTATTTTTGCATTTCCGGTCATATGCTTGGAGCAGCCACTATCAAGTATCAATTTCTTCTTATTTTTTATTTTGGGTACCTGCAAGATAAAAATGATTTAATTGGTACCCATATACTTTGTCAAGGTCCTAGATGTTAGTGGGAGCAGGTAGCCACACCCAAGAAGTTTTGGTGTCTTTATGAACATAATTTTTATTATAGACTACATTATATAGAAAATTATTAATATGTTTTTGTCTATCAAATTATTATTTGTATTAGAAATCCAAATTTTTATGTTTTTAGTATTCGTATTAGAATTAGGTGATCTTTTAGTCTTTTGATAAATAAAATTATACTTCTTAATATTATTCCCAATTTGTTTTGGAATATTTCTAAATCCTATTCCATTTTGAAGTTTTGATAAGATTCTCCAAATCTTTTTCCTTTATTAAATTTTGAAACATTATTTGTAATTTTATCTAATTTTTCTTTTAATTCAAAATTTTCAATTTTCAATGTTTCTATATCACTTTTCAAGTTGATATTTTCTTTTAACAAGTTATCATTTTCTAGTTTAATTTTTTCAAAATCAATAGATATAGTCTCATGTTCAACTAAACTACTTTTATGTTTTTCTTGAGATAATTCTAGTTCCTCCTGTAAAATAATTTTTTCATTTTTAACATTCCTATCTCAAGTTCTAAACGATTTATTTTGGCTATGTGTACTTTATTCAATTTTTTAATTTTTCTAAAGTTATCATCTAATTTCATGCTAAGCTCTAATAATTCATCATTAGCTAAGTTTGGGACATACCTCATCAGTTTGTGCCATAAAACATACATTAGCCTGTTCTCTGTCACTATCGCTGTCACTTTTTGATGATGATGAAGAGTCTGAGTCATCCCATGTTACTTTGAAAGCTTTCTTCTTTTTGAATTTTTCAAATTTATTCCTTTTTTATCATTGTTGAGCTTGGGACAATCTTTCTCCATATGTTCAAATTGATCACATTCATAGCATCTGATTGACGTTTGGTTTGTTGAGCTTGATTTTCCTCATTTCTGAAATCTAGTCATTTTCCTAAACTTCTTGAATTTGTAGTTTTTGGCAATAAATACGATTTCTTCTTTGTCTAAGTTGGAATCTTCATTTGTTGCTGGAAATGCTATGTTTTTCTTCTCCGAATTTTGTTCTTTTCTTGCCTGTAGATTAGCTTCATAGGACATTAAATTTCCTATCAATTCTTCAACTAAGAGTGTTGAGAGGATAGTTAATACTTTTCTTTCCCACTCTGGAGTTAAAGAATTGAGTATTCTAGATACTAAATCAAAATTTGTGAATTTAACTCCTAGTGCCATTAAATCGTGTTGAATAGTTTGGAATTTAGAGTACATGTCCATTATAGATTCATTTTGTTTCATTTCAAATGATGAAAGCTCATTTTGTAAAATTGAAATTTTAGTTTGCTTAACTTTGTTCGTGCCTTCGTCTGTAACTTGTAAGGTATGTCAAATATCATATGCTGTGTTACATAACATTACACGTGAAAGTTCATACTTGTCTAATGAACAAAATAAAACATTCATAGCTTGACATTATTAGAAGCTGCGGTTTTTTGTGCATCATTCCATGTGTTCATAGCAGTGTCAGGTCTTCATATTTATTTTGAGTGGCCGATCAAATTTCTAATCCATTAGCTTCCATAAAAATTCTCATACGTGTTGATCAATATGCATAATTAGAACCATTAAAAAGTGGGGGACGTGTGTGTGTATTGACCTTTTTGAAAATACTTGCCATATTAAAGTGATTCAAATACGAGTTACTGTACTTTGGTCAAACCTTGCTCTGATATCAATTGAAAGTCTACGGGGTGGATCGCGTAGTGTATATGCAAGTATATATGACAAAATATATGATGCAACTAAAATAATATTAATCTAAGTAAATAAGCACACAAGAATTTTATACTAGTTCGGACTTCCCGTCCTACGTCCAGTCCCGAAGGTCTCCTTCGGAATTCGATTATCAAAAACCCTCGCTTCGCCCGAAGGAATATGCTTGGTTACAATGAGTTGTTCTTGTCAAATGTGTGTTCTAATACAACCTGGATATTGGCTAATTAGTACAATTGCTTTCAATATATTTCTAAGAAATATTATCTATGAATAACTGAGTATATGGAAGAGTGAATACAAGTAAATATTGCTAAAGTACAGAGATCAAGAATATATGATAGAGTGTAGAATTAAAAAGCGTAAGTAAGTGAAGTAGTTTTTGTTCTCTTGATTCTTGATGCTATATATAGTTGTAGATTGGTAGATTCTTGATGCTATATATAGTTGTAGATAGGTACCTTGAGTAGTTACATCCATTAACGAATCCTCTAAGGTTGCTTCTGTTGATGGTGAAGAGTTGTGGCGAAGAGAAGCGGAGATGTCCATTCACTTGTGGCAGTTGCAGTTTATTTGTGAAGTTCGCGTTTGAATTCAGACGTCTGGTATTTGTTTTAGACGTCTGATACTATATTTTTTTTGGATATAGTAGAGGATCAAACGTCTGAATGCTATTATCAGATGTTTGGCTTAGCCTATTTGTTGTTGCAGAGAGCTATTTCAGACGTCTGGCTTGTGCACCCAGATTTTGTGCATCCTTTTTTTACTTCCTTGTATCTATAGACTTGTAGTCTCTTGTAGTGTCTTTTGAACCCCGTTCTTATCTTACTAGTGATGTTGTTCTAGCATGTACCTGTATATATAAATATATATGTATATTCGATTCCTATCGTATAGTTGTTGTCATCGAAACCGTAGATTGGATTTCCTAACAATTCATACCTTACAAAAGCATCATCAAACCCTGAGCTGGAGTCAATCTCACAAGATTTCTAGGATCGATCATACTTTGGTTTGCATTTTCTATGTTCATCTAGAGAATAGTAACCTAAATATAAAAATGTTATATGTTACTATTATATTCTGATAATATTGTGTGTGCAATTTATATGGAGTTAAGGTACTTTGTCATGTTATAAAAGATTGTAAAGAGATGTGCGGAAAAGATATTCTCATCGGCAATCGTCGCTGCTTTGTTCGGTCGCATTGTTGGACTAGTATATTTGTACCTTAAATTCATATCACATATATTTTAACCATTTATATTAAACTTATCTATTATTCTACCTTTTTTACAATTATTGCAGGCAGAGCAAGGCTATGAGCCATTTTGGTAATGATGTGGAAGAGTTGGACATCAGATTGAGAGGTGCGAACGTTCATACCCTCGCATGCTTGGAAAATAGTGCAAGAAAGGAGCATCCATTTTGTAAATTATTTGGCTAGGCTTCTATGCATAAAAATGGAAGATGAGTGGACATTGTGAATGGTTGGTAATTAAACTTCTTTTGTTTGTTTTGTTTAAACTTGTTGTGAATTATCAAAATATACTTTCCTAAATGGTTATGAATTTCATATAAATTTTGTTATGTTCAATATAATGTGTGTTATTGTTAATGTGTTTATTGGTTGGCTATTAATGTTGTGTTTTTTGGATATTCAAATATGATGATTCTGTGTAACACAAAAGAAACGCTACAAAAAAGGGGTAACAGCAAAAAGTCACTACAAAAGATGGTAGCATAAAAAACAGTACAATTTGAAACACCCAGGTAGTATTGCTGATTATCGATTTGAAACACTTACTAAGTGTCGCAGTTTATCAATTTGAAACATATAGCTAGTGTTACTGTTTACTAACTTGAAACACTTACTAAGTGGTGTAGCTTATCAATTTGAAACACTTAGTAAGTGTTATCGATTATCAACCTGAAATACTCAGTAAGTGTTGTCGATTATCAACTTGAAACACTTACCAAGTGTTGTAGTTTATCAATTTGAAACATTTAATAAGTGTTTTAATTTTCTAATCTGAAACATCTACTGAATTTTCAATTTGTTAACATGACACGTATTATAAATGTTTCACGAATCTACAATAGTTAAAAAGTGTCTTTAAAAGTTTTAGCAATATTTTAGTACCGTTTCAAATTGATCATTTTGGTGTAGTGCACTAATTTATACATATATTATAAATAAACTTGAAAACAAAAAACACACGCATATATATAAATGAAATAAACTATGGCCAATTATAATGTATATATATCTGCATTTGAAATTCTAATTACATATTCAAGTAAAAACAATTAAATTAAATTCAAATCATCAAATAAAATCACTTAATATCCTTAGATCTAGGCCTTCATTACACCTTGATTCAAGAAAAGCTTGTAGACTCCTTAGAATCAATACCCAATCTTGCTATAATCTATTGCACCGAGAGGTTAGGAGTTGCCTAAGAGGTAGTTATGTGATGAGTTATATATATCGAACCGTATAACCAATCTTGTTCGTGATAAAGATATTTGATTCCTATTATATACTTTGCTATATAATGATACTGTTAATTAAGTAATTTATTCAAATTATAATAAATTGAAAAATTCACAAGTGATATGTCATGAGATAACAATCACAAGAAGTTGTTATGAGATAACAATCACAAGAAGTTGCAATCATGAAAAAATTATCATAATATAAAATAACATATTGTTTTAAATATTCCAGGTCAA
Source organism: Allium cepa (assembly GCA_030765085.1). Classification (NCBI taxonomy): domain Eukaryota; kingdom Viridiplantae; phylum Streptophyta; class Magnoliopsida; order Asparagales; family Amaryllidaceae; genus Allium; species Allium cepa. Next base: position 133,903,588 of record CM060940.1, on the reverse strand, counting down.
GATGTTTCGAGATAGAATATCGATAAATCAATTGAAACTAAAGTAAGTAAAAGTCTTCAAGTGATGGGTAGTGTACTCTTGGTTGCTATAACGATCGCCCTACATGTCCTGTAATGACCCATATTTTATGTATCAAAAGATCGTAAGATATTTTTGTTTTATTCATACGAGGTCATATGACTTTAAGATTTTGGAAGGTGACTCTTATAGACATTTTTGACATCTATGATTTTTTTCTGGTTTTCTGTGCAACCTTTTTGAGCTCGAAAACCTCTTTTGGACTATAACTTTTAATAAGAGCCAAATTATGGTCTCAAACTACTTCCACTGCATCAAGATGATGGTTTTACATTATGTAGAGTGATCATAACAAAAAACGAATTTATCGTTAGAAAGTTATAGCTATTTTCAATTTTGGCTGCTGCTTGCCAACTTTAATGGTAATTAACTATGCCCGTGTTTAGGCCCATTAACCCATCGAAAAACTTATGCTAAGAGGAGGTTGTAAGAACTAATCTAAGTCATTTTCATTTTTCCCAGAATAACTCTAAACTTCCATTAACCCTAACTTCATCAAAATCACATTTTTCCTTGCTAATCTTAGCTAAATCATTGATTAAAGGGGTGAATAGCATAGGAAAGCTTTAGATTATAATTTTTGCTGATTTGGATTCACTTTCTTTGCTGTCTACTTTAGATCTAAGGAGAAAATTTGGTATTTTGGGTATTTGGTGAGTGGTTCTTGATCTCCCACTTTACTACGCACGTTTATATAGTTAAGAATGATGGTTTTGACCTTAAAACATTTTCTAACCTTAATCGCACTTCTATACATGTTTAAGGATGAATTTTAAAGGTCTAAAATGGTTTTAAAATGGTTTTGCGATCCCTTATGTTCATGTGCCTATCCATATGTAAAAGTTAGATCTAGATTATTGCTTGATTATCATATTCTTGAGCATTGCTTGTATGAATAGACGTATATGCATGGTTTTCTATGGTTGTATGTTGTGCTTTGATTTTGTTCGCTAGCATTTTAAGTAGTTGGAGAATAGGTGGGCGAATACGACAAATCGAAGGCAAAGATGGTCAGAATTGGATGAAACTTGGAGGAGGGATTCTGGAGCATGGGAGGAAACCAAGCCACAAGTCGCAGTAGAAATAGGGCTAAAATAATAGGTCGGCCCGGGTTATTTTTAGTGGCTAAAGGGGTTGATGACTTGATGACTCGATGGACAATGGCTAGAGGATATGGATGAAGGCTGATTCTGGATATTAGCTAAGTATTGGTCATCATACCAAGTTGTTTCTAGAACTTGGATGTTAGAGCTAAAGAATAATGTCGAGCTATTTTGAAGGACGGGTCGAGGTTCAAAACACTCGAAAAATGAAGTACTAGAAGCAAAAGATTGAACTCAGTCAAGATTGTCTAAGTAAACAAGTCATTATCGAGCTATTATAGGTCGGTACCGAGTTATTCACATTGATGGGATTGGAGTGAAACTTCAAGTGGGGAAGTACAGCTCTGTAGGCCGTGCCGAAGGTGTTTGTTTGTTCGCTTGGGGTTTGATGGCGGCATAGTTGCACGATGATAGTTTTTGGACTTTGGTGATAACTCGATGATGAATGGAGTTAGGTTCCGATAATGGTGGCTTGATGTTGAACGGAATTGTGAGAAGGATTATCCACAAAGAGCAGGTTCTAAGAAAGGCGACCGGTGGATAGAAAGGTTGAATGGTTCTATAATGGAATAAAGGAATGTAGAATGGTTCCTCGAGGGTAACAAAAGTTGGATGGAGCAAGGAAATAGCTCAAATACGTGTGCTAAGGGATCATTGATTCTCAAAGGATTTTCTGATGTACTCAAAGCAGGGATATTGTGAGGACTCTCATGCATATGTTGAAAGGCTACCTCGGATCGGTTGAATGGATCCATGTACCCTGGACCGGTTGAATAGGTATCAGCTTCGGGCTAAGTGAGTATAGTGAAAACTAGGATTTCCATTAGTCTCTGGCAATTTAAATGTCTTACGAGTTATCACAAATCCAGAGCACATTGAGTGATAGTGAGGATTGTTTGATGGATGTTATGGTTGTCTTGATTGTTCTTCCATAGCCTATCACTCTAAGGATGTCATTATTGATATGTATTGATAGGGATATTTGGACACCCGTCATCACACTTGGTTTGCAATGTACCTTTACTATATTTGTAGAGTAGCATATTATAATCATTATGTGCTAACTCTTTGGTTGCAGGGACAAGTCGGGTATGGTTTGTATACCTTTGTTCCCTACTATATCAACTTGTATAGTATTTTGAGATTCACTTACTACTCACACTAGACTGTTGTTTGACTCAAGGTTCAATGTTTTGCTTCTTATTATCTCGGATACTCTTAAATGAGTAGACTAGATAGTAGATCCAGGTGCGACGCAGTAGCTGTGCGGAGAATGAGCTGGATAGAGCTATCTAGTATTATATATGGATAACTATGCTTATTTTGTTGCACAACACTATGGAGCCTTGACAATGCTTGCTTATTATTTGAGACAGTTATTTGAGTTTATTTGCATTGCATAAACTCTATTATTCGTTGTATAACTCTATGAATCTAACTCCGATATTTGGATCGCTTAGTTATTACTGTCTCTCCTATTTTATATCTATGATGTATATTTTATTTTATTCCATACGCTGTAAGATGTACGGTAGATTCTATGATGTTTATTTCATTTTAAATCCTTGATGACCATTCTACATTGGCCGGGCATGTCAGCACACTATGTTATGTATATTGGGTGTCAGTGGTGTAGGCGGTCGTCACACCACCGGTCCAACATAACTAAATAATGCACTGCGGTCATGCTTGACTGATGTAGGACGATTGTCAAGAGTTGAAAGAAAAGAAAACCAATCACAGATCTTATCGTATATCTCACAGTGTATGGAATAAAATATAATACACATCATAGATATAAATAAAAGAGGCGGTAATAACTAAGTTAACCAAATATTATAGCATGGATCTATAAAGTTATACAACATAGTAATAAAGTTTATATAGAACGAAAATAAACTCAAATAATTTTCACATTATAATATAACAAGAAAACACTGTCAATGCTTCATAGTGTTGCACAGCAGAATAAGCATAGAAATGCATATATAATATGAGATAGCTCCATCCGGCTCGTCCTCTGCATAGCTGTTGTGTCTCACCTAAACATGCTTTTTAGTCTACTCATTTAAGATTACTCGAGATAATAAGAAGTAAAGCATAAAACCTCGGGTTGTCCGGTGTGAGAGGTAAATAAATCTCAAAACATTGCACAAGTCAATATAGCAAGAAACAAGGGTATACAAATCATACCTTACATGTCCCTGCAATTAAAGAGTTAACACATAACGAACATAATATGCTACTCTACGAACATCATAAAGGTATACTACGAACTAAGTACGATGATGGGTGTCCAGGTATTCCTATTTCTGTTACCTATCTCAAGTGACATTCCTATAGTTATATACTACAGAAGAAGACAATCAAAGCAACCATAGCATTCATCTAACAGTCCTCACTTTCACTCAATATGCTCTAGATGTACGATAACCTGTATGGCCTTTCCCTTGCCAGCGATTAATGGAAATCCCGATATTTAGTGTACTCACCTTTAGCCCCAAAGCTGATACCAGACCCATTCCACTGGTCCAAGGTATATGGATCCAAACAACCAATCAAGGGTAGCCAAACAATGTACCCATGAGCGTCCTCATAGCACCCCTACTTTTAAGTACATCAGAAAGCACTCCAAATTTTAACATCCCTTAGCACGTGCACTCGAGCCCTTTCCTTGCTCCATCTAGTTTTCATTATTTCCAAGGAACCATTCCACATTACTCCATTCCACGATAGAACCATTCAACATTCTATCTGTAGGTCACCCTTCCTAGAACCGCCCTTTATGAATAACCATCCTCACGATTCCTTTCAACATCGAGCCGCCATCTTAGGAACTAACTCCATTCATCGTCGAGTTGTCATTATCAAAGTCTTCAATCCTCATGCTACTATATCATCGTCAAACCCCAAGAGAGAAAACAAGCACAATAGACCTATGGAACTTAAGCTTCCTCTCCTGAAACTTTCACCCCGATTCCAACAAAAATCGACCTTTCTGTACCGATCAGAACTCCTAGTACCGAATGGTATGCTTAGCCAATTTTTAGTTGAGCTCTTTCCTTCTCTTCTAGTCCTCTGTCTACTAAGTGCTTAGACATCAACCACTCCTCATAAAATCTTTCGGCATCAGCTCTAAAAGCTATCAGTACTTAGTCCAGTACTTAGCCAAACCTTGGTATTTGACTTCTACTCATCACTCCTATCCCTCAACCCGAAGAACCATTGCTCATTGAGTGGTTCCCACCAATATATAGCTCACGATACTGACCAAAAGATCTCTGTGACGATTCAGAATTTTGAACATTTGAAAACGAAATACTTAATTGATTTTAAATATTTGGAAGTTAGTTTAACTTGGATTTCAAAATTTACTACGAATTTGGTAATTTAATTATTGAAATTAATTTATTGAAGTTGGATAAAAATTTGAATCTTAAGTTTTAAGCTTGTTTAAAATATTTTTCAAGGCTTAGAAAATTCATATTGATAATACTGAAAATAATGGAAGCCTCAGAATTGAATTTGGAAATAATTTATTCAGTTTTGAAATTTTATTGTTTAAATCGATATTTAAAAATAGCATTCCGAGGCACAGTCTCGGAATTCGACGAAACCAGTTCTATTGGATCCGTAATATTGTATTATTATCGGATTTCAATTTTCATACTATTTGGAGTGATCGTTTGGCGGTACGATAGGCAAACGCGTTAAAAATTTAAATCAAAATTTAATTTAATAGCTAGGTTCAAAAAAATAGCTATCTTCCACATACGATCAAATGGAAGCCCGAGATTTGTTCCATTAGGTTCGAAATAGGGTTATAACATTAGAAATGCTAGGCGGCACGCCTCGATAGGAGTTCGAGATTTCAAGTTAGGTTATACGAGATATTTTGAGTATAAAATTATAAAAATCAATTAGAAAGTCAAACCCTACCTTCCTCCATACGCCAACATCTCATCCTTGTCTCCCCATTTCTTTACAAATCTCACGCAAAAAAAATCATTTCAAAAGCAGAAGGAATCAAAAATCAAGTTTAGATAAACTTTAACGGCCGACACTTCAAATAAATCCCTCTTTTATCGAAAACAAAATTCTCAGAAGAAAAATAGAATGGCCGTATATCCCTTCTCCTTCAAACACAAATCGCTCGGCAATAAAAAAAAATTAGATTCCAAACCTTATCGCATCGCGACCAGGTGGAGCCGCGCGTTCGCGCTCGCGAGGGGTAGGGCAGCGGCGCTCGCATACGCGAAATGGTGAGCGGCGAGCGCGATTATAGGAATCGCGATTAGGTGAGGCACGCGCACGGTGAAGTTCGTGCATAGATGCGGCGAAAATCCTCTGGCATGGGCGTAGGCAAGCTGCTTTCTCTGGAGTTCATCAAGGCGCGTGATTTTGGGTAGAAAGTGATCGACCTGGATAGGCATCGCACGTCGAGGTGTGCGCTTGCGCTAAGTCAGGGTGGATTAAGGGGACTCACGATGGTAAGTGGCATCACGAGATGGAGGCACGATCGCGAAGGGTGGCAGTGAGCATCGGCGGCTTGGCGAAGGAGGTCTGGGCTCGGTATATCAAGGAGGTATAGATTTTGTTTTTTTTTTGATTAATTTATATATTCGTATAGAAAGTAAAGAAAAAAAGAAGAAAAAAATATTAGTTGAATTAAAAATATTAAATGATAATTTGATTTCCCATTGATTCAGATATTAATAAATTGTATAATTGATTTTACAAGGTCTAGAAATTGTGAAATTAACTCGGAATTGGATTGGATTGCAAATAAAAAGGTGAGATCTTCTCACTCAATCAATATTGTTCTGATTAAAATTTTGAATAGTTAGATTTAAAATTGATTGACTCTGTGCTTGGATGATTGATTTAGAATAATTATTCACTGGATGATACTACATATATAGTAGCATAAAGTATATATTGGGTGATTGATTTCCTGCATTATATAGCGGATGAGACCCTATGCGCCGCATAATAGCGGATGATATTATATAAATCCCATATACCGCAATATTCCACCTCGAAGTGGAATTGGTATTTAATTGTTAGGCTAACGTCTGTGTATGCAGGGAAAACAGGTTGGAGGGATCCAACTGGATTCCTCAAATAATTGAATTTGTTTCAATATTGTATGTCGATCATTTATAATCTGTGTGTGACTATTTGTGATTGAAACTGTTGAAAGCTAAAATTTAGTCAAATATATTTTTGGTATCGTAGGATACTAGAAATAAATAAAATTTGATTTTTGAAATTTAGTAGAAAATTTATAGTAAATTGATTTTAGAAAATTGAATAAATTTATAGAAGGAATTTGTTTTAAAAGATAATAAATTTGGTGTTGAAATAAATTTAGAAATCAATTTTTGAAATCGATTTGGTATTTGAAAATAAATTTGGAAATCAATTTAGAATTTAATTCGGTGCTGAAAATGAATATTTGGAAATCGGTTTGAAAATCGTATATCAATGGATATTTAGAAGTTTAAATTCGCAATGGGAATTTATAACGGAAAGGGAAATTTGTTTTAAAAATAAACATTTGCTTATTTTTAAAAGTGTGAAAGGAATTTACGGATTCAGAACGTAAATTTAAAATAAATCATGAAAGATTTATTAATTGATTTGAATGAACCATTTTGAAATGAAAATTGTATTTTCCCTGGAAAGCTGAGTATGATTTCGAAGTAGCCTATAAATATGAACTGAAATTTTTTAAGGATGGTTTTAGAAAGGATACTTTGAATAAATTATTTTCTTAACTGGTTCCAAATCTTTAAAGTATGGATTTATTTAATTTCTTATAGAAGAGATTATTTTAAAGATTAAAATTGATATTTGTTTAGGAAACCATCATTTAAATAGTTATACCTTATCTACTAATTTTATTTTAAAAATTAGTTGGGACTTAAAATCTTATATGTGATAATTAGTATAATGTTTTCATAACCAATATTTTAAGTAAGTATAAAGATGGTTTTATTTTAAATGTTCCAATAATATTTTGAATAAGTGATTTGAATTATTTTGACTCGGCAGATTTCCAATGGAAATGAATAAATATTTGAAAATGTATTCCGCGTAAGGAAAAGTGATTTGAAATTTGTTTTCAAAGTATTGAAATGTGGAAAGTAATTGGAAATCTGTTTTCAAATGGTTGAAGTGTGAAATATATATTGCGGAAATATTTTGAAAATAAATAATTTGGGAAATTTATTTAAATCCGGCAATTGTTGTGGATGTTGATTGATAGTTAAATAACCGACTATCAATATTGGCCTATTTAATGGCATTTGAATTTCGATACGACCGGGGGTCGGATTTCAAGTGGATATCCGAAAACCACATCGAACCTTTGTTATTGTGATAGATCTTTTGTTTAAAAGATCAAAGTGAAATTTATTGTGATTTGTTTGAAATCTGAATGTAACACTTATTTTTAAAAATAAACGCTCATTATTCGGATTAGCCGGGAGAGGACCTTGTGTCATAAAACCCATTCCGAATAATGATACGACGAAATGGGATTGCATTTGAAGATGGTGTTGAAGACCAGGTATTTTCGAAAACGAAAGGATTACCTGTCGAATGTCTCTGCATCGGGTTGCTTCGGTATAGAGATTTTATCACCTTCGTGATGGGGATTCCGGACGTGATTTGTGAATATCCGGATTTGCAAGGGCTTCTTTGAAGTGCCTTCGGTTCCATTCGATCTCGGAACGGACTTGTATGGATGTGTGTCTGACGTTAAGCTTTGAGATGTAAAGCTGGTTTCTATCAAATACATTTCTATTGGTGGCAGAGAATTTATTCTCTTAGCTTAACACCCTTCTCTGATACGTACGAGCTCAGAGGTTATGTAGTTGATTGTTACTAGTAATGCATTCCCAATTTGGTAACATGACATACGAAGTGCTACTGATCATTTGTTGATCAAAGCATGACTTTGTGAAAAGTGTAGCTTTGTGGCCGAGACTTCGTCGGACCTCACACCTCGAAAATGGTCGAAACAGGAAAGATGCGGCAATGTTATGAGGGTCGCTCCCTTTAGGGTATGTCATTTCCTTCTGGAAAAGGGTGGTATCATGGTATGGAGCCCAGATACTTAACCTATGTTCATGCCGCAAGTTTATCATACTTTATGTTTGTTGCTCCGTGGTTAAGAATCCTCGGATAAAGGTCGCAAACGACTGGGGGATGGCATACTCGAGTAGTAGTTACCTAGTTACAGAGGTAACCTGGCCTTGTGTTGGTAGAGATCTTGGTAGGTTCTCGGGACGTCCCTCCAGAGGTGTACCCATGTCGCAGTAGGAAGTTCCTTAGCCTGACCGTTTGTTGGAAATCCAATCTTCAATACGTGCCTTGTACGATTTTAGTTGTATAACCTGCCATTTACTTATGGTGGTCACCACTGTTTAGATGGTATCTATAGTAGGCATAGTTCGGAATGTCTATGCTGGCTAAGATTAATATTATACTTTCGAAATATTTCCTGCACTATGCACTAATAATAATATCGAAAGGATTTTGCGTATTAAGCATGTTTGATTATCGTAAGGAGAAATCTCCTCCAATTCTACGTTTGCATTGTGTGTGTGGCGGGATGCCTTATGACAGTTTCACTTTCCAAAAGCATAGCAGATTTCCTTTTATTTTCTTTGTGAAAATAACCGTTTTTAAGATCTCACACCAGTCCCATAACCGACCTGGAGTTTATTGTTCCCTTTCTAAACTCTGGGTGTCCATAATTTTCCACACGGCAGCCTAAAGTCAGGTTTCAGTTACCCTGGAGCGAAGTCAAGAAGTTGCTGTGGAAATCAGGAGTTGGAGCTGGATGGCGAGTCGTATCACTTATATATGTAATATTTCTTTTCCGCTGTTTGTTGTTGTAAACCCTGATAATGTGATGTATAAACTGATATAGTGCTTTTGTTTTAAAGATATTCATTTATCTATTATATGTTGTCCCGCTGCGAATTGTGAGATTCTTTTATTGTTCTATTTTCTTATTCCATCTTCTTCTTCTTAAACCCTAATGGTTCGGTTTTTCGGCATTCGACTATGCGGCATTGGATACAGTGGACGTATCGATGTCGACTTTCGGGCGTCGTAAAATTGGGTCGTTACATGTTTGGTATCAGATCATTTGGTTAAGCGATAACCTTGGCTCTGTTGGGTGTTACTCATTAGAGATAGAGTCAACAGTAATCTAGAATGAGTGTGAGTGTAGTAATAGATATGAGCGCGTATTTGTTAGTGAATATAAAATTGTTTTATATTGTGTTGATTGGTTTATTGAGTAGTATATGGATTATGGTCAATACGAGTAATTAACGTTATTGATAAGGATCTCTAAACACTTGTATAGAACAAAATCGACATGATATCGTTTTAAAATAGGGTAAATGAAATAATTTTACCCAAACTATTTTCATATATGAAAGAAATAGATTTTCTGTGAATTATTACAATATATGGTTGTTTGTTGCTAGGAAGCGACAATATTAAATTATTATCATCTTTGTATGAGGAATTGAGATCAAAACCAAAAGCTAGGATAAAAAAATCCAAATGGGATTTGTAAATGTAAATTGTAAATGAGATTTATAATTTGAAATAGAATTCCAGAGAAATATTTGGAAATGTCCTTGAAAATATTTGAAATTCGGGAAGTTCGGAAATTAAATTCCTTTTGGGATTGGAAATAGTTTTCAAGGGTTTGGAAAAATGATTTTGGAGGGATAAAAGCTCTAAACTCTTTTTGGTCACTGGAAAATAATTCCGGTGATGATCGCGGCATCATCGGTGTTCATTTTCGTGTTTCCAAAAAAGGAATCGCTGCCAAATTGTTTTAAATGGAAGTTGTTTGGAAAATTTGGGTTTGGTTTTGAAGTTCAAAGGATAATTTAAATTGTTTCAAATAATGGTTTTGGAAAAGGTGGAAAGACTTTGGAATCTTATTTAAAGTAACTATGGAATAATAAATAAGTTAGAAAACTTAAAAAATTCAGATTTAAACTAAAATTAACTTGAGTTAATTTGAATAAAGGTGAATTTAAGAAGTCTATTAGACTAAATGATTGAAATAAAATCTATTAAGGTGGAAAATAAATTGTGAATGAATAAATAAATTTACAATTGCAAGTAAATGAAAGTGAAATTGAAAGTTGAGATTCATTTCGAATTTGTAATTAAATAGAATTAGAATTGGAACTGAATATGATTTGTGATAAACAAAGTGAAGTATTAAAATAAAATTAGTAAGTGGAACTAATTGAAGGATCGACAAATTTAACATGATTTGAAATGAATCGAATTCAATAATTATAAATGAGAGGCAAATTAAATTCATATGGAATTTGAAATCCAGCTTAATATAAGTGGTTATAAACCAAAATAGTGAATTGAAAATAAATTTTTGGGAATGAACAAAAGAATAAAAACTGAAATTGGAATTGAATATTGAAAACCAATTCGAATTGTGTGAAATAAAATGAATTTGTAAAAATTGGTTTGAAATGAACTAAAGATAATAAAGGTGGAAATATAAAAAATGGTTTGAGATTACATGAATTGGAATTTGTAATGAATTAGTAAATGAAACTAATTTAAAATAGTGATATGAATCAATTGTGAATGAAAAATAATTGATAAATTCGATATTCGGAGGGAAAAAAATTGAATCCAAATAGAATTGAAGTGTAAATTGAACTCAAATGAAATTGAAAATGTAAAGTTGAATGATATAGCTTCAATAGTGAAGTAAAAATGGTATAAGAGGTAAGTATTCAAACTTTTGTAAAGAAATGTGAAAAAATGATTTTTGAATGTTGAAATTGGATATTATAGATATCAGGATATACAGGTATGTTAAAGGCAAAGGATAAATTGGATTTTGATTCTGAAGATAAATTTTGAATTGCTCGACAAAAAGGTACGTATTTAAATTTCAGTATGAAATTTGATGATTTTCTTATCTAGCCACTTAGCCTTTTGTTTTCTTTTTGAATCTGAGGGCCCGTGGTGCCATTTGGTAGTCGTACCGAGCTAGCCACGCAAAGGAGACGCTAGCGAAATTTTTCGAAAATTTAGGGAGCTAGAAAAATTTTGAGAAAATTTTGAAAATTTGGAATTTGAATTTAAATTGTTAAAGAAACAATGTTGCTTGGAACTTATAATTGAACTTGGAAAGTTAGTTGAATTAATGATGAGTCTTAAATAAAAAGATTTGTTTTGGGCAAGTTGATAAAACTGTTAAGTTTTGGGAAAAATAATGAATGGGTTACAGATCATTCTTCTTAACTAGTAATTTCGGGACGAAATTCTTTTAAGGTGGGAAGGATGCGACGACCCAGAATTTTGAACATTTGAAAACGATATATTTAATTGATTTTAAATATTTGGAAGTTAGTTTAACTTGGATTTCGAAATAAACTACGAATTTGGTAATTTAATTATTGAAATTAATTTACTGAAGTTGGATAAAAATTTGAATCTTCAGTTTTAAGCTTGTTAAAAATATTTTTCAAGGCTTAGAAAATTCATATTGATAGAGATAATGGAAGCCTCAGAATTGAATTTGGAAATAATTTATTTAGTTTTGAAATTTTATTATTTAAATTGATATTTAAAAATAGCATTCCGAGGCACAATCTCGGAATTCAAGGAAACCAGTTCTATTGGATCTGTAATATTGTATTATTATCGGATTTCAGTTTTCATACTATTTGGAGTGATCGTTTGACCGTACGATAAGCAAACACATTAAAAAATTAAATCGAAATTTAATTTAATAGCTGGGTTAAAAAATGCTATCTTCCACATACGATCAAATGAGAGCCTGAGATTTATTCCATTGGGTTCGAAATAGGGTTATAACATTAGAAACGTTAGGCGGCACAACTCGATAGGAGTTCGGGATTTCAAGTTAGGTTATACGAGATATTTTGAGTATAAAATTATAAAAATCAATTAGAAAGTCAAACCCTACCTTCCTCCATACGCCAACATCTCATCCTTGTCTCTCCATTTCTTACAAATCTCACGCAAAAAAAATCATTTCAAAAGCAGAAGGAATCGAAAATCAAGTTCAAATGAACTTTAATGGCCGACACTTCAAATAAATCCCTCTTTTATCGAAAACAAAATTCTCAGAAGAAAAATAGAATGGCCATATATCCCTTCTCCTTCAAACACAAATCGCTCGGCAATAAAAAAGAAAATCAGATTCCAAACACTATTGCATCGCGACCAGGTGGAGTCGTGCGTTCGCGCTCGCAAGGGGTGGGGTAGTGGCGCTCGCGTACTCGAAATGGTGAGCGGCGGGCACGATTATACGAATCGCGATTAGGCGAGGCGTGCGCACGGTGGAGTTCGTGCATAGATGCGGTGACAATCCTCTGGCATGGGCGAAGGCAAGCTGCTCGCTCTGGAATTCGTCAAGGCGCGTGATTTTGGGTAGAAAGCGATCGACCTGGATGGGCATCGCACGTCGAGGTGTACGCTTGCGCTAAGTCAGGGTGGATTAAGGGGACTCGCGATGGTAAGTGGCATCACGAGATGGAGGCGCAATCCCGAGGGGTGGTAGTGAGCATCGGCGGCTTGGCGAAGGAGGTCTGGGCTCGGTATATCAACGAGGTATAGATTTTGTTTTTTTGATTAATTTATATATTCATATAGAAAGAAAAGAAAAAAAGAAGAAAAAAATTATTAGTTGAATTAAAACTATTAAATGATAATTTGTTTTTCCATTGATTCAGATATTAATAAATTGTATAATTGATTTTACAAGGTCTAGAAATCGTGAAATTAAGATGGAATTGGATAGGATTGCAAATAAAAAGGTGAGATCTTCTCACTCAGTCAATATTGTTCTGATTTAAATTTTGAATAGTTAGATTTAAAATTGATTGACTGTGTGCTTGGATGATTGATTTAGAATAATTATTCACTGGATGGTACTATATATATAGTAGTATATAGTATATATTGGGTGATTGATTTCCCGCATTATACAGCGGATGAGACCATATGCGTCGTATAATAGCGGATGATATTTTATAAATCACATATACCGCGATATTCCACCTCGAAGTGGAATTGGTATTTAATTGTTGTGCTAACGACTGTGGATGCAGGGAAAACAGGTTGGAGGGATCCAACTGGATTCCTCAAATAATTGAATTTGTTTCAATATTGTATGTTGATCATTTATAATCTGTGTGTGACTATTTGTGATCGAAACCGTTGAAAGCTATAATTTAGCCAAATAAATTTTTGGTATCATAGGATACCATAAATAATTAAAATTTGATTTTTGAAATTTAGTAGAAAATTTATAGTATATTGATTTTAGAAAATTGAATAAATTTATAGAAGGAATTTGTTTTAGAAGATAATAAATTTGGTGTTGAAATAAATTTAGAAATCAATTTTTGAAATCGATTTGGTATTTGAAAATAAATTTGGAAATCAATTTATAATTTAATTCGGTGCTGAAAATGAATAATTGGAAATCGGTTTGAAAATCGTATATCAATGGATATTTAGAAGTTTAAATTCACAATGGGAATTTATAACGGAAAGGGAAATTTCTTTTAAAAATAAACATTTGCTTATTTTTAAAAGTGTGAAAGGAATTTACGGATTCATAACGTAAATTTAAAATAAATCATGAAAGATTTATTAATTGATTTGAATGAACCATTTTGAAATGAAAAATGTATTTTCCCTGGAAAGCTGAGTATGATTTCGAAGTAGCCTATAAATATGAACTGAAATTTTTAAGGATGGTTTTAGAAAGGATACTTTGAATAAATTATTTTCTTAACTGGTTCCAAATCTTTAAAGTATGGTTTTATTTAATTTCTTATAGAAGAGATTATTTTAAAGATTAAATCTGATATTTGTTTAGGAAACCATTATTTAAATAGTTATACCTTATCTACTAATTTTATTTTAAAAATTAGTTGGGACTTAAAATCTTATATGTGATAATTAATATAATGTTTTCATAACCAATATTTTAAGTAAGTATTAAAGATGGTTTTATTTTAAATATTCCAATAATATTTTGAATAAGTGATTTGAATTATTTTAACTCGGCAGATTTCCAATGGAAATGAATAAATATTTGGAAATGTATTCCGCGTAAGGAAAAGTGATTTGAAATTTGTTTTCAAAGTATTGAAATGTGGAAAGTAATTGGAAATCTGTTTTCAAATGGTTGAAGTGTGAAATATATCTTGCGAAAATATTTTGAAAATAAATAATTTGGGAAATCTATTTAAATCCGACAATTGTTGTGGATGTTGATTGATAGTTAAATAACCGACTATCAATATTGGCCTTTTTAATGACATTTGAATTTCGATGCGACCGGGGGTCGAATTTCAAGTGGATATCCGAAAACCACATCGAACCTTTGTTATTGTGATAGATCTTTTGTTTAAAAGATCAAAGTGAAATTTATTGTGATTTGTTTGAAATCTGAATGTAACACTTATTTTTAAAAATAAGCGCTCATTATCCGGATTAGCCGGGAGAGGACCTTGTGTCATAAAACCCATTCCGAATAATGATACGACGAAATGGGATTGCATTTGAAGATGGTGTTGAAGACTAGGTATTTTCGAAAACGAAAGGATTACCTATCGAATGTCTCTGCATCGGGTTGCTTCAGTATAGAGATTTTATCACCTTTGTGATGGGGATTCCGGACGTGATTTGTGAATATCCGGATTTGCAAGAGCTTCTTTGAAGTGCCTTCGGTTCCATTCGATCCCGGAACGGACTTGTATGGATGTGTGTCTGACGTTAAGCTTTGAGATGTAAAGGTGGTTTCTATCAAATACATTTATGTTGGTGGCAGAGAATTTATTCTCTTAGCTTAACACCCTTCTCTGAGACGTACGAGCTCAGAGGTTATGTAGTTTATTGTTACTAGTAATGCATTCCCAATTTGGTAACGTGACATACGAAGTGCTGCTGATCATTTGCTGATCAAAGCATGACTTTGTGAAAAGCGTAGCTTTGTGGACGAGACTTCGTCGGACCTCACACCCCGGAAATGCTCGAAACAGGAAAGATGCGGCAAGGTTTTGAGGATCGCGCCCTTTAGGGTATGTGATTTCCTTCTGGAAAAGGGTGGTATCATGGTATGGAGCCCAGATACTTAACATATGTTGATCCCGCAAATTTATTATACTTTGTGGTTGTTGCTTTGTGGTTGAGGATCCTCGGATAAAGGTCGCAAACGACCTGGGGATGGCATACTCGAGTAGTAGTTACCCAGTTACAGAGGTAACCCGGCTTGTGTTGGCAGAGATCCGGGTAGGTTCTCGGGACGTCCCTCCGGAGGCGTACCCATGTGACAGTAGGAAGTTCCTTTGCCTGACCATTTGTTGGAAATCCAATCTTCAATATGTGCCTTGTACGGTTTTAGTTGTATAACCTGCCATTTACTTACGGTGGTCACCACTATTTAGATCGTAGCTATAGTAGGCATAGTTCGGAATGTTTATGCTGTCTAAGATTAATATTATACTTTCGAAATGTTTCCTGCACTATGCACTAATAATAATATCGAAAGGATTTTGCGTATTAAGCATGCTTGACTATCATCAGGAGAAATCTCCTCCAATTCTGCGTTTTCATTGTGTGTGTGGCGGGAGGCCTTATGGTAGTTTCATTTTCCAAAAGCATAGCGGATTTCTTTTTATTTTCTTTTGTGAAAATAACTATTTTTAAGATTTCACACCAATCTAATAACTGACCTGGAGTTTATTGTTCCCTTTCTAAACTCTGGGTGCCCACAATTTTCCACACGGGCAGCCTAAAGTCGGGTTTCAGTTATCCTAGAGCGAAGTCAAGAAGTTGCTGCGGAAATCAGGAGTTGGGGCAGGATGGCGAGGCGTATCACTTATATACGTAATATTTCTTTTCCACTGTTTGTTGTTGTAAACCCTGATAATGTGATGTATAAACTGATATAGTGCTTTTGTTTTAAAAATATTCATTTATCTATTATATGTTGTCCCGCTGCGAGTTGTGAGATTTTGTTATTGTTCTATTTTCTTCTTCTATCTTATTCTTTTTAAACCCTAACGGTTCGGTTTTTCGGATTCGACTGTGCGGCATTGGATACAGTGGACGTATCGATGTCGACTTTCGGGCGTCGTAAAATTGGGTCATTACATCTCGGTACCCAATCCTCTACTTTGCTCCAAACACGATGCGACTTGAGCCATGGGCTCCTTCCATCCTCCAAAGACCCTCCTCTAAGTTTCATCCAATTCCAACCATCTCTGCCTTCGATTTGACAAATTGGCCAACATGTTTTCTAACTACCTAAAAGCACTAGCAAACCATATCAAAGCACAATATACAAATATGAAATATTATACTTATACATCCACTCACACGTGCAATCCCTAAGAATACGATAATCATGCAAATCCTAATCCAAATCTGACTTTTACATTAGCATATGAATATGAAGAAAAGTGGTTGCAAAACTATTTAAAAACCATTTAATTGATTAAATTTCGGCCATAAACATGTATAAAAGCATGATTAAAATTGGAAAACCTTTTAGGATCAAAATCATGTTAAAAACATCATTTTAACTTTATATACATGCATAGGATAGTGAGAGGCCAAGAACCACTCATTAAATACTCAAAATACAAATTCCTCCTTTTAGATCTGAAGTGGATAGCAAAGTAGATGAATGCAAATCAGCCAAAATGATAACCTCTAATCTCTTGATGCTAATTACCCCTCTAATTATGATTTAAGCTAAGGTTATAAGGAAAAGATATGATATTTGAAGAGATTAGTGGTAATGGAAGCTTAGAAATGCTTTGGGCAAGATGGAATGACTTAAATCTGTCTCAACAGCCTTCCTTTGCAAAATTTTCAAGATGGGTAAGTGGATCTAAGTATGAGCTTAGTTAATTACCCACTAAAATAGACTAGCGACAACCAAAACTTAAAACAACTATAAGTTTCAAACGGTAAATCTATTTTACTATTACGACCACTCTACGAAATGGAAAACCATCATCCTGAAGTGAAAATGGTTTGAGACTTTAATTCCGCTCTTATCAAAAGTTATAATCCAAACAATATTTTTGAGATCATAATGGTCACATAGAAATTTGGTAAAAGTTATAGATGTGGAAAATGTCTCTAAGAGTCACTTAACAAAATATTAGAGTTACATGACCTTAGATGAATAAAATAAAAATATTTTACGATCTTCAGATACGTAAAATACAGGTTGTTACACTTTCCCTCCTTTAGGAATTTCACCCCTGAAATCCCCAAACATAGTTACCCCACATGCTTAACAATTATATGCAACCATCATACATGTTAAACAAGTAGCCATACAATGAATAGTGTAGATGTCTATCGTAGCATTCGAGATACTAAACTACCCTATATGATAAAAAAGTGAAAGTAAATACGATAACAATAGAGCTTACCATGAAAAGTGCTCTGGATATGTGACCCTCATGCTCTTCTCATTTTTCAACATGTAATCATCTTTACTTTCACTCCATTGAACCTTCACTAACTCCAATATCTTCCTCCTAAATTGTTTCGTATCGCATCCGATACTACGAACCGACCTATGAGATACCAAAGCTTTTGGTTTAATCTCGATATCATTAAGTTAATCTGATGCAATCATCATGCTTGAGTCATGCACTCTTCTGAGGTAAGCCGGCCCTATATGCTAGTTTTCAATCCTCTCTACTATCGGAAAAGGACATACGAATTTTGGCGCCATCTTCCACTTACTACCAAATCGAATAACATTCTTCAAAGGAGAAATCTTCATAAACACCATATCGTCGACAAAAAAATTCCAAATCTCTATGTCTTCTATCATCGTAGTTCTTCTATCTATCATGTGCAGCTTTCATTAGTTGCCAAATGATATCCATCTTCTTCGAGGTTTCTCTAGTCATACTTGGCCCACGTATTAGTTTCTCATCCACTTCCCACCAACATAAAGGAGTGTTTTGGTCGGCCATACACTGCTTTATATGGTGCCATATTGGCACTAGACTGATAACTATTATTGTACGCGAATTCTACTAAATGCAAGTAATTATCCCAAGAGCCTCCAAAATCGAGATTGCAAGCTCACAAGAGATCCTCTAACATATGATTCACTTGCTCGTTAAACCCATCTGTTTTGCAGGTGACAAGCTATAATGAGATGCAGCTCGATCCCCAACACCTCTTATAAGCTCTTCCAAAACCCAATAGTGGACAACGGGTCTTGTTTGCTCACAAGTCTTTAGCATACCATGAAACTGTACTGTCCACTTCATATACAACTCGGCCAATTTGGATGTCGTTCTAGTAGAGTTGATAGGTATGATCAGGCACTTTTTGTCAATCTATCAACTATGACCCAAATGCTATTGTACCCTCCTCTGGTCCTTTGCAATCCACCGATAAAATTCATCGATATCTGCTCCCACCTCCATTTGGGAACTTCAAGTGGTTGCAAAAATTCACTTGGCTTCTTTTATTCTGCCTTCACCAATGGTAGTTCATACTTTTCAATCATAGCCTTCTACAAACCACCAATAATAGGTCTACTTCATATCACGATACATCTTATTACCGTCGGGATGTATAGTTCAACCTAGAATGGTGACACTCTCACAGCACCTCATACCGCAATTCATCAACGTCTGGAACAAAAAATCTCCTATCCTTAAAGGGCCATCCTTCTCAGTCGAGTATGTACTGCTTCATATCTTTGGGCTCTACCAACCCTTCTATTTTTGCTATGTTCTCTATTAGTCTAGCATCTCGCCTTTGACTAGTACCAGTCTGCTCAATCAAAGGAGGTCTAATCGTCAAACTTGCTAGCATCTCTATCTCGCAATGAGGTCTGAAGTCATAGACATCAATATACTCCAACTACTTCCACTCCAGGAACATCGCTTCCAAACTGGCATGTCTTCTACTTAATGCATCGTCGGTCGCATTTCCCTTACCAAGCATATAGGAAATGTTAAAGTCATAGAAGACCAAGCATTCCAGCCCTCTCTGTTGGCAAAGGTTAAGATCCTTTTAGGAGAAAAGGTACTTCAAGGATTTATGGTCTGTGAATATTTTGAACCTTTCTTATAATATGTAGTGCCTCCAAATCTTAAAAGTGAATGCTATTGCCACCAACTCCAAATTATGTATTGGATACTTCCTCAACTAGAGTAGGCGATAACTTCCCCCTTTTGCATCAATACCGCACCAAGTCCAGTATCACAGGTGTTTGTGTGTACTGTTAGCTCCTCATTCTCACTCAGAATGGTCAATACCAGTGCACTTGTCAACCTCTCCTTCAAAACCACAAACATGTGCTTGCACTTCTTTGTCGCAAACAAAAGTCTGATTTTTTTCCGTCAAATTGGTCAACGGTGCTACTACCTTTGAGAAGTCCTTGATAAAGCATCTATAATACGCCGCCAATCCTTGGAAGTTTCTCACATCAGTCGCATTCTTGGGTTGGTTCTAATCCTAAACTACTGCCAACTTCACAGGTTCAATCGCAATGCTCTACTGAGAGACGACATGACTGAAGAATCTCACTTTCCCTCTTTAGAAGGGACACTTCGAAACCTTCGCTTTTAATCTGTGCTTCCTCGACACCTGAAGCACATCCTTTAAGTGCATCTTGAGTTCCTTATATGTCGTAGAATTGATTAGAATATCATCCATGAACACAATTACGAACTTGTTTAGCTGATCCTTGAAGACGTTGTTCATGAGATCAACAAAGTATGTCAGATTATTGGTTAGCCCAAACCGTATAACCAACCATTTAGAGAAACCAGACGGCATACAGAACACTATGGTCGACACACTCTCCTTCACTACTCTTAACTGGTGAAATCTCGTAGCTAAATCCATTTGGAGAACATCTTCGAGCCATGGAGCTAATCGAACACGTCATCAATACGTAGGAGTGCATACTTGTTCTTCTTCGTCATATTATTTAGCTCACGGTAATCTACACACAACCTCAAAGAGTCATCTGCCTTAGTAGAGAGTACTACAAGTGCACTCCACTTAGATATGCTCCTACAAATGGACCTCTCTTCTACAAGTCATTTACTTGCACCTCTAACTCCTTTTGCTCTCTAGGTGCCGTACACCTCAAGGGCATAACAATCGATTTGGTCTCCTTCATTAAGTCTATATGAAACTCATTCTCCTGGTATGACAGTAATCCAGTCACCTCCTCAAACACTTTCGAATACTCTCTAACAATAGGCACATGTTACAATTTGAATCTCGAGTGAATATAGAAAGATAACCCTAACTCCATCCTCCAACCGGCAGTCAATCACTACCATTCGCCCCTCTACAGCCCCGGTCATCATTAACGGCTTCTCGCAATCCATTACTACCGCATACTTCCTTAGCCAGTCAATCACCAAGATAATCCCGAACCAAATGAAATTCAAAATAAAACAATCACAAATAAAGGAGCATCTATAACTCGATAAGCTAAACCACGATAAATTATACACAGGCTAGTGAAGCCTCCAACAGGGATTATCACAATCAAAGGTCATTTTGGATTCCAATCCCAATCCATCTATCAGGTCACTAGATATACAAGAATATAAAGCCTCTGTATTGGGCAAAAAAAAGAACATTATGAATAGAAAGCATACATTGAGTAACAACACTCTTCCCCTTCTGTTTCGCCAAAGGAGCGCTTGACGAAGTCAGAAAAATGTCCAAAGCATATGCTTTCACAACCTATTATTGTTGTGCTGGTTCTGGATAACTTTTCTGCATATGTCCAAACCTGCCATGGTTGTAACACTTCTTCTTCCCATCAGCTTTGTTGTCTTTGATCAGGTGACCGTTGTCCCTACAACCATGATAGATGGGTCGCCATCTAGCTTTCTTCTGAACGGTCCTTCCCCGGGACTGCTTCCTCTTTCCATTTTTAGCCATCTTTTGAGCATCTTTCCTTAAGACTGCTTCCTATTTCCATTCCATTTCTTCTTGCCTCCACCGCCTTATTGCGATTTTGGCTCTTCCTTAATGACAAAATTTGATTTGGACTTGGAGTATAAACTCTCATGGTGGAGGGCTTTCTCGATGAGTCTCTCGAATGGCTCATCGATATGACCACGAACTTCTCCCCCAGATAGTCATTTAAACCCATAGTAAAATTTTCATTCTTCCTTAATGGAGTGTCAGTAAAAGACATCCGTACTTCGACAAAGCGTAGAATTTAGCAACATGCTCAGAGAGAGACATATCTCCCTGCTTCAAATTGGCAAACCTTCTATGTAGGACCGACTTCTGAGCATCAGGAACAGAGTTAATCCTGGAACCTAGTCTTGAACAAATCCCAAGTGAAATGATCCTCGAGTGTAACAATAGTAATGTCATTCCACCAGTTCGTGACTCTCCCTTAAAGCTATCTAGAGGCTAAATTTCTTTTCCTGGCATCATCTACTTCCATGTCACCGAAGATACGCTCATAGGAATCCGACCAATCCTACAGTTCGATGGCCAACTCTGTTCTAAGGAATGGTTTGCCTCTCAAGGTAGGGTAATCCTTACATAGCTTGGCAAAGTCAACCCTCGAAACCTGCACCTGAGCACCACCACCGACAACAATGTTTAGAGGGTCACTTGGGAATTCTACAGCATGTTCGCCATCATCGCATTGAATATAGCTTGCAAGTCAAGGTTAGCAACCTTCAAACCCGATCCTTCCTCAACTCCAGAGATGGAGTTCCTCGTAGTGTTTCTTGCATGCTGACTCGTTCTTGATCTATAATAAGAATGATTATTCTCTTACATAAGAAAGTTGTATTAACAGTACTCGTGTGCTCATGAGACTTATATACTATCATATTGTTCTGAAAACAAAAATATATAACACGTATGCACTCTCGTACACACACACGTGCGCGCGCACGCGCACACACGCGCGCATATATATATATATATATATATGTGTGTGTGTGTGTGTGTGTGTGTGTGTATGTATGTATGTATGTATGTACGTACGTACGTACGTATGTATGTATATTCTCGATCCACTCTAGGATGATAACTTCTTTCCTATCTTTACTGGACCACAGTATCAACTAAGGTAACCATGTAACCTAAGCTCTGATACTAAAAATATGACGGCCACCCTACACCAACAGTTCAATATAACATAATAATGTGATGTTATCGTGTTTGACTGATGTTGAACAACTGTCAAGAGTTAAAAGAAAAGAAAAACCGATCATGGAACCTATCGAATATCTCACAACGCATGGAATAAAATATAATATGTATCGTAGATATAAATTGGAGAGAGGATAACACTAAGTGAATCATATATCAAAGTACAGTTCCACAGAGTTATACAACATAGTAACAGAGTTTATGCATGATGAAAATAAACTCAAATAATTGTCTCATAATAATAATACTAATAAGCAAACACCGTCAAGGCTCTACAGTGTTGCACAACGGAATAAACATTGTAATCCATATATAATACGAGATAGCTCCATGCAGCCCGTCCTTCGCACAGCTACTGCTTCTCACCTAGACCTACTATTTAGTCTACTTATTTAAGAGCACACAAGATAATAAGAAGAAAAGCATAAAACCTTGGATCAGACAACTGTATGGTGTCAGAGGTAAATTAATCTCAATACTATACAAGTCAGTATAGTAAGAAATAAGGGTATACAATCCATACGTGATCTGTCCCTGCAACCAAATAGTTCGCACCTAACGGACATAATATGCTACTCTACGAACTCATAAAGGTATATTACAAACTAAGTACGATGGCGGGTGTCCAAATATCCCTATCCCCAACAACTATCTCGAGTGACATCCCTATAATTATAGAATACAGAAGAAGACAATCAAAGCAACCATAATATCCATCAAACAATCCTTACCATCACTCAATATGCTCTAGATTTATGATAACCCGTATGGCCTTTCCCTTGCGGGGGATTAATGGATATCCTGGTATTTAATGTACTCGCCTTTAGCCCTAAAGTTAATGTTAAACCCATTCCACTAGTCCAAAGTATATGGATCCAAAAAACCAATCCAAGGTAGCCAAAAAAGTACCCATGAGCATCTACATAATACCTATGCTTTCGAGTATACGAAAAAATACTCCAAGTATCAACAATCCCTTAGCACGTGTATTCGAGCCTTTTCCTTGCTCCGTTTAGTTTCCATTGTTCTCAAGGAACCATTCCATGTTCCTCCATTCCATGATATAACCATTCAACATTCTATCCACGGGTCATCCTTCCTATAACCTACCCTTTGTGGGTAACCATCCTCATGAGTCACGACTTCTTTCAACATCGAGCCACCATCTTTGGAGCCTAACTCCATTTATCGTTAAGTTATCATCACTAAAGTCCTGAAGTTATCGTCGTGCTACTACATCATCATCAAAACCCAAGAGAGCGTACAAACATCTTTAACGTAACCTGTAGAGCCTGAACTTCCCCTCTTGGAAGTTTCACCCCGATTCCAACAAAATCGACTGCTTGGTACCGGCTAGATCTCTCGATGTCGAGTGGTATACTTAGCCAATATTTGGCTAAGTTCTTTCTCTTCTGGTGCTCCATCTTCTAAGTGCTTAGACCCTGACAACTCCTCATAAAAGCTGTCTGCATCAACTCCAAAACTTTTCGTGCTAAGTCCAAAAGCTAGCGGTACTTAGTCCAATACATAGCCAAACCTTGGTATTTGACTTTTACTCATTACTCATAGCCCCCAACCTGAAGAATCATCGCCCATCGAGTGGTTTCCACCAATATAAAGCTCTTGGTACCGATCAAAATCTCTCAGTACCAAGTCCTCTAATTTGCTCTAAACTTGATGTGACTTGAATCCTGGCCTCCTACCATCCTCTAGAGACCCTTCCCCAAGTTTCATCCAATTTTGACCTTCTTTGTCTTCGATTTTCTAAATTCGTCATGCTCCTTCCTAACTACTTAAAAGCACTAGAAAACTATACCAAAGCACAACATAAAAACATGAAAAATCATACATATACATCCATTCATACATGAAATCCATAATAACATAATAATCAAGCAAATCCCAATCTAAATATAACTTTTACACTAGCATATGAAGACGAATAAAAGCGGTTGCAGAGCCATTCGAAAACCATTTAAAATAAATTAAATTTCGGCCATAAACATGCATAAAAGTGTGATTAAATTAGAAAATATCTTAGGATTAAAATCATGTTAGAAACATCAATTAACTATATAAACATGCATAGGATAATGAGAGTCTAAGAACCACTCACCCAAAAACCGAAAATACCAATTCCTCCTTTATGATCTGAAGTTGATAGTAAAGGAGATGAATACAAATCATCCAAAATGATAATCTCTAATCTCTCAATGTTAATTCCCCTCCAATTATGATTTAGATTAAGACTAGTAAGGAAAAGAGATGATTTTTTTAAGAGATTAAAGCTAGTGGAAGCTTAGAACTATTTTGAGGAAGATGTAAATGACTTAGATCTGTCCCAACGTCCTTCTCTTAGCACAATTTTTGAGATGGATTAGTGGACCTAAGTATGGGCTTAGTTAATTACCCACTAATGCAGGTCAACAGCAACCAAAACTTAAAACAGCTATAA
Organism: Allium cepa; assembly: GCA_030765085.1. Classification (NCBI taxonomy): domain Eukaryota; kingdom Viridiplantae; phylum Streptophyta; class Magnoliopsida; order Asparagales; family Amaryllidaceae; genus Allium; species Allium cepa. The sequence goes on along the minus strand of CM060940.1, from coordinate 133,878,697 downwards.
CTTTCAAATGGTAAGTCTTTTTTTCTACTATAACCACTTTACGGAATGAGAAACTATCATCCTGAAGCAATAGAAGGGGTTTGAGACTCTAATTTAGCTCTTATAAAAAGTTGTAGTACAAATAATATTTTCAAGGTTAAAATGATTATATGGAAATTCGAAAAAAATCAAAGACGTGAAAATTATCTAAGAGTAATTTCTCGAAATATTAAGGTCACACAACCTCGTATGAATAAAATAAAATAATATTGTGATCCTCCGATATATAAAATATGGGTCAATGCAGCTGCTAGAGGCACAAAAGGGTTTAATACTTATAGTTATTGGATAATTATGGAATGGCTCATCCAAGAATTTTCCGTTGGTTAGCAACAATGGATCAAACGAGAAATTATAGAGTGGCAATGTTAAGTATGCCTCTCTCTCAACTTGAGGATACCGTTGAACTTTAGTATAGTAGCTCTATTTTGATTGCGATTAAATCATGAAATGACGACCATCAAGTGACTATGGTTGGGTCTAAGTTGAAATATTGGAGGTGCAACACTATCCAACATAGAATTTGTCTTCTTAGTTGTATAAGGTAGTATCATGGTCAACTATAGTTAACTCAAAGTCAAAACTCTTACAAGAGTGGCATGGTTAATAGTAAATATTATTATTAAACCACGGACATTGTTTATGGACTAGTTGAACTGAATTTGGATGATATTAGAACAAAATTCCATAAGTCCTAAAATGATACAGTGTCGACGGAGAAAATTGGTGTAAATAATCATTACAAAAAAGTACCGCTTAAATTGGAAAATTTAGATTTTACCGATGTGCTTTGTAAGCGATGAATTATGTCAAACTATTACACCACTAGCTAAGATGGCGTATAAACATTAATATTTGAATTGTTCAATTATTAATCGCTAGCTAAATTCGCATCCATGAGTCGCACGACTGAATCTACATGGTCTTTGAAACACCGTCAAATTTAATTGGTTTATAATAGTTATAAATTAATTAAACTAATTAATTTTTTATAACATCAATTATTGTTATAACTTATATATGTGGTGTATTTAGTAAACGAGGTTGCCTTTAGAAATGTTCTGGGTGCTATTTGTAACTAAATGGGTACATATATGTAATAATTGTATATGTATGTATCGATATACGATATCAATGTGCATTTAAATTTAATTTAAATAATGTTAATTAATATTGGGTTTGAAGTACTTGTTGATCCATTAGGATCCAATATAAAGGATGCGCATGAAGGGTGTAAGGGAAGGAATCTAAGTTTAACCTGGTTGGAGAGAAGTATGTAGATATTTTCTCCAATTTTCCTATAAAAGCAAACCAAGTCTACATTATTTTAGACCACTTTTATCCTTCTCTACACTTTTCACTGGTCGAAATATACTTCCCAAAACAACCACAGTCAAAACCCCAATTCAATACAAGCTAATCATAACAAGATCCGATCCTAGTACACTGTTTGCTTACAACTTTATGCGTAGATCTGGGAGATATAGGACATCGATAAGTCAAAGTGTGAATCTAAGCAGTCTCTGTTGCTCAAATTTCTCACTGGTACAATTAGATTACCGCATGACTTAGCCTGATCCGTCGTAAGTCGGCCTAAACCCTCAAACCTGGTACAGTCCATGCCAACCCTCATTCAGCCTATATTCAAGTTTGCGAACACATTTCAACCAGACCAAGTTTAAGTCGGCCCGCGCTTCTAAGACAGGCCTAGTTCAAGCTGGCCTGTATTCAATTTGGTTCCATTCAAGCCAGTTCAATCCGACTCCAAATTCACAATCACTAACTCTTATCAAGACAATCTTTAGTCAACTCATCTGACTTGGCTTAGCTCAAGAGCTATCCGTCATAGCCCAACTCAGTTTTTTTTTCCTAATTATGACCAGTCCTTAACACCTGCCTCGTCACTATGAGCATAGTCTAACACTTCATCCCTTTAGCAACTTTTAGCTATTTTTAACAACTTTCGTCAACATGCAATCGACCGTCACTATGCACGAGAAGCTCTCATCCACTTTTTCCCTTGGAAAAGTAAAGTCAACGATAAATTGTGTAGCTAAGCGTACTAGGTACTGTAGAATATCTACCAAAAGCACGCTTTCTCCTATTGTAAGCTGCCTTTCTCAGCCCAAAACATGCTACTAGTATGGAGTTACAACTGGCATGCTTCTTAACCACACATTCGTTTCGCCTTTATATATATTCTCCATCTACCTACGCATCCAGATCAATGGCTAGGAATAGTTCTTGCATGTTTTACTATGCAATATCTACCATCCACTACTAATATCAGCTGCAATAAATAGCACATGCCATACATCATCAAATGTTATATTAATATTCCCAATAAATTAAAACCCTAGAACTCTTAAAGATAGTAACATTGCAAGCTTAAGTGCTAATTTCCTATTATTCTCCTATAATCCCTTATAATTGTAAGAAATCAATGTAATGACCCGTAATTTCTAATAATTTTATAACACATTTAACTGAAATTTTGTGAAATTTTAAATAACTAAATCTAGAAATAAAAATTTGATATTTGGAACACATATATTTAAACATAGCAACTGGTAAATTTTCACCTGATAATATGGAGGTTTATTTTATTGTGTGATTTTATTTCAATTCAAACCAGTTAATAATTAATGATAATAAAATGTTTTCCAAATATGAATATTTTTATATAATAAAATTTTAAATCATCTTCCGAGTGAGACATCATATTTTGTTTCTCCAAATTTGGACCGCTATTGCTTCGTTTATCATATTATCGATAGATTTGCAGCATTTTCGGTACAGACTATCGACTTTTGATAGGATGGTCGTACCACTGATATCTATGTACTATCTTGATCGCCTCATCGGTCTGATCTCTACGGTATATTCATTTTTGTATTTTGGAGTCTGGTAAGCGGAGAATCCTGTGAAACGGCCAACCGTACCGGTACCCAATTTCAACCTTTTGGGTTTTTTGTCCTTTCATTTATCCCTGTTGAAAACTCAACAGCCACTAGCCATAATATTTCCAGAATTGAATAGCTGAATATTACCATTCCCACCATTTCAATTTATATTCTATTGGTTCACTTAGTTTCGGTTTCTCCATTCTACCTCTCCTTTCACTATCGTTTCCCATGCTTTACATTAAGAAAATTAAATAAATAAACAATTTATATAATCTAATGTTTTTTCTATAAGATTGTATATAATTTCAAAACCCACTCTTCCATTCGTTTGCTCCCTCTCTCTACTTTTGCCTTTTTCTGGTTAAAATCTAAATATTTCTAAGTTTATAAAGGAGGTTAGCATTTTCAATATTTTCTTGAAGCTGCACTATCTCCTTCCTCCATTGGCCAACCGAACAACAACTTCCCATCGTAGGCTCTTCCCTCTGACCGGTTACAACCTGCTTGCCTCGTTCTTTACGGGTACCGCACCCTTGCCTTCACACCACCTCACCATAGTGTTGAGCCACGTTCACCATGAACAAGCTCCATGAACCCATTGCCCAGGTCTGCCACATCACATCAGCTGCCTCCCAACCTCCGCTATTCGCGCTCGGCCTCGCCATGTCGTCTTCGCCCATCTACAGCCGAATTGTGCTCATCCATTTCCTTACCATACCCACTACTCCTCCAACTGGCCTCGGCCATCTTGTCTTCTTGCCATCTCCTCCTTATAATGCGACATAGGTGTCTACATATTTGTCTTGTTATATAGTATAATTTTATATGTTATAAAATCTGTTGTTGCAGTTATAAAGATGAAGAAAAAAATGTTACCATCTGCTAGTTATATATATATATATATAATATTATATTTTATCATATTACATTTTATTATATTATAAGTTCACAGCTTCATTTGTATGTACGTATATATATTATTTATATATACGAGCTGTTATATTTGGATTCATATGTTTATATATTCTCTTCCTTTGTCGGCATATTTATAAAGTAGTCTGCATATGTCTGTTTGACGAAGCCCATCTATATTTGTTTATATATATAGTCTGTATACGATTTTGTAGCTTATATCTATTATATTTTGTTTAAATCTTTTATCTTATGTAGTTAGTCTCCATTTATTATGAAAGGTTTTGTTGTTTATATTGATTGTATAATAATAAATATTGATTTTAAAATGTTATAAGTATAAGTTATATACTTTGACAGTCATAAGATATATATATATATATATATATATATATATATAAAAGCTATTACCTTATATATGTTTTAATAAGCATTATATATAATCTAATTTTTTATTTATACTACATAAGGTTATATTTGTTTACAAAGAGTAAATTTGGGTACAGTTGCATGTTTTATATACAAGGTTGGTATATGTTAGTTTACATGTTTTATACAGGTCAGTTTATATATTAGTTATATATATATATATATATATATATATATATATATATATATGTTTACAATAACTATACGTTTATAGTAAATTTGATGTTTAGAAAATATATATAGTTATGTTAGTACTGTGAAATATATATGTAATATGATATGTTATGTTGATATCTTCAATAAATAATATATATGTATATATAAGTATCTGTCGTTTTAAAAAAGTATATACATATACACACATTGAATTAAAAATATAATATGTGTATATGTGATTTCAATACATATATGTTTAAATTTAAGATTAATTTAAAATGTATGTGTATTTTTAAATTGAATATTGGGTTTAAGGAAAATAATAATATAACATACATCTCGTTTAAGTTTTATATCAAGCTAATTTGATTTGTTCTCATCGATCTCTTTTATTAGCTCTGTTCGTCGGATTCGTGCCAATCTTGCTTTGATTTGGAATTCATGCCTGGATTCTTAACCCATTTCATTGTCAAATCTCTCTAGCCTCGAAAGGTGAGCAATCACCTACGACTAACGTTCTTATATTTATTAAATTTGATTTCAACTGAAACGACAATTGAAATATACTACTATTAATTATTTACAATGCTATATATATGCTATCATATGTATCTATTCACCTGTGACATCTGACACTATTATCTGTTATTGATGATATATGTCTGTTATGTTATTATCATATCTGTTATCACTCTGCAAGTTTTCTGTTAGTATAGAATTCCCTATGGGTTGAAATGATACATACCCGTACGATTTGTAGAATATGAGAAAATCGTTATGTGTTGAATTGATAAACCCAAGCGATTTTCATTGAATTGAATTTGGGATTGCAGGTTGAAATGATATATACCCGTATATATTTAAATTATGGATTGAAATGATAAATATCCGTATCGCTTGACCATAGGATAGAAAATTATATACAGACACCATTAGTCTATATATATATATATATATATATATACTTTGAAAATGATTTCTATGGTTTTGAAACGAAATATATGGTTTTATTAAATATAGAAGGTATTATATATATACATAAATATTATTTTACGAAGGTTTAAATTTTACATTTTTAAAAATTATATGTTTGAAAATTTTAAAGTTTTAAGTTAGTTTTGAAATTATAAATGTCAAAAATTAACTTATAATTTTACTATTTTTTAAAAAAAATATCAAGTTTAATATAAAACAAGTTAATAATAAAATTTAATTTAATAAAGTTTGATTTAATTGAAATATAATATGTTAAGTATTTATTTAAAAATTATATTTTAAAATAGACTTTTTATAATGATTTTTATAAGTTTAGGTTGGGAAGATAAATTTGAATGTATTTGAAATTGTATTTAATTAAGAATTTTATTTAATTAAATCGATTTGAAACTTATTGGATTGAGACTTTTAAAAAGGATATGATTTTATAATTTGATTTTGGTTAAGGGGATTTAACGAATATTTCAAGTTTAAATAAATTGAAGGAAATATTTAGTTTATTTGTAATTTGGGTTTTATTTAAATTATATTGGATTTATTAAATAAATATTTCAAAACTAAATAATAATGAAGTTAAATTTGGATATATATATATATATATGAAATTATCAAATTTAGTTTTGAAATTGTGAAATATTTAAAGCTTTGAAATATATTGAAATTGAAATGATTTATTTTGTGGTTCAAATCTGTATTTGAAATCGATATAATTTAAAATGGTTTATTTAGAAACTAAATTGAGTTGAAATTGATGAATTGAAATTGAATTTAATTTGAATTTTGGAATTCGAGTTGATTTGAATCGATTTTTGAAATTTGAGGAAGCTAGTTTATTATATAAAGTATTTTTATATTATATTTAAAATCATTTCTATATTTACTTTATAAATTATTTTAATATAAACTATGTGAATATAAATGATTTTTAATATAAACTATTTTTAAAATAAATCATTTTAATATACTAATTATTTTAATATAAACAATTTTAACTTATAGCTATTTTTATATAAACTATTTGATCATATATACTATTATTAATATCTGAACATTTTAAGGGAAGGGTTATGCTTCCAAAGTGTTGCGATTTTCAAAGTGTTATAATTTCTAAGCTTTATAATTTCGAATGTGTTATAACTTTGAAGTGCTATGATTTTGGAAAAGATATATTTGAAGTGAAAATGATATAGTATTGATATGGTTTTGAAATTGAAATGATATTTCGGTTATGAAGTATAAACTATTTTGAAATGACCACGGTGCTATAACAACGTTTTGTTGTTAAAGAGACCGGGATCGGTCATTGTCATACTCTCTGCCAATGCCGAAAACCACTTTAACAATCGTGTATGCTGTAGAGATTCCAAAATGAAAGTAGGATGGCGGCGACGATCCTATATGAGTATATACGTGGACCCAACTCCCGTGAGTTGGAATAAGGTGGCTAAAACGAGTAGTTGACGGAGCAAGTGAGGTAGCTCCTCCGATCGGACACACTCCATCGTTTACTGTTCTATTACTTTGTGATTGATTGGGTGCACCCTTGGATTTTTGGGAGTGTGGCTCGAGGTGGGCGATTGCTGCGGCTCTGCGTTACCACCAACCCGGAAGTGTAATTGGTATATCTACCCTGACATTTCCTAGTTGTGCCATGTCATCTACCATATCGAGACCACTACGAGTTTGTTTTGTGTCGTACCTATGGAGTGCCCTCTGATAGCCTCCCGATGAGGAGGTATTACAATACTATGTAAACTTTGGCACTATAAAATGTGTTAAGGGGATATGGATAACGCCTTAATGCTATTTTAATAGTTTACTTTACTATAGACATTATTATAATATCGTATATTAGTTCCACGGATCCTTAGAGGATGGTTGTCCCAAACATTTTTTGAGTTACTTGTATTTCAGTTGTTATTTCACTCGAGTTGGATTTATTGATATAAGAATGTTAATCCCGACTCGAGTGTTTTGTGTTTTGCTTTACGATCGGGTCAGACTGAGTGTCACAGCATTTGAGACTCACCATTGGAGTTGGAGCTTCGCTTGGAGATCTATCTATATCTATTCAGCTTTCGGTGATTCACTTGACTCCAGAGATATATTCTGATCTTGTATTTGACTATTGTATTGAGACTTCTATGTATTCGAGACTTCTGTTGTATATTGTTTTAACTCTATCATATATATATAGCAACTTCATGAACTACTATTCTTTTGTTTCCGCTGCTAATTGTTATACTACTATGTGTCAGTGATTCTGTGATATATGTATTTGCTGTATATGTTGAGTTTTGCCAAATATAAATTTATAATCTGATATTTTAAGCAATTCAAGTCCGATATGTGTATGTGAATGGTTGAAAATATCGGACCGTTACAGTCAGCATAGTAGGAGATCTTCATAGTGGACGTACGAAAGCTTAGTCGAACCACTCTATATCTTTGTGTCATTTACTTTAATTTGCTTTTTTACTCTTCATTTTCAATTTAAAGCCTAGTGTTAGTAAGTTTTGCTAATACAAACGCATTAGTCTAATTTTGAGGTTGATTAAATTTTTGATCAACAATTTGGTAGTTGAAGGGGGTCATTTCTGAAAGCTCTTATCTTTCTTCACCTTTTCTTCTCTGCAAAAATATGTTATAGGTTATTGCCATAAATCAAGATGACGATAACGAAGTTAATAAACCTAATGATCATGGGACTAATTGTTACATTGTCGCTGACACCTTTTGTCCCATACTTGGGCTTAACAACGACATGTGGCGAAGTGTAATTCAAGGGTTGACTAACATGGGGTTGTAGCCCACAAAGTGAATAATCAGAGAACAAGGTTGGACACTCAAACAATGATGAACTTCATTTCACCATCCCCTCTAATGACTGAACTGACTCCCCTCTAACCTACTATCCCTAATGCTTACAACCTCGTGAACACCACCCATGAGTGGGTGTTACTTAAAACCTCGATCAGGGATGTTTGTAATACCTTAGAAAATTTAATAATAAATTAAATAGAGAATTAAGGAAAATGACAAACTTTGAAAAAAAAAATAGGCTAAAGGACATGAAGTTTTATTTTTAGGATGAAGGACAATACTAGTTATATTTAGCATTATATTCAACTTTTACACTACACAAAATGCCAGTCATAACTAGTATTATATTCAGTTTTACACTATACAAAATGCTAGTTATAACTAGCATTATATTCAGTTTTACACTATACAAAATGCTAGTTATAACTAGCATTGTCCTTCAGTCAAAAAAATAAACTTGTTGTCCTTCAGCATAAAACTTTATAAGTTTGTACTTGTGCCTATTTTCCTGTAAATTAAAATAAGGGAAAGAATGTAATTTTACATAAAGGATAAAATAATATTTTTTCACAGATGTTGGAATTAGTCCTCGTGACCTATTCCACTGCAACTACAACATTGTCTACAGTAAGAAATCACACGCAACTTGCTAAAATGGAGCGAAATTAGCGGAAAATGTTGTTAGTGGCAATTTCGTAATTATTGATTTCGAATATTAAACTAGAAACCCTAATTCTCAACTATAAATAAAATCCAAAGCCTTCACTCTTTTTATTTTGAAACCCTAACCTTCGCCTCCGCCCCCGCCCCTGCCTCTTCCCCCTAAACATCTTTTCTTTCTCTTTTTCTTCCTCAAAAAATGAATTCCAACTTTCAAACTAAATAAAAAGTAAATCAAATAAAAATTGAAAAGGAATCAGAGAGAGGAAAATTACACAAACAAAGCTAAAGGAAAGGAGTAGTGGATACAAATTTGAAGAGAAGACGGGAAGCTAAAAGGTGGGTGGATTCTATCTACAAAATGAGTATGATGCGCATAACTAGTTGAATCTCAGTTATGTACCTTTTAGTAATACAAATTTGATTTCCCTTCTTGAACCTATCTTTTATTTTGAAATTTTAAATTGAAATATATTGGAAAAACCCTAGGGAATAGTAGATCTAATTATGGAATTTATTAATCTTCCTCTAATCCAATAAATCCAAATTGCAGAACATGGTGGGTTAATTTTAATGAGCAATAAATTATTTCTATGGATTTCATTCATATGATAATCTAAAATGATTTTGGATAGGTAGAAATAAATAATTAAGCACATGTAAAAATACCTGGAATACACACACACACACACATCTAATTGATTGAAACACCATTAATGAATGTTAAAATAAATCATTTGAAATTGGACAATAAATAATAGAAAATTATATCTGAAACTCTATAAAGATAAGCATTGAAACCAATGCTCGAATCGATGGAGAGATAAGTAAAATAAAAAATAATAATAAAACTTATAAATATTGAAAAACCAAAGTCGGACGTCTGAATTAGACTAGAAACGATTGAATACAATCCAGAAAGAAAGCAGTGCAAATAAAGCATGATTTGGACGGTTGAATAGCCTAACCAAACGTTTGAGCTGAAGGGTCTGACATCTGAGTTGAAGATTTAGACGAATGAATGCATAGGGTTCAAAAACATAAAGAATATTTAAAATTAGGTTGTATTAAAATGTCTAAGTTCCAAATCCATATGTCTAAGATAGAGTCAGACATCCGTTTGGAACATCCAGACTTATGAATATGCAGAGTTATTTTTTAAACAACATAGGGTTGAATGTCTGACCAGTAGAATCAAACATTCGAGCTAAAACAGCAGGCCAGATTAAACCTGGACCTAGTGTGAACCAAGTAGATTGGGTCGGGGAAATTAGTTTCCACTTTCTTGTTATTCAGGAGTGCGCATAGCTGAATGGAGTCGGACAACAAGTTGGAAACTTACCACTTCTTGGTAATGTTGTAGTCTCTCGCTTCATGGAGTTGGAACACGACATTCAACGTGGTGGTGGATTATATTTCAACTAAAAGTTTGTATTATTCGTAGCTAGTCCTAACCATAGATTTATGGAAGCTAGAAAGAGAGGATGAAGACATTTGTCAAAGAAGGGTGGATCCACCCTTGATTTCTACTTGTATAATGCTATAGAACTTAAGAAGCATACTAGTGAGGGAATGCACCAATGCAAGAAGGTAAGAACCCATTAGACGGTGATTCAACGAACAGGTCGGGGATTGAATGCATACCCAACTTAGAACACCAATGCAAGATAGTGAGAAACGTCAGACGGTGATTCGACAATGAGTTGGGTTTTGGATGTATACTCGGATAAATGTAACCTAAGCAACTAGGACTAAATATGTTAGCGGATACACACATATATAATTAGACAGACAACCATTGAGACCATATACTAGATATTCCTCTAGGAATTTCCCTACTTTGATATGGTCCACCTGTGAGTGGAACTTTCATGAACTATAATTGCACATCTTAAAGAGTCAACTTAAAAATATAAAATGATTAGATCCTTATATATGACACACTAAGGAACTCCCTAGGTGTAGGATGTAACTGAACTTCAATCACTTATTTAAACCACACCCTAGTGATATAGTTCATTTGCCAGACTTTGTCTGATCCCTTCCATTTCTCCCTCTTATTGCTTATTACAAAAGGATACGGTAGCAAGTGAGTCGATTTGGTCCAGATGCATGAAGAAGTTGACATGTCGATGGAGATTTATTTATTTCCACCTCTTTATGTATCTCATTTTATCTATTAGATATACTATTACTATGGTGTTGTTTGGGAGTTTTATCTATCATTTGGATCTTTTGCTATTTATCAAGCTTATGATGTACTTGCATTTGGAAACTTGATATGCCATTTATCATATGGACCATGGTTATTCCACGACTGTGTTATTTGAATTATTTTCAATACTTAAATTTTATTCCTTCCACTTTGAGGTATGAAAGTGTAGCATTATGTGATGTTATAATCGTCTCTATATCATTGTGATTTTCCCTTAAAATCTAACAATTCATACTTTTTGGCATGATGATGGTTCAAAAGCCAACTTTAGGCTTTGAATCGATGTGCCAGAGGTGCGGTTGTTATAGTTGGTATCATAGCTTAGGTTCAAATTCCTTAGGGATTAGGTGCATACTGAGAGAATGTATATTTTCAAAATTTTCGAAGTTATTATACATGCTGATATAAGTATAACGCCAATACACCCAATAATTCTAGTATGGGATTAATAATATTTAAGGAAAGTTGCTAATAATTCTTAATCACAAATAGCAAGAACAAGAAATCAAGATGGAAATGGTATGGGCGAAGCAATTGAAATTTCGGATGTGAATGTTCTGATGTGTTTCCATTGGTATCTACAAGAAAGAGGTCAAGCTGAACTTAACCCCAATGGAGGACCCGTAAAACCAGCACAGGGTGCAGTGCCAGTCAACCCATCGATTGTGGATTTTTCTAATCCATGTAAGGACTTTTCGAGCTTAGGAGGAAAGCCTTATGCAGAAACTGAATCTTCTATGGACTCAAAGCATGGCTGCATACTTGTAAGAGGATTTTTGGTTTGGTTGGGTTGGATGAACCATTAGAAGGTGGTTAGCTTCTTGGCACTTATGAAGGAAAGCTCAAAACTATGGGATGCTGTGGTGGCAGAGACCAATGAAGAGGAGATATCTTAGAGTGATTGTAGAAGACGTTTTAAGGCCGAGTTTCTTTCTATAGCAGAGCAAGGAGCACAATTAGAGCAATTTATATATCTGCAGTAAGGAGATATGACGTTGAAAGAGTATGTGAATCGATTCAATGAGCTAGCTAGGTTTAGATTTTAATTGATAAATACCCCACATTAAAAATCTTTGAAATTCGCGAAGGTGCTGAAGCAACCTATTCAAAATTTAGCACTTAGCCACATTCCGATGGGAGCTACTTACGAGGGATTGGTAGAAATGACTTTGTTGAATAATATTTCTAAAGAAGAAGCTAAAATTGAACCAAAGAAGGTAGAGGGAAGCCGATTCTACAAAATTAAGGCAAGATAAAGAAGTAAGGGTTCAGATGTAGGAAGTGTGGTTTTAGAGGATATTTTTCTAGGAACCGCAAGACAAATCTGGCAAAGATAAAATATTACAATTACAATCATCTTTTGGTCATGCGAAGAGGGAATATTTAACCTTATCCAAGATCTATCCACATGGTTCCAGCGTATTCTCTTGATGTTGTTCCTAGTTCGAGTACAGCTCCAGTTGTAGATAAGGGAAAGAAGATCATTATCGAGAGTGTGTTGACTCCCTTTAATTTATCTATTTGCACTGTATTTGACCACGGAGCATCAAACTCATTTGTTTTAAGTAGATGACTGGCATTTGTATGCTAGTATAGTAGTAGACCCCGTTGTAGTATCGTACCCTGTAGGAGGATCGATTCACTTATCCATATTTGTAGGGTTTTGAAATTAAATATTTTGGGTGTTGAATTTGATTGTGACGTTTTTGCTTTATAATTTTATGGTTAGGGTTAATTTTGAAAATTGATTGGATGCCTATGTACGGAGTGGTACTAGATTGTGAAAGGAAGGTGGTTTTGTTTGAGTACTTACAGACGCAGTCTGGAGGTTCACTAAGATCCCAAGAGTTCAGTTATGTGGAGTTACATATATTCCCTCAACTTGTTACATGATGAGTTAGCTTCAGTACCTACAGTCCAGAATTACCCAAATATCTTTTTCAAAGTTTCTAGTCTTTTACCCTATAGGAAGATCGAATTTTGAATCTATCTTGAGGAGAATGCTAGATCTGTTGTCTTACCTCTTAGGTATATGGCTCCTAAGGAGAGACGAGAGCTTAATAACCAAACAAATAAATTATTTAAGAAGGGATTCATTCGAAAGAGTATCATGGAATAGGGATCACTTATGGTCTTTGCTACTAAAGCATGTGGCTTTGTAAGGCTTTACATCGATTATATAGAGCTAAATAAACCGAAAAATAAGAATCGTTATCCATTACCCCGTATAGACGATCTCTTTGATCGGTTAGTTGGGACAAAGGTATTCTCTCAGTTTGATTTGGCTATCGGATTCCATCAGTTATTTGTAGTTGAGGATAGTATTCAAAAAACTGCTTTTCTCATATCCGACATATTCTACGAGTGGTTAGTCATGCCATTTGAACTGACCAATGCACCCGCATATTTTGTAGACCTCATAAGTCAATTCTTTAGAGGATTGCTGAATAAGTTTGTGGTGGTATTTGTTGATGACATACTTGTCTATTAAAAAAGTGAGGAAGAGCACAAATTGCATTTAGAAGATGTGCTTGACGCTCTCTGTAAGAATAAGCTAATGGCAAAATTTTCTTAGTGTCACTTTTGGCACAAGAAGGTTCGCTTTATAGGACATGTTGTCTCCAAGCATGGACTAGCGGTCAATCCTAATAAAGTTGGTGTAATACAGGATAACCATGCATCAAAGAATACCATAAAGGTTGTAAGTTTTCTTGGTTTGGTTGGCTACTATAGGATGTTCATTAAGGACTTTGCTAAGATTTTCGTACCATTGACCTACTTACTAAGAAGAATCTAGTTTCCTTGCGGAACTCAAAATGCGTGGATGCTTTTATAAAGATGAAGGAGTTGTTGACTAGTGCACCTATTTTGGTACTCCCTGATGGTATGTAGGCATTTGCAGTATATACTAGAGCATGTGGTATAGGATTTGGCATCATGTTGATGCAGAAGTGTAGTGTTTTTTTGCTATACTAGACGACTGTTGAAAATTCACGATGAAAACTACCCAACCCATGATTTTGAGTTGACGACCATTGTTCTCACCCTCAAGTCGTCGAGGAATTATCATTTGGGGGAGCGATTTAAGCTACATATGGATCATAAATCTCTAAAATATTTATTCTCCCAAAAGGATTTGAATTTGGGGCAGCGGAGGTGAATTGAGTTCTTGGCTTCGTATGACTTCAGTATATCATACATTTCGGGCAAGGGCAATGCTGTAGTCGATGCCTTGGGTAGGATGCATGCAACATTTAGCTCTATGTTCTTAGAATGGAGGCATTTGGATTTTATTTCTTCATTCGATTTTTGACCTCCATCATACATCACATTTGGATTGTCAGTAGCTTTAGATGTCCAGCCTTCACTTATGGATCGTATTAGTTCAAGTTAGAAGCAAGATACCAAGTTGTTGGATATTTTTGAGAAGCCTAACAAAGAAGAGCATTCGAATCATTTGGATTATTATTCTATTAATTCGAGAAGATGGATAAGGGGAGATGGTAGGTTATATATTCCATCCATTAAGCAGATGATTGTTGTGGTGCTAGCAGAGTCCTATCATTCTAGGATGACCATTCATCTCGGTGGTGATAAAATGCATCATGATATGAAGAGAGTATTTAAATAGCCAAGAATGAAGAGACAAGCATTGGAGTTTGTTTCCAAGTATATGACTTGTCAGAGAGTAAAAGCAAAGCAGAAGAAACCTGATGGATTTTTACAACCTTTGGATGTACCGTGGTGAAAATGGGAGAGTATCTTTATAGATTTTATTCAGGTACGACCAAGGAACGGAGGGGGGAATGAGAGTGTTTGGGTCATCATCTTTGATTGACCAAAAGCTACCATTTTGTTATAGTCAAGAGTATGAGGATGGATGCATCTTCGGCGACCATATATGTGAAGGAGGTGGTTCGACTACATGGAGTTTCTTTTAGCATTGTCAACAATCAAGTTCCACTTTTCACTTATGAGTTTTGGGGAAGCCTTCAAGAGGCCTTGGGCACTGAACTAAATCTTTGTACAGCATATCACCTACAGACATACGGATAGAGAGGGTGAATTGGGTATTGGAAGATTTTTTGAGGATGATTATTTTAGATTATGAAGGTTCTTAGGAGGATCACTTGCCATTTGTGGAGTTTGCATATAATAACAACTATCAGATGAGTATTAGAATGGCACCATTCAAGGCGTTGTACGAGAGGCCATGTAAATCCCCTTCTTGTCGGTGGGACACTACAGATAAGATTCATTCTTGGACCAGAAGATTAGAGAGACCTTTGAGAAAGTAGATTTGATCCGTAGAAGAATGAAGACTGCACAAGATATGCGAAAATCTTATGCTAACAGGAGATGCATGGAGTTGGAGTTCGTAGTGGGCAACACAGTCCTTGTGAAGATCTCATTGCTTAGACACGTTATGAGGTTTGGTAGTTCGGGAAAGTTAGCACCGAGATTTGTACGACCTTTTTCGATCTTGAAGAGAGTATGAAAATTAGCAAATAGAGTGGAGCTTTCCGAAAAGTTGGTGGGGATCACAATTTCTTCCATGTGTCATACTTGTGAAAATGCTTCCATAATTTAGCTACCGTGGTGGAGCCGAGCTACTTGCTTAATTCAGCAACCGTGGTTGAGCCGAGTCACTTGCATAATTCAGCTATCGTTCTTGAGCCGAGTTAGTTTGAAGAAGTTGAAGTAGAAAAAGAGCCACTTATTCGTCATGCAGCTACCTGTATTATTGAGCATGGAACAAAATGACTCCATAATAAAGTAATTAGATAGGTTAGAGTTCAATATGGAGATGAATCCGCTAAGAGTAGGGATGAGAATTTAACCAAGTTAACCGACTCAACTGACCTTAACCGAATCACATTAACTGAAAATTTTGATTAACAGAACATTCGGTTAATCGACCGTGTTAACCGTTGAAAGTTGGTTCGACTAACGGTTAACCATATACATATACTTAACCGAAAATAATTTTCCCTAAGCACCTAAAACGAACTAATAGCTACCCAGCCCAATATCGCGTAACAAAACACCATCCTAAATTATACATCGTGCCCATCGCTTTCAATTCAACACTTTTTTCATTCCTAAAAATTCTTAGATCTACAAATTCCTTATTCTCTAATCAATCCCAAGGAAACTCAGATCAATACAAATTTGCAACGCCACCTAACGGTCGATTACCGAGTCGTTAATCAACACAAATTTAGATTCTGTGCTGCCTTACCTAGTCGTCGATTTGAGGTATGATGAATGTAAGCAGGAAAGGAAAAAATGTGAGTTTGTATTAATTATGTGTATTTGTAGTTTTATTTGTTTTATTTAGTTTTCATTGACTATGTAATTCGTATTCAGTAATCAACCATTATTATGAACTAATATATATGATATGAACTTAAATTATTGATATACTAAGTTAATCTGGTTCATCAGTGGTATATGCAGGCCGACCTTTTGGTAAAGTGGCAAAAGCACTTGCTTTGGGCTGCACAAAATTCTAGGGCACTACTCACTGACTACAAATTGCATGTAGGCACGCAATGCAATAGAAAAAAATTGCAATGAGGGATAGGCAGAGGCAACATGGCATGGCGGCGGTCGACTCTAGACTCCCAATCTAACGCCGGTGGCGGCGACACTAACTCCGGTAGCAGGCAATTGTAATAATAAGTTCTTCTTCCCTAAGATTCGTTTGAAGAAATTTCATAAAATACCACATGCTTTTTAGTTTAGTATTCTAGCATGCTCTGTGTTCATGATTAAATCTCAAACCGTTTTGTTTGAAATTTAAAGATGTGTTCTTTTTCTTCTTTCCCATCATGTTATCGATGACTCTTACTATATATCTCGTTTTACTTTGTTGAAGTATCTCACAGTGAAAAAACAAATACTTTCGAAGTTGGTCAAAGCACTGGACATGCTACTAACATCGTTGAGTTATGTTTGAGCTCTTTTGGTATCAATGGTTTTCCGCTCTCTTTTCCCTCTATGAACTTTACTAAACTTTGTTATCTTAATCTCTCCAATAATTTTATTTTTCAAAAGGAGACCCCTTTGTGGCTGTCAACATAAAAAGCCACACTACTCACATTAATCTCAACGATAACTTTTGCGACTCAATTCCAGATGCACCTGGGAATTTAACTTCCCTTGAGTATATTGATTTTTCTACTGGATGTACAAGTGGTGATTTACCACAAGGATTGAAAATTCTATGCAAGGTGCATAGTTGAATTTTGAAAGACCTATCATTGGTATATGGTTGCATGAAGTTGGAATACATTATCAGGGTGTTTTAAAGGTAGTTTTGAGAATCTGGATCTAAGCAAAAATCAATTAATTGCTATTTTAAAAAACTATTTGGGAAACTACACAAGCAAAAAACTTTAAATTTGAGATAACTCATTATGTGATTACATTCCAGAATCCTTTGGAAGATTTGTAGCATCGCAAGAACTTCACTTGAATTATTGTTATGAAGGATGTTGTTTCATTTTGTTCCTCTTTTCATATTTATAAAATACATAAATTATTTTGATAATTTAATTTTGGAATAATCACATTAGTCTTTCTATACTACGCCATAGATGACATATTGCAACGAAAATACAAGATGTTGCTAGCTACAATGTAACGATAGCTATGCTAATTTTTGTCTATTACAACATTAGCTTCAGGATGTTAGCATAGTTTCCAACACTATGTTGCAGTAGCTATAGACTTATAAAAATATTATAAAAAATGAGTGCGGGCTGAAATAATTTTCAACGCGGGAAGCAAAAAAAAAGCAGCAAAAGTTAGGATTTCACTCAAACACTTAACAAAATACGTACTCCGCCGCTCAACCTCTCAAACACTCAAACACTCTGCGATTTCAATTAGGCCCAAAACGCGAAAGATACTGACTACGTTGCCTTCGTCCGCGACTGCTTTGCGAGAATCAAGATCGACGGTGGCGGGGTCGAGATGAAGCAAATGGCTTTGGATTCTCTTTGCCAGCTGGTAAGTTCTAACCATCCTAACGAATCCAAAATTTGTGTCATGGTCGCAAAGGAAGGGGACATCAGGGTTTTGATTAGGCTTCTCGATCCTTCAAATCATTCAAAGCAACTTATTTAAGTCGATCCAAACAGGTTATTAGTTTTCAATCAAAGCCGATGAATCACCTATTGAATCACCTACAAATTAACTAGGGATTGTTTAGATTGACAGCAAAATTAGCTGTAGAGATATATTTGTGGAAATTCATTAAACATGCATTAGAAAGCTACAAATTTGTTTCGGATGAGTTCATAGCTTATTTTTTTGGTTTTCTTTATTATTATGCACTTAATAATCCATAGTTTCTAGCATTTCAACCATAGACTTTTCTGTTCAACTTTAATACTAAACCGTACTTATAAACAATATCAAACATCACCATCTATGTATTATTCAACAAAAAAATTTGACCAGTTATGTTCCATGTGTATGGTAGTAGGAATATAGTGGAAAAAATATATATAATTTTGTTGCATTTAAAAGGTCGATTTGGTATTTTCTAACCCATTCAAAATCGTAAATCAATGCGAGTCTATAATCGAATTTTCAAATCATCTAAATTCTGTTTAAATGGATATCATCCACAAAATTTTGTTGAATTCGGAAATTTTATGGTGCAAAAAACGGTAGGTGGAATTTGGAGGGTTAAACAAAAGGAAAAATGTGGGTCATGCATATATGCCGTCCTCAATAAACCACTACTTTGTTTATGTCCTCAATAAACCAGGCAACACATCTAATGTTAAACCGTTAATATCTCTAATGTGGAAAGCTCACTGACCAGGCAAACACTAATATATATATTCGCATGATTTACATTAACACGAATTTTTCTTCAAATTGATAATTTATCCTCTTTGAGAAATTTTATAATTCACTAGCAATAACTGAAATCAATTAGGCTTTCTGTTTGGTTTCTGAATGTTTTGTGTTACTTGATGATGGTTTGGTATACACACATACACACTCACAATATCAGTTCTGTGCTCTTATCAGATTAACAAATTGAATTAAATTTATATGCTGCCTCACCTTCTTCTGCCTTTCACATTACTTGCTTGGTCATGGGGTTTGGTACCTCAAATATAACTATAGGTCTAATGTTATTGTTGAAACTACTTTGAATTCATCTATTGTTGAAAATACCATGATTTTGGAATATATTTGGAAGTTAAAATTTTATTTACTTTGAGGCTGTTTATTTTGATTCATACGGTTATCTTCTTTTTGCTTGATGAAAGTCCGGTGCTAAACATAAATAATTGTCAGCGCTCTAACATAACACAAGCTATATTAATATGTGCCATCATGTCTTCTACTGGCCTTTCACATTACTTGGTCGGTCGTGGGACTTATTGGCTCACATTAAATAATAGATCAAATATATCTTTTCTTGAAACTACCATGATTCTAGATCGAGTTCGTGTATGTATGTGTATATATGCTTAGTTATGGAAGTGAACAATATGTTTTCTTATGAGGCTTTCTATTTTTCTTATTTTCTTATGTTGCTTGATGACGGTCCGGTGCTGAATATAAATAATTGTCAGCACTCTAACATTACACAAGCTATATTAATACATGCCATCATGTCTTTTGCTGGCCTTCCATATTACTTTGTTGGTCATGGATTTGTAGGCTCACATTGCATTATATTAACTTTACCTTTTCTTGAGACTACCGTGCTTCTAGATTGAGCTCATGTATGTATGAATGTGTTTATTTGTGGTGGTTAAATATTGAGGAAGTAAACAAACATGTTTTTTCGCAAGGTCTTTCTATTTTTCTGATTTTCTTATGTTGCTTATGGCAGCCCTGTGTTGAATGTATGTAATTTGTCTGCACCCTAACATTTCACAGTTTATTAAAGTATGTGTTATCTAGTACTCTACCTTCTGTAATACTTGGTTGGACATCAGACTTGGTGGCTTGCAATGGGGTTATAGATAATGGAAATTAAATGATTTTTTGCTCTTGATACATCTGTTTGTGCGGGACATGTTTGAAGATGAATACATTATTTTGGATCTTTTTTAATGCTTCTGTTAATTTATGTATCTATGTTGTCATAATCAATTTCTTATATCAATTGTTTTTCCGCAGTGCATGAAACCAGTGACAAAGAGTTTAATAGTATCAACATGCATGATCTTATAGGGTTGCTAGTTAAAAAACTAATGCGGGGGTGCTAATGATATTATGGTTTTATTTGGAGATGTTAAGGTCAATGTAGAGGGTGTAGATGGAGTGTAGGTGGTGTAGTCGAACATTATATTGTGTCAAAGTCAAAGCAGAGTGGTTCCATTTTTGTGCTGCATTTGAGTGTTAGTTACGCTTCTGTACCCCATCCACTCTTTTGCTTTGGGTTTTGAATTTGGGTTAAAATTCAGTTTAAGTTCCGTTCCTACAAATTTATGGATCAATTTCTGTAGCTTCCTTTTAATGACCAAAATAAACCTTTCATAATAGGAAAACTAGAGGTATGGGAGCTGGGCGCAAGCTCAAGACTTATAGAAGGAACCAAAGGTGGGTTGATAAATCATGCAAGAAAAGCCACCTTGGTAACGAGTGGAAGAAGCCATTTGCTGGATCATCTCATGCTAAGGGTATTGTCTTGGAAAAAATGTTCGTTTTCAAATTGATATTGGTTAAAAAATTCTTTTAGTTTTAGATTTTCAACCAAGTTTCATGATTTTTGACATGATATACAGTGGTATTGAAGCCAAGCAGCCTAACTCTGCAATCCGTAAGTGTGCAAGAGTTCAGTTGATCAAGATTGGTAAAAAAGATTGCAGCTTTTGTGTCGAATGACGGTTGCTTAAATTACATTGAGGAAAATGTTAGCTTTCGTTTTACAGTTTTTGGAGTTATTTGTGTTTGGCCCCTGGTTTTTGGACCAATTTCGACTTTTTGTCCATATTTTTTCATCAACTGTGGGAGATTACTCAATTAACCCCAACTCAGTAGACCGTACTTGCTTTACCTGTTTGTTGGATAATTGATGCCAACTTCTTATTTTAACAAGTTGTCTTGAAACATGTAGTGAGCTACAAAATGAAGCTTGGCTAATTTTATTATTACCATTGTGTAACTGGAGGCACTGATGGCACTGGAGGCTCGCAAATATGAATGTACTGTGTTAATAAGTAGAATTTAGTATGTACTGGCTGTAACTATGAATACACCGACTATGCTTTTAAGTATGTTTGTTATTTTGTACCTGACCAAGTAAAACTTATGTTGCTAGTTATTCTGAAATGAAAAGTTCTTTGTTGCAGTGTAAAGTTGCCATTAGATATGATATGATGTTGCATTATAATGTTGCCATAGATATGATATAAAGTTGCGGTACATTTTCAATTTAAATTGCAAAAGATGTTGCCATAGATATGATATAATGTTGCAGTATGTGATGTTTAATGTTGTAATAAACTGGCCAAGTGTTGTCATTGGATGGTAAAAGTGTTACCATAGATTTATGAATATGGGCCTCACAACAGGGTTCCGTTAAGGTGATGCACAGAATTAGTGGGCGCCACAATGTGGGTCCACATGTTGGGGTCCAGATTGTGAGGTTCACTTTTTAGTAAATTTGGTACCCGTGACAACAATAGAATCGATGTTGCTCTAGGGCCGTAAAGATGTTGCCTTTGACTCTAGGACAACGCGTTAAAATGCATCACCTGTCTTTGTCTTTTTTTAGCTTACAACAACATTTTTTGGCACTTTCTGCATTATTTTTGTGAGTGTTGCAGTATGCAATATATGGCGTAGTGTAATGACTTTGGTTTACAATCTACTTTAGGTATCAAAACCTGCAGGATCGACCCTGGATATATTATGATATAATAGTTATGAATTATGATTGAAATTATGTGAATTAAACTGAAATTATGAAATGATATACTATGAGATATTGGGACATGAATTGAAACCATGAACAAAAATTATAGACTGTTATTATATACTTGTTATGTATATCATAACTTAAAAGCAACATATTATAATATATCACAACTTATGTGATATCAATTGTGAAAATTGAATTGATATTCTAAGTTATGCGATATTAGGGTATAAACTGAAAATATGAATAAAATTATATACTATTATTATGTATTTGTTATATATAATAAAAATATATACATAGTTTCAGTTCATAGTAACATGTTATGAACTGAAATCCCAATACGTAAACATGCATATTGCATAAAAATTCTGATATAAACTAAAATTATGAACTGTTATTTGTTGATAAATATGCAGACATGTATAACTAGTTACGGACGTATATCATTTGTGAATGAAACTGAATATAGTTGACATATAAATCAGTTGTTTCAATGTATATACTATATCAGTTGCGAATTAAACCGAATGTAGTTGTGAATTATATCAATTGTAATTGCTATTTACATTTAATTAAATAGTGTATTGGATATATCTATTTTGAATATGAATTAGTCATCTGAATATACTATATAATGTTCAATTATATTAGTCTTCTAAATATGAATTTGATTCTTTTTCGATGTTATCATATTTAAATGTTAATTGTTATCAATATTGAAATTAGCTTGCTACTGAACAATCGAGATGATGAACTAGCCATTAAACCGTATAAGATGAACATAATGATGATTATATCAACTAATCATAACGTAAATTGATATAGCTTGCTTGGGTTTAACAGTTCTATAACCTGCTGTTATATCATCGGTTGATGATATACATAATAATGATATTAACTTGCTGTTATAACATCAAGAATAATACATCATCAGAATAACTATATATGTTGATGATATACAGAATAATGATATTAACTTGCTGATATAACAATTATTACAACTACTGATATAGTTAGTTCATAACTCAATTGTTTATGATTCGGCTTTGGTGCAGTATGTCATAAGTTCGAAACTTGCTTTCGAACGTTTATTTGACATGGGATATGTTGTCTCCATGATTTGTTGTATATAAAGTACCATATCCAAAAAAAAAAAAAAACCATGATAGTTAGTTCATAATTGATTTAGTTTGACTCTAAATGTATATAATATATTTTAGTTCTAAATGTATATAATATATTTTAGTTTGAATGAAATATCAGTTTGCATTTTCTTCTAGTTGGCCTATATATATATTTAATATTTTCAAGTTCCCATATATATACAGTGGCGGAGCCAGATTTCAAGGCCGAGGTGGACATTCTGTGCAATTTACAATAATAATAAAAAAAAATCTGAAAATTTTGTTTTTTCATTCCATTTTCATAAGAATCCTATAACATTGAGAAAAATTGTTCAAAATTGAAAATAAAATAACTAAAGATGACTATTAAAAACTTCTATTGTAACCATTGAAATATAATTCAGCTTATAACTAAATCACTGGTTTCAATATAAAAAAGTTGTTTCAAAAGTTAATGCAAAACACATTTACATAATATTTCAGTTTCAATGTAAGAAGCAGCTAGACACAACACATTTCACATCACAGCCATCCTCTCAGCTCCTTCTTAATCCCCCTTTTCTTCTTCAAAATTAGTTAAATTTGATAAAAAAATTCTGATCTTATATTTTTTGTTTTCTCTACAAATCCTAGGGTGGTCACTTGCCCTCCTCAGCACCTATGTAGCTCTGCCCCTGAATATATATATATATATATATATATATATATATATATATATATATATATATATATATTGTGTGTATGGGTGGTGTGTTTGTTGCATATAATAAGGTATCAGTTATAAATACAAACATGTATTGATTAAACTATGTTTTAAATTTGATTACTGTTGTTGATATATGTGAATTAAACTATGAGTTAATTTACATTTAATTTACAGTTTGAATATTAGGTATAACTCGATAATATCAGTTTTAATTAACGGTTTTAATTTATATGTTTAAATTTACAATTCTAATTTATCAATTTTAGTTTATAGTTTTAAGTTATCAGTTTTAATTAAGTTTTCTTTACGACATTATCATAGTAATTTGTGTTTTAAATTGTGTATTAAACCGCATAGTATCAACTAAACTCATATAGGGTAAACTGACTCATATAGTGTAAACTGACTCATATAGTATCAACTGCAATATTAAATTAACATTATTGATAGTCTAATACTAAACTCTACTATATATGATATATGAATAACTCACTGCCTACACAATTTGCAATATATTCAGTTTACAAAATGATTATTTTGCTCCCAATTTATACACATACACATATGTTACGGTTATATGTACACATGTTATAATGTGTTTGTATGTCAGTGTGTGCTAGTTTGCAATATAGTGTGTGTGTGTGAGTCAGTGCGTGTTAGTTGCATATAATATATTATAAGTTATGAATGCAAACTGCAAACATTTATCAGTTTTATTTATAGTTTTAATTTATCAGTTTTAATTTGCAATTTTGTACCGTTTATTGCATATGAACTGTGTATTGCATATGAACTAAATTATAGTTGGTATAGATTCAGACTGATACACACATTGACATTTGCGACTGATGTATCTCATTTAAATGTTTTAAACTGTGTATTATATACTGCAACAACCCGTAAATTGAACGCAATTTTTTTTTTTTTATTAAAGCCCAAAAATGAATTTTTTTACAAACGTTGAAATTTGACTATGCAACTTGCACCGTTATGTTCGTACCAATTTTCTGCTCAACTTTCATATATAATGTTTTACAATCGGAATTCAAACGGAAAAGTTATTGACGTTTGAAGTTTTTGGATAGGAAATAATTCAAAACCAATTAAGTAAGTAAATGTTAATAACTTAGCATTAACATAGATGTTAAGTACAAATGTTACATATATGCAATTGATACACACATTCATATAAACTCATGGTTTAATACACATTTTAACTATATATGAATGTTGTATTAAACATAATATATATATATATATATATATATATATATATATATATATATATATATATATATATATATATATATATATATATGGTATGGACTCAGACTGATACACACATATACGCAACCGATACACACACATGCAACTGATACATAATCAAAATATGTGTGGCATAGACCGATATAGCATTAAACTGAATAACATGTACTAATATGTAATTCTAAAGAAACAAAGGATGATGATGAGTTTGTGGAAAAAGCGGACGATAAGGAAACTAGCAACAAAGACATCGATGCTAGAAATTCTCCTCTACATCCGAAGTGCAAGTCTTCTTCTAGAAGCCTTTCTCCAATATGGGAACATTTTACCAAAGAAACTAATTCCAATTTTCAAAAATGTATTTACAACTACTGTGTCAAAAATTTGCAAGCGATTCTAAATCAAATGGTACTGCACATTTGAATTATCATATAACAAAATCATATAGGTCAATTTCATGTGATAGTGATAAGAGACAAATAACCTTAGCTTTTGGAAAAAACAGCGACAGTTAAGATAGTTGCAGTCTCATCGTATGGTCATTTAATAAAGAGAAACGTAGAAGCGTTAATTCGAATGATAATTATCAATGAACTCCTTTTTAGTTTTATAGAGGGTGATGGTTTTCTTGAATTTTGTCGATAATTATGTCTTAGTTCCTTCAGGTAGAAAATTTTATAGGAATGTGCTTCAATTATAATGGGACTCGATAGATTCTCTTAAAAAAACATTCTCTGAATCATTGCATGGTGTTTGTTTAACTAACGACACATTGATTTCTATTCAAATTGTGAACTATATAGTTTTAACTACACACTTTATTAATGGGGATTGAAATTTACATAAAAGGATTATAAATTTCAGTATGATTACTAGTCATAAATCCAAAAATATTGGAAAACTTATTATCCATTATAACAAAAATAAGAAACTTAAAAGAATAGTGTCTACCACGGTCGTAATGCTAGTGCAAATGAAATGTAAATTAATTATGTTAAAAAACAAATTAAATGATTATAATGTTGGTTGTCATTTGAATGGTGGATTCATTCATATACGTTGTGCTCATATAATCAATTTAATTGTTAATGATGGGCTAAAATAAATTAGTAGTGCTATGGCTGGAATTCGTACTACAGTTAGATTTGTGAGATCGTCTTTGGTACGATTGACTAAATTTAGAGAGATGTATTTAAGATTGGTAATTGAAATTAAACTTATTCTTATTTTAGACGTACCACTAGGTGGAACTCAACATATTTGATGTTGGAAGTGGCTTTAAAATACAAAAGAGTTTTTAATGATATGGAAGAAAATGCTGGTATTTTTGTTGCATATTTTGATGATGAAATTCATCCTCCAGGTTTTGTGAATTGGAAAAATACTGAATTAGTTGTTGTTCATAAAGTATTTTTATGATGCTACTTTAAAATTTAGCAATACTTTATCTATTACTGCAAAATGTTTGTTTTGCCATGCTAATTGGAACCTAGGAAGAACTTCGAGCTTTGATTGCAGAAATGAATGATTATCTTCGAAAAATGGCACTTAGTGTGAAAGCAAAGTTTGATAAATATTAGGAAAACGTAGGTAACATGAACAAAATTTTACTTGTTACGTGTGTGCTTGACTCAAGGTATAAATTTTAATTTTTGAATTAATGTGCTTAAGACATGTATGAAAAAGAGATTGTGGAAGAGATATTAAAAAGTGTGAAAGATATTTTGATAAGGTTGTTTGACTCTATGTTAACAATTCTACATTTGAAACACAAACATGTGATGAACCATAACCTTGTACGTCAGTTCCTAGTGAAAGTTTTAAGAATGTTAGTGATGTTCTTTCTAGAAGAATGCATACTTTTCTAAGACAAGTTCGACAACAAGATAATGAAGATAATGAGCTAGAAAAGTATTTAAATGCACCGATTGAGGTTGCACCAAACAATTTTGATGTTTTACTATAGTGAAAAGTAAACAGTTCCAAATATCGTGTTTTATCTTTAGTTGGTCGAGATCTTCTTGTTATTTTGTTACCTACTATTGCTTCTGAATCCACTTTTTGCATCGGAAGAAGGGCTATGGATCATTTATGTACTACTTTAAGTCCACAGATGGTTGAGACATTAGTATGTACTCAAAATTGGTTAAGGTCCAAACTAATTTTTGTTGACCACCAAACTGAGGTTCCTCTCAATGATGTTTCCTATTATGATGGAGTCCTCTCAAGTGATATTAGCGTTTCTAAAATAATATAGTTCCTCATTTGTTTGATTTTAAATACAATACTCTAACTAACTTGTTTGCCATGTAGAATTTGTACATGGATGCCGACGTGATTCGTCATCATCTTTTATTTTCACGATGGATAGTCCATCTCTGCCATCGTCGTTTTCACCATGGTTAGTTAATCTTGTGAACATTCAATGTTGTTATAATATAGTGGGTTAAATATATTAATATGATATGCAGTTATATCACAACAAGTTAGCAACTAATTATAAAAGCAAAAATGGCCATATTTAAGTTGTAAACTGATATATATATATATATATATATATATATATATAACTTGTAAATATATATATATATATATATATCTTGTATAACTATATGATATATAGTTAAATTAATGCATAGTTAACTCATATGTTATATTACATATAATTGTAGTTCATATATCAGTTATATAGTTATGTCATATAATTATATGATTATATAAAATTACCGTTATATATCAGTTATATATAACTATATCATACATAGTTCACATATTATATATAGTTATAATAATTATATAATGTATAGTTATCGTCATACATTGGTTATATAATATGAACTATTATATTCAATTAGTTCATATATATGATATAATTATATATTAGTTCATACACACACACATATATAAGTTCCAATAATAATTTTTATTTATTGCCTAACTGATATCGGGTATATATCAATTATATAATATCATACGTAATATACCAGTTATACATATATATATATATATTGTAGAATACAATAACCTGTGTTTTTTGTTTGATGATAATAAACATATATATTCATTTTAATGCATTGATTATTGTACTATTTTATTTTTCCACATAATTAAATAAATATTTGTTGAATAAAATAAATAACTCGAAATTCTTATTTAAACAAATATTTTATTCAAACAAATATCTTATTACAAATTCAAATAGTACTAATTTGAGCTCTCAATATATTTGCACATTTTCAAGTACAATACAACTTCAGTTACAATACAGTTTTCACTTTACAATTTTACATACATATGTTACCTCAACACATATTCACTCTTCATTCGTATTTTGATCTTCAACTCTGTTCCAGCCTGTATTAAGCATCTGAACTATCTGCAAAATAAACACTGACGTAGTAAAATTGTAAAGAAATATTCTGCAGTGCACAATGAAATGTGTGTTTGAAAATATTATTTGCCTCAGTTATTTGGATTGTTCGTCATCATTTTTTTAAATTCATCTTACACGAACAACTTGTGATATGCACAGTGTATCACTGTTCATGTCACAAGGTCGTGCACATCGATATACACTTACTTGTTAAAATAGCAGGGACGGGTGAGCACAAGGTCAAACCCAAGCCAAGGCTGGATTCAACTCAAGTACAAATGCAAAGACAAACATGCAAATAACTCAACCTAGCAAAATGTCCAAGCATTACAAAACAAAAATAACATCAAACTCATCAATGCAGACTAGATTCCTTCATATGGAACCAGACCACCAAATGTACAAAGTTCACATGTAACCAGATTTCAAGAGGAACAAAACAAGACCAAAATGGAACCAGACTCCAAATGTACAAAGGCACAAGGAAGCACACATGGTCAGGAGCAAGTACAGGTTCAGTTTCAGTCAACATGAAGTGCACAAACAAGCAGAGGAGACTTCAAATGCAAAGCAAACAAAAGCAGCTCAACTACACCAGAATTCAAAAACAAGCCAACATGATAACATGAACACAATGGAGCAATGAATCAAGTTACAGGCATGACCACAATAACATGAAACAAAACAATCAAGCTCAAACACACATGAAAACTTGTATACAGACCAGTGTGGATATGTATGTGTAAAATTATAGTAAGCTTCAGACATGTATATACATATGCAAAAGAGGAAGCATCAATGCATATGGTCAGGGATACAAGAGCACATACATGTATATAGATATGCAACAGAGAATACAAAATCAGAAAGCAAACAGTTGAGCATGACAACACACAATCAAACGCAACATGATTATGCAGCAGTCACATATACACATGTATGCACATATGCATACACACACACATATCAGTTTAGATCAATGAAATGACAAGAACTCAGACCAATTATAGAAAAATCAATGAAGAGCCATCGGAAACTATCAGTAGTAGTTTAAAAATAATAATCAAGGAATGGTTTTAAAAAGAAATGGTCAAACAAAAAAATATTGAAGTGTTCAACTAAAAAATCAGAAAATTGTTTAAAGAGGCAGAGGGTAACAAGCCAAAATTCATTAGGTCAAGATTATCTAAAATTCAAATGCCAAAGTTGTAGCAGCAAAGAATGGAACCGACTCAAACAATTCAAGCAAGTTCGATCAACGAACAAGTCAGAAATCACAAGAACGTTTGATCAAAAATCAACGCAAGCACCAAAATCACTGACAATTTCAAACCAAAATATACGAATAAGATTATAGAGTTTCGATCCCTATAAATACCAAAATCATTATCAGCAAAAAGTATCGAAGTTCGAGTTCAAGCAATCAATAGAGAAAATAAAGCAAAACTCACATACCAATTTCATACCAATATTCAAACTCGACATTTGAAGCAGCCGTAAGCAATCAAAGACATAGAATCGATTGACGAAGCAAATCAAAGCAAGATCACCATTTCAACCGATCTATTTCCAAGCGGCGCCTCAAATTCGTAAACCTTAATCCAGATTGCAAAATGAACAAGGCGGCTTTGATTAATAGGAGGCAAACAAAAGGAGCATAGTTTAACTTTGTTTTCTTAGGCCGATATTAAGTTTTGTTTGGGACGTATATTATATTAGGGTTTTATCTATGTTTTAGTTGTTTTGTTTTTTAATTTTTATTTAAATCAAACTCTTGTATAACTAGGTTACGAACGGTTTTATAGTTCGAGAATTCGCAACTTAGTGGCTAGGCTGTGGCTGGGTTCTGAGCTTGGAGTTAGGTTAACCAAGTTAGTGGGTATCGTGAGTTTACATGTTTTTGTAAGTGACTGATTACTCAATTTCTAGTACAAACCTTGGGGGCAACACGTAAGCAGTTTTTTATCGGAGCTGGGTAAAACTATATGTGATCTTTTCTACATTGCTTTCTATTTTTTTATTTCCACATGATTTTCAATAGACCCTATTGACCCCCCCTCTTGGTGAAAACGGTCCTACAAGTGGTATCAGAGCTAGGAAACAAAAACATTTTCTGTTAAAAAATTTGATTTTTTCATTCAATGGCTTCTTTTAATAATGCTTTTGTTGAAAGTCAATCCATAGCTAGACGACCCATGTTCAATGGTGAATATGCATATTGGAAAACTAGAATGAATTTTTTTATAAAAACCACAAATGCATGGAATATTGTTGAAACGGGATATAGTACACCAACAATAATGGTTGATAGTCAAGAAGTTGAAAAACCTATGGATCAATGGACAGGTCTTGAAAATAAACTGCAGAATGCTAACGCAAAGCTATGGAATCTATTATCTTCTCATTAGATCAAACTGAATTTAACTATGTCTCACAATATCTAACTGCGCACGAAATCTGGCACACACTTGAAGTGACTCATGAAGGAACCTTCCAAGTTAAAGAATCTCGCCTTTCCATGCTTAATAGCGAGTATGCGAACTTCACAATGGCAAAGGATGAAAGTGTCAAAGAAATGTACGGATGACTTTCTAATCTTGTATACAAATCAAAATCCCTAAGAAGACCATACACAAAACTGGAAATAGTCCGAAAGATCCTCATAATTCTTTCACGAAATTTTGAAGCAAAGGTGACTGCCATTCAAGAATCATAGGATCTAAAACAAGTTAAAGTTGAAGAACTCATCGAAAACCTCACCACTTATGGGTTAGAAAACAAATTCAAGGAAGAACATGAAGGAGAAGATACGTGAAGGAAATCAACAGCTCTCAAAGGAACGATGGAAAGTGAAGATGGTGATGGTTATGATGAAAGAGCAGTTGAACTAGCACTGATAATAAAGAGATTCAAAAGGTGGAACTGCAAATATGGAAATCCTGTCCTAAATCAACAACTGAAGAGCAGAATCGTCAAAGTTCTAGACAAGTCAGAAGAGCAGGAGATCATTTGTCACAAGTGCAATAAACCTGGTCATATCAAACCAAATTGTCGTCAAATTGATTCAGCAAAGGAAAGAAATCGAAAAAGAGAAGTTTTACAGCTACTTACAACGAAAGTGATGAAGATGGTAAAAGCACTATCAGTGAGAGTAAAAGAGCAAATCAATGTCTTTTAGGAGAAACAATTGACAACGATGATGATAAGCCCAGCGAGGTATCAAAACTTACTTACTTGTAATTACTTGTATATTTTAATGAAATAAATTGCTATTTTGAAAGACTTAGAAAGAAGCACGCTAAAATTGAATTATGAAGAGATAGTTTGATAAAACTAAATAAACAGCTTGATCAATTGGTTCAAAACTATAGAAATAAGAGCCCTAAGTGTGATAAGTGTCCACCATTAGAAGAGGTAATAAAAAAATTAGAAACTATAAGTAAATCGCTTGAAAATGAAATTCTGATTTTGAAAGAAAGTGAAAATACTAGGAGAGAAAATTTCATTTAAAAAGTGCACTTTGTTATTGAATGAAAATGAATCTCTCAAGTCACAAGTCCAACAATTGTATGCAACTTTAGGAAAATTCTCCAAAGGAGAAAAATCACTAATATGCTATTAGGGAAGAAAACTGTTAATATTATTAGACAAAGACTTGGGTGTACTCAATCTGAAAAAGGTAGAAGAGAAATTAATCAAGTCAACTTCAAGTGCGCGATTTATGAAAAAATTGGACACAATTAAAACTATTGCTAGTATAGACCCAAACACACGAAAACCATACCAATTTGGATTCCTAAAGGCACGAATGTAAAATCTCTTAAAATCAAAAAAATCTGGGTGCCAAAAGGAACAAACATAGAATGTCTTGGCTCTACGCAAACTTGTTTTTCAAAATTTCTTGTCACTAACAATCATGGACCTATAAAAATAAATAGGTCACAAAACTCTTTTCTCGTATAGTTTGTTGGCAGGCTAAGGAGCAACAAGAGTGGTACCTGGATTCTGGCTGTTCCAGGCATATGAAGAGCGAAAAATCAAAGTTCCTTAGCCTAGAGAAGCACAGAGGTGGCAGAGTCATAATGGGCGACAATGATAAAAGTAAAATTATCGGTAAAAGTGATAAACTGAGAAAATTTGAGCCAAAAGCCGATGAAGGCATGTTCATGAGATACTCTTCCAGAAGCAAAGCTTATAGAGTATACAAAAAAAGGACGAGAACAATTATGGAGTCAATCAATGTGACATTTGATGAAGGCATTGATGATCAAAGTAAGGAAACAATCAAAAGCAATGTCGAAGAGGAGAAAGAAAAAGATGAAAGTGAAAATTCAAAAGAAACTGCAATCGCAAAAGAAGTCCAAAGAAATCTAGAACCAGAGAGATTGAAATTCAAAGAAAATCATCCTCCAGAATTGGTAATAGGCAATCCTACCGTAGGAAAAGTTTGAAATGAGTTTGGTAGGAGAGATAAAATTCTTTTTAGGATTTCAAATCAATCAAAACGAAAAAGGTACGTTCATCTCTCAAACGAAATATATCAGAGAGCTTGTCAACAATTTTGGATTGAAAGATGCTAAACCTGCAAAAAATCCCAGGAGCGCAACAATTAAACTTAACAAGGATGTAAAAGATAAAGTAGTTGATCAAAAGAAATATTGAGGTATGATTGAATCACTTCTTTACCTTACTACTTGTAGATCAAACATTATGTTCTCTATTTGTTTATGTACACGGTTTCAATCAAATCCAAAAGAATCTCATTTAAAAGCTATAAAAAGGATTATAAGGTATCTGTTGCACACCCCACGATTTGATATATAATATCCAACTAATGATAACTTTGAGTTAAAAAAGTATTCAGATGCAGACTATGCTAGAAGTTTAGTTGATAGAAAAAGTACTAATGGAACGTGTTTTATGACATTCGTTAGTTGCATGCTCAAGTCAAAAACAGAATTGTACTATCTACCACCGAGGCAGAGTATACTGCTCTAAGCTGTTGCTCTACTCAAATCTTATGGATGATATAAACTTTGCAAGACTATGGTCTAAAATTTTAAACGAGTTCCACTTGTGTGTGATAGCAAAAGTGCAATTGATCTCACAAATAATCCTGTACATCATTCTCGCACTCCAACATATAGATGTTACACATCACTTCATTACAGATCATATTTCCAAAGAAAATATCTACATAACTTCCTTCCAACCGACTCTCAATTGGAAGACATTTTTACAAAACCCCTTCCAGAAAATAGTTTTTGTCGATGTCATCTCTGTTTTAGCATTTTAGAAATGTGATTTTATTTATGATCTTAAATGCTTATTTTAACTAATCTGACTCTCTATTGATTATCGAAAAGATAAATAGTGCTTAAAAAATGTGATATGTGTTGGTATTAATCATACCTTATGACTTGAGACGGTATATTTAGAAAATTTCTTTAAAAATTTAAAAAAAATTTGTAATAACTTTGGTTGGTAAAAATTACATGACCATCTCTATTCCTATCATATTTATACGGCTATCATTCATCAAAATCCAATATGGTATGTCAAAATGTAGTATTTAAACAGGAAATTATTCATTTTTTTTAAAATTAGCAATAAAATCATCCAAAAAGTATTAAAAGTCCTCACGGTTATGCACAGGTGAACTACTTGAAATCTCTGATTATATGCTTTCATGCTCATTTAAAAGTCCTCACTGTTATGCATGTATGGAACACATATCAAAATTGGGTGAAATAGGCGAGTTGATTCTAACCTCAGCTAAAAATTTTCATGATTATGCATGGTTAGAAGATGCTGGGAATTCATTTTCTTTTTAATAAAAATAAGAAATACTACTAATCTTATTTAAAAGTCCTAATGGTTATGCATGATCAGTAAGTATTTAAAAAGATTACTGTCATAAATATACCACAAATGGACATGACTATATGGTTTTCTATGCCGACAGCACCCCTATCACTCTAAAATGGAATATGCACCTAACAGAGTATTTATGATTTTTGTTTGATTTTTTCTTGAAATTTAATATGTATACTCGATTAGGTATTAATGTTGTATTAATGTTTGTCACTTTATCCCTCTTATCTACCACTATTACTCTTTTGCTGATAACAAAAGGGGGAGAGAAGTTAAGATTTTCGCAAATAAGTTCAAATATTTTATTTGCATATTTTCATCTAGGTTCATTGCATTTTTTTTATTGTTTTTTATTTTGCATATTTTTATTTATTTTCATACATATGTGAAGGGGGAGTTTTTTTGTATGGGGAGTATGAAAATAGGGGGAGTAGAATTCATCAAGACCAAATACATTTAATAGAGTCAAAATCTTAATGTATGTTTGTTATCATCAAAAGGGAGAGATTATAGATGTAACAATCCGCATATTTAACGATTATATATTTAAATGTTTTATTTAAATATAGCGTCGTTAGTCGGATTTAGGTCCAAAAAGTTACTTTTTGCAAATGGCTAAATTGGAACTCGAAACCATTTCCATTGATTCCAAAATGGCGTTTGCGATCTTTTTGAGTATAAGCTTTGATATGTTTGGAGTAAGTTGAAGTTTGCTACTTTTTCTAGTTGGGTTTCGGGTTTGGGTTTAGCCCACTAGCTAACTAAATAACCTAACTCAGTCCATCTCCTTTCATACTCTCATTCCCACTTCTAAACTTAAGTTAAAACTGAAAATGGGGGAAAGGAAGAGGAATTAGAAATTCCAAGCCCTAGTTCACCTTGCAAACTTGAATTCTTGCTCCAAAATCAAAGAGAAGCTATTGGTAAGCCTCCTCTTCATCTTCTCCAACTCTTTCTCCTTCAATTTCAGAAAATTTCCAAAACCTAACTTAGGAAAATATTTGTTTTGATCTTAAATTGAAGCTAGTATAGTTGAAGTGGAGAGTGGTTGGTTGTTTTCTTTGCTATTGAGCTTCTCTATTCTTGTTTTGAATTAAAAGGTGAGTTTTAAACTCACATCTACTTCTCTTGATATTATTGATGTTAGGTGAGATTTTTATCCCACATTTATGTTTACAGCTATCTTGGGTTATTAGGAATGAATTCCTAATATATCTACATGTTTATTTGCTTTCGATTTGGATTGCTTTGGTGAAATTGCCAAATTATGATTTTTGAAACCAAATCTATGTAAAACCTTATATGGTTGATGTTTATGTTGTTCGGAGTGTTTGGTTGTGTCGTTAAGGTTGGGTAGTCGTTTGACGTAAGCCCATAATCAACACGCATCTGATTGCTTTTGACTTGTTTGGCCATAGATGGCCTAAGTTCAGGAAATGCCTGACCATCAGGTTTCAGACGTCGAAACCCTATTTCAGACGTCTGAATATTGTTCTGGGGGAAGATTTTTATTCCCAGATTCAGACGTCTGAATTTATATTTCAGACGTCTGAAAGTGCTAAATTTCAGCCAAAAAGGAAATAGGCAAAATAATGCCTATTTCAGACGTCTGAAAGTTTGGGTTCAGACGTCTGAATTCTGTTCTGGAAAACATATTAATTTCCAGATTCAGACGTCTGAACCACTTCTTTCAGACGTCTGAATCTATTGTCTTTTTCCAATTTGCCTTGTTCGCTTAGTTTTCCAAATTTGATCGATGCATATTGATTCAAATTAGTTGTTTATGCATATTTGACCTTGATGATTCCTTTTTGAATTTATTCACGGGTTTTTATAAATGATTTCTTCAAATCGTATTAAAAGTTCACTTCTCCAATTTATAAATTCCATTTAAAACACACACAATTTCGCACTCCGAGCGAAGTGGGAGGAGAATTAAATGATTAGATAAAACGCGTGCAATGAACACGTGCGTTCATCCTTTCAGTTAATTCCCAATCTATTCGTTTGAACTTATTGACCTTTGGTCTGGTTTACCGATGAAATGAGGTGAACTTTGTACTGCTTTGAGTGTGAAATTGGTTGACGGATAGTAAACCATTTAGTGCAAACGAGTGGTTATGGGACTCACGTTAACACTTTTCGGATTCCTTTTTGAGAGTTATGACACATTCTGCCAGTTAGTGGTGTCCAGTACTGGGCCTCCGGACCTTCACCACTACGGTTTATTGCCTTTGGGATAGTGTCTTCGGACTGTCTCCTTCAGGTTTGTTGCCTTCGGGTATGTCGCCTTCGGGTTTGTGCCTTCGGGTTTGTTGCCCTATTGTATCGCTTTCGGAGTTAGGTCTTTATGAGCCGCTCGAGTGATATTTGGGTTTGGAGTCTTCGGGCTCATGGATCCTTATTTATACAGTACTGAGCACGTACAAATTTTATGACGTTTCATTGATATGTATATTCCCTAGGTATCGCCCTTCGGTGTTGGTCTTTTTGAGCCGCATGATATGTAGCGATTACCTCATGGAACTTGTGTTACCTTTATTGGTATTTGTTATTGCCTTTTGACTTGTTTTGGGGTATTCCTACCCTTTGTTTCTACGAGTTGCCGATGATACGAGGCTTGTTATCTTGTGATTCATCTTTTGATTAGATGATTATGTTATCTCTTTCATAGATATTTGTTATACCTTGTAACCTTGCAGGTTTATTGTTGTTCAGTTTATCTAACTGATTTGTTTGGCTAGACTGACCCGTGTATCTTATACTCGGGTCAGACCGAGATGTTTCAGGTTAGGTGCTTTTGGACTTAGCCTATTTTGCTTCCACATGGACTATTCATCTTGCTTCTTTTTGTCATAGCTTTTTGTGTAGTCCTATTTTTTTGTAACTCTGATATTTATTCTTCTGGATTTGTCTGTATATTGTGGTTTGCTATACCACTCGGTATGTATTATTCTGTATACTTTGTTATCTATCAATATATGTATATCTATGATGATCTTCTGTTCTGTGATATATATTACATGTGAGTTGTTATATTCTGTTCTGATAGATCCTCCAACCACCTATGGTTTTGTTTTAAGTATTCATTGGATATGTCGATCTGCTTTATATGATTATTGTCGATGTATTCAATAGATAGTTAGAGCAAGGCTATAGATGGTCGCTCCTATCCAGGCTTATTCTCCATGTTAGTTGACGGCATTACCCTGTAGTGTCCTTGGCTAGCATGGGTATAGAGGTGGGGCGTCACAGCGTGGTATCAAAGCTGAGTTCAGAACAAAGTATGATAAACACAGAATAGAGGCACATATTACGATACATCAGAGTGTAATAAGTAATACAAATCTTTGAATCATCATGTCTCTCTATTCCTTCCACCATCAAAGGTTAGATAGAATTTGAGGAACACGTCTAGGAATGCATGTTATTCCGTAGTATTCCGTATTGAAGTATCTACCTTGTGATTAATCTTGTCCTTATCATACTTTCAGCGTATGGCTGGAAGAGGCAGGGGACGACGTTCGGATGCTGGACGATCTAGTGGTTCACATCTGGATGGCGTTTATATGTCTACTGATCAGTTTTTGGAATTGTTTAGGAGCACTCAGCCTCCAGTTCCTCCTCGAGTGTCTCCACCTCGCAAGTCTGCCTTTGCACGCCAGTGCAGTGATTTTGCTCATCTTGGAGGAAAGCCGTTTAAAGGTTCCGAGTCCGTTCTTGAAGTCCAAGCTTGGTTTCGCACGTGCGAGCGTATCTTCTCTCGTATGGATCTTTCTGATCATGATAGAGTTCTTGTAACTTCTAGCTTATTACAAGAGCGTTCTCTTGATTGGTATGAGCTTCTTATAGCCGAAATTGATGAGTCTACTCTCTCTTGGACTCATTTTCGGGGGCGGTTCGAACTCAAGTTCGTTCCTGAATCTGAAAAAGTTTTATTGACCCGTCGCTTCCTTGAGTTGAAGCAAGGGAAATCTTCTGTTTCTGAGTATGTTGCATCATTCGAGGCTTTATCTAAGTATGGTCTTGAATTCATTAGCACTTCTTATAAGAAGAATTTGAAGTTTGTTTCTGGTCTTAAGAAATATCTTAAGAAATCATTGTTGCTCCAGCTTAAGCTCTCTTTTGAGGAGTTGGTTGATTCGGCACTTCATCTTGAAATCGTCGAGAAGGAGTGTGATAGTGGTGAGGATTTTGAGGTTTCCAAGAACCCCAACAAGAGGCAGTTACCATTTCTGAAGTCCAGGTCTTTTCCTTCTAAGAAGAAGAAGACTGGTGGTTCTAGTTCTCAGCCTCAGTCTTTTGGAACACCTTTCGTTCGAAAGTGTTTCAATTGTGGTTCTCCTGATCATATGATTCGAGCTTGTCCTAAGCCTCTCTTCTGCCGTTATTGCAAGAAGGAAGGTCATCATGTTTCCACTTGCCCTACTGTTCTGGCTGGTGCCAAGTCTAGCAAGCTTTATGCTGCTAAGGCTTCTGAAGGTCCCTCTCAGCCCAAAAGTATATCTCCACCTATTTTGGAAGGTTCTATTTTATTTCATGATCATAGTATTCGAGTTCTTTTCGATACGGGTGCATCACATTCTTTCGTATCTATAAAGCTCGTTGATGATTTATCTTTGGATGTTTCTTGTTTGGTTACTTCTTTAAGGATTACGAATCCTATTGGGGGATCCGCGACCCTTAGCCTGCTTTGTGATGATGTTGAGATTGTTTTATGTGGCTTTTCTTTTCGTGCGAGTCTGCACGTTATTTCTTGTCTG
Source organism: Allium cepa (assembly GCA_030765085.1). NCBI lineage: Eukaryota > Viridiplantae > Streptophyta > Magnoliopsida > Asparagales > Amaryllidaceae > Allium > Allium cepa. Next base: position 133,839,549 of record CM060940.1, on the reverse strand, counting down.
GGATTTGATTTGATTTCGGGCATGGATTGGCTAGTAAGATATGATGCCAGTTATTTGTTCGGAGAGAATTATATATCTTCGACATCCGGATTCGCCTACTCAGCTATCTCTTATTCTTCGGGATGTGGATAATTCTGAAATGACTTTATATTCTCTTGACTCGTAGGATGATGATGATATATCTCATATTCCTATTGCTTGTAACTTTTCGAACCTAAATCCGACTAACGACGCTATATTTAAATATATAATCGTTAAATATGCGGGTTGTTACAATAGAATACAATAGCCTATGATTTCTGTTTGATGATAATAAACATATATATATATATATATATATTCGTTTAAATGTATTGGTTATTGTACTATTTTATTTTTCCACATAATTAAATAAATATTTGTTGAATAAAATAATTAACTCGGAATTCTTATTTAAACAAATATTTTATTCAACAATTATTTTATTACAAATTCGAATAATACAAATTTGAGCTCTCGTTACATTTACACATTTTCAGTTACAATACAACTTCATTTACAACACAATTTTCACTTTACAATCTTACATACATATTTCACCTTACTACATATTCACTCTTCACCCATATTTTGATCTTCAACTCTGTTCCAGCCTGTATTCAGCATCAGAACTGTCTGCAAAATAACCATCGAAAAAATTGAAAAAGAAATATTTTGCAGTGCACAATGAAGTGTGTGTTTGAAAATATTTTTTGCGTCGGTTATTTGGGTTGTTCGTCATCATTTTTTAAATTCATCTTACGCGAACAACTAGTAACAAGCACAGTGTATCACTGTTCATGCCATAAGGTCGTGCACATCGATATACACTTGCTTGTTAAAATAGCAGGGACAAGTGACCACAAGGTCAAACTCAAGCCAAGACTGGATTCAACTCAAGTACAAATGCGAAAAAAGGCAAATAACTTAACCCAGCAAAATGTCCAAGCACTACAAAACAAGAATAACAATCAAGCTAGAAAGTCTAATAAGCACAGTGCGGACCGAGCAAGTGTAACACGACATCAAACTCATCAATGCAGACCAGGTTCATTCATATGGAACCAGACCACCAAATGTACAAAGTTCACATGCAACCATATTTCAAGAGGAACAAAACAAGGCCAAAATGGAACCAGACTCCAAATGTACAAAGGCACAAGGAAGCACACATAGTCAGGAGTAAGTACAAGCTCAGCTTCAATCAACATGAAGTGCACAAACAAGCAGAGGTGACATCAAATGCAACAAAAGCAGCTCAACTACACCATACTTCAAAAACATGCCAACATGATAACATGAACATAATGGAGTAATGAATCAACCTCCAAGCATGACCCCAATAACATGAAACAAAACAATCACGCTCAAACATACATAAAACATGTACGCAAACCAGTGTAGATGTGTATGTACAAAAAAACAACAAGCTTCAGACATGTATATACATATGCAACAGAGGAAGCATCAATGCATATGGTCAGGGATACAAGAGCACATACATGTATATACATATGCAACAGAGAATACGAAATCAGAAAGCAAACAGTTGAGCATGACAACACACAATCAAAGGCAACATGAGTATGTAGTGGTCGCATATACACATGTATGCACATATGCATACACACACACAAATATCAGTTCAGATCAATGAAATGATAGAACTCAGACCAACTACAACAAAAACAGTGAAGGAGTCATGGGAAACTATCAGTAGCAGTTCAAACAAAGTCAAGGAATGGATTCAAAAAGAAATGGTCAAACAAAATCCTGTTGAAGTGTTCAACTAAAAAATCAGAAAATTGTTTAAAGACGCAGTGGGTAACAAGTCAAAATTCATCAAGTCAAGATTATCTAAAATTCAAATGCCAAAGTTGTAGCAGCAAGGAATGAAACTGACTCAAACAATTCAAGCCAATTCGATCAATGAACAAGTCAGAAATCACAAAAACGTTCGACCAAAAATCAACGCAAGCACCAAACTCACTGACAAATTCAAACCAAAATATACGAATGAGATTGTAGGATTCTGATCCCTACAATACCGAAATCATCATCGGCAAAAAGTATCAAAGTTCAAGTTCGAGCAATCAATAGAGAAAAGAAAGTAAAACTCACATACCAATTTCATACCAACATTCGAACTCGACATTTGAAGCAGCCGTAAGCAATCAAAGCCAACGGATCGATTGACGAAGCAAATCAAAGCAAGATAATCACTTCAATCGATCTATTTCCAAGCAGCGCCTCAAATTCGAAAACCCTTATCCAGATTGCAAAAGGAACAAGGTGGCTTTGATTTACAGGAGGCAAACAAAAGGAAGCATAGTTTAACTTTGTTTTATTAGGCCGATATTATGTTTGTTTGGGCCATATATTATATTAGGATTTTATTTAATTTTAGTTGTTTTGTTTTTTAATTTTTATTTAAATCAAACTCTAGTTTAACTAGGTTACGAACTACGGTTTTCTAGTTCGAGAATTCGCAACTCAGTGGCTGATTTATGGTAGGGTTTTGAGCCTAGAGTTAGGTTAATCGAGTTAGCAGATATCATGAGTTTACGTGTTTTTGTAAGCGACTGATTATTTAATTTCCAGAAGACACCCTTGGGGTAGCACTAGGAAGTTTTTTGCCGAAGCTGGGTAAAAATGTGTGTGATTTTTCCTATGTTGCCTTTTGTTTTTATTTTATTTCCGCATTAATTTTTAGTAGACCCTATTCACCCCCCTCTAGGGTGAAAACGATCCTACATATATATATATATATATATATATATATATCATATATCAGTTCATATACAGTTAAATTAATAGAATTATCAATTTATATATCATATATACGAACTGTGATATATCATACGAACTGATATATATGATACATGAACTAATATATAATTATATCTTATATATGAACTGATAATTCTTTTATATATTCAATATATAATTAACCTGCTTTACCATGTCTTCAAATAAAAACAACAACATATAGTTATTATTGGCAGTCCACAATAAGATTAAATATCAGATACCCAAATAAGTATCATCATATTGTATTGTGAACATGTAGAAATGTGCACACACCCATAGAAACATGATATTTTGAGTATATATCTTCTGTTTTAATAATTACTAGTATACAGTTAAATTCAGACATCATTCTTCATTGATGCAAGATTTAAAACAACTTTGATCACTTAGTATATAACTATGAGATTTATTACTCATTTAGATAATATTTAAAAATAACTAAACTATATGAAAAATGAATATTATATTAACTGGACTGTTTGATCGTTTGATTTCAGGTGATAGGTGGATATGGTGACATTACATATATATACAACAGCTGGATGCATATGCTCGGACCTATATGAAACATACCCCATTTAAAGCCCCAAAAATAAATGCAATGGATGCTACAGTCATCCATAGTTATTAATTCTCGATGATCAAATGCGATAATGTTAGACACATTGATATACCAGAAACACATGGATATGAAAAAATTTAAACTCAATTTTTTAAATGAATTCCTCATTTCACTACAAATCATATTTCAAATTCATTACATAATCCTAATTCGTAAACCATATTCAAAGAAATATAATTATTACAAAATACGCTAAGAGCGACATACGAAGATGCCCCCTTGGTGGATCAGAGTCTAAATATAGGCAATTAAACAATTTTGCCATCACATCCAATTACACAATGGAATCAAATAGAAAGAACTTCCAATAGCTAGCTTGCCTCCTGCATGTCTCCGGAAACTTACTCTTCTAAAGGAGAACCTGAAAACCACAACTCTCAAATTACTCAAAATATATTGAGTATTCGAGAGTTTAAGGGGAAAACATAAACTTCAAGTCAGACAAATAGTTTGGTGTGAATAATAACATACCATCTCAAACCATATAGATATCTAGTGAGACCACACCGTTTAGCAGAACATGTTTTCCCTCACTGGTATCTTAACCTAATTTATAATAACCATATATTGTGCACCTACATCCATAATGGTTAAGACATAAATTAATAAGATGTATCATGATGATATGAAAACATGCAATATGCTCTGGATTTCCCATCCCATTTACCTGACTATATGTCTCAAGTTATAGTTTTTACGGTCACTATTAACCTATTAGTTTTCATGGGCTGACTAATAACCTATTTAATTCTTTATGGATTTCCCATCCACTTTCATAGTATTCAGTGGATCACTATGTACCTATTGGTTTGTGCCAGTACTATCATCCAAACATAGTTTTCATGGGATCACTTGAACCTATTGCTTTCCACCAATAACATCTCTCGTGCCATAGTTTTCATGGACTGTCACTACAACAAAATATGATATTAATAACGCTATTTAATAACGCGTTATTCTGAAGCGTTATTATTGACCCTTAATTATCTAGTTACCGGTTGATTTTTGTTCTCGCTACAAGTGTAACGCGCGCATCTCCCTTCCCCTTCACATGCTGCCCTAAAACATCTCCCTCCAACTTCCCAAATTACTATCCCACTCCCTCCAAAACCATTCCGCCTCCCTCCAAAACGCACGCATCTCCCTCCTCCAAATTACGTTAGCGATTCAAAGACTCCAAAACGCACGCAGCTCCCTCCTCCAAATTACGTTAGTGATTCGAAGAAAGCAGAAACCCTCTCAAATTTTGTCGAAGAAAGCAAACTCCTTCGATTTTGAAGCTAGGGCTTTGCGTGTAGCTCCGATCTATCGAAGCAAGGGCTTCGCATTTTGGATATAATCTTCGATTTTGATTCCGGTAAGCGATATAATCTTCGATTTTGATTCTGGTTTGCAGCAGCGTTTTTGCCAACAATGCAGCTGGTCTCTTTAAATCCTCGCACTCTTTCTTGATTTCTTCATTTTGTGAGCTTTTAATCTTCAGGTTGCTTCCTTTTTTATGGTTATGATATTGTGTTCAAATATTGAATTAGAGAAGTTTTATAGATACAATCTTTGGAGCTAATCATATTCGATATTAGCAGTTAAATTGGTTTTTTTACACGAACAAATTGATTTTCCGTGCTTATTACATGTAAGTAAGATAGATCCAGTTCTTTATTTAGGTTTATCCTCAAGATAAAAGTTCTATGATTAGAACAGTGGACAATTTTCAGCTTTGTTGATACAATTAATCTTCAGATTACTTTTATATTAGCAAATTATAGATAATAAATGTGCAACTTTGTCATCATAATCCATACTGGCAACTAAATTAATTTTTTTACACAAACAAATTGATTTTTCTTGCTTATTACATGTAATTAAGACCGATTCAGTGCTTTATTTTTAATTTATCCTCAAGAAAAAAGTTTCATAATTAGAACAGCACACAACTTTCAGCTTTATTTATACAATTTAGTTACGAAATTTGTGCACATGAGTTTTAGCATAAGATAATGAGTTTGGAATAAAATTTTGCTTATATGTCTTAGGTTTACTTTAGAGATTTAGTACATTGTATTATCTAAGTAAGGTTACAAATGCAAATATTTGAAGTATTTCTGTACCAACACTACTTTAGTTCTATTTCTTAGGTCAAATGAACAGATTTGATTTCAAAACATTTTTATAACTGTTCTTGAACATAAAAAATATTTTGCAGAAGCATAATGTTAAATAAGAAATCAGGAGCACATAATTAGATTTACCAACTAATGAATTTTGCAACATTTGGTATAATACTATTGATTGTTTTTGTAAACATTACAATGATTATTTGCAGGTCCTCTATATAGCAGTAGCATTACATTGGTTAGCTATCTAAATTTTCATAGTTAACTAGAATGGAGATGGTCACATAGTAGGAAAATTTAACCTATAGATTATCATTATCACCTTTGTCTTTTTTCCAAATGAATAGGTTGGTCACTTGAATTATTGTGTTACCTCGTCCTGTAATTGTACCTCCTATCAGCTATAACATGGTCTGTTCCCCTTCAAAAGCCTCCCCCTCATGTTTGGTGTGTTAAGGACAATATAGTGACTCTTATCGAATTTTTCCCTCAAGTGAAATCCTTTCTGAGAACACCAAAAACTGGAAGTCCTTTGTAGTTGTAGCCGCTGCTTCAGGCAGTTTCTCCCATGGTGGTTATATGCTAAAAAAAGATCATAAGTCATTATTATACTCCTGAACCAATAATGAAAATTATCCCCTTAACAGTTGTATTTTGTTTCGAGTCCCTCTAAAATTCTTTTCCATATCAAAAAAGCAGTCCCTTCAATAACTTGTCTCTGCCTATTCTTATTTTAGCCTAATTTTATTGGTGATGGTTCTTGCTCTCTGCATATACTTGTGTCTTGTGTGCCTACTTATTTTTCTTTTCTCATATGTCAGGTCTTAAACAATTTCTCAACTTTGAAGAATCATATTTTGGTTACAACTTAAATAATTTGTGTTCTTTTAAAAAAAATAACACTAACTAGCCCAAGGTATATACATACATGTAGCAACATCCACACACACACGTACATTTTAATCTGACAAAGCCTTAAACAAGATATGTACACACTTGTAACAGTGATCATGTATGCAAGTACGTGTTTTCTTTTTGATAATTAAATCAATTATTTTGATAGATCTGATTCCTTTACGACATTTGAAACATCCAACAATCCAAGTTAAACCAAATTCATGTTTTCATTTTTATTGTACATAATTTCGTTAAACTTCAAATGCAAACTTACCTCTACTGACCACACTTGTAGTTGTAATATTTTTTTTGCTTCATATAGATTTTTTGCTTCATATTTTATTGTACCGTGCATAAATGAAAATACTTTGATCATTTTATCTGTTTGCTATTGATAAGATATTCATCATAAATAAGTTGTTCATTGTGATTACATAAGGTTGATATATTTTATTTTTGTTCATGTCAGCATCATTTGCATTAAAATATGTCATTTGCATTTAAATTTTCTTTTATAACAAAATAACTCATGCACTGTTCATTTTTGCTCAGGATCTGCTCACTGGAATTCAAAATGAGCAAGATTAGGAATGTGATAACGAGAGCTCACATGCAAAAAAATATCGACGAACAAAAAAAGAAAGGTGCAAGAAATAAGCAGCTTGAAGACAATCAAGTAGACGATGAGATTCATAACGAAGACAATCCACAAGCATTAGAAAAAAATCAAGCACAAACTTTTCTCATAATAAATCTTGCTTCATTACTAAATAATGGGTTTATTTGAATTTACTTGGCGATTTTCCTATTCGACTACTAAATAATAAATCAAGTACAATCTGAACTGGTTGCTGAAATAATTTCAGTCTAGGGTTTATCTGTAGTTAAGCTTATGCTTTTGTTTCCTACCCCTAGGGTGGATGCTTTTCACTATCTCTTGTTCTGTCTTCAAAATCCTTTCAAACTTTGATATTCATTTGAAATCCTGTCATATGTGTAATCTGAAACTTCTCACTTTCAAAAATATACAGTTTAAGTACTCGGAACAGGTATATACTTCTGTGAACTGGTTTTTGGAAGCATAAAATCTTCTGTCTAAGGTCAAGGATTTGTAGTTATACAGGTTCCATTTTCTACTTAAGTTCTGAAACTCGAGCAAAATTTAAAACCAAGTTTAATGGGAGCATATATGAAACTCGAGCAAAATTTAAACTGTTTATTTTTGAAATTGAGAATTTTATGGGCATTTATGATCAAATTTGTAAATTATTTTTTTTATATACAGAAAATAGGGAAGAAGAGTATGGCTGTGAAAAAGAGAGGTCGCATGCAAAAAGAAATCGACGAACATAGGAAGAAACGTACAAGAGAGGAGCTGTTTGAAGACAATCAAGTAGAAGACGAGGTTTCTATTGAAGACAACCCACATGCATTAGAAAAGAATCAAGTACAAATCGATCCAGAAAACAATGCTGAAATACAAGACAACCCACAAACACTTGAAGACAACATAGTTCAGTCGGAAGGAAATCCGAGAAGAAAACCTAGAGGGCCAACCAAAGTTAGAAGACTTCCATTCAATTCTTTGGAGCAAATAGAAGTTCAATTTAATACCGTAGGCGAACCAATAGGACCAGTGTCGGTCAAATTATCTTCTTACTTAGGACCACTTGTACGAGAAATTGTTCCGGTTACACTAAGTAATTGGAAGCAACTTAGCACCGAATGAAAGATGTTTTATGGGAAAGCATTCAGGTGACACACTCTTTTGCTTTAAGATTAAATCTTATATTGATTGCTTACCTCAAACACTTTATGCCGAATTTTGATTGTCGCGGGCAAGGTTTAAATTGGATTTAAATTGGCACAAAACAGTAGTTTTTCAACAAATGAGTGGTATTTGGCGGGCATCAAAATGTAGATTAGTTCGGCAGTTGGTACAAGCAAAGTCTATGGAAGAAAGACTTCAGTTGAAACCATCTAACATTAAAAGTATGATTGAGTGGAAGAAGTTTATCAAGTTGAAAACAAGTTCGGAATTCAAGGTATGAGAAATTTTAGTCTTCAAATACATATTAAAGAATGATGCAGATAAAAAATATTAAAAATAGTGTACATATCAAATGAAAATACGATATTCTGTATGCATTTGAAGTCATGGCATATTTACAGTTTTCAAAATCAAAAGTAGACGACTGGCATTTTTACATATCAAATTACATATACTAGACATTGTTAAAACTAGTGTATAGTAAATTTGAAATCAGGCGATATGACGTTTAGACATATAGTAGATCTTTCATACCCATATATTTGAAACCTTCAAAACCAAAATTAAGGAATTCTGACACCAAATTAATATGCATACTAAATTTCGTATTTAAAATTTGATATATTTACAACCACTGTGTACAAAATACTCGTTTATATTCAAAGCTGTAAAAATATGAACTTTGTTACGAGTTCAATGATTACTCCAAAATTTCCTTCATATGATACTCATACCTGAAAAAAAAGCAGAAATTTGTATAAAAAACTGTCTCTAAGGCCTTAAACATATAAAATTTATATTTTAGGAATTCACGCTTATAGTTACATACTTTAGGGGCATATATATTTTGGAGACTAATCCTGTTTGAAGCTCAACGTATGTGAAACTTGATAATATTAAAACCTGGCAGACATATATGCTTTCAAAACCTTTTGTCCTTCGAAATCTTTAGCCCTATGAAATCATTATATACAAAACTTCATTTACAAAATCCGAGTTCACTAACAAATTTCTTTATTTCTTACATTTATTGAAATGATTCTTATTTTAGGCTTTGACCGAGAAGAACAAAGCTATTAGACAGAGGCAGTTGCCACACACATGCAGTCGTAGAGGAATGGCTCGACTGGCTGAAGATTTGGTAAGAAAATAGTAGTTTTATTTACTGCAGTATTTATGAAAAATTTTAAGTTAATGAAATTTATTGTTTGGTGTTCTTTTGAATGTAGAAAAGCGAAAGTGGTGATCGCTCTTCTGTCCCTAGAAGTGAAGTTTGGATCAAATCTCGCACTAAGAAAAATGGTGAACCGGTGAATTTGATTGCTGCAGATGCTATAGTAAGTTCATACTTTTCAAATACTTATGGTACATATATAAATACTTGTGTGATACATATTTACTTGTTTAGCATTCACCAACTTAATATATATGCATCGCCTGACTTAGGCATCACCTAATTGCTTGAATTAATTTGATCTTAGCTTGTTCCAAATAAAAAAAACCTCATCAGTTTCCTAATGTTTTGACTGTATTTCAGCATTTAAGTTTATTAGTAATCATGCACTTGAATTTGTAAAATGTTGGAACTCTGTGTATGATTTAGCTTTATGATAATTTCTAGTATTTCTGTAAATGATTTGTAGTTGGCTGTCATAGAGGTTATTTATGATAGTGACGAAGAATGTTTTTAGTATGTATGAAAATGCATTAGTAGCTATTACGCTAGAGGAACCTCTAAAATGCTATATAATGTTCCAATAAGTTGTTACGGTGGCGCTAAATATATTTTTGTATACAAATATTGTCAGCATATTGTAAGATCCAACTTTTGGTGTGGAGAAGAATCTGTGCAACTGGTGTATATTTCTAATTATCTATGACATAAAAGTAACACACTGCACTGTGTTTTATTGAATTATGCTATGAAATTTATTCTATAGTACATGGTCTTGAGTCTCATATTGTGGCAAATCCTTGTACTGCCTAATAATTTTCATAGCACGAGGCTGCTAATATTAATTAATTTCTTAAAGAAAATGAAGCAAAGAGATACCGTGTTGTAGGATTATTGTATTTTAGTTTGAATTCCCCCTAAGTCTACAAACTTAGTATAATGTATTCATATATTGCTCCTTCGGTCTGCAAAATTTTAGCTCCTGAATATGTGAGAGGTTCGAGAGAACTATAAACTTCGAGAAAAGTATTTTCCAGGTATTAACTTCCCTCCCAAATATCAGATTTAAGCAAAACAGTATGTGTGTAGCCTGAAAATAATCTACTTCGTAGTATAACCTGTAAAAATAATATATAATATTGTTGATTTGTGATATACACAGAATTGGCTCCCTTGTTTGCAAAAATGTTTTGAGCATGTCATATTTTGACTAAATTCTCATGCTAATTTAGCTTAAACTCAGTCGACTAATCATCTGAATGCATCTCATATATTTCTGTTGGTTTTGGCATGTTGCATCCCGTATATTTCTATTGGTTTTGACATGTTGCCAAATCAAGTGTAAAATTATGCATCTGCTAGGACATTCTGCATCCAACCCAAAAAATAAATCGATCACCAAATTTAATCCAAGCTAAAATAAATTTGCAAGCTTCTTAGTGTGTTTCCTATTTTAATTTAAATACTACGTTTTAATTTAAACTGCAATAATATGAAATTAATCATGTTTTGTAGGAAAAGATTAAACAAATTGAAAGTGTTTCACAATCGAGCTCGCCAATTAATTATAGAGAAGATGCACTTACAGAAGTGCTAGGGCAAGAAAGACCGGGTCGACTTAGAGCGATGGGAAGAGGAATGAGTCTTAGTAGAGCAGCTTTATCGGAAGTTAAGGATAAGCATACACTGCAACTTGAAAATAAATTATTGAACTTAGAAAATAGATTTCTACAATTAGAGAAAAATCAGGTAAGAATTATCATTACATTTTGATCACTAATTGCTTGCACACTTGAACACTTGCATACACACTTGAACACTTGCATACTGTCACTTGAACACTTGCACACTTCAACCATTATACACTTGAATACTTGCATACTTGAACACGCTAACAGTTTGCATTACCAGACTTACAAAATGACATGTTTTTTTATTTTGACAGAAGTGGGACAAAAGTAGACACAGTGGGACAGAAGTAAACAAACCTCAAGTAATTTTTTTTATTGGTTTCACATCTTTGTATTTTAACTTTTATTCAATTAGTAACATAATTTTCCTATGTTTAAATGTAGTGCAACTTTGATAAAAATATAAAGAAGTGTGATTTATTGGATTGGCGAGGGAATGAAGAGATCGTTGCTAAAGGAAGATTCGTGTCAGACGATCCTAACGAGATTGTCAATGATGTTCCTTTAGGGCCGGATGCGGTGATAGTAGTTGACTGTCCAATCAAGATTGATGCTTTTCTATGGAGTCCTACACCCTCTTTCACACTTATTGGGGAAGCAAAGGATAATATTGTGGCATGGCCAAAGAATAGAATTGTTTTAAATTCAACCGATCACATTGATGAACATGCAATTTTATTATATACATTATTTACTAAATAAATATTTTTACCTCTAATAGAGTAGAAATAGCAGCTTAGAACGCAAATGCAAGATTTTTGATTGGGGAGGGAGCAAGCAATTAGTGGCTTTGGGACGATTACATTCGAGCATCTCAGAGGAAATTGTTAATGATGTTCCTCTTGGGCCATCAGCTATGATTGTTTGGATAGATTATCCACTAAATCCAGAAGCTTTTTTGTGGAGGCCAGTCCCTGGTTTGATCCAAATTGCGGATGCTGTTGGTAAGAAGGTTGCATGGCCTGAATCGCAAGTAGTTGTTGAGATGGTTGACACTATAGCTCCTATTACGCCTATGGATGCGGTGAAAATATTTATGGTACTTGATTTTTATTGCGTGTTTCTATTTTTTAAGGATTAGCAACTTCATTATTTTTTTCTTTTTTCAACTTACAGACTGCAAATTCAAGAACAAATAATAAATGCAAGTTAATGGATTTATCGGGAAATGGAAAAGTAGTTGCTTTAGGACGGGTGGAGTCAACCGATCCAAATGCAAGGGTGCATTTCAAACCACTAGGACACAATGCAGTTAAAGTTTGGATAATGAGCGTAAAAGAGCCAGCGATAGAGCTATGGAGGCAAAGATCCAAATTACAGTACATGGAAGATGCCCTCTCTTCTATTATAGCTTGGCCTGCTACGCACGTCGTAATGGAATGAATTTTGAGTAAGTCTTTACCGTTTATTTTTTTTTGTTTATTGTTATATTTAGTTATTAGCTTTAAATTCTTGTTGGTGGAGTACCAGTTGTAGTGGTTTGTTTGTAGTTGACTGTTTGGAGTTCAGGGATGAGGTAGAGATGATACAGTTGAATGTATGTAGTGATACATCATGATGAAGCAAAACCATATTCGTCTCTTCTTGGTGTAATAGTTACCCTAATTAAAAGATCTTTTACATGAAACAAATTTAAGTAAAATATATATTGAATCGTTATGATTAGTAATATATCCATTTATAGGTGAACAAATGATAAATTGATAAAAATTCAAAATAAATACTGAATATAAGTTACACAACCACTGCCTGTAGTAGAAAATAGATAACAGAAAATGTTGGTATGTATGGAGCACGCGGTGGAAAGATATGTTGTATTTTCATGGGTGCATTGAAGAAATAGCAGTTAGAAATGTATGGCAAAATGTTGGAGTGTTAGAAATGCTTAAACAGATGGTTGCTGCAACTGAGAAAAGTGAGGTTAACATTGCTTTAATCTATTTTCCATATTGGGAAAATAGATCAGTAGAAATAATCAATTGTAGTTTCTAGTTCATGCAGTTCATGCACTTGCTTTAATGTTTGTACACTATAATGAAAAATATATATCACATTTCTATCTGAGCATGCACTTGTTTTAACATTTTCTGTTTCTTTGTGTTAACTTCGCAGGCTTATTTGGAAGGAAGCAAGGTCCTTAGTACGCAACTAGATCAGATCTTGCATGTTGGAACTCTGTAATGTTTGTACTCTGTAATATTTGGAAGGATTGCTTTAATGTTTGTACTCTGTAATGTTTGTAAACTTATTAAATTGGCATTATTTTTTGTTTCTCTGTGTTAACTTGGCTGCAGGCTTATGTTTTATTCAATGGTTATGCACTTGCTTTAATGTTTGTACACTGTAATGAAAAATATGTCACATTTCTTTCTGAGCATGCTCTTGTGTTATATTTGTTGATTATAATCTTTATTCGTTTATGAAGATTTAGTTTGATTGCTATTATTAAAATGTAATATATAGGCATAGCTCTTGAAAAGTGTGTCTACGATTTTTATAGCGACATATATGAGCTGTAAAAGAATTTATCAATACTATAACATGTTGATTTAATAGCGTGAAATGACCGCTATTGAATAAATATTTTATAGCGGCAAAATGGTGTTATAAATATTTCCAATTCCGTCGAGATTTAGCTGTATTATAGCGGCTACGATGAGCTATTGAATAAATATTTTATAGCGGCAAAATGGTGTTATAAAGATTTCCAGTTCCGTTGAGATTTAGCTGTATTATAGCGGCTATAATGAGCTATTGTATTAACGTACCATAGCGGCAAATTTGCGTTATAAAACTAAGCTCAACCATAGCGGCATATTTTCTGTTATAAATATTCAACAGTTTTTTATAATTTGTCGATATACAGCGCTTATCAAACCGCTATGGTTATGATTAATAGCGGCTATATGCTGCTATAAAAGACACTTTTTGTTGTAGTGTGTGAACCTATTGATTTCTCTAAATAATTTATTATAGACATAGTTTTCATGGGAACACTAAGAATCTGTTGGCTCCTGCCAACAACAATTTCCCTAATGTAGTTTATATGCGCTTACTAAGAACATGTCTACCAATAATTCTTCGATCAGTGTTAGGCATTCTATATTTGGTCTGTCTGACCTCCAGGATGCAATTCTACTCACACATGAGTTAAATTCAATATATACATATTCACAACTGATCCAATCTAGCCTGTTATTCTGCCCTTACCTAAAGAGGCAGTTGTGGGTTATAAATGAATTGAATATAGCTACACAAGCATTAATAATAACTGATCAATTAACATAACAATGTAAACATCCATAATTAAATTCCTTATAATAATTTTTCTAATGAAATATGGTTAATACTCTTAACCAACTTCTTTATTAAGGAAATCTTCCTTTAAACACAAAGTTTAATACCATTTCCAAATTCTTTCATATTGCCATGCATTTACTTTAAAAATGAGATTGGGTTCTCAAATTTGAAAACCAAGGCTTTAGACTATATCCTTTGTACCATTATTTAAGATCTTAGATGATCTCTTTGGAGACCATCAAACATATCTTTCAAAAGCATTAAAACCTTCCTTTCGAAACACTTAAAGATATACATTTTGAAACACCTAAAATATACCTTTCGAAATCGTTGATTTCATGATAAATAATTAGGGAAAAGGATAGCTTCAAAACCAACCTTTCCAAACCATCACCTCTGAAACCATCGATAAAAGTGGCTAAAATGACTCTTTCGAAAGCATTGAGAAGGCGGCTTCAATAGTAATAAAATGAAAGCCTTCCTTTTGAACTCATTATTATAAGGCTATAAAGAAAACGGTCTTTAACCAATTTGAAAGGTATGAATGCGACAACTAGGTATAGAATGAGTTCAAAATGCGGAAACCCATTCGAAAGCTTCTTTAAAAACAAAGGCAAGTTGCATTGATTCAAAAGCTTGTAAAAATGGCTTCAACTCCTTCAAAAGCATGCTTTCGACACAACCCCTTCCACCTTTCTCCAATGCACTATGTGTCAATGGCTTGATACCATGTGCATTGGTTTCGAATGGGTGTGAAAGGTCATTGGCGGAAGTATGGTGATGGAAGCAAGTAAGTGGCAATGACAGAGTTGTAATTCGAAACAAAACTGATTTTTTTGCCTTTCAAAGTAGTCTCTTTTTACCTAACTTGCCTAATTTGTCAAAATATAATTGGTTGCCTGTTCTTTGTCAAAATTCTTTTCTAAAAGGCTGCCGAATTCATCAGTTAACAAATAAAATCATTCTAATAAATAAGCCCTTCCCCTTAATAAAACATTTTAATCCTTTAACTTAAATAATTCAATGACCACAGAAAAGCACTTAGGAAAAATCGCCAAAAATCGTAATTATTGATTTTTACTATGTTTTCTAACATATGTAAATTTTAGACCCGAAAACAATACTTGATTGCCTTAAATAATTTAAACCTGAAATTATCTATTTCTTCCATTCAAAATTCCTAATAAATTATGCATAGCTTAGAATATTATGAAAATTTGAACCCATCACTAGAATAATGTTTTACATAACATATTCAAACATCATATCATTCAAAAATCAATTTGCACGATTATATTCTTAAAATCAAATTATATCATCCCATAACAATCCTTGTTTAAATTATAACATGGCACATAAATTAATGCATGTCATCATTCATCCATCCAAATTGGTTTAAACCTTAAACCCAAATTAAAGTGTTCAATAAAACTTATATGAGATGGTTCAGATCATTATTCACCTTGTTTGGTAAGGAACTTGAGATTTATTCTTCACTTTGATATTCCTAGCTTAAATCTTAATCTCAAATTGATTTTGAGATCTTCTTCTCCTAGGGTTATGGCCGGCCTTGTTTCTCCTTTGTTTGTGTTTTTGGTTTATGAAAATGTGAATGAGAATGAGGTAAGGGTTTAAGGGTTATGGGTGCCGTCAATTCTCATATTACCCTTGCCTTATTCTCTTAGGTATTTTACTTATAAACCATTTTTTTTATAAATCCATTTAGTTAAGGCACGATCCTAATAGGTCTCAAATCTCAATTCCCTTATCACTCTAATATCTACATTATTCGATTTAATTTATCTAGTTAAATCTCCTGAATCATTCTATTTAAATTAGGGGAGTTGCAGGCTCTCCTCCTTAAAGAATTTCATCCTTGAAATTCAGTAAGGACTAAATACTAAGCATAACAATCTTTAACATCTCCTAATTAACATACTAGCCTACCTGACTAGCAAACAGCATGTATAAAGTAAATATAGAGCATACCCTTAAAACAAATCAGGATAAGTATCTCTAATCTGGTCTTCTGTCTCTCAAGTACAGTCCTTCTTGTTGTTGCTCCACTGAACTTTCACTAACTTGACTGCCTTGTTTCTTAACCCCTTCTCATCTCTCGCTACATTCCGAACTGGTTGCCTAACAAAAGCCATATCCAGTTCTACTATTAAGTCTTCCAATGTGGTTGGAGGAATGATAGTCTCTGAATCATGCATATACTTACGAAGATGAGACACATGAAATATGCTTTGGATGCCTGCTAGACTGCTCGACAACACTGCTCTGTATGTGAGCGTTCCAATCCTCTCTATAACTGGGAACGGTTCAACATATCTCGATACCAGTTCCCCCGACTTTTCGAATCGTACCAATTAGTGATGCTTTAATGAAAACTCTATCTTCAACTGAGAACTCTAGATCCTTACACCTCTTATATTCATAACTCTTTTGTCTAGATTGAGCTTCCTTCTTTCTACCTAGGATCGACTCTATCTTCTATGTCGCCTTTCTTCGCAGCGAACTCTAGATCATGAGTATGATATCTCACTTCATGCGGTCTAAGCTGTTGAGAAGCATAGACAATAAATTTACATTTCTGCATCAACGCAGCCCCTAATCTGATTCCACATGCATTGGTATACACTACTAATCCTTGATTCTCGTCTGGAACTACTAACACAGGCGCATTGGTCAAGAAATGCTTCAACTTAGGGAATGCTTCCTCACATTTTTCTTACCAAATAAATTCAAGTCATTTCTAGTTAGCTTAGTCAAAAGCGTTGCTATCTACGAGGAATCCTAAATGAATCTCCGGTAATAACCAGCGAGCCCAAGAAAACTTTAGATCTTAGTCATTATCTCTGGTCTCTTTCAGTTGTTAACAAATTTGATCTTATCCAAATCAACTGACAAACCCTTCTCTGAAGCCATGTGACCAATAAACTCAACTTCTTTCTTCCAGAAATGACATTTTGAAAACTTCGCTTTCAATTGATGCTGCCTCAGCGTCTCAAGCACTACTCTAAGACGAACTTCATGTTGTCTTTCATCCTTAAAGTATATTAAAATTCCATCTATGAATACCAATATGAACTTATCTAAGTGCTCTCGTGTGATGACCCGATTTTCTCGCCACAGAAAATCGCATCATCTTGAAGAAAGAAAGGGATAGAAAAGTGAAAAGAAAGAGAAGAAAGAAGAAACAACATCAAAATCTCAACATCGGAACGAATAAATTATATTAATGACATAAATATTACATAGTTTACAACCATTATCAGAGTTACACAGATTATACATCACATACTAGACCGTTATAAACACCTGTCTATTTATACAACTCAATACAATATAAGAAGAGATACCAACATAGAGAACACACAACGGGAACTATATATCTAACGCCGAAGCCTCCTGCTCCATTGCTCCTCCATAATTCGTCAAAGCTAACCTGAATCCCTTGGCTACTCGTAAAAATTTGAGTACCTAAGAGTTAAAAAAAACAGAAGATAAACTCCGGGTCAGACATGGGTCTGGTGTGAGTAGCAGGTTAAAGTTGCTTAACTTTGAAAAACCTTTGAAAAGAAAAGGTATCACGTAAGACTTCCCACACATAAATATGGAAAAGTTTTTACCTTACGCTAACCAAAACATTTGATAGGAAATCCGGTGAAATTATAATAGGGTCTAGGGTTTTCAAATAAAATACAGAAATAGCTGGAATGCTTACATCTCACGTTCCAACATAGTTTGGCACAACTAAAACGTACGACACTTATTGGAGTTTGGATTCCATACAATGGCAGGGCTACTGGGGTACCTCCCGTCACAGTACGGGGCCTAGATCACCGTACCGAGGATTACTCCCAATCCCCTACAACACAAAGCCGGAATCATCCTTTACTGGACAGTCCCGAAAAAGACAACCCCGCAGTTAGCGTACATTCCAACTGCCCATACAGCCGAATAAAAAGGGACTTCTAGATAGGGGAAAATCTCGTCCTAGCATGACCCACTTAGCCTTGCCGCAACTCCCCTGTTTTAGCCATTCCCATTTGATGAGGCTTGAGGCTACGATTACCTTTATAGAACACATCTCTTAGAAATCTCATCGTCGACCTGACGATGTTCTGAAGGCATTCAATCCATACAAGTTCGTTCCGGGTTCAAATGAAACCGAAGGCATTATCTCATTACACTCATTTTGGAATCACCCTTAGTGTTAACGACGGTAACCCTTGCACTCTGAATCTTCATCTTCACTTGAGATTCACGACCTATCGTTAATTTGGATCGATGTGGTTTTCGAATATCCAAATCTGGAAACCCGATCCTGGACTCATTGAAATCCAAATCGCCATCTTTTAGGTCCAAGTTGTTTTAAAGTTTAAAATAATTTTATTTCATTATCTATATACACACAGATAAATAATTCACATTCCACAATAGATAATCATCATTATCATCACAACAGATAATCCATATTATCAATCACAAATAGATAATTCTTATTATCATCACAATGCAACCAAAGCATCTATATCACACGGCATTATTTATCTCATATCTGAGATCTCAAACCATTCAAGGCAACCAATATCATCGATTCATATATAAGCAATGATTAATAATCACACCAAATATAATTAATTTAAAATGAATTAAATTAATTACATCATTTCTAATTAATTTAAAGTGAATTAAATTAATTACTTCATCACTATAAATCTTGCTTACATTACTATTAATTAATTATCAATCAATTAATGAATCATTAACCAATTATTCATTTTAATTAATCATCCCTGATTAATTAACCTTTAGTTGCATTTAAGTAATTATCCATTAATTAATTTCATAAATTAATTATTCTTAACCACATATAGTAATTAATCTTTAATTACTTCATCAATTAATTAACTATAATTAATTACATTAATCCTTAATTAATTACATTAATTAATTCCTTCATTGATTAATTATTTCCAAATAAATCCATTCTTAATTACATCATTAATTATAATAATTAATGATTTCTAATTACATTTTCTATTTAAATTAATTACATTAAGTAATTAATCTTTATTTAAACCATAATTGTTAATCACCCTTGATTAACTCCATTCAGTAATTAACTACCCTTAATTACTTCACCAAATAAATTAATTACCCATTAATTAATTAGCTCTAATTAATCCCTTGATTAATTTTACAAAGTAATTATACTCAAATTACTTTCATCATCAAATCACCTTCAATTAATTACATCCAGTAATTACCCATTAATTACTTTCCTAAGTAATTTCTCTTCATTAAATTACATTAAGTAATTATACTTCATAAATCATCAAATGATTATTCTAAATTAATTAAACTGAATTACTTAACTTAATCTAATCAAATTAAACTCAATTAATTACAATGAGTAATTAATTCCTTAATTACTTCCATAAGTAATTATACATAACAATTTAAACGAATAATTATCCTTAAATTAATTAATCTAATTAATTATTAAAAATTAGTCACATTAATTAATTATTAAATAATCCTTAGTTAATAACCTTCATTAACTATTAACAATTCATTAATTATTTTTCTAAAGTAATTAACTTATTATTGATTACAAATTAATTAACTATTAATAGCCCATTAATTAACCCCTAATTATTTAATTAATTAAGTGTTAACTAAACTTAATTAATCCTTTATTACTTGATTAATTAATTACTAATCATTAATTAAAATCTAATCTTATTTAATTAATGATTCTTAAATTACAAGTTAATTATTCTAAGAATAATTAATCTTAAACTTTTAAGTTTAAACCCATAATTGCTTTAAGTAATTATCCATTTCATTAATTTATTAAATAAATTATTTATCCATTTAATTACCCTAATAATTAAATGAATTACAAATCATTAAATTCTAATTTAACTTTAAGATAAAACTTTTTTCTTATCTATGGTTAAATTATCATTCACAAATATATTTGAAAACATTCATTTCCAAATTTCATTTCAAATTTCATTTTCAATTCAAATTTTAAAAGGAAACCCAATTTATCTTCAACAAAATTTAAAATCAATTTAAAAACTTTAAATTTACATGATAAAGAATACTTTCTCTTATAAAAGGAATTTTACAAAAGTTTAAATCAAATTCCTTTTTAAATTCAAAACATTTAAATTTTACTTTACCATTCAAAATTGTTAAAACACTTAAATTTATAAAACTTAAATTTATTTTAAAACAAAGATTCAAATTTAAATTTGAATCAGATTTAAACTTTGTTTAAAACATTCCTTTACATTTCAAACTCCAATCTAAATTCAAATTCCTTTAAAAGCACTTTTAAACACTTAACCCCTTTAAGGTGATTTAAAAAAATTTGAATTTAAAAACTTTATTCATTTCCAGCTAAGATTCAAATTAAACTTGAATCCATTATTTAAAATTAGATTTAAAATTTATTTTAAATCCTTGCTTAATATTTTAAATTTCAGTTTAAATTTTGAAAACAGGATAGGGTTTCTAACTTGTAACAAAACTAACCCGAGCCACACATAAATCACTCGAGCCTAACCTAACCTTGCCCGAGCAAAAACACTAAATAACTCAAGTAAAATTCGAGTAACATTTCCACTTAAATAAAGTTGTTCTGTTATATTTTAATTTCCAGAGTCAATACAGATATTTTTTTATATTAAATAAAATTTAAGCTTTAACTGATATTATACAACCACATTTGTTTGATTCTTAAATCTTAACACAGATTAGATCAAATGAGATGGATTTTTAGCAATTCCTGAACCTGGAAACTTAAGTGTAGAAAAAAAAGGTACACAGAAGCATGCACAACTACATACATTCATATATATACACCCTTAATGAACTTGTAAATAGCATACAAACGTATTCATTTTCAGAGTAAAACAAGCAACTAGATTCATACTAATTTTTAAAAGACTGATGTTACTCACCAGTATTAAAGAACAGAGCTTTCCTCTTTGATTTGAAAACAACTTTTGATCTTAAAAAATAACTTTGAACTTGAGTTGCTGTAGTTTGCTTATGATTTTAAACTGCAGTTGGACGTTTTCTTTTAAAACTTCAAGTTGAAGATGAATGTAGGCCTGGTTGTTGTTTCAAAACAGAAGTGAAGGAAACTGCAGGCCTTTGAACATCTTTGAAAATGATTTGCAAAAACGGATTTCAGGTTTAATGATTTGAAGAGGGCTACAGGTGATTGATTTCTGGTTTTGAAGATGATTTCAGATAGTTGTAGTTTGATTTGGTTAGAGGAAATACTAATTTTAGATTTGTTTTTGAGGGGATTTGCAGGATTTTGTTTTTGGAGCAAAATTTTCTGTTTTGAATAAATCTTCAAATGAATTTTAGATTTTGGCTTTGATTTGAAGAAGATGATTTCTCACATTTGTTTTGGGTTATTTTGTTTTGATATAGGCTGAAGATTTCTTAAGTTATGAAGAAGAATAGAAAAAAGAATAAAAGTGAGAAGTAATGTGTTTATATAAATAAATTTTTGATTTAATTACAATAAAAGAAAATGAAAATTTAATAGGACACTTGTTCTTAATTTTAACATTTGTCACATTGTTTAATCTATGACTTAACACTTGTCATTAGATATCTTAAGGAATTTACACATGTCTCTTAAATATTTTATTTTAATTTAAATTGTTTATAAAAGCTTTTAACTTATTTTTTTTATTTTTTATGTATATGTATATATAAATTTCTTTTTTTTAAAAGAAAAATGAAACAAAACAAATTATAAATAAAAGCTTGTCCAAGTATTTTGAAGTATTTATTTTTTTGAATTTCAAAACATTAAATTCAAATTTAAATAAAATTATAAAATCCAATTTAAAAATTAAGTTATATATATATGCATATATAACTCTTATTAAATTTAAAAATAGCAATTCTATTTCTAAAAAATCTATTTATGTTTATAAAAACTAAGTATTATAATTATTACTTGAAAATAACAAATTAAACAAATTTTAAATAATTTATAAAAGAAATTATAAATTACTTCTATTACTCAATAAATTAAGATCATATGTAAATTGTATTTTATATATATTTATTTTCAAATCATATTATCAAGTAATATATAAAAGAAAATAAAACAAACCTTTTTGTTATTTAATTTAAATTTAACTTAAGCTAAAATAAATTTAAAGAATTTACTTTAACAATTTAAAACCATAGTTATTTATTAAATAGCTTTTGAAAAGCTTAATATTAAATAAAATTAAGTTTTCAAATTATCAAAAATATTAGAATTAGAAAAGAAGCTTTATTTGTTAAATTTAAAAATAAAGCTTATCAATTTACAATATATACAATTATATATATATTATAAATAGAAAACAATTTATTAGCTTTAAAAAGATAAAATCTACCAATTTAAATATTTATTAGAAGAAGATTATTAAATCAATTCAAATTTTATTTACAAAAATTATCAAATCAATTTAATTTTTAACACAGATTATTAAATTCATATTGTCAAAAATTCCGGGATATCACATTCCTTCCCCCTTAAAGGAATTTTGTCCCTGAAATTTAAAAGCAAAGGTAATTTAATAATCTATCTAAGATTTTATTTTAAAACTCAAGCATATATTAACAATCATATGCTAACAACCATAGTAATCAGTTTTCTCAAACAAACAAATTTAACTATCCAGACAAAATGCGGGATAGGATTTTCCAGAGTTTCCCAAGTTTGAATACCGGGATACTCATTTTACAGAATCCAAACGATCTATACTACTAAGCTACAGAACTCCTATCCAACTAGATCTACAAAACTAAACAGGATATCAGACTACAGACAAGTCTGACACAATAATCACATCCTTCTGAATTGCTGGTTCCACAACCAGAGATAAATCATACACATACTCCTTCAGAGATACGTGAAACACATCGAATCCTAGTTATCCAAACTGGCAATTCAACCTTGAAAACTAAACACCAATCCTCACAAGAACACATAAAAGATCCAAAACACCTCGGAGATGAGTTACCTAGTCTTGCCCAGTCTTATAGCTCCTTAAATCGGAGAAAACTTACCCAAAATCAAATCTTCGACTCCGGAATCCAAATTCCTTCGTCTCTTATCCATAAAATACTCCTGATGATCCTGGACTGCCTTTATCTCTCCCGATTAGCTCAACCTTCGCTAATGTCTCTAGAAACAAATTGGACCAAAACAACCCAACAAAATGATCTCCTCAAGATCAATCCAAAACCAAGAACACCAACTCTACTCCAAAAACATCAGAAGACTAACTTACTTCTCCTATCCGGAAAAGACAAAACAAAAGCACTCCCAAACTGCTTCCGCTGCACAACTCTGATATGGAATAGAAGAGAAACGCTGATGATGAAGACGAGCACAATCTGGACAACACATCTCAGAAATATGGTTCAACAGATCCATAAAAGAAAACTCAGAAGTAGCACGATATTCTGAGCTGCTTCACCAAACCCTTGCTCTAGAAGTCATCCTTCTACTAACTTTTACTAATTGAACCACCAGTAGCACTCCTAGAATCCAGTCGATAAGAAAACTTAACCTCCAGATGCGGACAAACCTCTGACTTTCCCGAAGACATCCGAGAAAATCTCCAATAGCTCAAGAGTACACTCAAACTATCGCAAATCACTTTTGCGATCAACCAGTCCAATATCCAAAGAAAACTATTCCCTCTTTACCAATCAGAAAGGCTTATGCTTATCTAGACAATCCATCGAAGAAGTGAATTCACTTTGCTGCTTTAGAACCGTACCTCTAGAAAAAACTGCTCAGCCAGAAGACCTCCTTGCCGGCACACAGAACAACTCTGAGCTGCACTGTTGACAACGACGCCATAGACTTCCTAATCCAAAGCTCTTCAAGAAACTCAGACCTCAAAGCAGACAAAAACATTCTGCTGATCCCTGCCATAACATCAAAGCAGATAAACTTCCTAAACTTGTTCCAAAGAAATATCTTCGGAGACATCCATAGTCACTGCGTCTCATCATACAACTACTAATTCCTGAGGTATCAAGATACCATTATTTTCTTCTGTCCAACCAACAAATTCAAACTCTTCTCATCCAATTTGCACTACCAAGATGGACTCCGAATCTTTAAAAGGTTTCCTTCAGAGATCGATGAAATCCTTACATCAAGCTTTAAAGCTTACTCGAGACGGTATTAGGTCTACAGTCTCGATAGATACACTTCCAACATCAACATTCAAACTCCAACCATTGGTAGTAGTCGTGTTACACGCCCCACTACCTTATCTACCTTTATAAATTATATTGGAAAACCTAAACAGGTAACCCAATAGATAGGTAGAAGTAAATATATATATATATATATATATATATATATATATATATATATATATTCCAAATTACAAATACGCTCTCTCAAGAAAGAAATCACTTCAAAGCCTAGGTATTCACTCAACCTAGTGCTCTAATACCAACTGTGACGACCCGACTTTCTCACCATAGAAAATCACATCATCTTGAAGAAAGAAAGGGATAAAAAAGAGAAAGAAAGAGAAGAAACAACATCAGAATCCCAATAGCAGAACGAATAAATTATATTAATGACATAAATATTACATAGTTTACAACCATTATCAGAGTTACACAGATTATACATCACATTCTAGACCGTTATAAACACCTGTCTAGTTATACAACTCAATACAATACAAGAAGAGATACCAACACAGAGAACACACAGCGGGAACTATATATCTAACACCGAAGCCTCCTGCTCCATTGCTCCTCCATAATTCGTAAAAGCTAACTTGAATCCCTTGGCTACTCATAAAAATTTGAGTACCCAAGAGTTTAATAAAACAGAAGATAAACTCCGGGTCAGACATGAGCCTGGTGTGAGTAACAGGTTAAAGTTGCTTAACTTTAAAAAACATTTGAAAAGAAAAGGTATCACTTAAGACTTTCCACACATAAACATGGAAAAGTTTTTACCTTACGCTAACCAAAACATTTGATAGAAATCCGGTGATATTATAATAGGGTCTAGGGTTTTCAAGTAAAATACAGAAATAGCTGGAATGCTTACATCTCACGTTCCAACATAGTTGGGCACAACTAAAATGTACGGTACTTATTGGAGTTTGGATTCCATACAATGGCAGGGCTACTAGGGTACCGCCCGTCACAGTACGGGGCTTAGATCACCGTACCGAGGATTATTCCCAATCCCCTGCAACACAAAGCCGGAACCATCCCTGACTGGATAGTCCCAAACAAGACAACCCCACAGTTGGCATATGTTGCAACTGCCCACACAACCGAATAAAAAGGGACTTCTAGACAGGGGAAAATCTCGTCCTACTTGGGCATAACCCACTTAGCCTTGCCGCACCTCCCATGTTTTAGCCATTCCCGATTAATGAGGCCTGAGGCTACAATTACCTTTAGAGAACACATCTCTTAGAATGCTCATCGTCCACCTGACGATGTTCTGAAAGCATTCAATCCATACAAGTTCATTGCAGGTTCGAACGTAACCGAAGGCATTACCTCGTTACACTCATTTTGGAATCACTCTCAGAGTTAACGACGATAACCCTTACACTTTGAATCTTCATCTTCACTTGAGATTCACGACCTATCATTAATTTGGATTGATGTGGTTTTCGGATATCCAAATCTGGAAACCCGATCCCGGTCTCATCGAAATCCCAAACGCCATCTTTTAGGTCCAAGTTGTTTTAAAGTTTAAAACAATTTTATTTCATTATCTATATACACACAGATAGATAATTCACATACCACAATAGATAATCATCATTATCATCACAACAGATAATCCATATTATCAATCACAAATAGATAATTCTTATTATCATCATAATGCAACCGAAGCATCCATATCACACAGCATTATTTATCTCATATCAGAGATCTCAAACCATTCAAGGCAACCAATATCATCCATTCATATATAAGCAATGATTAATAATCACACCAAATATAATTAATTTAAAATGAATTAAATTAATTACATCATTTCTAATTAATTTAAAGTGAATTAAATTAATTACTTCATCAATATAAATCTTGCTTACATTACTATTAATTAATTATCAATCAATTAATTAATCATCAACCAATTATTCATTTTAATTAATCATCCCTGATTAATTAACCTTTAATTACATTCAAGTAATTATCCGTTAATTAATTTCATAAATTAATTATTCTTAACCAAATATAGTAATTAATCTTTAATTACTTCATAAATTAATTAACTATAATTAATTACATTAATCCTTAATTAATTACATTAATTAATTGCTTCATTGATTAATTATTTCCAAATAAATCCATTCTTAATTATATCATTAATTATAATAATTAATGATTTTAATAACATTTTCTATTTAAATTAATTACATTAAGTAATTAATCTTTATTTAAACCATAATTGTTAATCACCCTTGATTAACTCCATTCAGTAATTAACTACCCTTAATTACTACACCAAATAAATTGATTACCCATTAGTTAATTATCTCTAATTAATCCCTTGATTAATTTTACAAAGAATTATACTCAAATTACTTTCATCATCAAATCACCTTCAATTAATTACATCCAGTAATTACCCATTAATTACTTTCCTAAGTAATTTCTCTTCATTAAATTACATTAAGTAATTATACTTCACAAATCATCAAATGATTATTCTAAATTAATTAAACTGAATTAATTAACTTAATCTAATCAAATTAAACTCAATTAATTACAATGAGTAATTAATTCCTTAATTACTTCCATAAGTAATTATACATAACAATTTACACAAATGATTATCCTTAAATTAATTAATCTAATTAATTATTAAAAATTAGTCACATTAATTAATTATTAAATAATCCTTAGTTAATAACCTTCATTAACTATTAACAATTAATTAATTATTTTTCTAAAGCAATTAACTTATTATTGATTACAAATTAATTAACTATTAATAGCCCATTAATTAACCCCTAATTATTTAATTAATTAAGTGTTAACTGAAACTTAATTAATCCTTTATTACTTGATTAATTAATTACTAATCATTAATTAAAACCTAATCTTATTTAATTAATGATTCTTAAATTACAAGTTAATTATTCTAAGAATAATTAGTCTTAAACTTTTAAGTTTAAACCCTTAATTACTTTAAGCAATTATCCTTTTCATTAATTTATTAAATAAATTAATTATCCATTTAATTACCCTAATAATTAAATGAATTACAAATCATTAAACTCTAATTTAACTTTATGATAAAACCTTTTTCTTATCTGTGGTTAAATTATCATTCACAAATATATCTGAAAACATTCATTTCCAAATTTAATTTCAAATTTCATTTTAAATTCAAGTTTTAAAAGGAAACCCAATTTATCTTCAACAAAATTTAATGTCAATTTAAAAACTTTAAATTTACATGATAAAGAATACTTTCTCTTATATAAGGAATTTTACAAAAGTTTAAATCAAATTCCTTTTTAAATTCAAAACATTTAAATTTTACTTTATCATTCAAAATTGTTAAAACACTTAAAGTTATAAAACTTAAATTTATTTTAAAACAAAGATTCAAATTTAGATTTGAATCAGATTTAAACTTCGTTTAAAATATTCCTTTACATTTCAAACTCCAATTTGAATTCAAATTCCTTTAAAAACCTTTTAAACACTTAACCCCTTTAAGGTTATCTAAACAAATTTGAATTTAAAAACTTTATTCATTTCCAGCTAAGATTCAAATTAAACTTGAATCCATTATTTAAAATTAGATTTAAAATTTATTTTAAATCCTTGCTTAATATTTTAAATTTTAGTTTAAATTTTGAAAATAGGACAGGGTTTCTAACCTCTAACAAAACTAACTCGAGCCATACATAAATCACTCGAGCCTAACCTAACCTAGCCCGAGCAAAAACACTAAATAACTCGAGTAAAACTCGAGTAATATTTCCACTTACATAAAGTTGTTCTGTTATATTTTAATTTCCAGAGTCAATACAGATATATTTTTTATATTAAATAAAATTTAAACTTTAACTTATATTATACAACCACATTTGTTTGAATCTTAAGTCTTATCATAGATTAGATCAAATGAAATGGATTTTTAGCAATACGTGAACTTGGAAACTTAAGTACAAAAAAAAAGTTACATAGCAACATGCACAACTACATACATTCATATATATACCAGTAATGAACTTGTAAATGGCATACAAACATATTCATTTCTAGAGTAAAACAAGCAACTAGATTCATACTAAATTTTTAAAAGAGTGATGTTACTCACCAGTATTAAAGAACAGAGCTTTCCTCTTTGATTTGAAAATAGCTTTTGATCTTAAAAAATAACTTTGAACTTGAGTTGCTGTAGTTTGCTTATGATTTTAAACTGCAGTTGGATGTTTTCTTTTAAAACTTCAAGTTGAAGATGAATGTAGGCCTGGTTGTTGTTTCAAAATAGAAGTGAAGGAAACTGCAGGCCTTTGAACATCTTTGAAAATGATTTGCAAAAATGGATTTCAGGTTAATGATATGAAGAGGGCTACAGGTGATTATTTCTGGTTTTGAAGATGATTTCAAATAGTTGTAGTTTGATTTGGTTAGAGGAAATACTAATTTTAGATTTGTTTTTGAGGGGATTTGCAGGATTTTTTTTCTGGAGCAAAATTTTCTGTTTTGAATAAATCTTCAAATGAATTTCAGATTTTGGCTTTGATTTGAAGAGGATGATTTTTCAGATTTGTTTTGGGTTATTTTGTTTTGAATATAGGCTGAAGATTTCTTAAGTTATAAAGAAGAATGGAAAAAAGAATAAAAGTGAGAAGTAATGTGTTTATATGAACAAAATTTTGATTTAATTACAATAAAAGAAAATGGAAATTTAATAGGACACTTGTTCTTAATTTTAACATTTTTCACATTGTTTAATCTATTAATTAACACATGTCATTAGATGCCTTAAGGAATTTACACATGTCTCTTAAATATTTTATTTTAATTTAAATTGTTTATAAAAGCTTTTAACTTAATTTTTTATTTTTTATTTATATGTATATAAATTTCTTTTTTTTAAAAGAAAAATGAAACAAAACAAATTATAAATAAAACTTGTCCAAATAGTTTTAAGTATTTATTCTTTTGAATTTCAAAACATTAAATTATAAAATCCAATTTAAAAATCAAGTTATATATATATATATATATATATGCATATATAACTCTTATTAAATTTAAAAATAAAAATTCTATTTCTAAAAAATCTATTTATGTTTATAAAACTAAGTATTATAATTATTACTTGAAAATAACAAATTTAACAAATTTTAAATAATTTATAAAAGAAATTATAAATTACTTCTATTACTCAATAAATTAAGATTATATGTAAATTGTATTTATATATATTTATTTTCAAATCATATTATCAAGTAGTATATAAAAGAAAATAAAACAAAGCTTTTTGTTATTTAATTTAAATTTAACTTAAGCTAAAATAAATTTAAACAATTTACTTTAACAATTTAAAACCATAGTTATTTATTAAATAGCTTTTGAAAAGCTTAATATTAAATAAAATCAAGTTTTCAAATTATCAAAAATATTAGAATTAGAAAAGAAGCTTTATTTGTTAAATTTAAAAAATAAAGCTTATCTATGTATAATATATAAATTATATATGTATTATAAATAGAAAACAATTTATTAGCTTTAAAAAGATAAAATCTACCAATTTAAATATTTATTAGAAGAAGATTATTAAATCAATTCAAATTTTATTTACAAAAATTATCAAATCAATTTAATTTTTAACACAGATTATTAAATTTATATTGCCAAAAATTCCGGGATATCACATCTCAAAAAACTCGGTTCACAAAATCCATAAAGAAAGTTAGCGCATTCGTTAACCCAAATGGCATTACTAACCACTCGTATGAAGCATACATAGTCCAAAATGCTGTCAACAGAATACTATCCTCTACCATTCTTGCTACCAAAACCTGATTCAATTCTTCTTCTACTTTTATTACATTCATCAAATCCCAAGCACCTTCAATTCCTTCAGCTCGGTGGATGTCATCTAGCTAGGTGGTCTACTTATAGGTTTTGGACCTGGCACAAGATCTATCTGAAACTCAATGGCTCGCTTCCGTGGTAGTCCTGTGACTAGATAAAAAACATCTACAAATTCTCTTGCTACCAAAACTTGATTGAATTCTTCTTTTGCTTCTATTGCATTCATCGAAGCCTAAGCACTTGAGTCTGACTTCTCTATCGAGTATATAATTTGGTCATGATTATTGGGGGTGTCTTAGCAATATTTTCCTATCTTGGAAAAATATGCTAGCATCATATTTATCTAACCAATTCATACCCAAAATGATCCCCAAGCCTACGAAATAAAAAAACATACAAACTACATGCAAACTTATGACCTAACAACTCAAGTTCTAACTGGTCATATCTTATCCCCAAAGTTGCTTACTCTCTTATCGGATTCACAACCCTTAAGGAAGTAACAAGGTAAGAGGGTTCTAAACATAACTTATTTACAAAACATCGAAATATAAATGAATGTGATGCACCATATCAAATAGTACCCTAACCGGTATACTATGAATCAAAAGCGTACCTTCCACATAATCTTTTCCTTCTTAGTAGCAGTTGGTCTAAAAGAAGATGGTTCCAAAGAAAAAACCTTTCCCTTATTCGCTCTGACTAGTTCTGGACACTTATTCTTGTAGTGTCCAATCTGGTCACAATTGAAGCACTTCAATCCTTTCTTATCTGCAACCTTCTTCCCTTTTTTAGTTCAACATTCATGAGCATAATGTCCTTTCTTGTCGTACTTGTAGCAAACTACGTCGGCCTTCCCTTTCTTGGCAGCTCCTACTTGAGCTCCTTTCTTTTTAAAGAATTTCCTCTTCTTGCCCCAAGAATCCTAGATTCCAACTTACTTCTCTTTCACAAAAGTAGAGCATCTCTTCATTCCTGATTGCTATCTCCACTACAACTATACTTAGATCACGGAGGTGTGGCATAGTCACCAATGGCAATCTCGGGTCTTTACACTTGAATAAACTTCTCGTTCCTTTAATAACGGCGTCAGTGGTTGCATATCTATATCTGGATAACTCATCAAACTTCGTAGCATATTCAATTATCGACATCTCACCTTGCACTAAGTTCATGAAATTTCTCAAAAATACTGACTTGGGAACTTCGGACAAGAGCCTCTCTTCAAATCTCCTTCGAAATTCTGCCTAAGTCAACTCTTCCTCGGAAACTCGCATAGTAACACTATTCCACAAATAAAGTGCTGCTTCCTATAACTGTGACGAAGTAAGTCACCTCTTCTGCTCATCGTCTAATCCTAAGTCAGCGAAAATTCTTTCACGGTGAAATAACCAGTTTTTTACTTTGACTACATCCTTTGTTCCCAAAAAGGGCTTCCCACCAAGACTGGTGTAATCCCCGCTCAGATTAGCATAGTTATTGCCAACTAGGGCCATGAGATTAGCTCCTCTTATATTCGTAGCATTTACCTCTGCTACTCCTACAGCTGATCCAACTTGCATCAGATTGACAAAGAACTGATACATCATCCCCATATCTACTGGTGAGATTCCAGCACCTACATTGACATTTGCATTTGGATTAGCATTTGCCTGTCGACTGGATTCCTTCTTGTATTGAGTCGAGCATTTCCATTAGTAGTGGTGCATCCTTCACCCAGATTTTCTCTTCTATTTCCAGCCTCCATATCTTCCCTTCTCGTAAATCTACATACAAGTCTTAGTAAGATACAGATGAACAGTCTAAGAGAGAGGTGAATACATACTTATAGATATACATATAACAAATATAGGTACGTTACTATAAGGTTAACCCAAACCCTGGTCTCATTTTTCATTCATTGGGGTATGTTTTGAAAATCTTTTAAGTTCAAATTTCTTTTAAAATTACATAAACCTATGCTCTGATACTAACTTGTAACATCCTCTATTTGGAGGCCTAAAAGTAACTGCTACAGATGCTACAGTCACCCATAGTTTTTAATTCTTGGTGATCAAATGCGTTAATGTTAGATACATTGATATACCAAAAACACGTGAATATGAAAAAATTTAAACTCATTTTTTTAGAAAAAATTTCTCATTCGACTACAAATCATATTTCAAATTCATTCATGATCCCAATTCGTAAACCACGTTCAGAGAAATATAATTACTACAAAATACACCAAGAACGATATATGAAAACGCCCTTTTGGTAGATCAGAGTCTAAATATAGGCAATTAAACAATTTTTCTATTACATCCAATTACACAGCGTAATCAAATAAAAGATAGCTAGCTTGCCTCTTGCATGTCTCCGGATGCTTATTCGTCTAAAGGAGAACCTGAAAACCTTAACTCTCAACCTACTCAAAACCAATTGAGCACCCGGGAGTTTGCGGGGAAAACATAAACTTTGAGTCAGACAAAAATCTTGGTGTGAATAATAACCTACCATCTCGAACCATATAGATATCTAGTGAGACCACACCACTTAGCGGAATGAGTTTACCCCTCTCTGGTATCTTAAATTTTTTTATAATAACCATATATTGTGCACCTGCATCCACAATAGTTAAGACATAAAATAATAAAATGTATCATGATGATATGAAAACATGCAATATGCTCTGGATTTCCTATCCTTGTTTACCAGACTATCTATCTCACGTTATAGTTTATAGGGTCACTATTAACATATTAGTTTTCATGGGTTGACTAGTAACCTGTTTAATTCTTTATGAATTTCTCATCCACTTTCAAAGTTTTAATAGGATCACTATGAACCTATTGGTTTTTATAAGTACTATCATCCAATCATATTTTTCATGGAATCACTATGAACCTATTGGTTTCTACCAGTACAATCATCCAATCATAGTTTTCATGGGATCACTATAAATCTATTGGTTTCCACCAATAACATCTCTCATGTCATAGTTTTCATGGGCTGTCTATGAACCTATTGATCTCTCTCAATAACTTATTCCAAACATAGTTTTCATAGGATCACTAAGAACCTATTCGCCACTGCCAATAACAATTTCCATAAAATAGTTTTTATGGGATTACTAAGAACCTGTCTACCAATAATTTTTTGATCAGTCTTAGGCATCCTATATTTTGTCCGTCTGACCTACTGCATGCAATTCTACTCACATAGGAGTTAAATTCAATATATACATATTCACTACTGGGTCAACCTAGCCTATTATTCTTCCCTTATCCGAAGATGTATTTATGGGTTATAAATGAATTGAATATAGTTACACAAGCATTAATGATAACCGATCAGTTAACATAACAGTATAAACATCCATGGGTAAATTTTGTGTAATCATTTTTCTAATGAAATATGGTTAATACCCTTAACCCACTATCTTTATCAGGGAAAACATCCTTTAAAAACAAAGTTAAATGCCATTTCCAATTCTTTTATAGCGCCATGCATTTACTTAAAAAATGAGTCTGGGTTCTCAAATTTAAACACTAAGTCTTTCTGCTATACCCTTTGTATCATTACTTAAAACCTTAAATGATCTCTTTCAAGACCATCCAACATATCTTTCGAAAGCATTGAAACATTCCTTTCGAAACATTTAAAGATAAACCTTTCGAAATAATTAAAACCTACCTTTCGAAAACATTGATTTCAAGAAAAATAGTTAGGGAAAAGGATAGCTTCGAAACCCACCTTTCGAAACCATTACCTCCGAAACCATTGATAGAAGCAGCTAAAAGGACTCTTTTTGAAGCATTGGGAAGGTGGCGTCAATATTATTAAAATGAAAACCTTCCTTTCAGAATCATTGTTATAAGGCTATAAAGAAAAACAACCTTTAACCCATTCGAAAGGTATGAATGCGGCAGCTAGGTATTAAATGAGTTCAAAATGCGACAACTCTTTCGAAAACTTCTTTTAAAACAAAGGCAAGTTGGATTGAATCAAAAGTTAAAAATTGTTTCAACCCCTTCGAAAGCATCCTTTTGACACAGTCCCTTCCTCCTTTCTCCAATACACTACGTATCAATGGCTTAATACCATGTGTATTGGTTTTGAAGGGTGCGAAAGGTTATTGGCGGAAGTATGGTGACGAAAAAGCAAGTGGCGAAGGCGAAGTTGTAATTCGAAACAAAACTAGTTTTTTTTTTTTTTGAACAGCAAAGAGCATTGAGCCCATTTTATTGACTTAATCAGAAATACAACACACCATTACAATGCTACAAGATACAATCAGTTACAAACCCACAAATACACAAAGTGACAACTAACTCAAAATGAACTGAAACAAACTAGTGATACAACAATCTGTTATACAGAATCATGCTCAGTAACAGGCTATCCAGTTGCTCTCATGCCAGCAGTGATAGATATTTCATACTTCTAGTAATGACAGCATATTGACAAGTGAGTATCCAGGCAGTTAATAATATACAATCTAAGAGTATAACCATCTGCAGCTCTACTAAGAAATACAAGCAAGCTTCAATTACTGTCTGTTTTCAAATCTTTAAGAATACTACCATGAATCAAATTATAGAGTTGTGAAGAATTTTTAGTAGCAATACCAAACACTCTATTATTTCGTTCTGTCCAAACTGCATATATCAACCTCTTCGGTAGCTTAAGGAGCAGTTTAGTCATTCTGGTCTTCCATCTAGTTGCTTTAAACGCATTAAACCATTCAATAGCACTAACTGGTGAAGGCTTATAAAATCCACCATTTAACAAAAGCCTATACCAAATCTGATATACAAACGTGCATTCAAAAAATAAATGTGTATTTGTTTCTGGTTCTGATCTGCAGAAAAGACAAATATCCTCTGATATAACACCCAATCTACATAGCTTATCTTTAGTATTTAATGCATTTGCCATCACTTTCCACAGCAGTAAATTTTCTTTAGCACTTCCACCAATATTCCAAATTCTTGAATGCCATGGGAAATATGAACCAACTCCACAGAGTGATTTATACACATACCTAATAGAATGAGGCTTACCTTTGTCTGACCAGATCAAAACATTTCCATTGTTCTTGATGGGATTACTGCTATTAACACTCCAAAGGTTCCTAAGCTGAAAAGAACTAGAATATGGTAAAACAATACTATCAGCCTGTATAAATTCATCAACAGTAGCCAAATCAGGTATACCAGAGTTGTTTCTGAGATTATAATCAACAACAGGACTTAAAATCAAACCTTGTCTAGCCCATGGAGAATGCCAAAATGATAAACCTTTAATTAGAGCATAGTTACATTGTATGAGAGGGATAAAAGTTTGCCTAAGCTTAAGAATACTTCTCCAACTCCAACTGCAATTCTGTGGAATTTGCATAGTCCAAATTTTTTTATGACCAATCAAATTATGATTAACCCATTGTGTCCATAAATTTGCATCAGATTCAAAAATCTTATTGAAGTAAACTGACATGGCTGCCTTGTTCCAAAGAAAAATATTAGTTATACCAAGACCACCATTCTTCTTAGATTCAAACAGTTTATAAAATGAAATTGGGATGAGTTTTCTAGAAAAAGGATCACCATGCCAGAGAAATTTGTTTAGAGCACTAGAAATCATGTTAATCAACTTTACAGGGAGTATGTAATGTCTTGTCCAATAATTGGTCATAGCTACAGCAATGGATTGAATGATAGTAAGCCTTCCTGCTTGTGATAGCTTATCAATAGGCCATATTCGAAGTCTTTCAATGATCTTCTCAAAGAGAGGCAAGCAATTATGTTTAGTAATTCGAGAACTCAAAATAGGTAAACCCAAATAGTAAGAGTACTTATCTAACTCTTGAAGACCTGAAAGTTCTATGATATCCTTCTTTTGAAATGAGTTTAAACCAGCAACCATAATATTTGATTTCTGTAGATTAATTTGCAAGCCAGTGATTGAATGGAAGAATTTTAGGGATGAAGTAATACATTGAATATTATGAAAAGAAGGCTTTGTAAAGATTATAAGATCATCAGCAAAAAGAAGATGAGTGATAATTGGATTTTTACATTTGGGATGAAGCTGAAATTTTTTTTTAACTACAAGATCCTTCAAGATGGAATTCAGAAGCTCCATGACTATTATGAACAAATAAGCTGATATTGGATCACCTTGTCTAACACCTTGATTACCTTTAAAATAACCATACAATCCACCCTCTCTGGTAATTGAATACATAGGTGATGATATACATGTGTAGATCCAAGCTAAAAAAGGTTTTGGAAAATTCATTCTAGACATTATAGCTAAAATAGAAGGCCATGCAATGGAATCAAATGCCTTTTTAATGTCTAGTTTTGGCATGCACCTTGGAGAAATATTTGCTCTCTCATATCCATACAACAATTCTTGAGTCAAGAGGATATTATCACTTATTGATCTACCAGAGATATATGCAGCTTGATTGTTTGTAATGATAGATGGTAAAACTATTTGTAATCTATTTGCCAAAACTTTTGATATAATCTTGTAAATAATATTACAACAAGATATAGGCCTAAAATCAGCAACTGAAGATGGATTATTTATTTTGGGAATCAAAGCAATAGCAGTTGCAGCAAGACAAGCAGGGAGCTTATTATGAAGAAAAAAATGTTGAATGGCCTTAACAATATCTGATCCAATCATCATCCAACTCTTCTGAATAAAATGTGCATTAAATCCATCTGGACCACCACAACTATCACTATCTAGACTAAAGACTGCAGATTCAATTTCATTCCTCGATATTGCACTAATCAAAGTATTTGATTGAGAGACAGTAATTGTAGGAAGGTTAATGTCAAAAAGAGAATTGATATCAGGAATGAATAAATTGGATGGAGCTAAAATAGATTTGAAATACTGAACAAAAGCCTCATTAATTCCATCAAAGGTATTCACTATGTTTCCATACATATCCCTAATCTGATAAATGCATTCATGATTTCTTTTTACTTTTAGAAAATTATGATAGTACCTAGTATTCCTATCAGTCTCTCTTTCCATTCTCAAGTGAATTTTCTGTTTGATTGAAGAAACTTCTTTTTGTAAAACTTGATCCAGAGCATTTTTTAATTGCATTTCAATATGAAGTAAAGAAGTATCAGATGGTCTATCACTCAGCATAACTTGAATTTTAAGGAGCTCATTCCTAATCTGAGTAGATAGTTTAGAATCCATACCAAAGTTAACAGCCGACCACTTCTTAAGTTGAAACTTTAGTGCCTTCATTTTGAAAATAATATTTGAAAGAAGATCCTTGCCATATTGCATTTTCCACACCTGCTTTAAAATAACATGATAATCAACTTGTTTAGTCTAGAAATTAAAAAATTTAAAAGAATGCTTCCCACCACGAAAATCATCAGCTCCACAATGAAATAATAATGGACAATGATCAGATAGAGAAGGTTGTAAGATATTATAAAAAGATTTTGGCCAAAGTTGAAGAAAAGGAATGTTTAAGAAAATATGATCAAGCTTACATAAAGTAGAATTTCCACTCCTATTACTATTAGACCAAGTAAAATCTGAACCAATATATTTAGCAGAGATAAGTTTTGATTGAATTAGGGCACTATTTAAAGGAGAAATATCTTTAAGAGATAATGGACAGCCACCACATTTTTGATTGCTTGCAAACATACAATTAAAATCACCACCAATTAGCCAAGGAGTGAAAGATGATTGTAAAGATGGAAGAAAATCCAGAAAAACCTGTCTTAAAGATAATGAGTTTTGAGCATAAACAGAGGTAAGATGAAATGAAACATTGGAAGGCAAATGAATACAAAGGTAGTGAATATATTGATCCGAAGCATTTAACCTAGAAAGTTTGAATAAGTTTGGATTCCATAAAGTGAGCAATCTGCCATAATTGGCTTCAAGAAAATTATCATCATATAACCAGGATGGAGCTATCAAGCGCATAGCCTTTATAGTAGATTGTTTATCAAGCTTAGTTTCAGATACACACATTAAATGAATATTGTTTTCATGAATAAGATTTTTGATCTCAAATTGCTTAGATGATAAATTAGCTCCTCTTATATTCCAAAAAGCAATATTATTCATTTGATAGGGAGTGGAGGAATCAATGGTGAAGGATTTTTCCTAGTATGTCTATGATGGGAGTTATTTTTAGATGAGGAAAATGGTAATACTTCATGAGGTTTAAAATTCCTACCTTTGTTAAGATCATCAGTAATAACAACATTGTTTTTGCCTGAATTTGATAGGACATCAGAAACCTCATTAGAGACTGAAGGAGGAGGTAACAAAATATGATTTGGTGGAGACAAATGAAAATAAGGTGAGGAAGAATTAGGAATAGGAGATTTGGTGGAGACAATTGCAAAACAAAACTAGTTTTTATACCTTCAAAGTAATCTCTTTCACCTAACTTGCGTAATTTGTTAAAATATAATGGGCTGTCAGTTCTTTATCAAAATTCTTTTCTAAAATGCTGCCGAATTCATCAACTAACAAATGTAACAAAGAATCCCTTCCCCTCAACAAAACATTTAAGTCCTCTAACTTAACTAATTTAGTAACCATAGAAAAACTCTTAGGAAAAATCCCCAAAAATCATAATTATTGATTTTTAATATGTTTTCTAATATATATAAATTTCAGACCCAAAAACCAATACTTGATTGCCTTAAATAATTTAAATCCAAAATTTTGTTTTTCTTCCATTCAAAATTCATAATAAATTATCATTACCTTATGGCCGGCTTCATTTTCTCCTTTGTTTGTGTTTTTGGTTTATGAAAATGTGAATGAGAATGAGGTAAGGGTTTAGGGGTTATGGGGTTCGGCTATTCCAATATTACCTTTGCCTTATTCTCTTAGGTATTTAACTTATAAGCCATTTCTTTTCATAAATTCATTCAGTTAAGGCACGACCTGAATTAGATCTCGAATCTCAATTCCCTTATCACTATAATCTCTACATTATTCTGTTTAATTTATCTAATTAAATCCCCTTAATAATGCTAATTAAAATTAGGGTTGTTACACTATAACTTAGAATTACCCTTTTTTATTGTACTCAAGTATCTTCAATAATAATTTTATTTATTAGCTTTTTAAATGCTTTATATTTTAAATAATATAATTCTTGTAGATAAATTCTTTAGTTCAATTTATAGATGCATATATTTTATATAGTTGTTATAGTTTATAGTTATAGTCCAAATTAATAATCTAAACTTATGTATTATTTATAGTTTATAGAGTTGTTAACTAGTTATAGTGTTATAACTTAGATTTTAATTATCACCTCAGATTTATATAGTGTAACATGTACTTGTGACGACCCGGAAATTTAGACATCTGATATTGTAATATTTAATTGATTTAAATATTTAAAAGCTAATTCTTAACTTGAAGTTCAAATATCACTAATTATGAGATAATTAAATTATTGAATTTAGTTATTGAAAATTGGGTAAAATGTTAAATCGAGAGTTTTAAGCTCGCTAAAAATAATTGGGAGGGTTGTAAAGTTTGTATTAATAATATTAAAGATAATAGAGGCTTTAAAATTGCATTTGAAGATGGTTTGTTCAGTTTTAAAATTTTATCGTTTAAATTGACATTTAAAAAAATATAGCTTTCCGAGACACAGTCTCGGAATTTGACGAAACCAATTCCATTGGATCCGTAATAGTGTATTAATACCGTATTCCAATTTTCGTACCGTTTGGAGTTGTCGCGTGATCGTACAATAGATAAACGCGCTGAAATTTATATCATAAATCTAATATAATAACTAAGTCCAAAAAACTATCTTCTCCATACGATCGAATTAGGACTCGAAACCTTTTCCATTGCGTTAGAAATAATGGTATAACAATACAAACGCCTAGTGGCACGCCTCGATAGGGGTTCACGATTTTAAGCTACGTAAATCAAGACGTTTTGAATTTGAATTTAATTTAAATATATATATATATATATATATATATATATATATATATATTTATAATTTGGTCAACATAAGCTGAAATTATATCCACATCAAACCTTTTCC
Source organism: Allium cepa (assembly GCA_030765085.1). NCBI lineage: Eukaryota > Viridiplantae > Streptophyta > Magnoliopsida > Asparagales > Amaryllidaceae > Allium > Allium cepa. The sequence goes on along the minus strand of CM060940.1, from coordinate 133,798,957 downwards.
TCTCTTTCCAAGGCACTATGGCATGATAATGTTGGCATGCCTATTCCCCTCTTTCAAAACATCATGTCCCCTCTTCCATCACGCAACATTCCAGAGCACGCTACCCTTCGTCCTTAAATGATGTACCGCTTTCCTCCTTATCAAAAACCAAGTCAATCCCTTTTTATATAACTTCACGAAATCGAAATTAATGGCCGAAAAAATCCTCTTTAAATTAAATCACACTTTCCCCTTTCCTTCATTTCTCAGTTCTTACTGAGTTTGAAAAAAAATGATAGAAAAATCAAATCGGCGAATCAATTTCAATTCAAAATTTATATACAGCCGTATCGAAGTGAGGCGCTTGGTGATAAGGCATATATCGCAAGGTGGAGCTTCGATTTGAGGGCAGTTTGATTTTAGGATCGCTGTGTTGTTTTGAGCTAGGGTTTTGTTGCGTGCTCGTGCTAGAGGAGGAGGGACACTCGCGATCGGGAGTCGTGCAGGAATAGGGGGTATGGCGGCGTTTAGGCACGTAAGGCAGGACGAGTAGGTCTGGAGCTCGGCGTAGTCGTGCTCGTCTTTTGGCATGGCATGGTACGACGATCGAGGAATTCATGATGGTCGAAGGCTTTGGGCAGAGAGGTATACGTTTTTTTAGTATCTTCCAATTTAAATTTAAGTTTAATAATATACAAAGAATGGAATTTTTTAAATCAAGTTTTTATTTTTACAAATATATATATGTTAAAAAAGAAAAGTTTTGAACAGTAAAGAAAAAGTATAACATGAATATGTATATATATCTATATCTATATATATATATATCCGCATGCCTATCTTAATTTAATTATATAAGTAGACAACAAAAATTATATAAGAAAGATTTTTAAAATATATATGTATAAGAATTTTATAAGCGTTGTAAATTTTATATAAAAATTAGATTTTTAAACCTATATAATTTTTTATAAGTATGTATATATGTAGTTTCAAAAGAAAAAAAATAAATATACATATATACATTTTAAATTTACTAGTTTGGTTTAAATTAACCTATTTAATTATTCTAAGTATTAAATGTTTTTAAAGGAAAATTAGTTTAAACTAAATTAATAAATGGTAATTGGTTTTTCGATTTTTTAGAACATTAGCAAAACATATAATGTTTGTTACAAGGTCCAAATTGTGGAGAAATAGTCAAGATGGAAATGGATTGTAAACAAAGTCAAAGGTGAGTTAATCTCATTCAAACTGGATTATTGATTAATTTAATCAGTTAAATTTAATTATTGGATTGATTGCTTGAATTGATAATTTATTATTAGTCTGGATGTGATATTATGTATAGTAGTGTATATATATTGGAGTGATTGATATTCCCGCATTATATAGCGGATGAGACACTATGCGCCCCGCATAATAACGGATGACCCTATATACCGCGACATCTCTCTCGAATGGGGACTGGTATTTTTTTATATTGTGCTAAAATCTATGGATGTAGGAAAAAAAAGTTTGGAGGGATCCAACCGGATTCCTCGAAAATATTGAAATTTGTTTTCATATTCCGTGATTTGATTTATTTGATAACCTATGACAAAAGATATTGAAAATTTAAGCTATTGAATGCTATGGTTGGGTTGAATATATTATGTAGATTTAAAGATATCTATTTGCGCCAAAAATGGTCACAAACCCCAAATACCGTGAAAGCACTAGTGCATGAACACAAATCAGCAATACTCAAGCACAAATCTCAGATCTAAGCAAACAACAAATAGCAATCCAGTAATGACAAACAAAGACACAAGATTTATAGTGGTTCGGCTATCTCTGGCCTACGGCCACTTTAAAGTTTTATCTTTTATTGATTATCCTTGCTGGTTACAGATGATTACAGCGATTACAAGGAAGTAATTTGAGTATAACAGCGATAGTAATGTGTAGAATTGAATCTGGCAGAGTCTGTACGTCGAATAGCCAAAAGATCCCTTTTCTGTAGGCTTCAGGGGGCTATTTATAGGTGTAGGAAGCTGATATCACGCTCAAACTTCGGGAGACTTCTTCTAGCACGTGAGTGGGCCCACGCGACCGGCCCCACCAAGTTTCGACTCGATCTGTGATCAATACGAAATAGTTTTGTATCCATCAAGAAATGGTCCAATCGAGCCGAAACTTGGCAGGAACATTCTTTACCTTGTATGCAAGCTGCTGTGAAAATTTCATAGCATTTGGATCAGCGGTTTAGGAGATATGATCGATATGAGTTGTGATTTTTTGGCAGGCCGTGTGATTCGAATCGATTGATTCGTATCGATGTCTTCGAGTCGATCAGGGCACGTGATTGTAGGATGACGTGTTGCTAATTACCAGGATCGATCCATCTTATGCACCAATTTGATCGAATTATTCGCATACAATTCCGAAGATTCATTCGCACTGACGCATAATTCATATCCACTCACTTCAGTCTTTCCTCGAATCAATTATCAATTATCACATGTTCATTGTAGCCCTTGTTCCTATCGATAAATGTTGGCACACTCCGTATCGATTGCTCATTGATACGAAATGAACTCACTCAAGCATGATGGATGCGAACAAGGACTCCGGCGCGACCAATTCGAGCAATCACGAACTGGATGGATACGAACTATGCTTATCCGTGACCGACGCGAACTGAACTAGCCCCTGATCGATACGAAGCTGTCTTACCATGTTGGATATGAACCGAAACCGACTCGATGCTGCTGTTTGGATCGATGCGAGCCTGATGGATTTGAACTGCACATGACTCAATCGATTCGAACATACTGAGGTGATGTCATTCTGATGGGCACGAACCTGATGGATTCGAATATGACATCACCTCAACTTTTTGATGGATACGAACAACATATTCTTTTCACCTTGTATCGATCATATCTTCTTCATACGAACTCCGATTAACCTGAAATTTGAAACATAGCTTCTTCTTGCTTTGATCATCATCTCCAACCGACTCCGTCCTGATCGGAGCTCGGCCAAATTTTAGCGACATCGATTGCAGCCCTGTTTCCAATCGATCTCCAATCCCGGTATTCATCATTCCTTGCCAATTCGTTGATATTCCAGCTTTGACCAAAAGGTGGGATAACATTTTCCCCCTAAAACATGCCTTGTGATAAGAAGGTGTGTTTTGAATAGTTTCGAATCCGATATCCGAAGTCCATAGCCATATCACTAGAGTACATCATCCTTTACTGCTCCGAGTCGATGCCCAATTCCAAATCCAGCAAACAAAGCCTTAGCCAATTCCATATCCATTCGAACCTGACAATCGAGTCCTAATCCATCCTTATCCAATAGCCAATAACCAAATCGAGGACCTCTCCGGGTCGATATCCAAATTCATAACCTCTCCGGGCTCTTACCAAGCGCAATCCACACTTGATGACCGTGGTTCAGTGTCCATGGATGTTAAGCTAACCTCTTTGGGTTCTTGCCAAGCGCAATCCACACTTAACGACCGTGGTCCAGTGTCCCTGGACGTTGTACAATGCCATGGCTCAAGTCCTAAGCCGGATCCTGGTCTCTCCGGACCCTTGTTGAGCATAGTCCATACTCAACGACCTGAATAAGTCAATTTGCCACATGCGGATGAAGAGACTTTCCTCTCGCCAGATATAATCCATACTTGATGACCATTTATCAAAAACCAGATAAAAATCCAATCAAAATCCAAATCAAACCAGAAAAATCAGAAATCCAAACCAACATCCAAGACAGAAAACAATCATCTAAACGAAAATCCAAACCAGAAAGCAAACAAAAACGGGAGTTCAAACCAAACTACGAAACCAAACCATAAAAGCAAGTGTCTAATCCAAAAGCAAAAAGACAGATTTCGCAAACCATAGCATCGCGGTTCATCGTCATTTAGAGATTGCCTAGGGGATATCTCTGTCCCCGTACATGTGTAAATGACTTTGTCGTTTGCCCATAGCTTGTTACTTATTTCATATTATCCCATTCAATTGATAACCAATCGACCATCGTTCCTGGGCCTCAAACCATCGTTGCTCGAGGTAGGCGGTGGTTGCTCCTGCTCCATCGCTGCATTCCGAGTTCCGACATATTGTCGCAACTGTCCATTCCTTACATGCTCCTCGATTATATCCTTTAAGTGCCTGTAGCTGTTGGTATCATGCCCATCCAAATCATGGAAGAGGCAGTGCCTGCCTGATGCCCTTTCACATTCGGAAGGTTCTCTCCTAGCTGGCCTTCAGTAAGGAAGGTGATTCTAGGTCTCCAGGCATATCCGTTCCAGCGTCTCGTTCAATCCTGTGTATGAGGAGAACTTTGGATCCTTCCATTGCTTCCTAGCTTTTCCAAGATCATCATCCAACTTCCTTTTTCCTTTATCTTTATCCGAACCTCTGCTGGATGGTCCTCCACCCTCAGTCGCATTCACCTCCTTCAACTTTAAATCTGCACATGCATCCTCTTATCGAAGGAATCTCTCAGCTTCGTGAAAGAATTCTCCGAGATCTAGTGGTGGGTCTCGTATTAAAGATACCTTGAAATCCGAATCCTCTTTGACTCTTGACACTACTGCCATTAAAACCATTGATGGATCCGGCCGAACCACTGAAGCAACCGCCGCATTGAATCGAGTTAGAAAAGCTCTAAGTGATTCATCTGTCCTTTGCTTTATCGACATTAGCGTCATCACGTTCTTAAGCCTCTTAATATGAACCCGAAATTGCCTTAGAAACATATCCACCAGCTCCATCCATGTTCTGATAGATCCTTCCTCCAATTGCCTAAACCACATTGCGGCTATATCTGTCAAATACAGGGGGAAACATCAGGCCATAACTTCCTCCGATGCCCCCAGCACCACTATGTGTCTAGTGTATCTCATCAGATGATCTGTCGGATCAGCCTTGCCATTGTATACTTCCACACTAGGTAGCTTGAAATTAGATGGATTTCGAACCATCCTGATTTTCCGTGTAAACGGACTCTTGTTCACTCCTTCCAAGTCTCTATTGGTCAGACCTCAACGTATAGTTCTCCTAATAATTTCAGCTAATCCAGCATTATCTGTCAAAGGTTGCCTCCATGCCCCCGAGGGAATTCCGATACATACTCCTCATACGGTTCACTAATGTTAGCGCTCGCTCTAGCCTATTGAGCTCCATCCAAAGTCCTTCCAGTGTCAAATCCTGCGGGCCTGCCCCCAAGCCTTTGTTGATTTCCATCTGGTTCTGTATTCTGTCCTCCATTGGGTTCCACGACCCTAGTTCCTGGTTCCACATTCATAATTACTGTAGTCGGTCTAAGATTTTATGTTCTTGCAGCTCTCATCTGTTCAAAGAAAGTCTGCATCATTTCCTGTTGACTTTTCAATAATCTCTTTTGCAATGAATTGGCCATAGCCTCCATTTCATCCCTGGTGATGTAGATTGAAGCTTGTACTTCCCCACCTCCGAAAGATGCTTCTTGACTTCCTTCCCATTGGCTTCTCTCAGGCCTCTACCTTCTACTGGTTTGTCGAGTCATTCTCTCTAAATCTGAATCCTTCAAGCTCTTCAAATCCAAACTTCAATCCTATGTAGCGGGTGCTCGTCGTTCTCAGTGAAAGCACCAAAGTGTTTGCGTCAAAAATGGTCACAAACCCCAAATACCATGAAAGCACCAGTGTATGAACACAAATCGGCAATATTCAAGCACAAATCTCATATCTAAGCAAACAACAAACAACAATCCAGTAATGACAAATAAAGACACGAGATTTATAGTGGTTCGGCTATCTCCAGCCTACGTCCACTTCAAAGTTTTATCTTTTATTGATTATCCTTGCTGGTTACAGATGATTACAACGATTACAATGAAGTAATTTGAGTATAACAGCGATAGTAATGTGTAGAATTGAATCCGGCAGAGTCTGGACGTCGAATAGCCAAAAGATCCCTTTTCTGTAGGCTTCAAAGGGCTATTTATAGGTGTAGGAAGCTGATATCACGCTCCAACTTCTGGAGACTTCTTCTGACACGTGAGTGGGCCTACGCGACCGGTCCCACCAAGTTTCGACTTGATCTGTGATCGATGCGAAATGATTTCGTATTGATCAAGAAATGGTCCAATCGAGCTGAAACTTGGCATGAACATTCTTTACCTTGTATGCAAGCTGCTGTGAAAATTTCGTAGCATTTGGATCAGCAGTTTAGGAGATATGATTGATATGAGTTATGAATTTTTGGCAGGACATGTGATTCGAATCGATTGATTCGTATCGATGTCTTCGAGTCGATCAGGACATGTGATTGTAGGATGACGTGTTGCGAATTCCCAGGATCGATCCATCTTATGCGTCGATGTGATCGAGTTATTTGCATCCAATTTCGAAGATTCATTCGCACCGACGCATAATTCGTATCCACTCACTTCAGTCTTTCCTTGAATCAATTATCAATTATCACCTGTTCATTGAAGCCCTTGTTCGTATCGATAAATGTTGGCACACTTTGTATCGATTGCTCATCGATACAAAATGAACTCACTCGAGCATGATGGATGTGAACAAGGACTTTGATGCAACCGATTCGAGCAACCATGAACTGGATGGATACGAACTATGCTTACCCGTGACCGATGCGAACTGAACTAGCCCTTGATCGATACGAAACAGTCTTACCATGTTGGATACGAACCGAAACCGACTCGATGCTGTTGTTTGGATCAATGCGAGCCTGATGGATTCGAACTGCACATGACTCGACCGATTCGAACATGCTGAGGTGATGTCATTCTGGTGGATACGAACCTGATGGATTCGAATAGGACATCACCTCAACTTTTTGATGGATACGAACAACATATTCTTTTCACCTTGTATCAATCATATCTTCTTCATACGAACTTCGATTAACCTGAAATTTGAAACATAGCTTGTTCTTGCTTTGATCATCATCTCTAATTGATTCCGTCCTGATCGGAGCTCGGCTAAATTTTAGCGACATTGATTGCAGCCCTGTTTCCAATCGATCTCCAATCCCGATATCCATCCTTCCTTGCCAATTTGTTGATATTCCAGCTTTGACCAAAAGGTGGGATAACAATATCAAAAGTAAGATGTTGGATTTTCGAAAGAAAGAAAATGGTTTTTCAAAGTAATTTGATATGGTTATATAAATTAAGTAATTTAAATCCTTAATTTAACTTTAACCTCAGGATTAGTAATGGCTAGAATAAATAAAATAATTTGAAATTAAAATTATTTAAAGTAATTGTATATATGTTAATTATTTTTTAATTACTAAGGTTTATTAAAGCAAATAAATAGTTGTAATTAATTAATGGGTAATGATAAAATAAGTTGATCTAAACCTTCAATTTATTAAAAGTCTTAAGTTAATTATACTTGTAATTATTGGTTAATCCTAGATATTTAATTAGAATAGAATAAAATGGTTTATAATTAGTTTAATTTCATTAAACTTGATTTGAAAAAATTGACTAATTCTGTTTTAAGTAAATTAACGATTTATGTGACTAGTTAATCTAGTCTATGAATAGTTTTAAATTGGAATAACCAGAAATGAATAGTTAAATATAAAATGTGAGATGGTTAATTTAAATAGATATTGTGATGGGATTTTTATATGAGGGTTCACATTCTGAAAATGAATTGTTTTGTTAAAACTACTTGGCTTAAAGATGGCATTTGGATTCGAAGGGACATGGATCGGATATTAGTGATATCCGAAACCACATTGATTTAATAACTACTCCAATCTTACGGGTTTGATTTGTAGAATCAAATAGGCTGGAATTAAATAAGTTAAGTAAATCCGACTATTTTGAATAAGTAGTGTTATTATTTTAAGTAATGGATTGGGCAACAGTGTTGGTCATAACAAGATAATAACTCGTAATGTTGGACGAGTTACCTTGGTTTTCATTAACGTTTATACAACTCTAGTATCTCAAATTAAATGGGTTCACTCATGCTGGTTTCCAGCCTGACTTGGGTGTTACTTTATTGTAATGCTCAGGTCAGACAAAGTATTACAGGTTTTCAGGTTAGGACGTTTGGAGCTCAGAAGGCGAGCTGGATAACAGAGGCATATTGGTTATTTTTCGACTGTGTATTAGAGACTGTAGAGATAATATTCAGGGACAAGCTATCACAAATGTCTAGATTCATTATACTCTGATATATTGTATATATATTAACAGTTACAGCTTTCCTTTGTATAAATGCTGTAATTTTATATTATATTTTGTTTTGCTGCGTTTGTGAGATTCTAATGTTGTTTCTGTTTCTTCTTCTACCTCCTTCTTATTTTTCCCTTACGGTTTGGTATTTCTGCATTCAATTGTCCGACATGTGATATAACGAACGTATTGATGTCAACTTTCGAAGGTCAAAAAAACCGAGTTGTGGCATTTGGTATCAGAGCAAGGTTAAGTGAGAACATTGGCTCTGGTGGGGATTACTTATCAGAGATAGGGTCAGCAGTACCCTAAAATGAGTTGAGTATATCATATGAGAGCGTACTTGTTATTTTATTATATAATGATTTTAAAAACAGTTTTAAAAATGATTTTTATATAAGCTTAAATTTTGATATATAAAAAAGTAGTTTTTCTAATTATTATTATGTATATTAAAGTAATTGGTCGTTGTTATTAAAATTGAATAAGACCGTAAGATTTAAGTGGTAAAGCACATATAACCAAATAGAAATTTGAGTAAGGATTAAGTTTGCAAATAAGCTAAGTAAAAATGGATTCAAACCCTGAAATTAATCTTGGAAAATTCAAAAGAATTTTCAAAGTGTTTCAAATAAGTTACCTTTATTATATATTATAGTGAATTATGATGGAATGTATGGCGTGTTTGATTCCTTGATATGATAATAGTCATAAATTGGTTGTGAGGCCTAATAAAGGGATGTTCATTTTTAAAAAAACAAGGATAAAGCATAATGAAATGTTTAAAGGAAACAACAATTTATATAAGTACGATTTATAGATTGAAATGGATTTAAATTGGGATGTCTAAAAATCTAAGTCTAGAAAATTTTGGGAACTGTTTCAAAGTGTTTAAAGGAATAATAAATATTATTATTTATAATATTTTTGAATGTAGGAATCTTGTTTTAAAATAATAGTTGTTTGAAAATTTCAAAGGAAATTGTTTTAAATTGAAAACAAAGAATGGTTTAAAAATTTAAGGTACGATTTGGTGTGCAAATGAAATAAATGTACATATATGTGTGGATATACAAAATAACAAAGTTGATTTATGGAAAACACTAAGTGCTGAATTCTGAATTTCCCCCTGAAGTGAGGGTATAACCCAAAGAGAAACAAGTTTTTGAACTTATAAGTAGGATAAGATATTGATAGAAAATTTAAAGTTGAATGGAAAATTTAAATGAGTATGGCAGAATGGATTATATAAATTGAAATTTAACTTAGGAAAGTTAAATAAGTTGGAACTTATAACCTGAAATTGGAAAATTTCAAAATGAAATTGAGATTTAACTTAGGGAAGTTAATTGTATTAAATTAAAAAGGGATTTGTGTGTGGTCTTAAAATGGGTTTGGGAACTACATAAGAGTTTGGGAAAGTTAGCAAGAATGATAGAGGGTCTTTATTAAAAAGACTGTTTTGGAGAGTTGTTGAAACTGTCTGGTTTTATGAAATAGTAGACGGGTATTGTACTATTCTTCTTAACTAGTAATTTATGGGATGAAATTCTTTTAAGGAGGGAGGAATGCGACGACCAAAAAATTTGGACATCTGAAATTGGAATATTTAATTGATTTAAATATTTGAAAGCTAATTCTTAACTTGAAGTTCAAATATCGCTAACTATGGGATAATTAAATTATTGAATTTAATTACTGAAAATAAGGTAAAATGTTAAATCGAGAGTTTTAAGCTCATTCAAAATAATTGGAAGGGTTGTAAAATTTGTATTAATAATATACTAACGATAAGTGTTGTATATTTAATCTTAATTTAATTATATAGGTAGATAGAAAAGTCTATGTAGGAATTTTTTTAAAATATATATGTATAAGAATAGTATAAGTGTTGTAATGTTTATATAAAAATTAGATTTTTAAACCGATATAGAATTTTTTTATAAGTATATATATGTAGTTTCAAAAGAAAATAAATAAATATACATATATACATTTTAAGTTTACTAGTTTGGTTTAAATTAACCTATTTAATTAGTCTAAGTACTAAAAGATTTTTAAAGGAAAATTAGTTTAAACAAAACTAATAAATGGTAATTGATTTTTCGATTTGTCAAAACATTAATAAAACATATAATGTTTGTTACAAGGTCCAAGTTATGGAGAAATAGTCGAGATGGAAATGGATTGCAAACAAAGTCAAAGGTGAGTTAATCTCACTCAAACTGGATTACTGATTAATTTAATCAGTTAAATTTAATTATTGGATTGATTGCTTGAATTGATAATTTATTATCAGTCTGGATGTGATATTATATATAGTAGTATATATACATATATTGGAGTGATTGATATTCCCGCATTATATAGAGGATGAGACCATATGCGCCCCGCATAATAGAAAATGACTCTATATACCGTGATATCCCCCTTAAAGTGGGATTGGTATTTTTGCTAACATCTGTGGATGCTGGAAAAACAGCTTGGAGGGATCGAACTGGATTCCTCGAAAATATTGAAATTTATTTTCATAGTCTGTGATTTGATTTATTTGATAACCTGTGATAGATGATATTGAAAATTTAAGCTATTTAATGTTATGGTTGGGCTGAACATATTTTGAAGATGTAGAGATATTAAAAGTAAAAGTATTGGATTTTGGAAAAAAAGAAAATGGAAAGAAAATAAAATGAAAATGGTTTTTCAAAGTAATTAGTTATGGTTATATAAATTAAGTAATTTAAATCCTTAAGTTAACTTTAACCTTAGGATTAGTAATGGCTAGAATAAATAAAATAATTTGAACTTAAAATTATTTAAGGTGATTGTATATATTTTAATTATTTGTTAATCACTATGGGTTATTATAGTATATAAATAGTTGTAATTAGTTAATGGGTAATGATAAAATAAGTTAATCTAAACCTTCAATTTATTAAAAGTCTTAAGTTAATTATACTTGTAATTATTGGTTAATCCCAGATATTTAATTAGAACAAAATAAAATGGTTTGTAATTAGTTTAATGATAATTAAACTTGATTTGAAAAAAATAATTAATTCTATTTTAAGTAAATTAACGATTTGTGTGACTAGTTAATCCAGTCTATGAATAGTTTTGAATTGGAATAACCTGAAATGAATAGTTAAATATAAAATGTGAGATGGTTTATTTGAATAAATATTGTGATGGGATTTTTATGTGAGGGTTGACATTTGAAAATGAATTATTTTGTTAAAACTACTTGGCTTAAAGATGGCATTTGGATTTGAAGAGACCGGGATCAGATATCAGTGATATCCAAAACCACTTCGATTTAATAACTACTCCAACCTTACGGGTTTGATTTATAGAGTCGAATAGGCTGGAATTAAATAAATTAAGTAAATCCGACTATTTTGAATAAGTAGTGCACTTAGATATTATTTTAAATAATGGAGTGGGCAACAAGTGTGGGTCATAACAAGATAAGAACTCGTAACATTGGACGAGTTACCTTGATTTTCATGGACGTTTATACAACTTTAGTATTTCAAATTAAATGGGTTTACTCACGCCGTTTTCCAGCCTTGCTCGAGTGTTATTTTATTGTAATGTTCGGGTTAGACCGAGTATTATAGATTTCCAGGTTAGGACGTTTGGAGCTCAGAAGGCGAGCTGGATGGAAGAGGCGTATTGGTTATTTTTCCGCTGTGTATTAGAGACTGTGGAGATAGTATTCAGGGACAAGTTGTTACAACTGTCCAGTTTCACCGTACCCTGATATAATGTATGTATATTCACAGTTACAGCTTTCCTTTGTATAAATGCTGTTATTTTATATTATATTTTGTTCCACTGCGTTTGTGAGATTCTGATGTTGTTTCTATTTCTTCTTCTACCTCTTTCTTCTTTTTTCCTTACGGTCTGGTATTTATGGCATTCGATTGTTCGGCATGTGATACAACTGATGTATTGATGTCAACTTTCAGAGGTCGAAAAAACCGGGTCGTGACAGCACTGATCAAATATCAACACCTTATATTTTAATTATCCACTCCTCAATACATATTTCAATAAATGTTATATCAACATGGATAGATGTATTGATTTTAATGTTTCTACTAATTTGCATTTTGCAGTGGAAAATGGATGGATTTGAAGCTCATGCTCAACTATGGAAATTTTGAATATCTTCCTTGCTTGCTTCATTTTTCAATCTCAAAACTATTTGTATTAATGTATTATAAAACTATGAATGTAACCATTGTAGTACTGTTCTATGAATTATGGATTATTATTGCATGTATCTTTAAACTTTGAATCGTGGACTATTATTGCCGTGTGCTATTTTTGTCCTTCCTCCGAATTATTTGTATTCATGTATTATCAATTATAAAACTATGTCTCTCTACAATATAACATTTTACTTACGTACTATTATGGATTGTGAATAATTTTTGCATTGTAAACTAGATGCACTATGTACTCCAAGTCCAAGCTGACCTTTTCTGTGCTACATATGCAGCAAAAAAGGTTAACTGATGGCTAACCATTTAGCGGTTAACTGCTTGTTTTAAATGGTTAACCACTCAATAGTTAACTACACTGTTAGATTTAACCGATTAACCATGGTTAAATTTAACCATTTCGATCGGTATGTCTGATGAAATTTAATCGATAAATTGATCAACCAGACTGTTAATTTTTACTATTAACTGTTTAAATTTACCGTCAGTTCGGTTAACCGATCGTGCCCACCTCTAGCTGAGAGCACTTGAGAGTCAGAGGTGAAGATCTGAGCTACCCTTCCAGAGCTCTTCTCTAGTAAGTTTCCATTTAAATTTAAAAAAGATTACTTAGATACACAATATTTAACTTAATGTATTCCATAGGTAGGTAAGTATATGGATGTTAGGCATGGATAAGCAGTTGTCACTAGGACGTGTTTTGGATGATGGTTGCTAATGGATGTATTTTGTTAGCTAGTATTGCATATACAGGCTATTATTCCAATTGTCCTATGACACATATCACATTATCCACCTTATTTTATCAGTTATACGCATATGTTGCTTTATTTTTGCACATATATTGAATGGTTGCTCACTCATATGCAATTGCAAATATTTAGGACATTGCATACATTTTGGATACATGATATTAATACTTACCGACATACTCATATGCATTCCATACTTATCTGGGCATGTTGCATTAGAAATCTGAAATCAAAGACAATGGTTGCAAGTGGTTGATGGTTGGAGATATGGTTCGTGTAAGCAAATTACATTTTTCCATTCATGGCGATTTTGACGAAATCTTTTTAAGCGAGGAGAATATAACGCCCTAGAAATTTTAAATAAATTAATATGAATAAGGGAAAGAATGTAATTTTACATAAAAGGAAAAAATAATAAATTTTTACAGATGTTGGCATTAGGCCTCTGGACATATTTCACTATGTCTCGAATGTCGTTTATAATTAGAAATCATACATAACTTGCTAAATTTGTTGAAACAGAGTGAAAATAGTGGAAAATATTGCTTGCGGCAATTTCATAATTATTGATTTCCAAAATTAGACCTTATACCCTACTTCTCAACTATAAATAAAGATCTAATCCTCCACTCTTCTCATTTAGAAACCCTAGCCTTTGCTTCTTAAACATCTCTTCTTTCTCAAAAATAAATTCTAAGTTTCAAGTCAAAATAAAATGTAAGTCAAATAAAAAAGGAAGATTCAACAAACAAAGCTAAAGGAAAGGAGCAGCAGATACAAATTCAAGAGAAGGCGAAAAGCTAAAAGGTGAGTGAATTATTTACGAAATGAGTATGATGCGAAGAAGTAGTTGAATCTCAATTATATACCTTTTAGTAATACAAATATGATTTCTCTTCTTCAAATCTATGCTTTATTCTAAAAATAAATTGGAAAAACCCTAGGAAATAGTAGATCTAATTATTGAATTTATAAACCTACGTTTAATCCAATAGATTTAAATTGTAAAACTTTTGGATCGATTTTGATGAGCAATAGAAAAAATTTATGGATTTGATTCATATGATAATTTGAAATGATTTTGGATATGTAGAAATAGATAATCGATTTGAGTGCATATAAAATTCCTAGAACACATACACACATCTAATAGACTGAAAACCCATCGATTAATGTTGAAAAAATCATTTGAAGTAGGAAAATAGATAGCAGAGAATTATATACGAAACTCTATAAAGATAGACACTGGAACCCATGCTCTACTTGATGGAAAGACATGCGAAATATACAAAAACTTAAATATCTAGAAAAACCCAAGTAACGTTTGAATTAGGTGGCCAGACCTTTTAATTATACTAGAGATGATTAAATGCAAAATTGAAAGAAAACAGTGCACATAAAGCATGATTCAGACATCTAGATATCCCAACCAGACGTTTGAGCTGAGTGGTCAGACATCCGAGTTTAAAGTTCAGACAAATGAATGCATGAGGTTCAAAAACGTAAAGAATACAGTTCAAATTAGGTTGTGTTCTTACGTATGAGTTCCCAAACCAAATGTCTAAAATAGAGTTAGATGTTTGTATGGAACATCCATACATATACACAAATGGAGATTGTTTTTTTAAAATGACATAGGATCGAACGTCCAACTAATAGAATCAAACTCTGAGCTGAAGTAGCAGGCCAGACTGAAACCTTGACTTGGCACGGGTCAAGTAGACCTGGTCGGGGAAAACTTGTTTCCAGTTCTTAGTTATTCGGCAACGTGCACAGTTGAATGGAGTCGGGCAACAAGATGGAAACATACCGCTTTTGGGTAAAATTATAACAACCCACCCTGGAACAGACCTAAATTGTGGCCCAGAAAAGGCTCATTAAAACTTAGATCCATTTTAAGGCAAGCTGTTGGTAGAACTAAGAGACTAACACTATAGAGCCATAACTAAACTTTTAGAACTTACAGAGGATGGAACAAATATAATAGCAAAGTGTACCCATTTATTTCAAAATCATTAAAATGTCATAATAAAAAATTCCATAAAACCCGTAACATAATATCCATTACGACAATTGTCTAAATGCATGGGTACATATAAAAGTAAGTAATAATAACAAATACTGCCACAAGATAAGCTTCTCCATCTCTAAGCATCGTCACCACCATCACTCCGCCCTTAACCTATGTTGAAATAAGGAGGAAGTTAGAACAACAAGTGTCCAGTTAATGAAAACATCGAGTCTTACCTTTTCAGTACTTGGGTAGTATCTTATAGTATATATCTTAAAGTCAAATCTCTCTAGTCTTATTTTCAATTTTCTCATTAATTTAGAAGAAAATACCGCCCTCTCCTTAATTTGACTCTTTCTTTGCAATATAGTCCTATAACAAAAATAAAATTACCCATCTTTCTACCCTCCTATCTTATATAAAATATAATGCTTTTCTCCAACAAAATCTAAACTTATGAGTTGAATCACTTTCTTCTCACCTATGGTCGATCTCTCTCCTCCGTAATCGATTTCTTATCCTCCACCATCCAATTGTGGATTTTGGAAGGTATTTCCATTATTGCCAATAACATCATGTTCTTCTTCTCTCCCACCATACTAAAAACTGCCCTATTTCACCTTCTGTTCTATTACATATCGACCATCGTCCCGCAGCTCTAATGGAAATTGTTATTCTTTTACTGTATTATGATTTTTCAAGTTCTACCACCAGCCCTTAATTCCTTACTACGGTTAACAACAGTGAAAAACCCTAGGTATATCTTGCTTTTCCTATTTACAATCTTCTTACATAAATCTCTCACGCTGATGCTTAAATTTACCTGTTCCATACACGATAAAGTTATAAAATTTAATTAGGAAGTATACAAGTTGTAGAATTCAGTATTGATGGTTGAATTATTATTTATATTCCCATTATTTTTAGCTACTATTTGATAATGTCCTATTTGTTGTAATATACATTAATAATAGGGATGAATGCTAAATATGAAAGGGCATTATTGTAATCTGCACTGCATAAGTAGTCTATAAATATGGAGCTTGATTGTTTTGTAAACATATCTCTCAATTCAATAGAATTATTCTCTCTCTAATTGCCTTCATTCTCTTTATTCTGTAACACGTTATCAGCACGAAGGAATGCGAATTAATTATTGACCTCAACCTGTTCACCTTTAAACTTTCCAACATCTCAACAAGTAATTAAATATTAATTACTCTGACTGTTTCTCTTCTGACCATTCCAATTCTAAGGCTATTTATATTCAAAATCCTATTATATATATTAGTGCAGACGAGTCTTTTAGAATATACCTACATACATTCTATTTCTTATTTCCTTTAGAACGGCAGGTAAAGAAATTGTTTTTACATTTCTTTATAAACTCGTTACTTTTCCTCTCTCCAAAAAGGTAATTTTCAATATCATATTTTTTTGATAAAGCTATCACGTCAGCACATGCTAGTTTGGGGTTCGCTTCTTTATTTTTCATGCATTTTCTTGTATCACTCTTATTTTTATTCTTTGGCTTCTAAATTCAATATTATTATTATTTTTTTCCCTTTGTGGATCTATTGCCAAATAAAATTCAAAAGTTTGGAATGGAATATACGCAAAAGCTGACTTTCATTTCTTATTTGATAAATACATGAGAGTTGCAAAATCCAAATGTTTGGTTTTGTTGATACAATTTTTTTTGGTATAGTTGTTTGATACCATGAATGAAGACTTTCCATTTCTTTTTCTTTTTAGCTGGAAACAAACATATAGTGAATGCTGTTGTGGCGAATATTTTTCACCTTATGCAATTTATTTTATGAACAGTTCACAAAATGACAAACATCGCCAAGCTTGAATTTAAAGCTTTGGATATATCTAGAGACAACTACTTATCATGGATACTGGATGCTGAGATTCATTTGCAATCTCAATGTTTAGAAAATGCCATTAAAAATGGCAATACTATGTCCCAGCAGGACAAGGCAAATGCTTTAATATTTTTAAGACGTCATATCCATGACGATCTAAAACAGAATATTTGATTGAAAAAGACCCTCTCCACTTATGGAACTCCCTGAAGGAGCGTTATGACCACCAGAAGACGGTCGTACTTCCAAACACTAGGCAAGAGTGGTTGAACCTGAGGTCTCGGGACTTTAAGTCCGTAAGAGAATATAATTCTGCAATGTTTAGAATCACTTCTAAACTGAAATTATGTGGAGAAAAGGTGGATGACGCACAAATGCTTGAAAAGACTTTCTCAACATTTCATGCCTCGAATATACTCCGGCAGCAGCAATATCGAGAGCATCATTTTACAAAATATTCTGAACTCATAGAATGCTTACTAATTGCTGAACAAAATAATGAATTGCTTATAAAAAATCATTCCTCAAGACCAACTGGTTCAACTGCATTACCTGAAGTTAATGCTAATTTTGCCCACTCTGGAAGAGGTAGGGGTCGAGGTCGAGGTAGAGGACATGGTCGTGGACGTGGATATAACTCTAGCAGAGGTGGTTATGGTGGTTTTAAAGGTAACAAAACCACCAACTTTAAAAATCAACAAAAGAAAATTGAGCCTATAAAGAACAATGATTCAGCTTCAGAAAATAAAAGGCATTATGAGGAAGTTTGTTATAGATGTTGACGATCTGGTCACTGGTCATGTACATGTAGATCATCAAAGAAAATAGTTGAAGAATATCATCGCTCGAAGAATATTGAGGCAAATAATGCCGAAAAGTTACCTGAAAACACTAACCTGAAGTTAGATGATTTCTTCGAAGATGACAATGGAAATTTCATTAATGATGAAAATCTAAGTGCAATGATCAATGATATGACCGAGTTGATCAATTAGAAATGTCTTGAAGTTTATTATGTGACTTTCATTTTATTTCATTACCTTGCATCAATAAATCAGTTTAAAGTTTGTGTTCGTTTAATTGTATTTCCCTTTGCAGTACTAGTAATGTGTAATGTGGATGTTGTTTTTAATCAATAGCCTATTTTAATCATATTACTTTGTTTGTTTACATTACATTTATTTATGCATACAAATTTTTAATGATTGACTAATCATTGTCTTTAATTCTTAAGGTATGGAATGCCATTTGGGTGATGATATATGCTTACTAGATAGTGCAACTACTCATACAATGTTGAAAACCAGAAGTTTTTCTCTGAACTATCTAAAAATTTCTCAGCTAAAGTCTCCACTATAGCTGGATCTGCTAATATAATTGACGTGTCCGAAAGAGCCCATATAATATTACCAAATGGTACACATATCTTTATTCAGAATGCATTATACTCAAGCAACTCTAAAAGAAATTTGCTGAGTTTTAAAGATATAAGAATGAATGGATACCGTATTGAAGCTATAAATGAAAACAACAAAGAATATCTTTGTGTTATTTCTAGAATTGAAAGCCAGAAGCTTATCCTAGAAATATTTGGTACAATTTCAACTGGTTTATATTTTACAAAAATTGGCATAGTTGAATCTCACTCTATAAACATGAGCCAGAAGCTCACAAATACAAAGACATTGATTCGTTGGCATGATCGCTTGGGTCATCCTGGATCAACTATGATGCGTAAAATTGCCAAAAAACTCAAACGGACATGATTTATCAAACCAGTTGAATTTACCAAGTGATTACTTATGTGCCCCATGTGCACAAGGAAAATTAATCACTCGACCTTCATATAGTAAAATCAATTCTGAATCTCCAACATTTTTGCAAAGAATTCAAGGTGATATATGTGGCCCAATCCACCCTGAATGTGGACCACTCAAATATTTTGTGGTATTGATTGATGCATCAACTCGTTGGTCACATGTCTGTTTACTTTCTACAAGAAATTTGGCATTTGCCAAGCTACTTGTTCAAATAATAAAATTGAGAGCACACTTCCTTGATCATCAAATTAAATCGATTCGACTAGATAATGCTGGAGAATTTACTTCTCAAGTATTTGATGATTATTGTCTATCATTGAGGATTGAAATTGAACATCCAGTAGCTCATGTTCATACTCAAAATGGTCTAGCAGAATCATTAATTAAGCGTTTGCAACTTATTGCAAGACCATTGCTTATGCAATGAAAACTACCCGTTTCAGCTTGGGGGCATGCAATTTTGCATGCATCGAAATTGGTTAAAACTAGACCAACAACTTATCATCAGCTTTCACCATCACAGCTCTTAACTGGATTTCAACCAAATATTTCACATTTACGAAAATTTGGTTGTGCTGTGCATATACCTATTAATCCCCACTTCGTACTAAAATGGGTCCTCAACGACGGTTGGGAATTTATGTGGGATTTGATTCCCCATCGATAATTCGTTACCTTGAACCTCTTACAGGTGATGTCTTCACTGCAAGATTTTCAGATTGTAAATTTGATGAGACAGTCTTCCCGCCTTTAGGGGGAGAAAAGACCGTTCCAGTAGAACGGCGTGAAATATCATGGAATAATCCATTTATGTCTTAGTTGGATCCACGTACTAAACAATACCAATATGAGGTACAAAGAATTTTGCATATTCAAAATATTGCAAATCAACTGCCGAATGCATTTAACGACACTGCAAAAATAACTAAATCTCACATTCCAGCAGCAAATGCACTAGCAAAAATTGATGCCCCTGAAGGATCAAAAGTAAATATAGCAGCAAATGAATCTAAAGCAAGACAAAAACGTGGAAGGCCAATTGGTTCAAAAGACTTGGCGCCTAGAAAAAGAAAGTCTAATGAAAAATCATCAATTAAGGAACATCCTGAAGTGGTTATAAATGATCAAAAAGATCACTCAAATGAAAATCCCAATTCTCCTAGAAGCGTGGAAGGAAATATTATCCCAGAAGAGATAAAAGAAGATTCCAACGATAAAATGGTACCTAATAATAATGAGATCTCAATATTTTATACCAACTACGAAGAAATATGCGATCGAAATAAAATAATAATTGATGATGTATTCTCATTCGCAGTAGCTACTGAAATAATTGAAAGTCATTACCATAATGAGAATAATGAGAATGATGATAATGAACCAAATAGCATAAATGAATGTCGAAAAAGACACGATTGGCCAAAATGGAAAGATGCTATCCAAGTGGAACTAGATTCACTTCAAAAACATGGTGTATTTGGACCAATAGAGAAAACAACAGAAAATGATAAACCAGTAGGTTATAAATGGGTATTCGTTAGAAAACGAAATGATAAAAATGAAGTCGTGAGGTACAAGGCACGACTTGTCGCACAAGGTTTCCTGCAGAGACCAGGTTTTGACTTTAAGGAAACTTACTCCCATGTCATGGATGTCATAACATTCTGATATTTGATAAGCCTTGTAGTTTCTGAAAAACTCGATATAAGATTAGCGGATGTTGTGACAGCTTATCTTTATGGTGAATTAGATACCAACATTTACATGAAAATTCCAGATGGATATAAATTGCCTGAAGCAAAATCAAAGTCTATGTACTCATTAAGACTAAGACGATCACTATACGGATTGAAACAATCTGGAAGGATGTGGTATAACCGTCTTAGTAAATATTTGGTAAAAGAAGGATACGAAAACAATCTCATTTGTCCATGTGTCTTTATAAAGAAATCGGTAAAAGGATTTGCCATCTTAGCAGTTTATGTTGATGACATAAATTTGATTGGAACTCCAGAAGAGATTGATGAAACAATAAATTATTTAAAGAAGGAATTTGAAACTAAAGATCTTGGCAAAACTAAGCACTGTCCTGATCTACAGATTGAGCATAGTACTAATGGCATATTAATCCATCAACAAACTACATTGAGAAAATTCTAAAGCGTTTTCAAATGGATAAAGCATATCCACTTAGTACGCCAATGGTTGTTAGATCTTTAGATATTAAAAGGGACCCTTACTGCCCAAAAGAAGAAGATGAGAATGTGCTTGGCCCGGAAGTGCCATATCTAAGTGCCATTGGTACATTATTATATTTGGCCCAATGCACAAGACCAGATATTGCATTTTCAGTAAATCTTCTAGCAAGATACAGTTCAGAACCAACAAAAAGACACTGGAATGGTATAAAACATATCATGAGATATCTTCGTGGAACGACAAATTTGGGTTTATTTTACTCTAACATAGGCAATAATCCAAATCTAGTTAGCTATGCTGATGCAGGTTATCTTTCTGACCCACATAAAGCAAGATCACAAACTGGATTTGTATTCAATAACAGCAATGCAACAATTTCATGGCGATCTACAAAACAAACATTGGTATCAACATCATCCAATCACTCTGAAATACTAGCACTACATGAAGCAAGTAAAGAATGTATTTGGCTAAGATCACTGATTGAGCATATTCGAAAAAGCTGCCAACTTCCATCAGTAACGGAAAGGTCAACCATTATTTATGAAGACAATGCAGCTTGTGTAGCTCAAATTCAAACGGGTTACATTAAGGGTGATAGGACGAAACACATTTCTCCTAAATTTTTCTTCACACATGAGCTACAAAAGGATAATAAGATAGAAGTGAAACAAATCCGATCCCAAGAAAATCCAACGGAGTTATTCACAAAGGCGCTTCCAAAATCAACATTTCAGAAGATGGTGTACAAAATTGGTATGCGTCGGCTGCATCAACAAACTAATTGAATAACGTGTTATAATCCAGGGGGAGCGTATGAAATACGCTATAATGTACTCTTTTTCCTTCACTAATATTTTTTCCCACTAGGTTTTTATTAGTAAGGTTTAATGAGGCATTATCTTGATCCAGAAGAATCAACCCTCGTGGTAACATTATAAAATATATGTTACTTAAAGATGAAATCATGTTGTACTCTTTTCCTTGTTTATGATTTTTTCCCACTGGATTTTTCATAACAAGGTTTTTATGAGGCAATTACTCTTATCATCTTTACATACGCATATTCAAGGGGGAATGTTGTAATATACATTAATAATAGGGATGAATATGCTAAATATGAAAGGGCATTATTGTAATCTGCACTGCATAAGTAGTCTATAAATATGGAGCTTGATTGTATTGTAAACATATCTCTCAATTCAATAGAATTGTTCTCTCTCTAATTGCCTTCATTCTCTTTATTCTGTAACACTATTTGGTAAATATAAATAATCCATTATTATCACACCATGTCAACTTTGGGTTGGCTAACGTCTGGGTATACGAAAACCAATTCATAAATGTAGGGACGGTTTTGTTTGCATATATTGCCTGTTGCTTCTTCTATTTTCCAACCATCTTCCAATTTTCCCCGTCAACATTTGAATTCGGGCGATTCATTCAATTTGACCGAAATTGTAAAAGAGCATTAATAATTTCTATATTTATGTTCTGATTATTTATTTCCACTACTACTTGATCTGTTGGTCACTACTTTAATTATGTTCTTATGTGGTACATTATCAAGTTCATTGTTTGAATTTGGACCTGCCACGAAACTGGAGTGAACTAAAAAAGTGGTTTATATAAGTGCATAACCCTTAAATCGAATAGATATATAGATTTATTGATTCCCCACCATGGTTAACAGTAGTGAAAAACCCTAGGAATATCTCACTTTT
Organism: Allium cepa; assembly: GCA_030765085.1. Taxonomy (NCBI): domain Eukaryota; kingdom Viridiplantae; phylum Streptophyta; class Magnoliopsida; order Asparagales; family Amaryllidaceae; genus Allium; species Allium cepa. The sequence goes on along the minus strand of CM060940.1, from coordinate 133,776,164 downwards.
CCTATCTGCAATCTTCTTACCTAAATCTTTATGCCAATGCGTGAATTTGTTGGTTCCATACCACGACAAAGATATAAAATTTAATTAGGAAGGATACAACTTGTAGAATTCACCGTTGATGGTCTAAATTAATATTTCTGTTCCCATTATTTTTAGCTACTGTTTGATACAATCCTGTTTGGTAGGTAAAAATAATCCATTTTTATCACATCCATATCAACTTTGGTTTGGCTAACATTTGGGTATACGAAAACCAATTCATAAATGTAGGGTACAGTTTTGTTTGCATATATTGCATGTTGCTTCTTCTATTTTCCAACCATCTTCTAATTTTCCCTTTCAACGTTTGAATTCAGATGATTAACTAAATTTGACCGAAATGGTAAAAGAGCATTAATAATTCCTGTTATTTATGTTCTGATTATTTATTTCCACTACTACTTAATCTGTTGGTCACAATTTATGTTCTTATGTGGTACATTATCAAGTTCATTGTGTGAATTTGGACCTACCACGAAACTAGAGTGAACTAAAAAAGTGGATTATATAAGTGTGTAATCCTCAAATCGAATAGATATATAGATTTATTGATTCCCCATCATGGTCAACAACAGTGGAAAAACCCTAGGTATATCCCGCTTTTCCTATTTATAATCTTCTTAAATAAATCTCTCATGCTGATGCTTGAATTTGTTGGTTCCATACCACGACAAAGTTATAAAATTTAAGCAGGAAGGTACAACTTGTAGAATTCAGCGTTGATGGTCTGAATTAATATTTTTGTTCCTATTATTTTCAGCTACTATTTGATGTGGTCATGTTTGGTAAATAAAAGCAATTCATTTCTATCACATCCATGTCAACTTTGGATTGGCTAACATTTGGGTATACGAAAACCAATTCATAAACGTAGGGTACAGTTTCGTTTGCATATATTGCCTGTTGCTACCTCTATTTTCCGAATGTCTTCTGATTTTCCCCTTCGATGTTTGAATTCGGATGATTCATTTAATTTGACTGAAATGGTAAAAGAGCATTAATAATTCCTGTTATTTATGTTCTGATTATTTATTTCCGCCACTACTCGATCTATTGGTCACTACTTTAATTTATGTTCATATGTAATACATTATCGAGTTCACTGTTTGAATTTGGGTCTGCCACGAAACTAAGGTGAACTAAAAAGTGGTTTATATAAATGTGCAATCCTCAAATCGAATAAATATATAGATTTATTGATCTTCGATGTTTGGTACTACTAATTACTGTTATTTATGGTCTACTTATTTATTTGCTTTCTTCAACCATTCTACTATTATTGTTCATAAATTCCACTCCATGGTATTAGTACTTGTTGTAGTTTATGTTCCAATTTTTATTTGTTCACTTCTTCCCAGTCATACTTAGGTTAGAATTTGTTGATTTTTATTACCTGCTATTACTAATTATTATTATTTATGCGCTAATTATTTATCTATCTTAGCTACTTGATTTATTGGCACCTGTTTTGATTTATGTTCTTATGTTTTGATCACCAAGTCAACTATCTGAAGTTAGCTCTTTCATGAAATCAGAGTGTATGAAATAAAGAGCTTAATATAAGAGTATAATCATAAAATCGACCAGATATTTGGAGTTGTTGACCTTTACTCATCGATATCAACATTCATTGTCATTTATGTTCTAGCTATTTATTTACTTTTCCTCATTTTTTCTCCTTTTTCTTTGGCGTTACTACTTATTATTATTTATTGTTTACTTATTTATTTGGTTTCTTCAACCTTACTAATATTTATATTTATATGTGATAAATTATCGAGTTCAGTGTTTGAATTTGGACCTGCCATGAAATTGGAGTGAACTAAAAAAAGTGGTTTATATAAGGGTATAATCTCAAATCAAACAGATAAACAGATTTATTAATCTTTAATTTCAGGTACTACTAATTACTATTATTTATGGTCTACGCATTTATTTTATTTCTTCAATCTTTTAAATATTATTATTCATAAATTTCATAAATTTTACTCTAACGTATTAATATTTATTGTAATTTATGTTCCAATTTTTACTTGTTTACTTCTTCCCGGTCTTACTAATGTTAGCATTTATTGATCTTTATTCTCTGCTATTGCTACTTACTTTTACTTATGCGCTAATTATTTATCCATCATCACTACTTGATTTATTGGCACACGTTTCGATTTATGTTCTTGTGGTTTGATCACCGAGTCAACCGTTTGAATTTGGCTTTTTCATGAAATCAGGATGTACTAAAAGAAGAGCTTAATATAAGAGTATAATCATAAAATCAACTAGTTATTTGGAGTTGTTGACCTTTAATCACCGATATTAACATTCATTCTTATTCATGTTCTAGCTATTTATTTATTTTTCCTCAACTTTTTTCCTTTTTCCTTTGGTATTACTACTTACGGTTACTTATCATCTATTTATTTATTTTTTCCTTCAACCTTACTAATATTGACATTTGTACTTGCTTATTAAATCACAAATGAAGCAACCTTTCTTATTTACAGTTACGTAAATTTGCAAGGTCATGTTCCTATGTGATAGATTCCTTAGTTCAATGTTTGAATTTGAACCTTTCATTAACTCAGAGTGTAGGAAAAGAAGAGCTTAATATAAGCGTATAATCCTCAAATTGAATAGATATATAATTTTATCAACCTTTACTCCCTTGTATTAATGTTAGAACATTATTTATGTTTTAGTTATTTATTAATTTCCTATTTTTTTACCAGTATTGTCTTTACTACATTACCGTCAAATTTCACAGAAAAACAAAGCAGCTTACATTTGCTTATGTGAAATTAACTAAAAAAAAGTCATTTTAGTGGTTGAATTTTCACATACTAAGAAAGTCTACTTCAATTTGGATTTTTTTCCCATATCGAAAACATAGATGATTTTGTTTATCGTTACTCTCTGCTGCTACTACTAACTGTTATCAATGTTATATTTATCTAGTTATTTTATCACTTCACCCATACTAATATTTTCATTACTCCTTGCCTAATAATTTTCAAGAACAAAGCATTATCTACACATAGTTAAACTTAATCGATCATATCAATAATTGAATTTGAATAGACTATGTGCGTCCACTTTATTCCGAACATGATAAAGTAAAGGAGTTTTGGACCAAAGGTCCATATTCTCAAAGCTCATGTACAAAAAGTCCCTACTCATAAATCCATGTAAATTAGGTCCCTATTTTGTTATTTTTTACCAAACTGTGCCCTTGCACAAAATCAGCCCAACATCAAAATCAGGGGCATAAATTAGCTTAAAACTAAAAATAGGGATTTAATTTTCATAACTTTTTCGAGAGAGACTTTTCTTCCATTATCTTTCAATTTTGGGGACTAGGTAGTCAAATAAAAAACCAATTTATCAATTTGGATCCTTCATGAAAATTAAATAAATTAACAGTAGGCATTAATATAATACTGCATAATATTTAATGTTATTTATGTTCAAAATTTCATACATTCATGGTATTAACATTTACTACTATTTTTGTTAGTTTCAAATATTATTATTTATTACCTACTGTTATCTACAACTTTCAAAATTGTACTTTATTATACCAACATTTATTATATTTATATTTCTTTTAGCGCCAAAATTGGTCACTAACACCCAAATCCAAATGAAAACACCAAACACTAGTCACAGCTCAGAGATAGAGTGTATTTAGAGAGTAATAATGTGAAGAACATCAAAACTAAAATGAAAGCAGCAAAGAATAATGGATTTTATAGTGGTTCGGCTAACTCCGGCCTACGTCCACTCCAATAGTTTCCTTTTCATTGATGTTAGAATCGATTACAGTTACAAAATGAAAGAGTAACCTTAGCCTTAGGAAATAGAAAGCAAGAGAGTAGAAAGAAGAAGGTCCCTTTCTAATCCCCCACATGCTGTATTTATAGGCAAATCCTGAGTTGTTGAGTTTTCTGAGTAGCCCGGGACCATCAGGTCCATAGCCATACCATCCTTCCGAGCCATACTATCCTGCCGAGCCGCACTTCCTGCCGAGCCACCTCATCCTACCAATCTGCAATCCTGCCGATCCGCAATCCTACCAAGCCGCACTCATGTCGAGCCGCACTCTTACCAAACTGCACAGTCCTACCAAGCCACACAGTCTTGCCGAGCCGCACTCCTGTCGAGCCGCACGGTTCTACCGAGCCGCACCGTCCTAACGAGCCGCACTCCTGTCGAGCCGCACGGTTCTACCGAGCCGCACCGTCCTAACGAGCCGCACTCCTGCCGAGCCGCACAGTCCTACTGCGACGCACTCCTGCTGAGTCACACTCCTGTCGAGCCGCACTCCAGTCGAGCCGCACCATCCCGTCGAGGCGCAATCCTGTCGAGCCGCAATCCTTCCGAGCCGCACTCTTGTCAAGCTACACAGTCCTGTCGAGCCGCACCTTCCTGGTGAACTTCATCCTTTTAAACCGAATCCATCATATTCCAGCCTTGATAATCATGAACTTGGTTAGGTTGAATCCGCCTGTTTATGGCCTTGACAAAAGGCGGGTTAACATTTTCCCTTCAAAACATGCCTTGCTATTGAAAGGTGTGTTTTGAATAGCCTCTGGTCCGATATTCGAAGTCTATGCTTCATTCATAACCATACAGTTTGGCCCATAATCCAATCCAATACCTAGCCTTCCTATCTGTCAACCAAATTTTAATCCATCAATAACCAATAACCAAATCTATGACCTTTCTGGGTCGATATCCAAATTCGAGACCACTCCAGGCCCTTTTCCAAATCCAGGACCTCGCCGGGTCCATTTATCCTTAGTTGAAATCCTAATCCATGGCCTCTTTGGGTCGTTTTATCCTGTTGATCCTGACTCTCTGGTCAAGGGCTTGTATGCTCTCCAGCTTTGGCTCTATGGCCAAGGACTTGTGTATTTACCGGCCTCGGCTCTTCGGCCAAAGACTTTGATATCAAACAGTCTCGACTCTCCACTCAAGAACTTTTATATTCGCTGGCCTTAGATCCCCGACCAAGGACATTTATATTCACCATCCTTGGCCGGTCCGGCCAAGGACTTTGATAATCACCGGCCTCGGCCCTCTGGCCAAGGACTTTTATATTCGCCGGCCTTGGCTCTCCGGCCAAGGACTTTTATATTCATCGGCCTTGGCTCTCCGGCCAAGGACTTTTATATTCTGTTCGAGTCCATTCCATCACTCTCAGACGAAGGGACTCGTAACTTACGATCACTCCCCCGTCTCCCCAGTAGGGACAGTAATTGCGAGACCTGAATTGTTTATAACATTGATCCAAATCTAATCAGAAAACCAGAAATCCATATCAAAAATCCTACTCAAAATCCAAATCATAAATCAAATATCCAAACCAAAATGGAAAACCATAAAACCAACAAAACCACGAGTTCAATCCAAACTCCAAAACTATACCAACGAAAAGTAAGTGTCCAAAGCACGAAAGAGGAAACCAAAGTTTGTGGAAAAACAGAAAGAAAACAGGATTTCATAGACCCGAGTAGTACGGTTTTTCGTCATCTCAGAGCACGCCTAGGGACCGTCCTCGATCCCATATATGTGTAAGTGACCTAGCCATATTACTTTGGGCACTATTACTTATTCAGAACCATAAAACCATTTAGTTTATAACAAGACGACGTTGGCTAGATTCAATGCCACCTTCGCTCGAGGTAGGCGATGGCTGCTCCCGTTCCACTGCTACAGCTCGATTCCTTATATACTATTACAAATGACCATTCCTTACATGCTCCTCAAAAATATCTTTCAAATGATTGCAATCGCTTGTGTTATGCCCATCCGCCTCATGGAATAGGCAATGCTTTTCTGATGCCCGCTCGTATTCAGAAGGTTCCCTCCTTGCTGGCTTTCAGTACTGGAGGCGCCCTTGAGTGTCAAAGTAAATCCTTTCTAGAGTCTCAGTTAAATCTATGTAAGAAGAAAACTTTGACTCCCTCCGAGGCCTCTTCGAAGTGCTACCATTGTCATTCATTTTCCTTTTTCCTTTATCATCTTTATTTGGGTCCTCCCTGGGTGGACCACCATCGCTCAGTACATAAGCTTCAGCCTCTCTCCCTACTCTTTCTTCATGTGTATCTTCCTACCTTAGGAACCTTTCTGCCTTATGGTAGAACTCTCCAAGATCCCTTGATGGGTCCCGTTCCAATGATATCTTGAATCCCGAAACTGTTGCCATCAAAACCATCGATGGATCGGGCCGATCCACTGAAACCACCGCTGCATTAAATCTGGTTAAGAAACCCCTGAGAGACTCTCCCTTCCATTGTTTCATTGATGTCAAGATTGTTACGTTCTTGGGCCTGACTGTATGGACCCGAAATTGCCTCATAAACATCTCAATCAACTCTATCGAAGTGTCAATAGAACCACTCTCCAGCAATCTGAACCAATAGCTGCAATATCCGTCAAATACAAATGGAAGCATCGAGCCACGACCTCATCTGACTCCCCCCAGTACCTCCATATGCCTCATGTACTTCATCAGGTGAACAGCAAGATCCGTTCTCCCATTGTACATCTCCAACATTAGTAGCTTAAAGTCCGGTAGGTTCCTAACTTGCCTGACAGTAGGAGTAAAGGGACTCCTATTTCACATCCTCCAAGTCCTTGTTTATCAATCCACCTCTCATAGCTTGTCTGACCATCTCCGCTAATCTGTCGTTGTCGCCAAGTTGTAATCCTTGTCTGTTGCCTCTGATCTGCCCCTCGAGTTCATGAGGGAATCCTGGCACATATTCCTCATCACGTACCCCTGCACTCCTATTGGTGTCAGGTTGCATAGTGTCATCTGGTATCCCTCCATGGATTGGTCCAGCATTTCCTGTTGGTATGCTCCCGAGTCTAGATCCATCCAGGTTATAGCCGTCTGCTGATTGGGGGCTGCCCCCTACTAAGCCATTCCCTCTTCTTGTTGGTTGAGTGCTTCTGATCCAGCTCCACGGATCTGAGCTCATGCATTTTCTGCTTGTGCAAATTATCTGAGAAGAGCCTGCATCATCTCCTTTTGTCTTGTCAGCATCGCTTCCATCTCATCTCTGGTGATGTAGATGGATGCTTGACCTGCTCCAGCTTCAGAGGAAACCTCTTGACTTCCCTCTTGATTGCTTCTTTCTATCACTTGCTTCCTCGTTGATGGCCTAGCCATTGCTTCCTAAAATCCAAGTTTCTAGCTCCAAAATCCCTAAGTTCAATTCTCAGTGAAAGCACCAAAATGTTAGCGCCAAAATTGGTCACTAACAACCGAATTCAGATGAAAGCACCAAATACCAGTCACAACTCAAAGATAGAGTGTATGTAGATAGTAATAATGTGAAGAACAGTCAAAATTAAAATGAAAACAGTAAAGAATAACAGATTTTATAGTGGTTCGGCTAACTCCGGCCTACGTCCACTCCAGAAGTTTCCCTTTTATTGATGTTAGAATCGATTGCAGTTACAAATTGGAAGAGTAACCTTAGCCTTAGGAATAGAAATCAAGAGAGCAAAACGAAGAAGATCCCTTTTCTGAACCACTACACGTTGTATTTATAGGTAAATCCTGAGTTGCTGGGCTTTCTGAGTAGCCCGGGCCCATCAGGTCCATAGCCACACCATCCTGCCGAGCCATACTATCCTACCGAGCCGCACCATCCTGCCAAGCAGCACCGTCATGCCTGCCGAGCCGCACTCCTGTCGAGCTGCACAGTCTTGCCGAGCCGCACTCCTGCCGAGCCGCACTCCTGCCGAGCCACACAGTCCTGCCGAGCTACACTCCTGCCGAGCCGTACCGTGCTGTCGAGCCGCACCGTCCTGCCGAGCCGCACTCCTACTGACCCACACTCCTATGGAGCCGCACACTCCTATCGAGCCACACTCCTGCCGAGCCGCACTCCTGCCGAGCCGCACAGTCTTGCCGAGCCGCACCGTCCTGCCGAGACCGTTTTACTGAGCCGCAATCCTACCGAGCCGCAATCTTGCCGTGCCGCACTCTTGTCGAGCTGCACAGTCCTACCAACCCACACCATCCTTGTGAACTTTATCCTTTTAAACCGAATCCATCATATTCCAGCCTCGATAATCATAAAGTTGGTTTGGTTGAATCCGTCTGTTTATGGCGTTGACAAAAGGAGTTAACAATTTCAATTTTTATTCCTACTTATAGTAACTATTTTATGTTTTAATTTTTGTACTAATATTTTATGGTACCAACATTTATTATTACTATTTATTGTTTTGAACATTTTTTTATTTTTCTACTTATGTAATCATCGGTGCTTGACAAAAGTAAATTTTAATGGTAAATTTATAGTTATTTGGCATTCATATTCATGGTCGTTTGTGTTCTTCTTGGATATTAATAATTATTATTGTTTATATTACATTTATTTTTGACAACTAAAGGAAACAAAAGTTGACTTCTACCAAATAATAGTTCTCAATTTTTTTCTTTCTAAACCTGTAAAGGATTTGGTTTATGTTTGATGAACAATAAAAGTGGAACCGCAAAAGGGTTTCTAGTGCCCACCATACTTGCAAAAACTGTATGTTCAAAATTCCATGAAGTAAGCAGGATTAACTTCTTACTAAAATGGTCCTATCGGTGAGGCCGAATCAAAATTGACATATAAGTTCCTGAATTCAATATACTATATGGGTCCACTTTATTCCTTGCTTGATAAAATACTGAAACCGCTATCTACATTTGGATCCTCCATGCAAATTAATTGAATTAAGAAAAAACGTCGATACTATTGCCATTTATGTTAACAATTACCTTCATCGTGTTCCCATTTATCATGATTCATGTCAATTTCAAACATTCAACTTGCTTACTGATAATTTTCAACATTCAGGTGCAAACTTTTAAGACACAACAGTATAGGTTATATTAATAGTTGATTTCCAAAAAATGTGTGAGTCTTATGCAACATAATAATGGGTGCGTGCTTGAATTTGGGTAATACATAATAATTGAGCTAACAATAGAGCTTAATATACGAGTATAGACATGAACCTCATAGAAAAATAGAGATCAATGTTTGAATTTGGATTGTTCTTGACAATTCAGTGAGTTGATAAAAATCTTAAAATAATACTAAAATTTCTGAACCAAATAAATGCATAAGTTTTTTAATACTAACTTCCCGATACTGATATTTATTATTGTTTACATTATGATTATTTACATGTTTTCCCCTTCATAGTAATATTTTCATTATTACTTTACTTATAACATCAAATAAAGTGCATGCATTGTTTGAATAAGTATTAAAAACATCTTATTACATTTGTTTGCTCAATTGAGTGATATGCCTCCCAAGCATCAAAACTCCGGTTTTGACAACCTACGTTTCCAAATAATTAACAAAAAACTCACATATGCACACCATTTTCATTGGTTCTCGACTCTGATCTACTAAAATGGTTGCACTTAAAAATTCTTTTCACATAAATGTAAGCATTTAAAAATATGTTATCTTGAAGAAATATGCAGATCCACTAAAGGGAACTAATAAATTTGAACTTTAAAGGTCATATCAATAGTTGATTCCTAAAAAAATAGATGGGTCTGTTTTATCTCTTATGTAGTAAAATAATAAGGGCATAATTAAATTTGGATCATACATAAAAATAGAGCTAACAGTAAAGGTTAATATATGAATATTGACCTCAAACTGAATGGACATGCATTTCTTAATCTCAATTTCATTGTGCCACTGTTTATTGTTACTTATGTTATAATGATTTTTCAGGTTTCTTTCATTCTTAGTAATAATATCAATATTATTCATATCAATAAGTTCCACATAAATAACAGTGTTATTTATTTATTAACTTATAAAAATGTCATATTAGTAGTTGAATTCAAATTATCTAAGAGAGCTATATATCTTTTGCATCCCAATAAATAAAATCGGTTTTTGAATTTGGAATTGTTCTTGACAATTAGGTGAGTTAACAAGATACCTTAATATAATACTATTGTCATCAAACCGAATAAATGTACAGTTTTTTTTTCTGGTATAGATATTTATTGTTGTTTGCGTTACTGTTTATGTATTTTTCCCATTCTTAGTATTTTTTCCAGTATTACTTGACCAATATAATCAAACATAGTGCAAGCATTCATTTGATAACTATAAAAATTGTCATATTACATCTGTTTACTAAAATGAGATATGTGAATTCAATCATTGAACTACATTCTTGGCAACATACATTTCCAAATAACTAAAACTAAAGCTCAATTTCGCTTATAATTTTCGTTGCTTCTCAAATTAATCAACTAAAATAGTTGTATTTAAAATTCTTTGACTTGGTTGTTACAATTCCAGTAAAAGACATTTCTAACTCTGGGATAACATCTTAAGAAATAAATTTTTTTCCAGGAATTAATGCATAACGCTTGGATAACAAGAATTGCTAGGGCTTTGCTATAAGAAATACAGTGCTAGGATGCGATTGAGATCATTTCAAAGCTCATCGACATCATCGGTAAAACGTTACAACTAGCGAACGTATATAGATCCGCACATGGTTGATTGCAACTGTGCTAATGAGCAATTATGGGGTAAATGTGTTGCAAGAGGTCCAGCTACCGTATGCACATTGAAAATTATTGGTGCCAACAAACATGGTCAAACCTTTTTTTGACATGTTTCCAACGACATACATTCTAATTTTTACAACTCCTTTATGTCAGTACAACTAGAAACTCTATTGAGGCGTCTGTATGTATTAAAAAGAAAATTACCCATTGTTCAAGCATTTGAATAACCATCCCCAGCATCAACCTACACAACATACAAACCAATTAGTTGCTTGGTATTCTTATCAAATCATAGGTTGGGATTCCAATGCATTCCAGATTCAAATACACAAAGAAATTGTGCAATGCAAATGGTAAAATTCCTATTACAACATGAACCCATGGGGATGTAAATATAATATATAAATACATCCTTTTAAAAATTCATAATTACATGACCTAGATATATAATCTGGATATAACTTTAACATAACGCCGAATTCAATTCTGTAGGCCAATGTCAAAATAAACAACTTTGTATCGGTGATTATAATAGATAGAAAAAGCTTCAAGAATGAGTAGATGGCACACGTATGTCACTATCAATAGTGGATGGTAAACATTGCTACAACATGTCGTCCACTGCCTCATACACCTTGGTAAGATTTAAGGGCCAACAATATTTATAGTTTTTAAATAACTAATTACGACATAACTACACAGCCTTAATTCTCATTTTCACATCTTTTCTATATTTCTCTACATTACAGAAACACATATAAATTCAGCCAGCTTTCTCATTTTATACTACACTAAGTTACAAGATATAAGATGTGAAGTGCAATCATAGCATTCTCAAAGTCATATAAATTTAAACCATACATCTCAAATATATAATATATTTATGGAAAAATTTACCTATGCACTAGGGGGGATATATATATATATATATATATATATATATATATATATATATATATATATATATATATATATATATATATATATATCAATTTGAATGTTGACCGTGTATTCATGTCTCTATGAGGTTGCTACCGCTGTCAAAAATATTTTTGACTTTAAAGTGACATTGAACTGAGATTAAAATAGCATTCAATCTTCGTTTTGGGATATGAATGGCTTCGGGTTCTTTGAGTAAGTTATTTTTTAAGAAATTTATGATATATGATTAATTGGTTATTTCTATTACCATTTTTAATTGATCTCTCACTTAAATGCAACGATGAAATTATGAATAAAAACCATGCAGATAACGATATAAACTTATTGAAGTAGATTGGTAAATCATTTAGTATGATGCACACTTTAATCTGCAATGCAATTTGTATATGCTTCATAGTAGTTCGATCTGTTAATAATTGTATTGTTTGGCATTTTCAACTACACTGGTCTAGTTTTCAACCTGCACCATGGTAAATATTCCAAAGCTAAATTCGACAACGTAAGCCAGGTAAAAATGTATTTTGAGAACACTATGCCTTCTTATTTACATTTGTCACTCCCAGTAGAAAGAGAGATAATTGAAAACATACTAATATTACACAAAAGGAATAATTAATTGAAATAATAATAAATATGAAAGAAAATGTTCCTACATTTTATTTGCGAATCACAAATTTTTCTCAGTATGTAGTGCTTTACCTCCTGATTGAAATTATGGTAAATTTTAGTTAGTTTTATCTTACACTTTGTTAGCAACAACCATTCATCAATGGGTAGTTGTTAGTTCTTGAATGAGATAAGGCTAAAAATTAGTGTGAGAAAAATACTTATATAACGTTTCATGTTTCCTTTTTGAATGTATTTTGACTTTGTCATTAATTCATCTTGGTATATCTTTACATGGTGTTCAACTTTCACTGACTCGCTAGTAGATATAGAAGCTTAACTTTAGGTTATAGTGAAAAAGAATTTTTTGATGTCTTCCTTTCGTTTTGACATTATAATAAACTACCACAACAATAATAATTATATACCAGTTACATAAAAAAATTACTTCAAGTTCTGCTTCAAAAGATATCTTTTATGTCTTACTTTGTCCGACAAAAAAAACTATCAAATACTAATAATATGATAATAACAATGTTGGCTATGTATAATTTTGTAAGAACTACTATGGAAGCACTTAACCCCCTTAACTTCTATAACAACAATCATTATGTTACTTACAAAATTAAGCATGTTCATAAATCATAGGTTGCTAGCTCTTGAATACATTATTCCAAAAATGTTTGTTAAGCTTGTACTTTATTAGGATTTTACTTTTACTTCATCAAGATGAACACAATTGTTAAAAGGACCTCATGAGTTGTTGATATTTTTTAAAAACATTGTTATAAGGGCTACATAAACGTTCAACTCCTCCACAAAAGTAAACATAATTACATGATTATCCAATTTCCATCTGCATCGGTTGTTGCTTTGCTAGAAGCATCCTCCATTCCATATTATGCCCCCTTGATAATTTTTTTACTGCAGTCCCCTTAAAACGATCTACTATTGCTAATTTTTGGGAGTCAATTTACCGCTGTTATACATTATTTTCACATAGGTTGCTACCTTTCTCAACGAGGTTAACATAAATTAAATTGATTTCAGTGTAGACTGTACTTTAGTTCTTCATATTCAAGCTTGCATAATTATATCACCGTTTTAATTTAATCATAAATTCATTATCATGTTCTCCATCTTTAAATAGTTTGTAGATTAATTGTCTATTTATGTCACATAATTCTGTTATTTTATAATAAAATATAGAATACAACACTTGAGATCTGATAGATATGAACCATAATTTATAGTTTCACATATGTTACATGGTCTTCTAAATTGTTTTTATGACATTTACATGAATTCACTATAGTGCAAACTAAAATTAGTAAGAAATGTTGATTCATGGGTTTTTGATTCATGACACAAGCTTCAAAGATCGTGAGACGAACTACAAAGAGAATACTATACAAAGGCGACAAAAAGAGAATAAAAGTATATTGTGCACTACAAAGGAGACAAGACTACAATTCAGAGATTAGTATTAATATTTTATTATATCGAGTCTTAGAATATTGTTAAAATCATTCCTCAAGTAGTCACACAAACATAAAAATAGTTGTATATTGTTTTATACTTGAAAAAATATGATCTGTGCACATAACATCAGGTCGGTCGACCGGTCAGAATTTTCGGCTGACCGAACCTGTTGTTAGTGCACAGGTATGCTCTGTTTTCTGCACGATTTTAAAATCAGCTGACTGGCCAGAATTTTCAGTCAACCGACCTGAAAATAACGGCTATTTTTCTGAAGAGTTGCGATCGTTCGTGAAGAGGAATCACCTCCAATTCAAGAGATATGGTCATAACCTTTGATTGAAACTCTTCATGAAAGATAGTAACTATTCTACAACTATATAAACATGTTTAATTCATTCCTACAATCACCAATTCTTGTTTATAATTCTGAAATCTATTCTCTATTTATTTCTACAAATAAAAACATTCATTCTCATTCAATATCGCTAGAATCTCTGAATTAATTTATATACTTCTATTCTACGAGATTATCCTCCTTCTAAATCTTCACACAATATACATATTCTTGAGGATTTGATTATAGGAAAATTATACTATCAAAAGATAATACGTGTTATTCAGAACACACTCGTCAACAAATTATTTGTATTAAGTTGAAGTCCTCTTCGGCTGTTGAGGCGGAAAAATTCCTGTTCGGCTGCTCAGGTGTGGTATACATATTCCTCCGGGTTAAGTGAGGGGTTTAGTCTAAATCCAGAGGATATTCTGGGACTGGACGTAGAACGGGAAGTTCGAACTAGTATAAAAATTCCTGGTGTGCTTACTTTAATTCTTATTTTACTACTATTATCAGTTTCTGCATTTATATATTATATTACACGATCCTTAGTACTGCACGTACACTTTCATTTGGTATCAGAGCGAGGTTATCCTATAACGTCACAAAGTTATTTGATATTTATTTATAGTAATATGGAAACGACACAAACTAACGATGTTGGCAATAACACCAATACTTGTTTCACAGGGGGTCTATCAACTTCACGACCTCCACTTTTTAATGGTATAAATTATAATTATTGGTCAACTAGAATAAGAATCTATATGCAATCTAGTGGTTTTGATATCTGGAATGTTATACAAAGAGAGTACTCCTACTGGAGAATACTCAACTTGGAGTAACACACAAAAACTAGATGCTACATCAAATGCAAAGGCTACGAATATTTTATTTTGTGCATTAGATAGAAATGAATTCAATAGAGTTAGCATGTGCACTCCTGGTTATGAAATATGAAGAACACTTAAAGTAACACATGAAGGAACGAACAAAGTTAAATTAAGAAAAATTTCTATGTTGAAAAATCAATTTGAAAATTTCAAAATGAGGCCAAATGAATCTATAAATGATATGTACTCTAGATTCCAGGATATTTATCATGCTCTACTATCATTAGAACTAACATTTACTGATTTTGACATTGTCACAAAAATATTAAATTCTTTATCTGACGAATGGGAAAGAGAAGTCCTAGCCATTGAAGAAGCAAGTGATTTGTCAACATTAAAACCAGAAGAATTGATAGGTAATTTAATGTCCTACGAAGTAAATTTACAGGCAAAGAGAAATGTAGCACAAGAAAAGAAGAATGTGGCATTTCAAGCAGAAAAAGATGATTCCGACTCAGAGAATGAAGATATGGTAATGATTGCTAAAAATTTCAAAAAATTTCTGAAATTCAAAAGAAATAAATTCAGGAGAAACAAAAATAATTCCAACAACAATATCAACAGTAGCAAACCATCATCTTCAGCAATGGAATGTTATGAATGTCACAAGAAAGGTCACATGAAGAAGGATTGTCCAGAACGTAAAAAGAGCAATTTTAAGATGGACAGAACCAAACGAAGATCTTTTTCAGTCACTTGGGATGACACGGACTCATCATCCTCATCAGAAAGTGAAAGTGACAATGAAAATGAGCAAGCAAATGTATGCTTCATGGCTTCATCAGACGATGTAAGTGATCTTAGTTTTGAAGATTTAATTGAAATTAATTCTGAATTAGTAGACTTAGCAAAGCAACATAAAAAAAATAAAGATTTACAAAGAAAATTAGATAGGACAGTCTTAGAAGTAGATATGAAAGATGAAAAGAAAATATTAGAAGAAGAACTTGAAATTTCTCAACAATCAAATTCTAATTTATCTTCTCAAATTTCTTCAATATCTGAAGAACTAGAAATTCAAAAAAATAAAAATGATGTTTTATTTTTTGAAAATAATAGCTTACATTCTAAAATTAAAGATTTAGATTTAGAAAAAATTAGTCTAAAAATAAAATTTGATGACATCTCTAAAAATGTCTCGAATTTCAATAAAGGAAGAGAGAATCTTTCCAAAATATTAGAAAATTCTCAATCCACTAACAATAAATCTGGACTAGGATTTAAGAAACAAAATAATTTTGCTAAAAGTAGGATTAATAATAATATTAAAAATGATATTAAGAAAACAGTTTGTTTAAACACTAAAACCATTAAGATATGGATTCCAAAATCAAATAATGTTTTGATAAGAAATAAACATATCACAATGTTAATGGAAACTGTTCATAATAACAAAAACTATGTTTATAAAGGGAATTCTGAACCCGTAGGGGTTTGGCTTCCTAAGATCTAACTCTTAGGACCCTAAAAAGAAACGGGTACTAACTTTTTATAAATTTTTGCAGGTACCACATAAAAGGAGAGGAAAATGGATTTTAGATAGCGGTTGCTCAAAACATATGACTGGAAACAAAGAAATATTGTCAAATATTATCTACTTAAATGGAGGATCAGTCACTTTTGAAGATAACTCTAAAGGATATATCTCGGAAAAGGCGATGTCAATAGCAACGGTACCACTAATTTACCTATCATTACCGATGTTTTATTAGTCAAAAATTTAAAACATAATTTATTGAGTATTAGTCAGTTATGTGATAAAGGTTTTAATATAACTTTTTCAGAAAATAAATGTAATATTTTCGATAAAAATCATAACACTATTTTTGAAGGAATAAGAGATAAAAACATTTATATTTTAAATATGAACGTTAAAAATGATTCAAATTTATGTTTAATAGCTAAGGAAAATGATTCCTGTCTTTGGCACAAAAGATTTTGTCACATCAATTTTAATACCATCAACAAATTAGCTAAAAATAAATTAGTTAAAGGATTATCTGACATGAAATTCAAAACAAATATATTTTGTGATGCATGTAAATTAGGAAAATTAACAAAATCTTCTTTTAAATCAAAAAAAGTAATTTCTACAGAATAACCACTTGAACTTTTACATATGGATCTTTTTGGTCCAACTCAAGTTCAGTCTATTAATCATAATAGATATGTGTTTGTTATTGTAGATGATTTTTCTAGATACACTTGGATTTTCTTTTTAAAAAATAAAAGTGATACTTTTTATAATTTTAAAGTGTTTGTTAAAAGAATACAAAATATTAAAAGTTTGAAAATTAAAAATATCAGAAGTGATCATGGAGGAGAATTTGAAAATGAAGTTTTTGAACAATTTTGTAACAAGAAAGGTATTAACCATAATTTTTCATTTCCTTGAAAACCACAACAAAATGGCGTTGTAGAAAGAAAAAATAGAACGTTACAAGAATGTGCAAGCACTTTATTAAATGAAACCACTTTATCAAAATATTTTTGGGCAGAAGCTGTAGCTACTGTTTGTTATGTGTTGAATCGTGTTTCCATTCAGCCGTTAACTAAGAATACTCCTATGAACTTCTAAATGGAAGAAAACCAAATATTTCATATCTTAAAGTTTTTGGTTCTAAATGTTTATTTTGAATGCTAAAGATCAGCTAGGCAAATTCGATCCAAAATCCGATGAAGGAATATTCGTAGGATATTTGGAACGAAGTAAAGCTTATCGAATTTTTAATAAAAGAACTCAGATTATTGAAGAAAGTATACATGTTTCATTTGACGAAAATTTAAAAATATAAATCCAAATATTACTATCGATTCTGAGGATGAAACTATTCAAAATAAATATAGTAATACTAGTGAAATTTTTGATAATATTAATGAAATTACCGAAAATACAAACATTACTACTAATATAATAAAATCTCCACCTAGAATTTTACGGGATCATCCTGTACAAAATATAATTGGAGAAGTAAATACGAACGTTAAAGCCATACATCAATTAAATCAAGTTGGTCATGTAGCTTTTCTCTCTAACATAGAACCTAAGAATATAAAAGAAGCCTCAACTGATGACTACTGGATTCTTGCCATGCAAGAATTACTAAATCAATTTGAGCGAAATGAAGTTTGGGAACTTGTTCCTAGACCAAGTGATCAATCAGTCATTGGTACTAAATGGGTCTTCAAAAATAAAGCAGATGAACTAGGAAATATAACTAGGAATAAAGCTAGATTAGTTGCACAAGGATATGATCAAGAAGAGGGAATTGACCACGAAGAAACGTTTGCTCCAGTCGCCCGACTTGAAGCAATACGAATTTTATTGGCGTTTGCATGTTTTCATAATTTTAAACTTTATCAAATGGATGTTAAAAGTGCATTTTTAAATGGTTACATAAAAGAAAATGTTTTTTTTGAACAACCACCTCTTTTTTATCATGAAAAACTTCCGGATCATGTTTATAAACTCAAAAAGGCTTTACACGGTTTAAAGCAAGCACCTCGTGCTTGGTATGATCGTCTTAAAAGCTATTTATTAGAATCTGGTTTTGAAATTGGTAAAGTAGATCAAACTCTTTTTATTAAGAAAACTAATAAAGATATTTTCATAATTCAAATTTATGTTGATGATATTATCTTTGGATCGACAATTGATAAGTTATGTCAGGAATTTTCAACTATAATGACAAATGAATTTGAAATGTCTCATATGGGAGAATTGTCATATTTTTTTGGATTACAAATTAAAAATGGAATTTTAATTAATCAAAAAATATATTGTTATAATTTAATTAAATGATTTGGTCTGGAAAACACTTCTGCCAAACCAACTCCTATGAGCACAACGATTCATCTCGAAAGAGACGAAGAGGGCAAAGGTGTTGATCAAAAATTATATCGTAGTATGATTGGGTCGTTATTATATTTAACAGCTAGTCGACCTGATATAATGATGAGTGTTTGGTTATGTGCTAGATTTCAAGCAAATCCCAAAGAATCGCATATGCGAGCAGTTAAACACATTATTCGTTATCTAACTAAAACCAAAGATTGCGGACTATTCTATCCAAAAGAATGTCCTTTCGAATTAGTTTCCTATAGCGACGCTGATTTTGGAGGAAGTCAGACGGATAGAAAAAGTACTAGCGGAACATGTCACTTCATTGGACGTTCCTTAGTCTCTTGGTTCAGTAAAAAACAAAACTGCGTTTCTTTATTGACATGTGAAGCAGAATATATATCTGCTGCTTCGGCATGTGCACAAGTCATTTACATGCAACAAACACTTCAGGATTTTAATTGTCATCTTGAAAAGTCTATAATTTATTGTGATAATACTAGTGCAATTAATCTTTCTAAAAATCCTGTCAATCACTCACGAACAAAACATATAGATATTCGTCATCATTTTCTTCGTGATTGTTTGGAAAACGGACTGATAAATTTAGAGTTTATTAATACTGAAAATCAGATTGCTGACATTTTTACTAAACCATTAAATGAAAATAGTTTTATCAAACTTAGACGAGATTTAGGAATAATGTCTCTAAAAGAGTTATAACTAAAAATACGCAAAATGTTTAAAACAATTTTTTCATTCTAAATAAAGTGAGATTTGAACCCATGACCTCTTACTTGCTTGTTATATGGTGTATTATAGCCACTTGAGCTATAGTTGTTTCTTGTCTCAATCACCTTTTTAGTTTAAACTGTATTTTCATAACACTATTTTTACAAATTATTTTGCTATTAATTACCTATGATGAGAATTAAATACTAATTCTTAACCACTTGTTTTTAAGTAAACAAATACTTATATAAACTATGTTCAGTTTCCAAAAAAATTCTAAGAAAAATTTATATTCAAAATTATTTGAAAATGTCATCTAACAATGATTCTTACAATTCCGAAAACTCTCGTTTATCGTATACTTCTCCGGATGATGATTCCGATCGTTTCCTGAAAATGGACCCTATCCTATTTTTCCCTTACCTAACCGTGTCCTTAAATTCTCTCCTTCCCCGGATAAAGACCCCCGACATGGTTGGAAACCATGGGAGAACACTCATAACGGTTATACATCGGAAAAGAAGAAAGGCAAGAATGCTATGGTCATATCTCCTTCAACTAAACAGAAAATAGATGAGATACACCACTGTCAACAGCAACAAATGGATCTACAAAAGGAGTTATACCATGAACAAAAAGTTATGGCAATACGTTTGAGCTTCCTAGAACGGATGGCCATAAAAATCTGTTCGTCGAAAAAGGAAGACATTGTTAAACCCACATCTAGACCCTCTACCTCCTCAAATCCTGCTCAATCACCAGTAGCTCCTACGTGGTCACCTATAGAGAATGTTCCATCTACGAATTCTTGGGAACATCGATATTAACAACCGGTGGCTAAGCATTCTAATATATATATATATATATATATATATATATATATATATATGTTGCTGATTTTCTATAAGTTGTATTAATATCATTCAAAAATAATAAAATTTCTCTTTGTACAATTTTTTTAAAAACCAAAACAAGCATATCTGGGCAGAACAACAGGGTTGGTCGACCGAAATCCTGAGTCGGTCAGCCGAATCCTTCTCGAAAGTTTCTTTTGTTCATTTAACAGAGTCGGTCGGCCGACCAGACATTTCGGTCGACCGAACGACATAAAACTGGTGCTACCGGTTACAAATTTTTAACCCACCCATTCATTTTTTCACCTACCTCTTCATTTTCACTTTTCCAATTTTAGATTTTTACCTCAGATTCCATTGAAATTTTATCAAATTTAAATGCCTCCTAGAAAGAAAACTAAATCTGTCGGTGCTTCTTCATCAATTCCAGTGGATTCTCAAATAGCCTCATGGCTTGTGAGTGATAAAGCACTCGAAAGATGGATAAAACTTCAAGATGCCAAGATCTTCGAGGAATCCTTCATAAGTTATAATGATTTCTCTTCTTACAACATTGAAAATGCCGCAATTGAAAGTGGGCTTGATACTTTTCTTGACCATGGAAAGAACAATTTGAAAATTAACCATATTATGGTCAAATTATTTCTTGCTAACCTAAACCTTGTTAATCCTCCTAGAAACACCGAAAATTGTGTTTGGACGTCGGTATGTGGTACGGAAATTTTCCTTTCACTAGATAGAATAAATCATATTTTGAATGTTCGACCGGGTGGAATATCGTTACATGATGTGAATTGCAATGTAATGAGACGCGACCAAATAAGCCATCTCTTTTTTGAAGATGATGCTATAGATTTCAGACAAACATCATCTCTTCAACCAAAAGCTAGACTTTTTCATCGTTTCATGATGAAATCTATTGTTCCAAGAGGCGGATCCTACCACTTAGTGTATCCTGAAAATTTTAAAGCTTTATATGCTATATATGGGAATATACAAGTCAGTTAGGCACAATTACTTATGGATGAGTTTCTCTCATTTAATCAAGGCAAGATGCTTCATATTTATTATGGAGAATATATAATGAGATTAATCAACAACTCAGTCTCACAGGCTCCAGAATCCGAAACTACCAAAGTTCATCATTTTGATTCAAGGACCATTAAATTAATGAAGTTGCCGGATGCTCCACCAAGATTTATAAAATTTGATCAATGTCGTGCTACTACTAGAGATTAACTACGTCGTAGCCATTCCACACCACATCCAACCACTCATTCTACAGAACGCTTAATTCGCCAGTCCACAATTCAAAGACCAACACTCGGACTTGGTACGGAAGCTGCTATTGATCTTCTGGCTCAAAATCAATTAGTTTTAGATGCCCGTCTACGGAAAATAGACGGAAGAATCAAGAAAATCAAAGGCTTCTTTGTTAATCTTTGGGATGCGTTATCATGCACTTTTGAAGCCGGTGCCTCTCATCTTGCTCCTGGAAAAAGACCAGCACCTAATTTTTCTTGGTCAACTTCGGAAAATACAAGTTCAGGTACATCAGGAACTCATACTTCTCATACTTAGCGTCGTGGTAAAGAACAAGCTCCTCCCAATGAAAATATTCGTCCAGAATTTTGGGATACCGACGACGGTGAGGAATGATCATGTTAGATTATTTCTATTCTGTTTTTATTGTGAACAATATTTCTATTTTATGCTGTGTTAAGTAATGTATCATTAACATTTTATTTGTTTTCGGTATGTAAGTTTAACTCTATGTTCCTAAATTTGATACATGATTTCGGATGTTTTTTTACATTTTACGCATCATAAGTATTCCTTTTTGTCGATGACAAAAGGGGAGAAATATATGGAAGCTAACAAGTTTTTGCAGAAAAGTCGCCATATATTCAGGGGGAGAATTACAATATATACTACTTCGTCACATAAGTATTGTCATCAATCAAAAAGGGGGAGAATCACTACAAGAAAATGTTCTTTTCTTAGCACTAATTGTCAGCGTTTCTTTGATAAGTGCTGACAATAGTACGTTGAATAATAAAAATAAAAGTGCGAACGCTGTTTAAAATAACCCGCTACATTTTCAGATTTATTTCATTACGCGGTTACTTTGCCTCCCTTCCTTTCTTCCTTCTCACCTTCTCGTATCCAATTCAATTGAGCCCTAAAGCCCCTTAAATCCGTCCTTGGCAAACATTAGAACACGACCCTAATTTCTCGTTCACTCAATAACTAAGAGGTGAGGATTGCAATTTTGGTTGCGGCAAGACTATTCTCGAGTTCGTGTCGCGATTTTTGAGGAAGTGGATGGGTGGACTGTGGTGTGGAAGGCGGTCAGAGATGGTGTGTTGGTTGTTTGGCTCGCGGCTGTGGAATTCGTGGATTTTGGTTGCGGCGGTCAATTGCTGGCGATTTAGGTGGGTTCGAGTCGAGCAGGTGAGGGCGATACAGTAATGGTCACGACGCTGCTTGGGGGTCGTGCGTGATGCAGAGGTGGTTGGGTTGTTTTGAAGTGAACACTTGGAAGCTCGTATGTGAATTGACAGTGCTGTAGGTTATTTTTTGTTTTTTTTCTTTGTTTTGGGTTTGAATGGTACTTGTTCTGGTGATAGGTTGTTGAGACTGGAGCAGCAGAGGTTGGATGTTATGATGTGTATAGCAAGAATGGTATGTAAGTGAGGGTGGATAGGTTGGCCAGAGGTGTTCAGGATGTGGATTGATGTGTGTCATAGAGGTGGAGGAAATGTTGTTGATGGATTGAAGTGGATTGTGGGATGGTTTAGAGGGATGTGAACTCATTTGGGAACATAGTTCGATTCATTTTGGTGTTGTTAGGTAATACTGCTATTCATTATTTCCATTAGAAATTTTACAGTTAATATATGATATTTTTTGTATTGGCAATTTTTTATAGGATGATATAGTCTCCGTCTAAATCATAAATCATTTGGTAATTTTTGTCTGTAGAAACCATCTTATGATGAGGGATTTCAAGATGTAGCAGCTTTATTTAAGCATGTACAGTTTTTGCCACCGCTTTCACAAAAATACCAAAGTTAAATAGGATAACTCTTATGGACATCAATAAAGATTTCAGAGATGGGACCACAAAAAAATCTTCAAATTGATATATAAAATATGTACATCTCCATAACTTATCTGTTATGAAGACTTGAAATGTTAAATTTTTAAATACTCATTAAATATTCTGAGCTACTCAATAAAGTAAAATTTCATATTTTTCCAGTAGAAATTTGGAGATCAATGGATTCGAAAGTGCTTATACAAGATTGCTCGAGCTGGAAACTCAAATATTTTACTGGAGTAGTTGATCCATATCGGCACCATTGAATAATGAGGTACAACAATTCATGAATCAGCTGAGATTTTTATTTCAAATATATTGAACTATATGAACATGCTTCCTACTGACATTTCAAATAATATTACAAGCACATGAACTATACTTGCCACTACTGCCAATTTATAAAAGCATAAAGTATAGATTTTGAGAAAATGAAATGGTTTTGATGGATTGAGCTTTGCTTATTATAAAATGTGCACAAGCATGAAGTGTTGAATTTGGGTGTTTCAATGTCAATAGTCACTAAAGAGGAGGAATAAGAAAAACAGTGCTTAAGAGCTTTGAGATTGGTGTGCGTAATAGGAGACAAACATTATAGTTCTTGTTTATTGTGTGTATCTTTTTAATCTTTAGTAGCCAAATAGCTGAAGTTTGATCAGGTAAAATTTAAAGATGTATTAATTCTATCTAACAAATTTCATGTGTTGAATCAATGTATTTAAGTATTGAGTTGGGCGGTAAACTATGAAAATGGTTTAAGTTGTTAGTGGTTAAGAAATTTGATATTTTTTTCCTTGTTAACAGTTGGAAATGTCTATCATAGGAGTTGTCTAGTTTATTTTCGGGGAAACCTTCATCTTTGTTGTCTTCATAAGCAACTACCCATACTGAACGACTCATGATGTGCCACCACTCAAATAAAGGTATCTGTATGATGTGCCACCATTGTACATCGCTACTAAATCCAAACTTCAAGTTGGAAAGCCACATAGCTTATTTGGAATGACCGTGCTAATATTTTTATTAACATGTTCATGCTAGGCGTTTGATTTTCTTGTGTTATTGGAGAAGATCATCCATTTGGACAACCTATAGTAGGAATGCCAATATCAAAGATGATAATAGCAGAATAATTTAAACGACAATAACAACTTGGAAACGATAAGTTCAATACATAACATGCTTCATGATAAACATTAATAAATATTCATGCTAATGTATGGCTAAAGGTCATGGTTTTTCTTAAATTTTTGTAAAAAATTGCTTGCTTTTCATTTGAAGTATGATCAAACAACTACGAAACAAGATTATAAACCTCCGGCATACCAACAATAATGGAAAGCTCCAACTTGTTATCTTGGATATTGGCATTACATACGCTAGGATGCCTAAATGGATTAAAATCAAACATCCTAAACTAAACATATCAGTAAACATATCAATAGACGTGTATAATCTATAAACCTGAGAAGTAGCACCAAAGTGCCAATTCAATTGTAACACCATTCTCTCTGACTATGTTGCTTCACCTATATTATCCCATTTTCTAAGCAAAAAAAGCACCAAAGCATGTGTATGAATACCATGCTTACTTGATGGTTGTAATTATTCAGCTGTTTATGCGAAATACACTTTTGCGCAATTGAATTAAACCAATTTATTTTTTCCATCTTTGATAGTAAAGATCGTGCTGAAGCTCCGGTTGCTTGAATACAACTAATTCAACCAAATTAGTTAGTACACAATAACAAACTGTACGAACAGTGCAGTAGCTTCCAAAACTTTACTCCGAATCAATAAGCAACTAAGATATCTCAGGGATCAACCAATCTTCTAAATACCCCAGGCATTGTCTTTATACAAACAACCACTGTGTATATCTTTAAAGTGATCACACTAAGGAAAAAAAAAATTCCAAACAGTAAGAAGGAGAGAAGAAACCCAAACCTAGCTCGGATTTTTGCTTGTAACAAGTCAGGAAATAATAATGTTGGCAAAAAGCTTATTTAGAGATAACTTAAATTTTAAGCTTCAAATCCATATCATTAGACTTTATTGTTCTATTCACTAAAGTAACTCAAATAGTGCAGAGGTTCATCATGAACATATTGGAAAATTTATACTGTAAGAAGGTACAAGTGTATAAAAATATAAAATAGTTAAAAGTGTCAAATTTTGTGTTTATATTGTGTGAAATATGTCATTATCTGGTCAAAATAATATCTATTATCGACAATACATTACAAAAGCATGAATAATTTATATCAACGAAATACCTTCAGAAAAAAGATCAACGTAAAATTTGTTCGTGCAATTTTTATACCATGGTCTATAAAATTTCTACTTTAACCACAAATGCATCGAAGGTAAAATATACTATTAGTCTATTAATAAGAATCCTAATTACTCAAAAAAGAATATCTATTTATTATTTATATCATCCACTACAGAAACACACAATTGAAAAATCTTGATGTTTCACTTGCAACCTAAGAAATAGGTAGACCAATATTTGGGAATACTTTACTGAACTTTAAAACGTAAGCATTTAGTTTATACAAAAACTAAATTAATACCCAAAATGATTATTTTGAGTATATATTCAACAGCCTATAGTAACCAAGTAATACTAGTTTGATGTGTCCAAGCTCAATAATGATTTTTGTATCATTTTCTTATTCTTAAAATGAAGTAACAATTCAATGTGGTTAATTTGTATTACATTTTCACAATTTTTTATATGTTTATTTTTGTGAACCTTAATTAGTTTGTTCAGAAGTATTGCATCTTAATTTTTAAGTTTGTTCTTTGAAACTCTTGTACTCTTGCAGCTGAGAAATATTTGCTTTGCTTTCGTTGAGTTTGAATCCTTAGATTCCAGACAAGCTGCAATTGAGGTAAGCTTAGATAAGGTTTGATGTATGGTTTATTAGCTTTAATGCACCATTCTTTTCTATTGACTAATATATTTAGAATATACACCGAGCATTTTATATTTATTTTCTTCTTCCATTTTTTCTACACCTTGGTTTCTTATTTTTCTTAGCAGCTAAAGCAGCTGCTATTTTATTCCTCAAATTGGGTTTCTGTTGTCATAAAAACTGTCATATTCTGCATGAATCGTGATCTAATTCATGTATATACAAAATTTGTGGTTATTTTGATTAATTTTTTCCATTGTGTTTAAGGTGTAAACTCTTGAATTTCGAAAATTTCATTTTGCAAAAATAATTCTGGTTCCAAGCAGAATTCTCAATAAAGGGAAGAACTCCATATTTTATTTCTTATAAATCTTAATGAAACAAATTGTTCATTAAAATCATGTGATTTTTTTTGTTCTTTTTTGGGATTGGAACAGTGATAATTTGTATGCCTACGGTATATGAGCATTTTTCTCATTTTTTTAATACATGTTATATAGATGGTAAGAGATATTTTTGGCTCATAGATTATTTGAGGCTAATAATGAAATGATTTTATTCCTTAATAATAAATTTAACTGCAGGCATCATCAGTGGAAATTGGAGGTCGAAAAGCCTTTATCTCAGTAAAGAGGACAATCTCCCGGGTTTTCCACATCAAGCTTATGGAACTGCTTACAGACATAAAGATGACAGTAATTTGGCAAGGTCAAAGCTGGTAAGTTTTTTCGGTCTGCTGTCTACTTTTTTCACTTGACATTGGCAGTTTTCATAAATACCACACTTTCTTCCTTTCATTGACATACACGTTTGCAGCATGAGTTTCGCATATTCACGGCACATAGCTCTATGGTTACAGCAACTGTTCAATTTCTAGACTTGCTTCAATAGTTTTAACCTAACAATATTACTTTGATTTGCAACTATCTTTGCCTGGAAAATCTAGATGGATGATATACATCAGAAATGTTGAACAAATTGAAAAGGAGTACACTGTCTACTTTTTTAACTCGGCAGAAGCAACTACCAACATTACCACTCTTTTGTTTTTGCAGTGATATACACGGTTGAATTTCAGAAGCATGGTCTGCCACATGTGCACATGCTTGTGTTCATTCACAGAGATCAGAGACCGAAGACAGTTGTTGACGTTGACAATGTTGTCAGTGCAGAAATTCCAGATATTAAGTCTGACCCAATTGCATACCGATCAGTTTGTCAATATATGATACATGGGCCATGTGGATATGTTAATCCCTCTTGTCCCTGGATGTAATAGCCTGTTTCAGTTTGTTTCAGATCGTCTGCTTCAGATTAGTTCTTCCTATTGCTCTCAATGCTTCAGTTCTATGCTTTATTGCAGCAGGTGTTTCAGGACATAGTTTAGTCTACTCTTATCATATTCACTATATGTCTTCGGTGAAAGTATTGATAATTTTCTTGTCTCGGGTCTACATTATTGGAGGTGATGGTACTCAGAAGGGTGCTTCTATCATTTATGAGGTATTTGAAACAAATCAGTTTCATTTGTATCTGTACATGTGCACAAATGCACATGAGAATGTAATAATACCGTTCTACAGTATAGAGTTATGGAAGAAATGGACAAAACAAGATTGTTTTGAACAATGAAAACATTTGCATAAAGTTTCAGTTTTAATAACCAAACGCACTGTATCCAACTGTAATAACAGAAAACTCTAAGATGTAAGTTCAAAATTTGGACCTTTTTTATATTGTAAAAAAGTCTTTAGACTCTTTACTCCTTAGGATTTGCTTTATTAGCAGAGACATTCTTGCTTATCGTTATATTTTCTCACTTTGAAATTTAAAAATTGAAGACAAATAGTTTAGTCTACTCTTAGGATCTCTTGTTGGTTTAGCTAACTCGTATTTTCAAGGAAGTACGGAGAGTCATATTTTGGGTTTAGTTAACAAAACTTCTCAAATTTTGGTCATGTAGAACTTGATGTCGAATCATGATACTTTGCTATTCTTCTTTTTTCCCTCAAGTTTTTGCAGTACAGCTGAATAGTTTACTAATAAAGAATTTACTACTTAACAGGTGGAACCTTTGCTTTATATTCATTAATGTGTCGGAACTCTAAGATCGGTCTTTTGCATGCACAACATACAATTCCTGATCAATTAGTTGCTAATAAGACGGGAACACCAAATGAAGATACAAAAACAAGTTTACTAATAAAGAATTTCTTTGAGAAGCATAAAAGTTCTTGCATTGCTTTGTTGCTTTTCGTACTCTTGGGTACTAGCATGGTTATTGGAGATGGTGTGTTGACTCCTACAATGTCAGGTAGATGATTATATTTTCTTTCACCCTGAAATGCATTTGTTTACATTTGAAAGTCCTTCAAAACACTTTGTGCATGATCATTCCATATTTGTTGCTATAAGATGGCACAGTAGAAGGTAGGGGATGATGGCATTGTAATGGAGGAAATGTGTGCACGTGCATAGCGTAGTGTACTTGTTCAGTGGGGTTGTATGTTGGCCAGGTCTGTGAAGTAGAAAAGGCTGCTATTTGGGGTATTGCTATGATGAATTGGTATGCTGTATGAAGTTTGTAGTTTGCGAAGTTGCTTGAATGGCCGAGGAGAGGGGTGATGCTGATGATCGCAGTCTGTAGCGAATTGGAGTGAGGTTAGACTGTAGGGAATTGGAAGCAGCAAATTGCAAACAGTTGCATTGTGCGATGTAGTGGTCTGGATATGTGGTCGGGGGAAGTTGTGAAGACTAAATGATGGTGAAAATGTGTAGTAGTCAGTGGGTGGTAAGGAAGTTTTGATGGGTTGTAGTTTTGTAGTGATGTGAGTATGTGTTGCACTGTTGTATTGACAGCAGTGTTAGTAGCAGCAGGTGATGAGGCACTGGAAGGAGGTGACAGCAGTGTTAGTAGCAGCAGGTGAGTATGTGTTGGTTGTGATGAAGCACTGGAAGGAGGTTGGGTGAAGTGATGGTTTATGGCAGTAGTATGGCTTCAGGCAGGTGGTATGGTTTGATGGTGTTGCTAGTAGTTGAATAAGGGAGTGTGGTCTGCAGTGTAGTGGTTGAAGTTTGGAGATGGTTGTGAACTGTAAGTATGTGTGAAGAAGGCGATGCAGCAGTTTTATGGAGGAAGTTGTACAGTGATGGATGTGCACTGTTTCTGGGTTGTGAATGTCGTATGAGCAGTTTATGGAATGGGGTTGATGTGCAATGGAGGATGGTCTGTTTGTTGGTGAAGTATTATGTTGAAGTAATGAATTTATGTAAACTTTGTTTATGGATATTGTATTCAACTTAATTTATTGAAATAGTTGATTGTTATGTTTTTATTTGATATTTTTTTAGTTTGATTTGTATATGTTATGTATATTATCCGGTTGAAATATAATAAAATGCTATTTAGATTAATGATATCTGTGTGTAAATATTGCAATGGTGGAATGCTGTAAAAATAGTACAAACAAACAACAGCGTTCAAACCGTGTTGTTAATTCTTTGAAAAGATAATGTACATTGCTCCAACAACATAATAAAAATGCTGTGAAAAATTAACAACAGCGTTTATTAACTGCTGTAAAAACTACTATTAACGTTTTTGAAAGCATAATAA
Source organism: Allium cepa (assembly GCA_030765085.1). Taxonomy (NCBI): domain Eukaryota; kingdom Viridiplantae; phylum Streptophyta; class Magnoliopsida; order Asparagales; family Amaryllidaceae; genus Allium; species Allium cepa. The sequence continues at coordinate 133,746,240 of CM060940.1, read as the reverse complement.
AACTGCTGTTGAAACATAATACAGCACGTCTGAAACGCTGTAAAAACATTATTGACAGCTCGTAATAAACGCTGTCACAGAGATGTTTCAACAGCGTTTATAGAAACGCTGTTGTAAGTTATGTATATACGACAGCATGTCGTTATACAGCGTTTCTAATAACGCTGTTGTATCATATTACAGCGTTTATCAAACGCTGTTAAAAGCCTTTTGTGGCGTAGTGAATGTTGATTCATGGGTTTTTGATTCATGACACAAGCTTCAGAGATCATGAGACGAACTACAAAGAGAATACTATACAAAGGCGACAAAAAGAGAATAAAGGTATATTGTGCACTACAAAGGAGACAAGACTACAATCCAGAGATTAGTATTATTATTTTATTATATTGAGTCTTAGAATATTGTTAAAATCATTCCTCAAGTAGTCACACAAACATAGAAATAGTTGTATATTGTTTTATACTTGAAAAATATGATCTGTGTACATAACATCAGGTCGGTCGACTGGTCAGAATTTTCGGCTGACCGAACCTGTTGTTAGTACACAGGTATACTCTGTTTTTTGCACGATTTTAAACTCAGCTGACCGGCCAGAATTTTCAGTCAACCAATCTGGAAATAACGGCTATTTTTCTGAAGAGTTGCGATCGTTCGTGAAGAGGAATCACCTTCAATCCAAGAGATATGGTCACAACCTTTGATTGAAACTCTTCATGAAAGATTTTAACTATTCTACAACTATATAAACATGTTTAATTCATTCCTACAATCACCAATTCTTGTTTATAACTCTGAAATCTATTCTCTATTTATTTCTACAAATAAAAGCATTCATTCTCATTCAATATTGCTAGAATCTCTGAATTAATTTATATACTTCGATTCTACGAGATTATCCTCCTTCTAAATCTTCACACACACTACATATTCTTGAGGATTTGATTGTAGGAAAATTATACTATCAAAAGACAATCCGTGTTATTCAGAACACACTCGTCAACAAATTATTTGTATTAAGTTGAAGTCCTCTTCGGCTGTTGAGGCTGAAAAATTCTTGTTCGGCTGCTCAGGTGTGGTATACCTATTCCTCCAGGTTAAGTGAGGGGTTTAGTCTAAATCCAGAGGATATTCTAGGACTGGACGTAGAACGGGAAGTTCGAACCAGTATAAAAATTCCTGGTGTGCTTACTTTAATTCTTATTTTACTGCTATTATCAGTTTCCGCATTTATATATTATATTACACGATCCTTAGTACTGCACGTACACTTTCAAGGAAAACAACAAAACCTACAAAAATAAAGCTCGTGTGCTGCTATTGGTACCCCAATTTATTCTTCTGGCCACCATTACAATTTTAATTGAAACAATTTTTTTTATATACACTTCTGCCCACTATTATCATATTTCTTCACTCGGTTATAAACGACCGTTCGTATCAGCAGTTTTTCGATGGTTTAACGTCGCATGGCTGTTGGCAACTGAGCCCATATTCATGGAAAACGGCCAGAGATGGCCGAACAATATTTCGGTCGTTTGTAGCCGATCGGGGTGCCGCTTGATTTAGAGAGAAAAATAACGGTGTTAGAAAGAGGAGAGCATATTATTTTGGGATGGCCTTCAGTGTAGGTGGCCAGAAGAGGAAATTGGGGGTGTGAATAGCAATACACTAAAGCTCTTTAATAAAGGCAATGATCCAATTATACTTTTTTATAAAATTCTAATAACTCAAACTTGACATCCCTTTTTATCGACTTTATGATCAAATGCTTTTATTTTATGATGCGCATTTTACATTTTATATATGAATGTTTGTCTACTTTCAGTCCCCATAATTGTTTTACTTTGTGCTTTGTTTTATGAACATTAGGAATTTACTACTATCTTCTAAATTTAGTTTAAACTTTATTTTCAATCATAATTCTAAACTAGCTGCTCACTTAATCACTTTCGTAAATTAATTATCCTTTAATTTAATTAATTATCCTCAAATTAATTACCTTAATCAATTAATCACATAAATTAATTATCCTTTAATTAATTATTCTTTAATCACTTGATTAAACAACCTTATATCATTAATTAATTATCCTTAGTTACTTTCATTAAGTAATTATCTTTAAGTAATTAATACCCTTTAATTACTTATCATGAATTAATCTTTTAATTAATCAATAAATTTTAAAAACAATTAACTTTCAAAATTTAACCATTAAAATATAATTTATTATTAGCCTATAGATTAACTTAAATCCTTAAATTAATCAAAACTGAAAAACATTTCTTAATTGCACCATTTAATTTATTTTAAATAAACTTGGAAATTAACTTAATTAATTCCAGTTAAAAATAAATTATTAAACTCTTATTTATCCAAACCCTTTAAATCAACATTAATTATTTAAAAGTAATTTATTAAACATTCAACTTAAGAATTAAAACCCTGAAACTTGTTTGAAAGTTTGATAAGTACTTAGAAAACTTGTTTAAAAATAATTTACTTTGAACTTGGTAATAAAAAATTCTTGTTTATTTTAAAACTTGAAAGCTTGATTATACATAAACAAAAAAAAAACTCGAGCCAACCCAATATATCCTCGAGCACGATCCCATGTTACCCATATTTCCTTTTGCTCCGAGTTATTTCGTGAATCCCTTCGATTTCGTCCCCGATAAAGCTTCATCTTCCCCAACCTTTAATCAACACAGACATGCAATATCACACGTGCACGTGCATCGGAGTTCCGATGAATTCCAGTCGACCTCGCCGCCTTTCCCAAGTCGACGACGACCCACCCCATGCTTCTGACCACCCAGATTCTCAAGTCAGTGACAAAATCGACTTTGAGCAAATCGACGCGACCCAAAGCAACTGAATTACCAAAATCCCCTCGAAATTCCACCCCTGCCATCAGAAAACGTGCGATTGCTCCCAAAGCTACGCCAGAATCCAATACTTCTTTTCCCATGGGCGCGATCGCTTCCAATCCACCATGATCGACAGAATTGTCGCATTTTCCTCTTTGAACCAAATTGGGTTGAAAACCCTAAACCATCGCCGTTTCACCACCCCGATCATTGATTAATTCAATTAGCATTTTTTTCGACAATTTCCAACATACAAGTTACCTTCCACATAAATCTCGAAGCTTAACATTTCCCCGATCATCAGAAATTGACGAATTTACGATTTCTGTTAATCCCACGATATCTCGACAACCATGCAACTAAAAATCTTGAAATAAATCTCTAAAATCATCATTTTGTAATACGAATATGATCATATTATCCAAACTTAATTACAAGATGATTAAATTTTAACATATAAATGTTTATCCCTGACATTTCTATTTTTAAAAATAACTACATAATAAATATTTAGGAAATTATTTTTGAAATTAGAATTACATGGTTATAATTACCTTTTGTTTTGAAATCGAACCCTGAAACCATTTAAATATGATGATTTTTGTATTTTCTATCAGGTTTTAAAAACCTATAACAAGAACAGGGGTGTTTCTTCCTGTTCCCAGACATGCACACCACCTACACATGTATATATATACACACACACACACACATATCATGATATTTACATTTATCTAAATACTTATCAACATTGTATTTCAAACAGTAATCACCAATATTAAATTATCTAGCAGATTCAAGTTAAAAGTAGGAGTTTGCTCACCTGACAATGAATAGAAAACCTGGAATTTTGTTTTGAACCTGAAAATTTGATTTTTATCTGGAACCTATATTTGCTTTGATATTGAATTTGTTGCTTTGCTCTGGATCAAGTCTGGTTGAAGCTTGTTGAAACTGATTGAAGCTTTTGTTTCCAGGCTTGAAATGTTTTTGAAAAACTGATGTTTGATCTTTGATTTTATTCTTTATTTGTTTCCAGTTTTGAAGATGTTTTGATTTTCTTTTTCCAGACTTTGGTTTTTGCTTTCCAGTTTTGATCTTACTTCGATTAAATTTTCTCGGGTTTTACTTTCTTTTATTTTTCAGATTTAGCACATGAATGAAAGAAGAAGATTAAATTGAAAAAATGAAGAAGTCTGGTTATTTTCTTTCTTATGCATGTTTATAAATTTTTAGATTAAAAGAAAAGAAATTTGCTTGCCACATGTCTATTTAATTACACTTGTAGGTTGCATAATCTTATTTATTTACAAATGTCATTAATATCACTTTTATGTTCAAACACCTCTTTTGGATAATTTTACAAATTTTGTTTTAAACCCTTGTGCATTTACATTATATATCTTAACATATGTTTTTATATATATATGTTTTTATTGTTATGTATTTTTACATACAAACCTTTTCATTATTCAAAAATATTTAATCTATATACATTTACTTTTATAACAATTTACATATCCTTAAGAAAATGATTTTAAAACTAATTTTATATTAATAAGTGATCACACACATATTTTATATATATAAGAGAATTTAACTTAAAATAATCTTTTGAATTTTTTTACATAAATTCTCAAATCACATCTTCCAAATATTAATATATAGATTAGAAAACAAATTCTTATTAATTTTTAGAATATAGTTTTCAAATCCAATTTATTTTCAATATATTTATTCTTGAATTTCAAATCAAAATTTTATTCCAAAATACATATTTTTATTTATTTCTGGAAAATTTCACATTAATTCATCATTAAATTCACAATTTAATTCCAAAATTAAATTAGTCACTTTATTATATTTGGCTAAATCCGGGAATGTTATAATATCAATTTAAACGTTGACCGTGTATTCATGTCTCTATGAGGTTGCTACCACCGTCAAAAATATTTTTGACTTTAAAGTGATATTGAAATGAGATTAAAATAGCATTCAATCTTTGTTTTGGGATATGAATGGCTTCGGGGTAGCATCTTTGAGTAAGTCTATTTTTTAAGAAATTTGTGATATATGATTAATTGGTTATTTCTATTACCATTTTCAATTGATCTCTCACTTAAATGCAACGATGAAATTATGAATAAAAACCATGCAGATAACGATATAAACTTATTGAAGTAGATTGGTAAAGCATTTAGTATGATGCACACTTTAATCTGCAATGCAATTTGTATATGCTTCATAGTAGTTCGATCTGTTCATCGTTTGGCATTTTCAAGTACACTGGTCTAGTTTTCAACCTACACAAGGTGAATACTATGAAGCTAAAATCGACAACGTTAGTTGGGTGAAAATGTATTTTGAGAACACTATGCCTTCTTATTTACATTTTTCACTCCCAGTGGAAAGAGAGATAATTGAAAATATACTAATTGTACACAAAAGGAATAATTAATGGAAACAATAATAAATATGAAAGAAAATGTTCCTACATTTTATTTGCGAATCACAAATTTTTCTCAGTATGTAGTGCTTTACCTCCTGATTGAAATTATGGTAAATTTTAGTTAGTTTTATCTTACACTTTGTTAGCAACAACCATTCATCAATGGGTAGTTGTTAGTTCTTGAATGAGATAAGGCTAAAAGTTAGTGTGAGAAAAATACTTATATAACGTTTCATGTTTCCTTTTCGAATGTATTTTGACTTTGTCATTAATTCACCTTGGTATATCTTTACATGGTGTTCAACTTTCACTGACTCGCTAGTAGATATAGAAGCTTAACTTCAGGTTATAATGAAAAAGAATTTTTTGATGTCTACCTTTCGTTTTGACATTAAAATAAACTACCACATCAATAATAATTATATACCAATTACATAAAAAAAATTACTTCAAGTTCTGCTCCAAAAGATATCTTTTATGTCTTATTTGTCCGACAAAAAAAAATTCAAATACTAATAATATGATAATAACAATGTTGACTATGTATAATTTTGTAGCAACAACTGTGGAAGCACCTAATCCCCTAACTTCTATAACAACAATCATTATGTTGCTTACAAAATTAAGCATGTTCATAAATCATAGGTTGCTAGCTCTTGAATACATTATTCCAAAAACGTTTGTTAAACTTGCACTCTATTAGGATTTTACTTTTACTTCATCAAGACAAACACAATTTTTAAAAGGACCTCAAGAGTTGTTGATATTTTTTAAAAACACTGTTATAAGAGCTACATAAACGTTCAACTCCTCCACAAAAATAAACATAATTACATGATTATCCAATTTCTATCAGTTGTTCCTTTGCTAAAAGCATCCTCCACTCCATATTATACCCCTTTAACAATTTTTTTACCGCAGTCCCCTTAAAATGATCTACTATTGCTAATTTTTGGGAGTCAATCTACCAATGTTATACATTATTTTCACATGGGTTGCTACCTTTCTCAACGAGGTTGACATAAATTAAATTAATTTCAATGTAGACTGTAGTTTAGTTCTTTATATTCAAGCTTGCATAACTGTATCACCATTTTAATTTAATCATGGATTTATTATCATGTTCTCCGTCTTTGAATAGTTTGTAGATTGATTATCGATTTATGTCACCTAATTCTGTTATTTTATAATAAAATATAGAATACAATAAAAACAGAGAAAAGCTTTTTTTAATCTTTTATTTACTGAATAACTTGTACATTCTTTACTTTGTTTACACATTGTATATATAACAACTAATGGGCTTTGAGATAACAATTACAGTCCAGCCCAATAGTAATAATAAAGAGATAATAATTGTAACCGGGCTAACCCCTTATCCTTATTACTCCCTGCAAATAAAGCTAGGGTTTCAATTCCCTCAAGTCTCCTCTTCAAAAAACCATGGCGGCGGAAAAACTCGAAGTTCTTCTCTGAGACGAGTAAAATTCTTTGACGAAATAGCCTTTGTCAGTATATCTGCTCGCTGATAGAAAGATGGGATATGTCGGATCTGGAGTTTTCCTTTTTCAGTTCGCTCTCTAACAAAGTGCAGATCTATTTCGAGATGCTTTATTCTCGAGTGTTGAATAGGGTTCATAGACAGTGAAATTGCACTCAGATTGTCCACCCATATGGTCGGATTTTGCTTAAGTTGAAGGCCTAATTCTCCAAGAAGGGCCTCTGTCCATGTAACTTCAGCAGTAGCGCTTGCGATAGCTCTGTACTCCGCTTCTGCGCTTGACCTAGAGACGGTCGATTTCTTCTTTATACACCATGAAATGGGGTTGCTGCCGAGGTACACGCAGTACCCAGTAGTGGATCTCCTGTCATCTACGTCATTGGCCCAATCTGAATCACTGTAAGCCTATAGTCTTATGTTTTTGCACGATTCTAATCTTAACACATAGTGAGTAGTTCCTCTTAGATATCTTAGAATACGTTTAACAGCACGCCAATGTTCATTTGTCGGTGCTTGCATGTATTGGCAAATCTTGTTCACACTAAAACAGATGTCTGGTCTAGTGATAGTCGCATATTGGAGTGCCCCAACTATGCTCCTGTATTGCGTGACATTTTCAATCGGTTCGCCTTTGCCCTTAGATAATTTAAGATTACTTGTCATGGGTGTGGGCAGTACCTTTGCTTTGTCCATATTTGTTCTCACTAGAATGTCTGATATGTATCGCTTTTGTGATAAATTGATGCTTGAATCTGTATTTCTCTGAATATGTATGCCCAGAAAGTAGTTAACTTCTCCCAAGTCCTTTATAGAAAACTGCTTCTCTAAACATCCAATAACTTTTTCAATTTCTTGATGATTATCCCCAGTAATAAGAATGTCATCAACATATACTAATATATAGATGCTATTGCCCCTTTGCTTTCTTATGTAGAAAGAATTATCAGATTTGGTAGCATTAAATCCTAACATGACCAAAGTAGTCTTCAGTTTTTCATACCATGCCCTTGAAGCTTGTTTCAATCCATATATAGCTTTATGTAACTTGCATACTTGATTGTTATTGTCTTTAGAGCTGTAGCCTCTTGGTTGTTGCACGTACACTTCTTCTACTAAATCTCCATTTAAAAATGCATTATGCACATCTAACTGCCTCACTTGCCAATGCTTGTGCGAAGCTAGGGTTAATATAATCCTTATTGTTGTTGGCTTAATGATTGGGGAGAATGTCTCATTGAAATCATAACCATACTGGTGAGTATAACCCTTTTCCACAAGTCTCGCCTTGTATTTAACTACTTTTCCTTCTGCATCTCTTTTGATTTTGTAAGTCCACTTGCTTCCAACAATGTTCTTATGCCTTTGGTGGGTCAACTAAGATCCATGTTTTGTTTTTAATCAATGCATTATATTCTTCATCCATGGCTTTCCTCCACCTTTCATCTTTAACTGTTGATTCATATGATGTTGGCTCTACTTCATTGATTTGAATATTAAATATTTTGGGTTTAAAGATACCACTCTTGGATCTTGTGGTCATGGGGTGCTGACTGGTAATTTGTTGTGGCACTTGATGTTCAACCCTATAATTGTCAGTAGCTTCATTTGTAGAGTCTTCATTGTTTTGATTTTGTTGTGTTTCAACTTGCTGTTGTTCATTATGCTGTGAACTATCCACTGCACTTTGCTCTGAATGATCACTATGAATAATCTCTGCTGACTCATAATTTGGTTTGATTTCTTTTCTAATCCAATCAGACAGGTCTGGCATTTTACTTGCTCCTGCATTGTTGATGTCTGTTGCTTGTTTATGTTTTTCCTTTTCTTCAAAAGGAAAAACACTTTCATTAAAAACCACATGTCTTGAAATAAATAGCCTACCCTTATTATCTAGACATTTGTATCCTTTCTGGTTATCTGCATAGCCCAGAAAGGTACATTGGCTAGACCTTAGGCTTAATTTATTTTTGTTATATGGTCTGAGGCAAGGAAAGCATAGACACCCAAAATTTCTTAAAAATTTATAATCTGGTTTGATACCAAAAAGTTTTGCAAAGGGGCATACATGGTTTAACACTTTGGTTGGCATTCTATTAATGAGATACACTGCAGTGGCAAATGCCTCCCTCCAGTATCTCATAGGTAAACTTGCTTGTGACATAAGTGTTAAGCTTGTCTCTACTATGTGCCTGTGCTTCCTTTCCACCAGCCTATTTTTTTTCAGATGTGTGTGGGCATGTCATCCTATGTAAAATTCCTCTCATAGTGAAGAAATCCTTTAGGGATTTAAATTCACCCCCACCATCTGTCTGTATGATTTTCACACTGCTATTCAACTGTTTTTCAATGCATGTGATGAAATGTTTTACAACACTGCATGTGTCTGATTTTGCCTTTAAGAAATATATCCAAGTATATCTACTATGTGCATCAACAAGTGATAGGTAATACTTGTCTCCATGAGTTGAAATGTATGGAGATGGTCCCCACAAATCAGCTGCTACAAGCTCGAGGGTCTTTTCATATGCAGTTTCAGAGTATTGAAAAGGTAATTTGTGACTCTTGCCAATTTGGCAATGTGTACATAAACTAGAACTACATAATTTTGGAAAAGGAATTTTATTCTCATTCAATACTTGTTTGACTACATCAGAACCAGGGCGCCCTAACTTACAATGCCATACATCAAGAATATTGACACCTTTATCATTGTTTGTACTGACATTATTACAGCATTCTGCATTGTTACAAAAGGATCTTTTTCTCATATTGCTGAATTTGTATAAACCTTGATCCAGTTTACCCTGTAATAATATTTTTTTATTTAGTAATCCCTAACAAGATAGAATCTAGGGTGAAACTCAAAATATACATTGTTTTCCTTTGCAAATTGTGAGACACTAATTAAGTTCTTTTTGATACTTGGTACTCTCAACAAGTTGTTAAGATAGAGTGACCTTGTACCTTCAATAGTGCATGTTCCTATATGAGATATATTTATTGTTTCACCATTTCCCATAGCAACAGAGTGCTTACCTGTGTAGCTTCTGTTCCCAAAATTTAAATTCTGCAAGTTGTTAGTCATATGATTGGTGGCCCCTGAATCAGGAAACCATTCTTCTGTGTTGATATCATCAGATTTATTTGCATCATCTGTTGTATTGTCTGCATTGTTTCTGGACCGACTACTGGTTTGTGCCATGTTTGCTGTTGGTCCTTTGATGTTTTGACCTTGCTGAGCAGCATTGTAGTCTTCCTTGAATCTGAAGTAACATTTATTTGCCATATGACCAATTTTTTCACAGATCTGACATTTGACCCTATTGCTGTTTGGGTATTTTCCTCTGCCTCTTCCTCTTTGACCATTGTTGCCTCTTGCATTTTGATTTTCTTGTTTATTTTGATTGTATTTCTGATTTCTGTTCTTTGTTGAGGAGGCATAATTGGCTGAATAATCTTCTTGCATATGTCTTCTCTGTTCAACTCTGCCTTCATGAGCAAGAAGAGCTGAATGAACATTATTTATATCCGGTAATGTTTGCTGTAAGGCAAGTAATGTCACTAATGACTCATATTCTTGATCAAGTCCATTAGTAATGACAAGAATCTGCTCACTTTTTGATATCTCATGACCAACTGACTTTAATTTGTCATAGAGGTTCTTGATTCTTGCCAGATATTCTCTCATACTTGTATCATTCCTTCTTGCTTTGTAGTTCTCTTCTATAATGCATAACTCTAGCTGTTGATTGAGAACTGAAAATTCTTTCAATTGATGACCATATTTCATATGATGTGTAACATCCAACAAGTTGTGACACAAGACTTTGATTAATAGAAGATAGTAACCAGGATGCAAGTAAATTGTCTTGCCTTTGGTATTGAACATAATCTGGATTATTCGCAAGTTGACCTCTATCATCAGTAATGTTGATTGGAGGAATTACCTTGGTTCCCTTCACATAATCTTGCAAATCATAGCCTCTTAATGCAATTTCTACCTGATATTTCCATGTTATGTAATTGTCTTCATCTAATGGTGTATTTATCGCCTGATTTTTAGGTCTGATCAAGATTGGATCTCTGCTTTGATCATTTCTGGATCTGTTGTCTGTGTTTACAGATTTGGCTTCATTGTCTTGATCTGCCATGATGGATCAAGAACACTGGTGACCGGATTTCTTGATCAAGAAACAGTGTATTGGCATGGCAATGATGAATTGCAGCCAAAATAACAATGTGTTGACGTGGCAATGATGAATTGCAGCCAAGATCGACTGTATTAGGGGAAAACAGTGCAACCAGAGGAGGAGATGAAGATCTTGGATCTGATCCTCTTCTAGGATGGCACAAACTGACAAGAACTGACGAGGATTTGGCACTACACGGATCTATGAGAATGGTAAACTTCCCCTATGATGATATTGCTCTGAGGGGAGAAGAGAAAATTTACTTTCTCTGATCGAATTTAGCCTCTCGGCAACAATGGCTCTGATACCATAAATACAGAGAAAAGCAAATTATATCTTTTATTTAATGAATAACTTGTACATTCTTTACTTTGTTTACACATTGTATATATAACAACTAATGGGCTTTGAGATAACAATTACAGTCAAGCCCAATAGTAATAATAAAGAGATAATAACTGTAACCGGGCTAACCCCTTATCCTTATTATACAACACTTGAGATCTGATAGATACGAACCATAATTTATAGTTTCACATATGTTACGTGTTCTTCTAAATTGTTTTTATGATATTTACATGAATTCATTATAGTGCAAACTAAAATTAGTAAGAAAAACAACAAAACCTACAAAGATAAAGCTCTTTAATAAAGGCAATGATCCAATTATACTTTTTATAAAATTCTAATTACCCAAACTTGACATCCTTTTTTATTGACTTTATGATCAAATGCTTTTATTTTATGATGCACATTTTACATTTTATATATGAATGTTTGTCTACATTCAGTCCCCTTAATTGTTTTACTTTGTGCTTTGTTTTATGAACATTAGGAATTTACTGCTATCTACTAAATTTAGTTTAAACTTTATTTTCAGTCATAATTCTAGACTAGCTGCTCACTTCCAAGACGGTTAACTTTCTCTCATTGTATTAGCAGGTCAAAAATATCAAACATGTTGCTGAAGTTGAGATGAGATAAACCTTTAAAAGGAGCAGTTGAAGAATGTATTGAAGTTGAAATTATAATACTTCTAATTTAATATGATTCCTTTTAAACTATTTTATGTTGATTGTCTAGTAATATAAGGGTTTTCCATATTAATGTATTGAAGATGCCAACAAATTGCTTCTGCCCAATATAGAGCAAAGATTAGGACATTCATACTTCATCAACAAGCTTAATGATTGTATTTATCACATATCTGATTGGGAAAGAGGTGAGAGCAGCAACTCTCACGCTGAAGCATGCCTCAAATTCCAAAGGTCTAACTCAAAGGAGGATTTTGCCTCGACTTTCATCACCTCACCAGATCCGGAATCTGGGGGCAATCATACAAACAAGGAGGCCAAATACTATGACATTAAGTCTAAATCAACTCGAAATGGTCATGCAAGCTTAGATCTGGAAACTCCTCATCTTCACGCTAAAGATATTGAGGAGTGGAGCCCCCTTAAGCTTAGTGGACTCATTAAAGAAGGATATCATTGTAGTTTTGGAGGAGTTTCGTATGCAAGCCGCTCTTTTTTTGGAGAGAAGTTCTAGATCTACGAATCTCCTTCCACCATTCTCGAGCTTATGTGATTTTATTTCGCGTTTGTGTTTTGTCGGCAACCCTAGTTAGGGTTTGCAATTTGTATTTAGTATTCGGGTTGCTTTATGCTCTACCCGTTTATAATTATATCTTGGGCTGGGCCCTGTTTAACTCTTTCAAAAAAAAGCCACATTTAGCTGATCTATATTTCAGACTTTTTGTTGAACGGAAGAGAATTTCTTTATTATAGTGCGCGGTCAGTTTCAAATAGTTTTAGTGGTGTATACGCACATATTAGATGATTATATCGTTAATTATATATGTTGTACTAAATCTAATAAGAATGATTTGCTAATACATATAAATATTTCAATTTTTATTACCGTTCATTTTTGTTGCTTAGTATTTACTAGTCTGCATAAAATATATAATTTATTTCAGGATATTGAATTTTTGTGCTGCGTATCTCACTCTATTTTCGTTAGCATTTGTAATGGAGTCAAATAATGAATGTTGTACAGATTTGCAGAATTAAGTCGTTAACCTACTCATTTATTTGTTCTTTGAATTAAACCTTGGCTTCTGTTGTCCCATGCATGATGCTCATTCGTATGTGCATTTGCAGAATTATAACTTCCGAATCTCTTACCAACATAAGGCTTCCCATAATTATGTTTGCATATAATTCATTACTTCGACCATAACTTTCTACTGGAAGACAACCTTAGGTCTACATACCCAAATGTATACACACACTAACACACGTGTACATATATGTGGTAGCATAAAAACCAACTCTTTCCTATGACTTCTACATGCAATTGAAAGCAGTTCGAAATGTCTCTTTTTCACCAAATCTAACATTTGAAATAAATGGATATTATTTCTCCACTTATATGTATTAGACATTTTGAAAAAGTGTTTTTTTTTCCTTTTCCAACAAGTATACTTTGGTCGTATGTGTAGCACGGGATTCGCACTCAAATTTAAAAATAAGAATATGTCTACGAAAATAAAACCATTAAAATCATTTAATACTTTATAAAAAAAGAAGGCGAGTCCAACAACTAAATACCTTCCCTTCCAGAAGTGGATCTCATATTCCATTATAAGTCATAAATAGCTAATAATGTAAGAGACATTACCCAAATCATTTAACACTTTCTAGTGCAAAATAGGCATACCCCGTCATTTAAGTCCTAATTCCAGAAGCGTGCTCCTCAATGGTACTATCTAGCTAACATCATATGGAATCTCATAGGCCACTTAATACTTCCAAGTGGAAAATAGGCAGACCCCATCATTTAAGGCCTAATTCAAGAAGAGGACCTCTGTGGAGATACCACTTAACGTAACCCCTTGGCCATTTTATACTTCATCCAGGAAAAAAGACAGGTCCAACCACTTAATACCTCAAATCCTAAAGCAGTCCCTTTTCCTTATGGCCCATATCCATAATGACGTCTCACATTAGTACTCTATTTGTAGGAACTGGTAGCCAGATTAGCTGGGCAAATTTCCTTTACAGAATTTTGAACAACCCTCGTTTCGTTACAAATATTTATCATAGGGATATATCACATCAATAAAAGTGTACACAACTGCTGGTAGCCTCAAAGTGAAGAGCAGACTTCGGTCATGTAACTCTATTGATCTTGCATCCCCATCACTTAGCCATAAATCAATTACTCCACACACACACACACATCTCACTGTTTCATAAATGAGGCCTTATAAGGATCTTCCTTATTACACCGTAAAATAATAATTAGGCTATATAAGAGTTTCCTCTTAATTTTTCCTCAAAATTAATTACCTTCCTAATGGGGGAAATAAATGTAAATAAATGCATAATTAACTACGTCGTATATGCTATAATTATACGTTAATTACGTAAATAAAAATAAATAAATATTCATGCTCAGTAAGTTCTAAACGTATGGATTAACTAGCGCTAAATGTTAATTCTCTAGCCAACTAGTATTACGAGTCCTTTTTCTTCAATTTTCCAAGATTTCATGGAATTCAAATGTCCAAAAAGGGAATAAATATTCATAATCAAAACCACAATAACAGATTTGTAAACAAAATAGAAACTTAATTTATTACACAATTCAATGGATTATCTTAAACAATAAGAATTGCAATTTAAACTCCATATTATATTCAACTCCTCTTTTTTATTACTACAAAGAATAATATGAATAAGTGGTGTAAAATACGAACAGAATTCTTAGTCCGAACCCCTTATTTTATTGAAGGATCAAAATTTGACTCAAAGAAGAAGGAGAAGTGGAATATACTATGAAATTATCAAAAATGGAATAAACGAAATTAATTCAAACAAATTAATGTAAATAATTGGAAATCTCACCATAGAATTGACATATCGAATAAAAAGGAAATTTGGGGGATTTTATCTGCCAAATTTTCGAAATCCTAAAATCCCCAAGGCATATTGAAATCCATAAGAAATACACTAAACAATTGTTGAAAATAAATACTAAGGTTTCCACTCACAGATTAGCCTTAGCTTTACTCAAATGGATTTGTATACAAATAATATTGAAGAGGTATATATGTTCATTAGATTCAGAATAATAGGAGAGAATAGGATACAAATAAATTGGATGAAGAAATAAATTAAATCTTTACCTGAATTTTCTACGGAGTTTCTAAATCTTGTTAGAGAGTTAGTAATAGCAGAGTTTCGTTGTATTTTCCAAAAGAATACGAATAAAAGTGGAGAGTATTGGGTTCTATTTTTAGGAGTTGAAACACACCAGAACTGTAGGATGGAAGTAAGTAGGAAACGGGTAAATCTGGAGTGCACAATCATATAGAACATAACATAAAACTGTAGCCGCCACTGGCAACTATTGTTGCCAAGCGGTCGACCGCCCTAGGGCGATCGATCGACCGGTTGACCTATTTGGGTCGACAGCTCTTTTATTTAAGGGCGTTTATTTTTTGTTTCTGTTGCCGTATTATTTTATTACCTAATTAACTTTTTATTAAGTTCTAATTAAACGTTTAATTAGCCTCCAAGGCAATTTTTGAAATTTAAATCCTAAATTACATTCTCATTTGAATTTAATTCAATAAATCTGAGAACTTCAGATGCTCATAATTCTTTGTTTGAGTTCCGTTTTCAACATATTATATATGAAAATAGATTAAAATTTCGTTACGAATGCAACGTCTTTCGTGGTTAAATTCCAACTTTTATAAAATTTCCATATCAATCTTATTATATTTAATTCAATTTAATCCATTTAATTATGGTTTATTTTAAGGGGTGTTACATGCTTCCTCCCATAAAAAGGATTTCGTCCTGAAATCTTCCAAGGAGCAAACAATGTAATGTGCAATAACATCCATATTATACAACCAAGTTATCTACACAACCATCTACACAACCATCTACTCAACCAATAGTGCAATTTGATTATGTACTGCGGACATACTAAAATGAGCTCAATCCTAGTGTGCGTGTTTAATCATTTCATGAAAGTATATATGTAAATACTCTAAACATGCATAAAAATTTCTACAAGTGTTTGTGAAAAAGTGTAGAAACCAAATTCTACCATCCAATCTACCTACCATGATGCAACCAAATTCCTAATTTTAGAGAGAAAATTTTCCATAGAAAGGTTTTGGACGAAGAGTCCTCATGCCTCCCATCAGATTTTCTCACCATTGCACTCTGACCAATCTAATTCTTTATTGTGGAGCTTCTAAGTTCCATGTTCTACGATGCATGCAATGACATGGAACGTTATTGGCTCCATCTTAAAACCCCTAAATTGATTAGGCTCCACAACAATCGTTATGCTATTAAGGTATTTCCTCAAATACAAAAATATTATGGACTCCAGCCAACATAAAAGTTTTTTTGTTTTTCCTATATTGGGAAAAGGCCCAATAAATCTGTTGCCTACTTTCCAACTATCTAAATGGTATGCTTCCAAATCAATTCTGACTTTCCAAAGTCTCGCAGTACAAATCTGGTCCGACTAGAATTTATCGGTGATTTTCCACCCATAATTAGACGATTTACATGGCCTCCCCAAAAAAATGCTTCAAGCTTTCCATACTAATCGTCTATTGATGACTCAATCCTACTTTATTCTACTAATGGTAACCGCAACTCATAATGTCCTCTAAAGTCAAAGATGTAAGCTCTCAACCAATTCTCCAAGTTCCCATCCAATCCTTCAGTTCGTTTATCGGTCTTCATTCGGTAAGCGATGCTCTGATTCTATGAAGTTTCTAAAGCTACTAGAAAACCCCTCCAAATTTGCTAATAAACAAAGGGTCCCTATCATTAACAATGTAGAACGCAATCCCACAATGCCGTGTTGGAATGCTGCGCTTCCATTACTTCTAACGGAAAATTTCTGCCACCTCCTTCTTAAACCTTGATCAACAAGAATTCCATTCTCATTCCTAACATTTATCTTTTCTATGCGTGGTGGTATTTTGTGAGCTAAATCTCTTATGTTTCCCAAAATTTAACTTTAGAGATTGAAACATTTACTCACTTTAAACTGCTAACTTAATTTCCTCATTAACCTTTAGTTTTACCTATGATCTATCGCTAGTTAAGAGTTCCTATAAAATTTTAATATTTACTTTACTTCCCAACATATATCAAGTGGTTTAAATCTCATTCAAAAAGGCCACACAAGTATAAAATGAGAATATATTTTATAACACATCATCCACTTTTCCAATAACCAGGGAAGACAACTAGCGATTATAATCCAAGAACTCCAAAAGAAAATTTTACTAAAAGTTTCCATTAGTATCAGTTAATATAAATAGTTTTTGTACTGGGCACGATAAAATAAGGAAAGTCATGTTGAGGTCCTACTGCTCCTTTCTAAATTAAGATGGATTATCTTTAATATTTCATTTCATTGCTACCAATTTTCTTAATTTCCCCTTTTTTGGTCTTTCATAAATGTGATCCATTTACCTCTTCAATTAATATCCATAGCGCTTGATCATTACATTCAGAATTGGACCATTTCCAATTAATCATTTTTTTAATCTTTTTAACTTTCAAAGTGAAGGGAAGACTTCCATCATGTAACTCTATTGACCTCGCATCCCTATGACTTAGCAATAAATAAATTACTCTCCACATACACACACACTCTCTCATCTCGCGGTTTCATAAATGAGGAATTATAAGGAATCTTCCTTACTATGCCTTAAAATAATAATTAGGCTATATAAAAGTTCTTCTTATTTTTGCCTCAAAATCAATTACCTTTCTAATGGGGGAAATAAATGTAAATAAATGCATAATTAACTACGCTATATACGCGATAGTTATTCGTTAATTACGTAAATAGAAATAAATAAATATTCGTACTTAGTAAGTTCTAAACGTATGAATTTTATGCCCTAAACTAGCATTAAATGTTAATTCTCTAGCCAAGCAGTATTACAAGTCCTTTTTCTTCAATTTCCCAGGATTTCATGGAATTCCAATGCCCAAAACATGGAATAAATATTCATAATCAAAACTGCAATAACAGACTTGTAAATAGAATAAAACATAATTTATTACACCAATTCAATGGCATATCTTAAACAATAAGAATTGCAATCTAAACTCCATACTCTATTCAACTCCTTTTTTTTACAAAGAATAGATATGAATAAGTGGTGTAAACTACGAACAGAATTCTTAGTCTAAACCCCTTATTTTATTGAAGGATCAAAGTTTGACTCAAAGAAGAAGGAGAAGTGGAATAGACTATGAAATTATCAAAAATTGCATAAATGAAACAAATTCTATCAAATTAATGTAAATAATTAGGAATCTCAACATAGAATTGACATATCGAAATAAAAAAGAATTTTGTAGGATTTTATCTATCATATTTTCAAAATCCCATAATCCAGAAGCATATTCAAATCTAAAAGAAAAACATTAAACAGTTGTTGAAAAGAAATACTAAGGTTTCCACTCACAGATTAGTCTTAGCTTTACTTAAATGGATTTGTAGCCTTTCGATCTCTTCCAGAATATCTCACTTTTGGTATACACACACACACACACACTTTCTGAATCTTATTAGAGAGATAGCAATGGCAGAGTCTTATCGTATTCCCCAAAATATTATAAATAAAAGTGGAGAGGATAATGTTCTATTTATAGAAGTTGAAATGCAGCAGAACCGTAGGATGAAAATAGGTTGGAAAAAGGTAAATCTGGAGCGCAAAACCAAATAGAACATAACATAAAACCCTAGGCGCCACTGGTAACTACCGTTGCCAAGTGGTCGACTTCCCTTGGGCTACTGGTCGATCGCTCTTTTATTCAGGGGCATTTATTTTTGTTTGCGTTGCCTTGTTATTTTATTCCCTAATTTATTTTTTATCATTTACGTTAATTAAATGTTTACATAATTTAATTTTTGAAATTTAAATCCTAAATTTGATTTCTCATTTGAATTTGAATTCAAACTAAATTAATCTAAATCTGAGAACTTCAAATGCTCATAACTTCTCTGTTTGAGCTCCGTTTTTAGCATATTATATATGGAAACAAACGAGAATTTCTCCATGAACGCAATGGGATAACTTTTATGGTCAATTTCCAACTTTTATAAAATTCACATATTGAACCTTGTCATATTTTATTTAATTTAATCCATTTAATTACGGTTCATTTTACGGGGTATCACAAAAATCCTAGGCTCTCACTTTATAGAGTTGGAATATGACACTCAACATGGCAGGCGATTATATCATAAAGTTCATATCGCTTATGGTCAGTCCTAGCCATGGATTGTGGAAGCGGGAAAGACAAGATGAAGGCATTTGTCAGAGAGGGGTGAATTCATCCTTGGTTGCTACTTGTGTAACGATAGAACTTAGGAAGCGGTCTAGCGAGAGGATGCACCAATGAAAAACCAATGAGTTGTGCATTGAATGCATACCCAACTTAAAATGCCAGTAAAAGATGACAAGAACCATCGGATAGTGATTCAACAATGAGTTAGGCTTTGGATGTATATTCAGATAGATATATCATAAGTAACTGCTATTAAAAATGTTGGCTGATATATAAATATATATATATATATATATATAGATAAACTATTGTTAAGACCATATACTAGAGTGCCTCTAGGAATTTCCCTATTTCAGTATGCTCCACATATGAGTGGAACTTTCATGAACTATTATTGGACATTTAGAATAGTCAACTTAAAAATGTAAAATGATTAGATCCTTATATATATGACACACAAAGGAACAACTTAGGTGTAGGATATAACTGAACTTCAATCACCTATCTATACCACACCACTAGTGATATAATTCATTCACCAGACTTTGTCTGATCTCTTCCATTTCTCCTTCTTATTGCTTAATACAAGAGGACAGGGCAGTAAGTGAGTTGATTTGGTCTAGAGCGTGAAGAGGGTGACATGTCGATGGAGATTTATTTATTTCAACCTCTCTCTATATACCTCTTTTTATCTATTAGACATATTATTACTGTGGTGTTATTTGGTAGTTTTATCTATCATTTGGACCTATTGATATTTATCGTACTTATGTTGTACTTACATTTGGAAACTTGATATGTCGTTTGTCGTATGGACTACATTTATTTTGCGACTGTGTTGTTTGAATTATTTCACTACTTATATTTTGATTCCTTCCATTATAAGATCTGAAAGTGTAGAATTATGTAATGTTATAATTATCTCCAGATTATTGCAAATTTCCTTTAAAGCTTAACAATTCATACTTCTTAGCATGACAACGGTTCAGAATCCTCTTTTGGGCTCTGAATTGGTGTACCCGGAGGTGCGGGTTGTTGCAATATTCATGTTCATCACAAAGGGCATGCTAATGTGGCTTAAATCATGCTATTAACATTGATCCAGAGATGGCATGTATAGAGAGCCAAGAAACCATCGTTCCACTTTAGTGGAACGACCATATGCTTTTAAACATCTTCACACGATAAATAGAGCATGAGACACGAGGTTCGAGTATCTTAGTAGTGGTTCTCGCACTGTTGGCAGAGAACATGGTGGCCCACTTGGCATATTCTTAGTCCCATAGGGGTGTGGATATACCCTGATCAAGGGAAGGGCAAGCCAAGAATTCACGGTCGCCCTCCATGCACATGGAAAGGAGGTCTTCCACCCCAACTAACCCTCATCACCATTACTCTCCATCACTTCATCATTGGCGATCTCCCACTCCATAAAAATGTCGGATGAGTTCAGAGCTAACCAAACATTTTCGTAGTAGGCCGATGCAGGCCTCCTGGAATATATGAATCGTCTTCGCTAATAGCTCAACATAATCCAAGCCTAAGGTTCGAAGGGTAAATGTTTATTTGAAGAGGAGAATGGAGAGCTATTTTCTAAGGAAATCTTGAACACTTACATCCACAGGTATATGTATTTCCACCTATTGACAAGTAGGATAGGAGTGTTGTCCCATTAGATCACATCATTGCATTTAGTTGCATTACACATGTCCACCACCTTTCCGTCCCAACAAAATTCTTACTCTTTCTATCGACTCTCACAAAACTGGCCTCCCGTCGGTTCCTATATCTAATCTGAGAAGCATCTATCCTTGGGCCCAACTATGCATAGAGTTCAAGACCAGGTTCTTTTCTTCTAAAACCCACGTCATGATGGCTAGCGAACTAAGAAACATCAAGTAAGGGATGAGCAAGAATCTTCAGTTCTATGTGAACCGCTTCAGCAATGAATCCACCTAGGCTAGGGGTGTCGACAAGAACATGCTGGTTGTGGCCCTCTACTCAGGGATCAGGTACAAACTACGAATATGGAAGGAATTACAGAAGTAGTCGACATTCTCCCTAACACACTTTTATCCTTGGGAGAATGACTACATAAGGAAGGAGGACGTTGATCTTTCTATTACCGATGATGAAGCCCAACAATCAAGCTAACTAATCCATGCAAATGCTCTAACCAACATCCTAATGATCTAGTAAACCTATAACAGGAGACATGCAGAAGACAACACCCGCTTCAAACCAAGGTATACCAACTATGCATATTAAGATATGGAATAATATATCTCACATTTAGGGACCCAACACTGTATCAAAGACTGCCACCATGAGGGGTGGAAGAAGGGAGAAACCTCATGCCAATGGAAACTACTACAAGTTCCATCAAATCAATGACCATTCCACCAATAGGAGACATGTGCTGAAGGATGAGATTGAGAGACCGATCCAAAAAGGGGTTCTCATAGAATCTGTTTGGTATCAAGTTGACTAAAGGATTGCGTGCAATGACAAACCAGCTCAACCCCAACAACCTAATACCAATGTCGTGGCCGTAACAGACATTTTGACCGTATGTGAAGGCCTACATGTGGCAAGCAGTAGCCAGAGAGCATAGTCCCGGTACCAGAGGGAAGTGAGTTCAACTAGCTAAATCTATTTATTGGAGCACGAAGCATCCAAAGCGCCCAAACTAGAAACAGACCAGCCCATCACTTCTACTGTTGAAGATAGGGAGTCCATCTCCATCTCTTACCCCCACCATGATCTTATGGTAATCACCCTTACAATGGCCAACTCAAAGGTACAATATGCATTCCTTGATTGGGCAGTTCGATTAACGTTATGTCCAAGGACGTCTTTAAGGCTCTTGTGACGACCCGAACTCAATGTCCGACAAACGACATCAAATCTGTATCGCCGGAGCTTGCAACAACATTAGATGATAAAGAACACAAGGGAAACAAAAGATGATATCATTGATACAACATGAACATAATATCCGATACATCAATTTGATACAATGATAATCATCAATATCAGAGATATATACAATACAAAATATAGCGGAACATGACACAATATGAGATAAGTCTTCAAAAGAAACCAAAACTGCAACTCCAATCCAAACTCCAAAGCCAAAGCTCCAAAACTCCAAGCTCGAATCTCCATCAAGGTTGCACAAAGATAAGCAAGTGCAGTCGTGGACTCCAAAGACTCCAAAATGTATCAAACAGAAAGCTGAAGCTACCAAATCGATATCTACTACCTGACTATCTGAAAAACCAAACTCTAAACTGCCCGTGTGGAATATTGTGGGCACCCAGAGTTTAGGAACGGAAAAATAACTCCATGTCGGTCATGGGACTGGTATGAGCAAACAAAAATAGTTTATCTTTAAAACAAACAACAAAGGAATTTAAAATTTAAATTCGCAATGCTTTTTAGAAAATGAAACTACCATAAGGCCTCCCACCACACACACCATGCAAACGCAGAATTGGAGGAGATTTCTCCTTATGATAGTCAAAAATGTTTGATACGCAAAAACCATTTTGATATTATTATTAGTGCATAGTGGAAAACATTTCGAAAGTATAATATTAATCTTAGCCAGCATAGGTACCATTATACTATGCCTACTATAGCTACCACCTGAGGTGGTAGGTAATACAACTGCAATCGTAAAGGGAATGTATTGGATGATTGGATTTCCAACAAATGATCAGGCTAAGGAACTTCCTATTGCCACATGGGAACGCCTCTGGAGGGACGCCCCGAGAACCTACCCGGCTCTCTGCCAACACAAGGCCGGTTACCCCCTTCCCGGGAAGTAAAACCTAGGATATGCCACCCCCGGTCGTTTGCGACCTTTATCCGAGGATCCTCTACACCAACAACCACAAAGAAAAGTATTTGAACTAACCACATAGGTTAAATATCAGGGCTCCATACGTGATACCTCCCTTTTCCAGAAGGAATGGACATACCCTAGGGGAGCTACCCCTGAAACCTTGCCGCATCTTTCCTGTTTCGACCATTACCATTTTGTGAGGCTCGATGAGGTCTCGTCCACAAAGCTATGCTTTTTCACAATGCCATGCTTTGATCAACAAATGATCAGCAATACTTCGTATGCCACATTACCAAATTGGGAAAACCGAAATGTTATGGTTAAAGAAAAAGAAAGAGGTAGAAGAAGAAAGAAGAAGATAGAAGGAAACAGAAGGAAACAACAGAACAACATCAAAATCTCACAATCGCAGCGGAACAACATATAATAAATAAATAAATAATCTTTAAACAAAGAACTATATCAGTTATTACATTACATCACATCACATTACATCATCAGAGTGTAGAACAACAAACAACAACAAACAGCGGAAAGAAGTACTATATACTAGTGAATACGCCATGCCATCCAGCTTGCCTCCTGCAACTTCTGAATTCCAGAATATCCTGATATACCTGACTCTTGACTTCCCGTGTGGAAATTGGGGGGCACCCAGAGTTTAGGAAGGAAAACAATAAACTCCGAGTCAGTCATGTGACTGGTGTGAGAACTAAAACAGTTTATTTTTAAAACAAAATGTAGGATAATTTTTAAAATAGATTCACAATGCTTTTTAGAAAATGAGACTACCATAAGGCCTCCCGCACACACACACACACACACAATGCAAACCAAGAATCGGAGGAGATTTCTCGTTATGATAGTCAAAGATGCTCGATACGCATTAAAAAGAAACACTTGATATTATTAGTAGTGCATAGTGTAGAAAACATTTCGAAAGTAAAGATATAAATCTTAGCCAACATACGACCATTATCGTATGCCTACTATAGCTACCATCTAAACAGTGGTGGCCACCATAAGTAAATGGATGGTTTTACAACTAAAACCGTACAAGGTGCGTAATGAAGTTTGGATTTCCAACAAATGGTCAGGCCAAGGAACTTCCCATTGCCACATGGGTACGCCTCTGGAAAGACGATCCGAGAACCTAACCGGATCTCTGCCAACACAAGGCCGGGTTACCTTTCAAACTAGGTAACTACTGACATGAATATGTCATTCTCCGGTCGTAACCGATCTATATTCGAGGATCCTCGATTTCCAACAACCACAAAGCAATAAATTTGCAGCAACAAAATATGTTAAGTATCTGGGCTCCATACCATGATACCACCTCTATCCAGAAGGAATGACATACACTAAAGGGGCGCTACCCCCTAATAACCTTGCTGCATCCTTCCTGTTTTGACCATTTTCGGGATGTGAGGTCCGACGAAGTCTCGTCCACAAAGCCGCGCTTTATACAAAAGTTGTGCTTTGATCATCAAATGCTCAACAGCACTTCGTATGCCACATTACCAATTTGGGAATGTATCACTAGTAACTATCAACTACATAACCTCTAAGGGTGTTAAGCTAAGAGAATAAATTCTCCGCCACCAACGGAAACATATTTGATAGAAACTAGCTTTACATCTCAAATTGTAACGTCGGACACACATCCATACAAGTCCGTTCCGGGATCGAACGGAACCGAAGGCACTTACAAAGAAGTCCTTGCAATCCGGATATTCACTAATCACGACCGGACATCCCATCACAAAGGGTAATAAATTTCTATATCGGAGATCAGCCGATGCAGAAACATTCGACGGTAATCCTTCCATTTTCACAAATATCCGGTCTTCAACACCGGTCATCAAATGCAATCCATGACGACGTATCACCTATTCGGAATGGGTTATACGACCCCAAGGTCCTTTCCCGGCTAACCTGAATATTGAGCGCTTGTTTTTAAAATAAGTGTGGCATTCAAATTCAAGCAAATCACAACAAATACCTATTTAAAGGTAAATATTGATAGTCGGTTATTTAACTGTCAATAGGTATGCTCAACATCACCAGATTCCAAATAATTTCCAAATTATTTATTTTCCAAAAATATCTTTACTAGATATAAATTTCCACACTTCAACATTTGAAAACAATTTCAAATCACTTTTCACCTTTACCACTTTTGAAAACAAATTTCAATCATTTTCCTTACGCGAAAATACTTTCATTTCAAAATGGTTCATTTAAACCAATTAAATAAATCCTTACCGATTTACTTTATATTTACGTTCCAAATCCGTAAAATTTCATTTCCACACTTCAAAAATAAATCAACGTTTATTTTTAAACAAATGTCCTTTCCTTTTATAAATTCCATAGTGAATTTATAATTCCTAAAATATCTATGCATATACCATTTCCAAATCGATTTCTAATATTCATTTTCAATTTATCTTTAAAAGATAAAATCTCAAAACATTCATTTCATATTGGAAAACATTTCCATACTTATTTAACAATAGGAAATTCACAAATCCAATTATTTTCAACACTTGGAAAATATTCTATATACTTAAATCGAAATTAAGTATATATTTCATTCTTTAAAGAAAACGTTCTTTCAAACACATTTATTTGATTCAAAACGAATGTTGCGTAAAACATCGTTACGACGACCCAAAATCACTAGTATAAGGATTAGAAATTAAGATAGATATATAAATCTCAATACTATATAAAACATTTCCTTCCGGAAATCATCTACTATAACAACAGTGTTATAGTCTACCATTTCCTTCTATTTCTCGAAAACGTCTATTTCAACAATGAATGTTGAAATCTATGTATTCGATTCATAATACAATTTAAAACATATTTTTAAAATAATTAACTTCATTTTATAATATCGCTTTCCCAAAACATAACCATTTTATCTAATAATATATTCACCGTCCAAAATCGTGAATATACTTCATTGACCACAACATTTCTACGCATTTTATATAAAGAATAATTCGCTATCCAAAGTCGCGAATATACTTCCTTTAATAAATTTCTATATTCAATTTATCAAATTCCATTGATTTCGAATTTATAAACAATGTTTACAAATTCTATTTTCTATTTATAAACTTCGATTTATAAATCTCCTTTATTAATCCAATTCAATTTATATATCTCAAATATATACCAAAAGTCCATATTATAAGTTAAATACTTATAATTCATTTATTTTACAACATCTATTCATTTTATAATCTTTACAATTTATAAATCTAATTTTTTTAATGAAATCCATTTTATACTTCATTTTAACACTTAATAAACTCGTTTTATAATTCCAATATTATATATATATATATATTATTTTTTATTATAAATATCAATGTTAAAAATCTTTTATATACATCCTTTATAATAACTCAAAAATCCAAATTTAAACTATCTTACAAATCTATTTATTTTAAAAATCACCTTTTGGTTAATTTCACAAAAATCATAATTTTTATAACATAAAAATTTATAACGTTTTAATTATTTAAAATGAATCAATTCAAAATTTTAATAAAACATATACTTTCAAAAATAACTTTAAAAATCCTTTTTAAAATCAAATATCATTATTTTAAAACTTCAAAAATGGATCCGATGATGCAACAACACCAAATAGTCAATCACGACAATCCAAACATTATATATCAATATGATAATCAAAAAATATCTCTGTAAATAAATCAATACAATTAAGGAATCCAGTTGGATCCCTCCAACCTGTTTCCCTGCATCCAAAGATGTTAGCACAATACCAATTCCGTTCCAGTACGGAATTATCGCGGTATATGGGATTTATAAATTATTATCCGCTTAATACACGGCGCAATAGGGTCTCATCCGCTATATAATGCGGGAAAATCAACTCCAAGTACATAAATAATACCAATTCCAATCTAGATGGAATTATCGCGGTATATTTTTTTAATAAATAACCTCCGCTTACTAACGGCACATAATGTCTATTTTAACAATCAATAGATAACAATCATCATTCAAACATACCATCAAGAAATTTTAAATATAACTATTTAAATTAACATCGAACAATTTCGATTGAGTGAGAAGTTCTCACCTCGCTTTCAATTCAGTTTCCGCGTTTTATTTCGAATAAAATTAAACGCGCGTTTAATTTTACCCAAAATTCTCACTAACTCCAAACGACTCCAATCCAGTTCCATAGCGTAGTGTTCGTCCATACGAACCCAACGCAACTTGTTTCATGCGTTTTCGACCTCGTATGAAAGAGATACAATATTTTATAGTTTACATGATTTATTATATACATAAATTTAAAAATTTATTTTAATTTTTAAAACCGACACCATCATAACCGTTCGTTCCAAGCCCAGAAAATCACGGCCGCGTGCATATCCATCTTCCCAACCAGTAACCCACGCGTGAACCCACATTGCCGTCCATTAGGGTTGAGTTTTGCGACCTCATCTCCACGTTCCAGCTCGATCGAACACCTTCAAGTTGAAGCCCAGAGCCTCACGCGCCAACACCCCCAGACCGGCCGAGCTCGGTCAACTTCAAACTTCGAAAATCGTGCACGAAGGCCGTGACTTTTCCCTTGAATTGCCGCCACATCATCGCTCGAATACTCATCATCCCCGTATGGATCGAAAGATCTTGCTCTGCTCTACAACTTTCGTGTTGAACATTCTTTGAATTGATGAACGGATTTGAAAATATTGGAGGAAGAGCATGGTGATTTTCTGGCCATTGAAGTTTAAAATGGCGGCCGGCTGTAGAAGAAACCCTAGCCCCTTTTTTTATTTTTGTGAATTAAGGTCCTTATATAGAAATTTTCTCAAACACTGTTCATTCCGGATTTTTCGGACTCCGATTTACACACGGTAACCGGCGTCTTTAGGGTTTAACCCGCGTTCCGGACACAATGGAATAGGTTTCGGAGGCTAATTCGATCATATGTGCGAGTTACGGCAATAAACGATCGATTTTAAATTAAATCGATTAAACGATTTTCTATGCGTTTTGGCTCGCCCGGACAAACCGTAAATCCGATTGGCACGAAATTTGAAATATTACAATAATATCACATTATGGATCCAATGAAACTGGTTTCGTCGAAATCCGAGACTGTTTGAAAAATGACTATTTTAACTCGCCAAATTAATATTAAAATAATTTCGATGCGTTTCGAGCTGCCACGGTCAAACGAAAATTCCGATTGCTACGAAAATTGAAATCCGATAATAACAAACGAATACGGATCCAATAGAACTAGTTTCGTCCAATTCTGAGACTGTACGAAAAATGGCTAATTTCACTAGTCGATAAAATATTAAAATATTCAATTTTCACAAATAAACTTTTAATTCAATTTTAAAAGTTCTATAACATCACTATAACTCCAATATGATAAGATAAAAAATTTACAAATCAATTTCAATCATATTAAACTCGATTTCCAATTATTTCTGCAATTTCAACTATTAAATTATCGATTTA
This sequence comes from Allium cepa, assembly GCA_030765085.1. Classification (NCBI taxonomy): domain Eukaryota; kingdom Viridiplantae; phylum Streptophyta; class Magnoliopsida; order Asparagales; family Amaryllidaceae; genus Allium; species Allium cepa. The sequence goes on along the minus strand of CM060940.1, from coordinate 133,717,497 downwards.
ATTATGCAATTAAATCTAATTATTCGAAATAAAAATTTAATCGACTTATAAATTTCACTTATTAGTATTTAAATTCAATTAAATATTCAAATTTTAATTAACAAAAATTCTGGGTCGTTACAAACTTCCCCCCTTAAAAGAATTTCGTCTTCGAAATTACCAAGTAAGAAAAAGTTACAGAATCCATTAACTTTCGAAAACAAACCATTCAAATTAGATTTTTCAAATCTCTTAAGTGTTTAACTCTCCCAAAATTCATGGTTAAACCTCTTACAAAATCTTTACTAAGTTTCCAAATCCAAACTTAGTTTTCAAAAAAAATTCTCAAGTTTATTCTAACGCCTTAAATTTTCGAAAAATTTCGCCAGAGTCTTTTTTGCGCGGCTCGATCCGAAAAAAAAATGACAGTATATATATCACAAACATACATCTCATCAAGTGATGAGGCATCCCGCACGGAAAAGGTGTAAAAGTACGATATTTAATCCGAGATATGTACCTTATTTATTATTAGCGAGCGTATACGGCTAATATAGCGCGAAAGCGAGCTCCAAAAGCGAAGCAAGCGCAATCCGCACCTACTAAACACTCAAAAAACAAATGAGAACATGTATATATGAAAATAATATCAATATACATCATATATCACTACAACAACTACATATGCCAATATAGCAAATGCAACAAAACAACAAATGCAACCACCAAATCAATATAAATTCACTTCTCATTAATATTCATTGAATTGGTTTTCCAATTGATTCATTAACATTGGACTTTAATTAACATTCATTCATTCGTTTCCAATTAGTTTACATTCACTAATTTACATTCAAGTTAGTTCATTTCCAAATCAAATTCAACTCTATTTAAGATTCACTTAACTTCCAATATGATTTTAATTACATAGCTTTTAATCCCGCTAATTCAATTTCATTAACACTTAATGAATTATACACAATCAATTAATAACCATATAACAACCAATGTATATTCAACATAACCAAATTATTCAATTTTATATTCAATTTGGTTCAACACTTTTAATTCCAATTGGTTTACTATTAAATTGGCTTCCATTCAATTATTCAATTTCATTAGCTTCCAATGAATTATTCATTATTCCATATCAATTTATTTTACATTTAATTGATTAACATTTAATCCATTTATTTATTCAATGGCTAATTCATTTTACAAATAAAATTGAATTTCATTTATATAACTTAAGTTCACATTTATCACTTCATTTCATTAATTTACTTTATTAATTTACTTTGACACCAAAATCAACTTCTTTCAACATCACTTAAGTTATATTCAATTCCAACATCATTTGTTTCAATTTAACCTAAGTTTCCACTTATAAATCCAATTTAGGTTCCAATTCTGAAATAAATTTTATTATTTAACCTTTACCAAAGTCAAATTTTATCACTTAATCAAAATCACATTTTATTTTGCTTAACAAAATTGTTTAACCATTTTTAACAATTTGTTTCACTTACAATTTATAAGTTATACAACTTATATTCAACAATTACCACTTGGATTTTATTGATTCACTTATACTACTTTAATTTAACTCCACCCTTTAAGTTAAATTTATTTTATCAAAATTCAAATTGTATAAGTTATCAGCTTATTTATCATTCCCATAAATATTTTAAATAGGATTCCAAAGTCTTTTCAACCTTTCAAAACCATTTTTGAAATCAATTCAAATTATCCTTTGAATTTCAAAACCCAAACTCAAAATTTTCCAAACAACTTTCATTTAAAACAATTTGGCAGCAATCCCTCTTTTGGAAACCCGAAAATGGACATCAATGATGTCGCGATCATCATCGAAATTATTTTCCAGCGACCAAAAAGAGTTTAGAGCTTTAATTTCTCCAAAACAATTTTCCTAAATATCAAATCCTTTCAAAACACTTCTCTGGAATTTTGTTTTCAGATTATAAATTACATTTATAAATCAATTACTTATATAATTTCACTTATTATATATAAGATTATTTCACAATCGTAAATTACATTAATTATAATTCCACACTTATAATTCATTTGTTTATACAATTCATTCTTTTTCAACTGTTGTTTTTATTCAACTTATTCAACAACCAAACAATCAATTCACATACACTTTAATAATTCTGAAAAATTATTCCTTTATATATATAAAATATAATCAAGGTAAAATTATTTCATTTACCCAATTAAAATGATACTACGTCGGTTTATCTCGTTTAAGAGTTTAGAAATCCCCATCGATAATATGGCGTCCCATCCACCGACCAGAATTCACAAACAGCTGAACGGATAAGCAAACACAATATAAAACATTTTTATATTCACTAACAAATACGCGCTCGTATCTATTATTACACTCAAACTCATTCTAGAGTATTACTGACTCTATCTCTAATGAGTAACACCTAACAGAGCTAAGGTTGTCGCTTAACCATAAGCTCTGATACCAAATGTAACGGTAACGATTTTTCATCGCTCGAAAACCGACATCAATACGTACACTGTATCAACTGCCGAGCAATCGAATGCCGAAAAACCGAAATGTTATGGTTAAAGAAAAAGAAAGAGGTAGAAGAAGATAGAAGGAAACAACAGAACAACATCAAAATCTCACAATCGCAGCGGAACAACATATAATAAATAAATAAATAATCTTTAAACAAAGAACTATATCAGTTATTACATAACATCACATTACATTACATCATCAGAGTGTAGAACAACAACAACAAACAGCGGAAAGAAGTACTATATACTAGTGAATACGCCATGCCATCCAGCTTGCCTCCTGCAACTTCTGAATTCCAGAATATCCTTATAAACCTGACTCTTGACTTCCCGTGTGGAAATTGGGGGGCACCCAGAGTTTAGGAAGGAAAACAATAAACTCCGAGTCAGTCATGTGACTGGTGTGAGAACTAAAACAGTTTATTTTTAAAACAAATTATAGGATAATTTTTAAAATAGATTCGCAATGCTTTTTAGAAAATAAGACTACCATAAGGCCTCCCGCACACACACACACACACAATGCAAACCCAGAATCGGAGGAGATTTCTCCTTATGATAGTCAAAGACGCTTGATACGCATTAAAAAGAAGCACTTGATATTATTAGTAGTGCATAGTGTAGAAAACATTTCGAAAGTAAAGATATAAATCTTAGCAACATACGACCATTACGTATGCCTACTATAGCTACCATCTAAACAGTGGTGACCACCATAAGTAAATGGCTGGTTTTACAACTAAAACCGTACAAGGTGCATATTGAATTTTGGATTTCCAACAAATGGTCAGGCCAAGGAACTTCCCATTGCCACATGGGTACGCCTACGTAAAGACGATCCGAGAACCTAACCGGATCTCTGCCAACACAAGGCCGGGTTACCTTTCAAACTAGGTAATTACTGACACGAATATGTCATTCTCCGGTCGTAACCGATCTATATTCGAGGATCCTCGATTTCCAACAACCACAAAGCAATAAATTTGTAGCAACAAAATAGGTTAAGTATCTGGGCTCCATACCATGATTCCACCTCTATCCAGAAGGAATGACATACACTAAAGGGGCGCTACCCCCTAATAACCTTGCTGCATCCTTTCTGTTTTGACCATTTTCGGGGTGTGAGGTTCGACGAAGTCTCGTCCACAAAGCCGCGCTTTATACAAAAGCTGTGCTTTGATCATCAATGCTCAACAGCACTTCGTATGCCACATTACCAATTTGGGAATGTATCACTAGTAACCATCAACTACATAACCTCTAAAGGTGTTAAGCTAAGAGAATAAATTCTCCGCCACCAATGGAAACATATTTGATAGAAACCAGCTTTACATCTCAAATTGTAACGTCGGACACACATCCATACAAGTCCATTCCGGGATCGGACGGAACCGAAGGCACTTACAAAGAAGTCCTTGCAATCCGGATATTCACTAATCACGACCGGACTTCCCATCACAAAGGGTAATAAATTTCCATATCGGAGATCAGCCGATGCAGAAACATTCGACGGTAATCCTTCCATTTTCACAAATATCCGGTCTTCAACACCGGTCATCAAATGCAATCCATTACGACGTATCACCTATTCGATTATTTAACTGTCAATGGGTATGCTCAACATCACCAGATTCCAAATAATTTCCAAATTATTTATTCTCCAGAAATATCTTTACTAGATATAACTTTCCACACTTCAGCATTTGAAAACAATTTCAAATCACTTTTCACCTTTACCACTTTTGAAAACAAATTTCAATCATTTTCCTTACGCGAAAATACTTTCGTTTCAAAATGGTTCTTTTAAACCAATTAAATAAATCCTTACAGATTTACTTTATATTTACGTTCCAAATCCGTAAAATTTCATTTCCACACTTCAAAAATAAATCAACGTTTATTTTTAAACAAATGTCCTTTCCTTTTATAAATTCCATAGTGAATTCACAATTCCTAAAATATCTATGAATATACGATTTCCAAATCGATTTCTAATATTCATTTTCAATTTATCTTTAAAAGATAAAATCTCAAAACATTCATTTCATATTAGAAAACATTTCCATTCTTATTTAATAATAGGATATTCACAAATCTAATTATTTTCAACACTTGGAAAATATTCAATATGCTTAAATCGAAATTAAGTATATATTTCATTCTTTAAAGAAAACGTTCTTTCAAACACATTTATTTGAGTCAAAACGAACGACGACCCAAAATCACTAGTATAGGGATTCGAAATTAAGATAGATATATAAATCCCAATACTATATAAAACATTTCCTTCCGGAAATCATCTACTATAACAATAGTGTTATAGTCTATCATTTCCTTCTATTTCTCGAAAACATCTATTTCAACAATGAATGTTGAAATCTATGTATTCGATTCATAATACATTTTAAATCATCTTTTTAAAATAATTAACTTCATTTTATAATATCGCTTTCCCAAAACATAACCATTTTATTTAATAATATATTCACCGTTCAAAATCATGAATATACTTCATTGACCAAATTTCAACATTTCTACGCATTTTATATAAAGAATAATTCGCTATCCAAAGTCGTGAATATACTTCCTTTAATAAATTTCTATATCAATTTATCAAATTCCATTGATTTGGAATTTATAAACAATGTTTATAAATTCTATTTTCTATTTATAAACTTCGATTTATAAATCTCCTTTATTAATCCAATTCAATTTATATATCTCAAATATATACCAAAAGTCCATATTATAAGTTAAATACTTATAATTCATTTATTTTACAACATCTATTCATTTTATAATCTTCACAATTTATAAATCTAAAATTTTTAATGCCATTTTATACTTCATTTTAACACTTAATAAACTCGTTTTATAATTCCAATATTATATATATATATATATATTATTTTTTATTATAAATATCAATGTTAAAAATCTTTCATATACATCCTTTATAATAACTCAAAAATACAAATTTAAACTATCTTATAAATCTATTTATTTTAAAAATCACCTTTTGGTTATATTTCGCAAAAATCATAATTTTTATAACATAAAAATTTATAACGTTTTAATTATTTAAAATGAATCAATTCAAAATTTTAATAAAACATATACTTTCAAAAATAACTTTAAAAGTCCTTTCTAAAATCAAAAATCATTATTTTAAAACTTCAAAAATGGATCCGATGATGCAACAACACCAAATAGTCAATCACGACAATCCAAACATCATATATCAATATGATAATCAACAATTATCACAATATTTGTAAATAAATCAATACAGTTGAGGAATCCAGTTGGATCCCTCCAACCTGTTTCCCTGCATTCAAAGATGTTAGCACAATACCAATTCCGTTCCAGTACGGAATTATCGCGGTATATGGGATTTATAAATTATTATCCGCTTAATAGACGGCGCAATAGGGTCTCATCCGCTATATAATGCGGGAAAATCAACTTCAAGTACATAAATAATACCAATTCCAATCTAGATGGAATTATCGCGGTATATGTTTTTAATAAATAACCTCCGCTTACTAACGGCGCATAATGTCTATTTTAACAATCAATATGTAACAATCATCATTCAAACATACCATCAAGAAATTTTAAATATAACTATTTAAAATTAACATCGAACAATTTCGATTGAGTGAGAACTTCTCACCTCGCTTTCAATTCAGTTTCCGCGTTTTATTTCGAATAAAATTAAACGCGCGTTTAATTTTACCTGAAATTCTCACTAACTCCAAACGACTCCAATCCAGTTCCATAGCGTAGTGCTCGTCCATACGAACCCAACGCAACTTGTTTCGTGCCTTTTTGACCTCGTATGAAAGAGATATAATATTTTATAGTTTACACGATTTATTATATACATAAATTTACAAATTTATTTTAATTTTTAAAACCCACACCATCATAGCCGTTCGTTCTAATCCCAGAAAATCACGGCCGCGTGCATATCCATCTTCCCCAACCAGTAATCCACGCGTGAACCCACATTGCCGTCCATTAGGGTTGAGTTTTGCGACCTCATCTCCACGTTCCAGCTCGATCGAACACCTTCAAGTTGAAGCCCAGAGCCTCACGCGCCAACACCCCCGGACCGGCCGAGCACGGTCAACTTCAAACTTCGAAAATCGTGCGCGAAGGCCGTGACTTTTCCCTTGAATTGCCGCCACATCATCGCTCGAATACTCATCATCCCTATATGGATCAAAAGATCTTGCTCCGCTCTACAACTTTCGTGTTGAACATTCTTTGAATTGATGAACGGATTTGAAAATATTGGAGGAAGAGCATGGTGATTTTCTGGCCATTGAAGTTTAAAATGGTGGCCGGCTGTAGAAGAAACCCTAGCCCTTTTTTTTATTTTTGTGAATTAAGGTCCTTATATAGAAATTTTCTTAAACACTATTCTTTCCGGATTTTTCGGACTCCGATTTACGCGTGGTAACCGACGTCTCTAGGGTTTAACCCGCATTCCGGACATAATAGAATAGGTTTTGGAGGCTAATTCGATCATATGTGCGATTACAGCAATAAACGATCGATTTTAACTTAAATCGATTAAACGATTTTTTATGCGTTTTGGCTCGCCCCGGACAAACCGTAAATCCGATTGGCACGAAATTCGAAATCTTACAATAATATCACATTACAGATACGATGAAACTGGTTTCGTCGAAATCCGAGACTGTTTGAAAAATGACTATTTTAACTCGCCAAATTAATCTTAAAACAATTTCGATGCGTTTCGAGCTGCCACGGTCAAACGAAAAATCCGATTGCTATGAAAATTGAAATCCGATAATAACAAACTATTACGGATCCAATGGAACAACTTTCGTCCAATTCTGAGACTGTACGAAAAATGGCTAATTTCACTAGTCGATAAAATATTAAAATATTCAATTTTCACAAATAAACTTTTAATTCAATTTTAAAATTTCTATAACATCACTATAACTCCAATATGATAAGGTAAAATTTTAAAAATCATTTTCAATCATATTAAACTCGATTTCCAATTATTTCTGTAATTTCAACTATTAAATTATCGATTTAATTATCCAATTAAATCTAATTATTCGAAATAAAAATTTATTCAACTTATAATTTCACTTATTAGTATTTAAATTCAATTAAATATTAGAATTTTAATTAACAAAAATTCTGGGTCGTTACAGCAACAACATTAATCATCACAGATTTAATTATAACAATATCGATAAGCTGTATATTCCAATAACGCTTATCTATATACACGGATTCACAAATAAATAAGTTACATCACGAATGAATAAATGGCATTACAGATAAATAAATTACATCACAATTTATAGCACAAATCAGAATAATTTGTATCACAGAGTATCACATATGAGGAAAATCAAACTATCCAAACATTCAATAGAATCTAAACATTCATAAGTAAAATTCATTAATCAACTGATCAATTTAAATCAGATTAATTACTTATGAATAATTTACTAATCCTGGTTAATTAATATTAATTAATTGCAAATTAATTTGATTAATTACTCTTTAATCATTTACCTTTAATTTATAATTAATGCTTTGATTAATTACCCTTAATTAATTACAATAATTAATTAATTAATCCTTAATTAATAATCATTTCTTAATCACCTTCATTAATTAATAAACCTTTTGAATTGATTATCCTTTAATTATTTAATTAATAAATTAATTAACCCCTCATTTATTACCATTTAATTAATTATCTTTACTTAATTTAAGTAAGTAATTATCTCCAATTACTTAATTAACTTTAATCACTAATTACTTATGACTTAATTATCGAATTTCTGATGAATTAATTATAAATCACTTGATATAGATTAATTGATTAATCGCCTTGATTAATTATTCTTAATTAATCACATTAATTAAATTAACCTTACGTTAATTACATAATTAATTAACCTTAATTAATTCCATTAAATAATTATCTTTAAGTAATTAATTGCCTTTATAAAAAGATCAACATTTAATTACATTAAAGTAATTATACCTTAATCACTTAATTAATCTTTATTGATTTATTAATTTATCATTTAAATCTTAAATAAATAATCTTTTCAAAATTCTTATAAAGTAATTTATCCTTTTTAACCAAATTCAAAACTTGGATTTAACATTCACAAAAGAATTTGCTTTAACGAAAAATTTGTTAAAAATAAACTTGATTTGTTTTAAAGTTTTAAAAACTGTTTTTGTATACAATCAACAGACCCGAGCTAATTTGAGTTAAACCCGAGCCTAATACTGGAATTCTCATTATTTACTTCGAGTTATTCATATTTCCACATGCTTCGAGTATTTTCGTAAGTTTTTTCGAGATTGTCTCCGAGCTTCTTCGTCTCCTCTCAACCATCACTAATACATGTTGATACATGTGCATATGCACACGAGCTCAGGCGACTTCCGACCATCATCAGTACCTCCAGCTAATCACCATCGACCTCGACGGTCAACTCGAACATCCAGAAACGTCGAACTCGTCTAAAATCAGAGTTCGAACTATCGACTCCCACCAGGAACCCAACCCAGTTCACCCAAATTCACTCCGCGTGGCCACCTCTGGCCACCGGAGATCTTGCGATCACCTCCCTACAGCTGCTCCACCATCCCATACATCTTTTCTCCAAGTTCAGTCTACTCCGGTTCGCCTACAAAATTCCAAATCGATCGCGTTGCCACCCATACACACCCGGCCCTTAAACCGTAAACCGACCCCTCGCCACCACCATGATCCACTATAAATTCCTCGAGCAATTTTCCAGTGATCATCAACATGCAAGCCACCTTCGACATTCATCTTGAATTGCCTCCCTTTGCCGATCGACGGCAATTGGTAAAAAGGCAAATTCTGGTTAACTCCAGATTTCCCATTAAATACAAACTTAAAAATTTTGAAATGTTTTCCTAAAATCATCATCTCCTACTACAAGTCAAATTATGAAACCCAAACTTGAATTCGTAAGCATTGATTTTTTTTCTGTTTGAATATATTTACTGAAATTCCACTTTCCCAGATAAATTACTTACTAATTTCACTTGTTTTTATTTTTAAAATTTGTATTACATCAACACGAACAAATTCCTTTTAAACATCATAGGTTAAAAGAAATCAGGGGAAGAGGATTAGAATTTTAAACTTGATTTTTAGAGTTTGCAACTAAGAACAGATCCCTATTTCATATATCATACACATATACCCAGGCATTTGTACATATATAAACATGCAAACAAACTCACATCATCACTCAAACATACTTCATATCATACTTCAACAGATCATCAAGATAAGCAAGTTTAGGGTCTTATATAAAAAAGTTTGCTCACCTGTGTGGTTTAACAGAAAGAACCAGAGACGGTGAACAGATCTGGTTTTCCAAGCTTGATTCATTTGAACTGCTCCTTGATTAATTTCCAGATTTTCTTTGTTTTGGTTATCATTTCCTGAGAGATGAAGCAAAGCCTGCATTTGAGTTTTGAAACTGCTTTGGATTTTTGGTCTATACCTCCAAGTTTGATTTTACTTTTAGATTCATCTGAGTTGAACCTTGTATTCGATTTCCAGACTTTAGACTTTACTTTGGTTTTGATCTGCATTTCGAACCTAAAGCTTTTTATTTTGTTTCCAGGTTGAGAACTTGAAGCTGAAAGTTTCCCAGGTTTTGAAAATTTTGCAAAACTGTTGCTTTGATTGCTTTACTTTAATCTTGTAACTTGATTGTATTCGCATGCTTCAGATCTAAAATGCTTCAGATCTGAATCTTGAAAACTTTGCTTCAGGTTTTGAAACTTGTAATTTGATTGCTGAGATAATTTGCTTCTTTGATTTTTCACTCTGGTTGTAATTATGAGGTTTTTCTAATTGAAGGCAGTTTTGATTTTCTTTTTGCTGGCTTGATTATTTTCTCTCATACTTTATTTTTTTATTATTATTCAAAAAGAAAACAGCCCTGCCACTTGTTCATTTGCATGACAAAGTTATTACACTTGTTTAATTTCTCATGCATTGTTTACACTTGTTCAGAACAACCCATTTTATGTTTAAATCCTTGTACAAAATTTTATTTGTAAACTATGGTTTAAACCTTAACTTTAATAAATTTACAAATCATGTTTTTTATTGATTTATGAATTCTATCTTTAATGTTTAATATATATATATATATATACAAATCATATTTAACTCCTTAATTCAAATTATTTTGTAAATTTGTTTTTTTTCCAAAAGATATGTACACATATAGGTGAGTTTTAAAACTTCTATTCTTGATTTCTATATATATATATATATGTATGTATGTATGTATTTCTTAGTTTATAAAGATTTTGTAAATTTATTTATTAAATCAATTTTTTTTCCAATACATATATATATGTTTAATTTCAAAATCACATTTTATTTACAATATATTCTATTAAATTTCAAAAGGTAAATATTTTATATTCATTCTTGTTTTAAATTTTAAATTCAAGTCGTTGTACAAATCATAACTTTTAAAGAAATTGGTTTCAAAGTTTAGTTGTATTTTAACAATAAACACATATATAGATTATATATGTATATAAGTCTTTAGAATAAAGGTTTAATCTTCAAACAACTTTTAAAATCCGTTTCATAAAATTAAATTCAAATATCTTTATAATATTTTCTATTTATATTTCCTTTTATAACTATTTATACATCCTTAAGAAAATAATTCTTATATTGATCTTAAATCCTATCTTCCCAATCACAATGTATATATTTACATACATGTATATATAATAGAAAACAAATCTCTACTAGTTTATAAAATTCTTGAATTCAATTTATTTCTCAGAATATTTATTCTTGAAGTTCAAATTCCAGATTCAATTTAAAAATCCATTCATATACATATATATAAATTTTAAAGCTTTTATTAATTCCTATTTTCGCAATTTATTTATAAAACCCACATTTTAATTGTTTTTGGAGAAACTCATATAAATTTTACCAATTAATCTCACAATTAAATTCAAAATTTTATATTAATTATCAAATATTTCAAAGTTTAATTCCAAAGATCAAATTAATTACTAAATTAATTTGGCCTTAAAACCAGGAATGTTACAGCTCTTAAGCCTCTGCTTCTAACCTCACCTCCTACACCTTACCCGTATATGGCTTTGGGGTGCGAGCATTATACCAATGGATACTATCTCCTTCATAACCACATTCGGCAAAGAGCCCTTTTCTGCAATGGTAAATGTAAATTTGTAATAGTTGATTGCCATATGCTTATAAATAGGACAATAAGAACTTGCAGAGCTAGATACAATCGTCTCTTACAACTGGCTCGACATGAAGTTCCCTATATGATTTTGGTCGATGAAATATGGGGAAGCTAGCAAAAAGCAAGCGAGTGTTATAGGACCTCTCTCTATCAAGCGAAGAAAGGTGTCATCGTGCTTCAGCAAGAACTTGCAACTATCAACACCAAGCCAACCGAGAGGACCTTCAAGTCGGTCAACACTTAGGTTTGTTTCGAGACCCGAAACGCAGAAGCAAAAAAGCATCAACATCAATAACTCCCCCATGGATAGTGACCTACCTAATTAGGTCACAGTAATCAATGGCATGTCACCCAGAAGAGTGATCGAGCTGAATAGCACTCACATTCATGTTGGGACCACCCATATCCTTAAAGACAAAGCTATCGATAAAGAGAAATCCCATGCCTATCAGTGCTTTAGTTCATGTCAGGACCACCTAAAGAAGTAAAGCTACATCAACCGGCCACATGTCACCTGAGAGAAGCCTCAAACCTAACAACGCTCCGGTTTGTGTTAAGACTACCCAGCACTATGAAGACTAGGATGTTAAGGATCATATTTCATTACCCACTCCCTAAAAATTTAAAGAACACATCTTAGCATGGAACAAGCAAGTCGCACCCTGACGGCAAGTGGGGATGTTCAACAAAATAACTTTTACCCTCTTAACATTGGCAAACTCATCTGTGAGACCTAGGGGAAACCTCAACCCATGACTCAAGCACGGTCATCTTTCCTAGCCAAGGATGTCATAGAGCACATGATTTTTTTGCTGGACTAATGTAACTTTGAGACTGACTCAAATCTTGACGACGACTCGATCGATCCCCGCATGGTAGATTCAAACATTAAAGGCAGAGCGGCTACTCCATTAGATTTGATATCTATAGACTACACTGACCCTAGCAAGGTTATTCAAATTAGATAGAACCTTGCCAATAGTTAGAGACGAGCTGATCAAATCTTAAACTTTAGTTTCATTTCTAAACTAAAATTTTAATCTGGATTTTTAATCTTTTAATCCAACATATTTACATATGTACATACACACACATACATAAGTTTACATGTATCATAATTTCAATGTTCATAAATATTTTTTGTTCTAAATTTAAAATGTTAAATTCTTAATTTGTATATGTATAAATTTTCATATGTTGTTTTAATTCATATTTATAGAATAGATCTTGTGTGATAATGTAACATTTACTGTTAGACTTTTCTTTAATTGAAATCAAATTCATTAATATTAATTTTGGATTTCAAACCACATATAATTATCTAATGTGATTTTAATACATGTATATTTCTATTATATATATTTCTATGTTTATTTAATCAATATTATGGATAATAAAGGAATATGTAAAAGGGGAAATGGGTTCGTTGCGGTATAAACTCCAGCACCTACATATGGTCTCATTAACTATGTACACATTTTCTCTGTAGCACGTGCACTTCACCCAAACAAGTGTATTTGATACATTTTTAAACCAAAACCTAAAAATTCAACTTCTTTTATAAAAATTTAAATAAAATAATTATTTTATTTTAAACAAATTTTGGATTAGATCTAAAATTCATTTAGACTTTATATGCCCAATATATCCAAAAATAGGATATTTTTTGAAATCTACCTATTTCATCCACTTTAGACTTGCCTGGTTCCTTCATTCTCTAACCAGTAAGGTACTAAGCTCTTAAAGAAGTGATAGAGAAGCTGTTAACAAATAGCTTCATCTAGGAAGTAGAATATCTGGTCTATGTAACCAATCCAGTACAGGTTAAAAAGCCAAATGGGTCTAGGAAAACTTGCATTGGCTCCTCCGATCTCAATAAAGCATGCCCCAAAGACGTCTTTCCATTGCCTTGCATCGATCTGCTAGTCAATGCCAACAATGGACATGAGCTCCTCACTTTTATGGATGCTTATTCTAAGTATAATCAGATTGTCATGCATGGCCCAGACCAAGAGCATGCCTCCTTCATCATAAATGCCAACATGTATTGCTATCATACCATAGAGTTTAGGCTATGAAATGCTGGTGCTATCTATCAAGGGCTCATCAAACGTGTGTTCTCAAATTAGATTGGCCGGTCTTTTGAGGTGTGTGGGGATAATGTGCTAGTGAGATCAGAAAAGGCTGAAGGGAATATACAGAACCTGGACGAGACTTTCAGCATATCACACTAGTATAATATGAAGTTGAACCTGAAGAAATAGTCATTTATCGTCCGCTGTCTAGAAATTTCCTTGGTTATGTAGTGAGAAATAAGGGAACTAAATTTAACCCCAACAAAATCCAACTCATCTAGGGCATGCAAGTCTCCAGGACTATAGAGCAAGTGTAAAGCTTGAATGAGGTGGTTGTTGCTTTAAGCAGGTTTGTGTCTAGAGCAACTGACTGATTGTCTCCCCTTTTTTGAGCTCATCAAGAAGGAAAAGTCGTTTACCTGGAATGATGAATGCACCAAAGCATTCGTAGATCTAAAATCGCACTTGGCAACACCTCTGATATAACCCATCGACAAGGAGGACTTGTAACTTTGCCTTACAGTATTCGGCCACTAGATTAGCTCTACATTGATTAAGGAAGACAAGAAGATCCAATGGTCGATCTACTACATTAGCAAAAGAATATTAGGCTCGGAAATTAGATATAAGAAGTTGGAAAAGCTTGCTTTCTTCCTACTTATGGAAGCCCATTAACTCCGTATATATTTCCAAGCTTATCCCATCAAGACTTAACCTACCAGCCATTAAAGCAAGTTCTTAACTGTCTTGACACAGCGGGCTGACTATTGAAGTGGTCCGTCGAGCTTAAGAAACATCACATCTCCTTTCAGGCTTATACCACTATCAAAGGTCAAGCCATCACATATTTCATTGCTGAATGTTCAAGGTCGAACAATGACTAAGAAGTGACCGTCACTAGTTACCAAGTTTGGTGCCAGTTTTTGGATGGGGAGTCAAATGAAAAAGGAGCAAGGTTTGGCATGGTTCTTGTCACTCCCGAAGGAAAATAACTTTGTTTTTTGATCGCCTTGCTCTAAAGGCGTCCAACAATGAAGCCGAGTAAGAGGCTATTATGGCTGGCCTCAAGATGGCGTGGAAGTTGCATATGGATTCCATCCATGTATTCAACGACTCGTCCTGGTCGTTAATCAAATCGGTAAGTGCTTCCAATTTATGGGCAAGATGATGGCCTTATGTGTTGCAAAGGCCAAGAGAATAATTAGCACATTCATAGAGATTACTTTAGAGCAGATACTTAGAGAAAAATGCTAAGGTTGACCAGCTGGCCAAGGCAGCGAGCAACCCAGAATAATCCACTTATTGGGCCCATTAGCAATTCGAGACACCCACTGCTATAAGCCGGGAAAAACAACAATGGAGATTTGTACATCCTCCATAGAACCATGGATGGTGCCCCTGGTCAAGTAGTTGCTAAGTGAATAAATTCACGCTATTCTCAAAGAAGCAAGGAAGGTACACTATCGAGAACCCCATTACACAATCATAAATGAGAAGCTCTGCAAACAGGGTTACTCTACACTACTTTAATGGTGCATGTCTGAAGACGAAGCCGGCCAGATCTTGCAAGATCTATATGAAGAGTTTTGCGAGGTTTACGCCAATGGGCTAAATTTAGCAAAGAAGGATACCCAACAAGGCTATTTCTGGCCTACCATGATCAAAATATCAATGGACTACGTCAAGAAGTGCAACTAGTGTTAGTGGTTTGCCACAATCCTAGAGCCTCTCCCACCCTTTGTACCTTATGACTTCCCTTTGGTCGTTCAACACTTGAGAATCAACCTGACAGAAAAGCTGCCAAATGTTAAGGAGGATACAACCACACCATAATCAACATCATCTACTTCACCAAATGGTTTGTTATCGAGCCCCTTATTGGAATCACCACTCCTAAGATGCTAAACTTCATCATCAATAGCATTGTCTGTAAGTTTGACCTGCTAAAAAATATGATTCCCGGCAATGACACTCAGTTCGAAAGCAACCTCTTCCAAGACTTTTACAAAACAAAGGGGATCGAGAAATGCTTCTCTTCCATTTTCCATCCTCAAGAAAATGGAAAAGTAGTGGCCATTAACATGACCATCAATTCAACACTCAAGAAGCATCTTACAAAGCTAATGGAAACTGGACCGAAGAACCATCACTCGTTCTTTGGTCCTACTACACATCCAACCACACTTCAACAAACCATACTCCTTTCTCGGTTTCTAATGGGTACAAACCCATACTACCCATTGAGGTAGACGTACCTTCACCTTGGTGTCTCACCTATGAGCCTATGCAAAACAATGAGCAACTCAACCTCAAGCTCGACACGAAAGAAAAACTAAGAGCCAAAGCTAAACTCTTCAATAAGCCTATAACGGGAAGATGGCTAAACACTACAACTAAAGTGTGAACTTCGACGATTCATTATTAGTGTCTATGTCAAGCATTCGAAACCATAAAGAAGCCGGCTGAAGGCTTGCTTAGCCCGAATTAGGAAGGGTCGTACATCATCAATGTTGTATTATCAAATGGCACCTATCGCCTTACTCATCTAGACAAAACCCACGTTCGCCACTGTAATGACCCAAAATTTAACCACTTCACAATATGACATTTAAGGTGATTTTAAATATAAAATATTAAAGGTTTTATGATTCAAAAAATATTAGACAAGATTTGGAAATAGAAATATGCATAAAAATAGCAATATTTGCTTACATCGACAAAAGTGACAAAATCTTGATTTCAGAAAAGTAAGTTTAAATGGTTTAATAAGTTATTTTACTTTATTTATGAGTGTTTATATTTTTAAATAACATTATACAAATTTATTTTTAAATTTGATTTACATAAATAAATAGTTTAACCAAAACATTAAAATATGACCGTAAAACATTTTGTCAAAAAATCAACGTTTTGTCGATTTAAAGTTATCGCAACGTTGTTACACCTTTAGGTACACAAATTAATAAACATGTTAACATATAAGGTACATAACAATTAACTAAACAAAGTTACTTTTAATAATCACACTTAGAAAATTCTTGAAAGTAATTAGCAAAAGTAAACTAAAAAAGACAAAACACATGTCACATCACATGCGACATAAATTGAAGTAATCGTTCTTATTCTTTACTTAACCCTTAAGTGTTTGAATTTTAAAAGTGTGATGTGATGTGGATGATGAGTGTTGAATTAAATAAGTTTACTTAATTCTTAAGGAAGGTTATTTAAGTAAAAATACAAATCTATATTTTAATCTCAAATATTTTCTATAAATACACATCCTCTTCTTCTTCATTTTTGCACCATTTCTTCTCTACTTTCTTAACCTTTCTTACATCCTTTAATGGATTCTTTCCATAAATTAAACAATGCCAAAATATTTCCTAAAATAAAAGAAAGAAAAATATCAACAAAACAACGTCCGAACCACTTCAAAACTCCTCCTCCCCCCTCTCATTGCTCACGCCCCCTCTTTCTCCATTTAGCTAAGCACGTTTTCCCTTTCAAGCTTGGTCGTGGCCTCCTAAGGCAAGTACGAGGAAGTTTAGCAAGTTCTAAGAGATTAAGGCAAAATTTAACAAAGTTAGAAAAGTTTAAAACTAGTTTGAAAGCGGTAAAAAGTGAAAACTCTAAATTATTAAGTAGAAAATGTTTATATGATGTTTTGCAAGTTATAGATATTGTTTGGATGTTAATAATGATGTTTGGTAAGTGTTTGAAAAAGAAAGCAACAACCTTAAGTCATTTGCAAAAATTTGTTAGCAAATATATACATAAATGACAATCATGTGACATTTTAATAAAAAAGGTTGTTGAACTGATTTGCAAGTTCATACGACATGTTAGGCTATATTAAAATGGTTATAACCGTTGTTTTGGATGTTTATTAGTTGTATATTGAATATATATGTTGAAACAAGTCATAGATTTACACAACATATAATCACATGGAAATCACTTTCCAAAAGAAATGAAATGTGATATGGAATCATTTATACTTTTAAAAAATGTTTGAATATGATTTAAAAATGATTCCTAAGTGTTTAAACTTGTTTCGACAAAGTTTGGATATGAATCTCAAAATACGCCTAAAATTTGACGCGTCAGTAACGGTAGTTCGTATTGTCGCGCAAAAGTTCAAATGAACATACGAAGTGGAATATAGTTCAGAATTCTTCGAAGTAAGAATTTTTCGAATCGTTATATCCATATTTTTCATATAAAAAAAGAAAATCAAGATTCCATCTTGTATATTTTGAAATATGGCAAAATCGATTTTCAAGAAAAATCCAGTTTTTGCACTAAATGACCAAAGTTGAAAATTGATAAAATAATCATTTTTAAAATATGGAATAAATTCTAAAAATATTTTAAAAGTGATTTAAGTTGAAAAAAACAGATTTCTAAATGAGACATAAGTCGTTTTGAAGAATATAGCTTTTAAAGCACTTTTTGTATCACTATTTGCAACACTTTTTCGCAACGCTTTTCAATAACTTTGAAAATAAAAGTTGAAACTAAATAACTATTTCCCAAGTCTTATGTAAACATCTTTAAGTAAATGATAAAGTAATGTAAAAAGAGATTTGAACAATTCAAAATTATTTCAAAGGTGGTTAAACAAGTAGTTAAGTGATTTAAATAGGGAAAATGAGTATGCGAAAACGACTAGTACATTTGTCCCGCCTGTGAGATCTAAAAGTGAAAACAACGTATATAAGTAAGGTTAAAGATGGAACAACCAGTGCCATGAACTTACCTGGCCATGGTTTTCTCTTTTAGGGGAGGGGTGGAAGATATCGAAAGGAAAACCCAGATGCTCAACTTGGATTTCATAGAAATAATCTTCTTATACTCATTATTAAAATCCAAAGAGGGAACTTCTCCAATTCACGAAATTTAAAAGGTGATCTCATCATTATTCCGCCCATAGCACTCTTTGAATATGTAAATTGATATTGAATAAAAGTAGATTGATTTCTATAATCCTATTTCCTCAAAAGATACTCTTTAAAAAATGATTTGAGAAATATTCAAAAAGAGGTTTAAATGATTCCCTATTCATTAAAAGAATATTTTAAAATATATATCTCTCGAAGATATTTTGGTAAAAGAAAATGAATGAATAGTAAAACAATTATCTAATTACATCATTTTTATCGGTGATTGGATTTTGAAGGAACCAAGGTCGGATTTGGATGATTCCTATCCGAAAACCACTTTGGATCAATTTACGTGTTCGAAGATTGAAGATGTTTGAAGACGGAGATATTGAGATGAATGATAATGAAGGACTACTTGTTGATAAATTGAAGATAAACTCCCAATTCACTATATTGTAGCAGTGGTCTCTTTGTTATGAAAAACCTCAAAACTACAAGGGCTTCTCGCCTAGTAATGGCTGAGGAAAGTTCCTTCGATTTCATTCGGTCCGAGAGCGAACTTGTATGGATGAATGTCTGACCTTGCATTCCAAATCACAATGAGCGATCTCTATAAAAGTATATTAAGCGGTGGTGGAGAAGACACCTTCTCTTAGCTTAACATCTTTTTCTAAGACATACGAGCTCCAGGAAGTCATACATTTGTAGAAATCAGTCGTGTGAATGTGGAATGGCAATGTGACTTTCAAAGTAAAAGAAAGATGTGTTATGTGAAAAGGTATTCGTTGCCTCGAGCCTCATCAACCTGAAATGACCGAAACAGGGTTAGATGTGGCAAGGCTAAGTGGGTCATTCCCAATTAGGTATGATCATTCCCTTCTAGATATATTTCTTCCCGCTATGACGTTCAAGATGTAAATTAATGTGGATGTATGTGAAGAGAGCTCTCGGATAAAGGTCGGTAATGACCGGGAGATAACATGTTTGATACTCTCTAGTTATAGAGGTAGGGCGGTCTTATGTTGGTAAAGGGCAGATGTTCTGTGCCTCGGGACATCCATCTAATGGTATACACATCGGAAGGTAGTTCCTTCACATGTTCATTTGTATGGAAATCCATTCTCTAACAAGAACCTACGGACTTGATTGTAAACCTATTATGCTAGAATTTAATCAATGTAACAATTTCGGCTAAGATTAATAAGTTTATTTACAAATGTTTTCAAAGAATGTCATTAAAAGTAATATCCCTAAATTTTACGTAATAAAGAGAATTTTTTATCATAAGGTAAAATCTCATTCCGTATTTATTTGCGATGTGGTCTTATGAGATACCTTTTTGTTTTCAAAACATCGTACTTTGAGTTCTCGCATCAATCCCATGACTGACCCAGAGTTTGTTTTTCCCTTTAAACTCTAGGTGCCCTACTTTTCGGGTAGTCGTGTAGTCGAGATACTTTAGGAGCATTTGGAGCATTTTGGAGAAGTCTTTTGGAGCTATGAAGATTAAAGTGCCTTATGTTGATATCTACCCATTTTCCGCTGTGTCATGTAGTATGTATTTTCCAGTATATGTACGGATAGACGGTTATAACTATCCTGTTGGATTTGTATTTGAATCTGATTATTTATGTATAATTAAAATGTTGAACGCGATGTGAGATTCTATTATTTTGTTATCTTCCATCTTTATTTTCTTATATACCCCTAATAATTTGCCTCCTCGACACTTAGATTTACGGTATATGAATACTGCGGTTGTATTAGTGTCGATTTCTAAGGGTTGAGGAGACGGATCGTCACATTTGGTACCAGAGATGAAAGTTAAGCAAGAACCTTGGATTTGTTGGGTATGAATTATTAGAGATAGGGTTAGTAACACCCTAGAATGAGTTTAATATGAGAGAGCGCATAATTAAAACTTCTAACTTGAATAAGTATATTCATACTGTATAGCATTCCCAAAGATATCTCGTCTATATATCCTAAAGATCTTTTTCTTACTATATATAGATAGTAGTAAATGAGTGGAAGAAGAGTACGAGGTAGCGGAGGAAGAAATACCACAAATGGTCAAACTCCTGTAGCTACTGTAGTTGAGGAAGTAGTAGTTCCGATACCGTTCCAAATTAACTTGCAACTTTATGTAAGAACTATACCTGTCTTGATGGCAAACCTTTCAAAAGAAAGGAAACCATCATTGAAGTACAAGCTTGGATCCGCTACTGTGAAAGAATTTTCAAAGGAATGAATATTGAAGATGAGCAGAAGAGATTATTTGCTTCTTGGCAACTACAAGACGAAGCTCTAATTTGGTGGGAATCTATTACTCAAAATGAGTCAGAAGATAATTTCTCATGGGAACGATTCAAAGAAGTTCTGGAAAAGCAGTATATGCCAGAAGTAGGAAAATTTCGTCTTTACCGAAATTTTATGGATTTTAAACAGGAGGAGGAGATGTCATTTGAGGAGTATGCTAACAAGTTTAACGAATTATCTTGTTTTGGGCCTGGATTGATGGATACACCCTTCAAAATGAATGAAAACTTTACTTCAGGAATGAAGAAGCAATACCATGTTAGAATGACAAGGCATGTGAAAGAACCATTTGTAGACTTAATAGACATGGGATACAGATATGAAGCTTTGGTTAAGTTAGATCTACTCGTAGTACAAAAAGGCAACAACAATAACTAAAAGAAGAGGAAGTTCAATGGCGAGATGACATGGAAGGGAAAACTCAAAGGAGGATCTCAAGAGAACCACTTTAAAGACATCACTTATGACAATCGTAAGAAGAAAGGCCATATTGCGAAAAATTGTTAGGGTTCCAAAGCTCAAAATGTTACCTCTCCTTTGGTTTAGAATTATCATTGCTATAATTGTCATAAACCAAGGCATCTGATTAAGGATTGTCTCTTAATGAAGAAAGGAGAACAAGCCAAAGTGTATGCTATCAAGGATGAGCCTTCAACCTCCAAAGATGTGAAGGGCAAAGGAGTGTTGGAAGGTAATATTTTTATCAAAGGTGTTTTAGTTGGAGTATTATTTGATACAGGAGCTTCTCACAGTTTTATTTCTAAAACAACTATAGAAGAATTAGAACTTAAACCTAAAATTGTTGACGACCCTATCCGCGTGACGAATCCTATAGGGGGTTCCACTAATCTTTGAATGCACTATGAAAAAGTCCCAATTTCCTATCCTCCCCATCACTTTCCTTTTGATCTTTTTATCTTAGATTTTATTGGATTTGAAATTTTAATCAGTATGGATTGGTTGGCTAAGACAAAGCTGTGTTTGATTGCGAAAACAGAACGATATCTTTATGGATCATCTTTGGGAAAATCATAAAAATATCTTGTGAAGATCCTAGTCTAGGAAGGGATAGTTTTCTTTATGATTTAGATACATCCCAGACATGATTATAAACAATACTCGTTGTTAGTAAAAAGTTTGCGCCCACAACGGGAAATCGAATTCCGTATAGATTTAGTTCCTGGTGCGATGCCAATTAAACAACAAGATATAAGGATGACTCTGAAAGAAAGGGATGAGTTGAATGAACAAACCTAAGAGCTATTAAAGAAAGGATTGGTAAGACCCGGCCTTTTAAGTTAGGGATTAGCAGTAGTTTTTTTTGCTAACTCAGATGGATCTTTGAGACTGTGTGTAGACTATCGAGATCTAAATAAGAAAACCATTAAGGACAAGTATACTCTACCCCGAATAGATGACTTGTTTGATCAATTACACG
This sequence comes from Allium cepa, assembly GCA_030765085.1. Taxonomy (NCBI): domain Eukaryota; kingdom Viridiplantae; phylum Streptophyta; class Magnoliopsida; order Asparagales; family Amaryllidaceae; genus Allium; species Allium cepa. The sequence continues at coordinate 133,694,930 of CM060940.1, read as the reverse complement.
GAGCTCGAGTTTTCTCTAAAATGGACCTAGCTACAGGATTCGATCAATTAAGGATCGCAAAAGATTGCATCCATCTAACTGCCAAAGGTCCGAATACTTTCTATGAGCGGTCGATTATGTCTTTTGGGCTAACTAATGCAGCCGCTTATTTTGTTGACCTTATGAATACAGTGTTTAGAGATGTGCTAAAAAAATTCATGTTAGTCTTTATCGATGATATCCTCATTTTCTCTAAGACAGAAGAAGAACACGCTAGGCATCTAGAAGCTGTGTTGGAGATATTGAGGAATAATGTGCTTAAATCCAAATTCTCAAAGTGCCATTTTTGGGAGAAGGAGGTAAGATTCCTAGGACATATAATATCAAGGGATGGAATTTCAGTGGATCCATGAAAAGTTTAGCTATTCAAGATTGAAAGCAGCCACAAACTCCTGAAGAGATTCATAGCTTCTTAGGTTTAGCAGGATATTATAGAAGATTCATTCATGACTTCTTTAAGATTGCCTATCTCCTAACGAAGTTGACAACAAACGATGCGAAATTTATCTGGACTCCAAAATGTGAAGAAGCTTTCCAAGAACTAAAAAAAGGTTGACAACCGCTCCAGTTGTAGCAATTATAATTGGAAATAGTGGATTGACCATTTATACAGATACTTGTGGAGAAGGAGTTTGTGCAGTTTTAATGCAAGATGGAAAAGTGATTGCTATGCAAGTAGACAACTGAAGGCGCATGAGAAGGATTATACAACACACGACTTAGAATTATTTTCCGTTGTGTTCGCTCTAAAGATATGGAGACATTATTTGCTGGGTAAGAATCTTTCATAGTTTATTTCGATAAAACTTTGTATTGACCTTAGTAAATAATATTCTATCTTCTAGGTGAAAATTTTAGACTTTGCACGGACCACAGATCTTTGAAGTATCTTTTCACCCAAAAGACTTGAACATGAGATAGCAACGCTGGCTAAATTTCTTGCATCATATGATCTAGATACTCTACATACACCCGAGAAAGCCAATGTAGTAGCAGATACATTGAGTAGAAAGTTAGCTACTATTTCTTATTTGGTAGTAACTCCAACCCTTCAGGAGAAAATAACTAGCAAGAAAAAAGAAGATCAATTCCTAATGGGGATTATTGAAGATATACATAGAAGAAGGAGTTCAAGCTTTAAAATAGATAACCATGGAGTATTGCGGTTAAATGGAAGAATTTGTGTTTCGAATGTTGGAAATCTTAAGCAAGAAGTACTAACTTAATGCCACACAGCCAAACTTAGCATTCATTCGGGAATTCATGAGATGTTAAGGATATGAAATGTACATTTTGGTGGAGAAGCATGAAGAGGGATATACTTATCTATGTCAGCCGTTGTGAAAATTGCCAAAGAATCAAAAGTGACCAACAAAAGACGGCAGGATTACTTCATCCTTTGGAGATTCCAGCTTGGAAGTGGGATCAAATATCCATAGATTTCATTGATGGCTTACCTCAAACAAGGAAAGAAAATGAAAGCATTTAGGTTATCTAGACGTTTAACCAAAGTGCACACTTTATTCCGGCAAAGCCAACAGGAACTGTAGCATGCCTTATATATATATATATATATATATATATATATATGAAGGAGATTGTCCGATTACATGGAGTTCCAAGCAGTATAGCAAGCGATCGTGATCCAACTTCACTAGTCAGTTTTGGGAACCAAGCTGAGTATAAGCATTGTATGTCACCCCCAAACTGATGGACAGGCTGAAAGAGTCAACAACATTTTAGAAGATCTTTTGAGAGAAGGTATTCTAGACTTTGGAGGCTTGTGGGAGAATCTTTACATTTAGTAGAGTTCTCCTATAATAATAGCTATCAAGCTAGTATCGCATGGCATCGTATGAAGATTTGTATGGTCATCCATGTAAATCGCCAGCATGTTGGATAGAAAACGGAGATCGGTTAGTGTTTGGCCCAGATATGATACGAGAAGCTTCAAAGAAAGTTCGTATATTAGAAAGAAGCTAAAAGAAGCCCAAAGTAGACAAAGAGTTATGCAGACCGAAGGCGTAGAAATATGGAATTCTCAATTGGAGATTCAGTCTTTTTGAAAGTCTCTCCAGTGAGAGGAGTAATGAGATTTGGAAGAGTTGGAAAGTTAGCACCTCTATATATTGGACCTTTTCCCATTCTCGAACGAATAGGCCCACTGGCATATCGAGTACAATTGCTTGAAAGATTGTCTGGTGTACATAATTTTTTCCACGTATCACATTTACGGAAGCATGTATATGACCCAAACAAATCATAGAAACTTGCTCAGGATGACTTGGAGATAGAACCAAACTTAGCGGTTATTAGAAAGACCGTACGAATCGTGGATCAAGATGAAAAACAATTAAGAAGAAAGGTAGTACGATTGGTCAAAGTCCAATGGAGCGGGGATGCTGATGATTGCACATGGAAAACAGAAGATAAAATGAAAAAAGCATATACCGGGTGTAGGATCGATATATAGACTTTATCTATCGTCTGAGTTTACTCACGGCCTGTGGTGTACTCACTTATTGTATATATTCCACCTTATTGAATATGTATTTCCTTTTGAGCTATTTCCTTCTTACCTAATTTCGAGAATGAAATTCTTTTAAGTAGGTGAGAATGTAATGACCCAAAATTTAATCACTTCAAAATATGACATTTAGAGTGATTTTAAATATAAAAGGTTTTATGATTCAGAAAAACATTAGATAGGATTTGGAAATAGAAATATACATAAAAATAGCAACATTTTCTTACATCGACAAAACTTACAATATCTTGATTTCAGAAAAGTAAGTTTAAATGCTTTAATAAATTATTTTAATTTATTTATGAGTGTTATATTTTTAAATAACATTATATAAATTTTGGTTTACATAAATAAATAGTTTAACTAAAATGCCAAAATACGAACGTAAAACATTTTGTCAAAAAATCAACATTTTGTCAATTTAAAGCTGTCGCAATGTTGTTTCACCTTTATATACACAATTTAATAAACATGTTAACATATAAAGGTAGGTAAAAATTAACTAAACAAGGTTGCTTTTAATAATCACACTTAGAAAATTCTAGAAAGTAATTGGCAAAAGTAAACTAAAAAAGACAAAACACATGTCACATCACAGTGACATAAAGTAAAGTAATCATTCTTATTCTTTACTTAACTCTTAAGTGTTTGAATTTTAAAAATGTAATGTGATATGGATGGTAAGTGTTGAATTAAATAAGTTTACTTAATTCTTAAGGACGGTTATTTAAGTAAAAACACAAATCTATATTTTAATCTCAAATATTTTCTATAAATACCCATCCTCTTCTTCTTCATTTTTGCACCATTTCTTCTCTACTTTATTAAGCTCTATTACTTCTTTAATGGCTTCTTCCCATAATTAAATAATGCCAAAATATTCTCAAAAATAAGAGAAAGAAAAACATCGACAAAACTCTGTTTGAATCACTTTAAAACTCCTCCTCCCCCCTCTCACTGCGCACGCTCCATCTTTGTCCATTTGGCTAAGCACGTCTTCCCTTTCAAGCTTGGTCATGTCCTCCTAAGGCATGTATGAGGAAGTTTAGCAAGTTATAAGAGCATAAGGCAAAGTTTAACAAAGTTAGAAAAGTTTAAAACTAGTTTGAGAGCAAAAAAGGTGAAAACTCTAAATTCTTAAGTAGGAAAAGTTTATATGATGTTTTGCAAGTTATAAATATTGTTTGGATGTTAATAATGATGTTCGATAAGTGTTTGAAAAAGAAAGCAACCACCTTTAAGTCATTTACAAAAGTTAGTTAGCAAGTTTGTAAATAAATGACAATCATGTGACATTGTAATAAAAAATGTTGTTAAATTGATTTGCAAGATCATATGACATGTTAAGATATGTTAAAATGGTTATAAACATTGTTTTGGATGTTTATTAGTTATATTTGAATATATATGTTGAAACAAGCCACGGATTTACACGATATATAATCATAAGGAAATCACTTTCCAAAAGAAATGAAATGTGATGTTGAATCATTTATACCTTTGAAAAATATTTGAATATACTTTATAAATGATTCCTAAGTATTTAAATTTGTCTCGAAAATTTTTGGATATGAATCACAAAATGCGTCTAAAATTTGGCATGTCACATAACGGTAGTTCGTGTTTTCGCATCAAAAGTTCAAATGAACATAAGAAGTGGAATATAGTTCGGAATTCTTCGAAGTAAGAATTTTCCAAATTCTTATGTCCATATCTTTCATATAAAAAAAATGAAGATTTCATCTTGTATATTTTGAAATATGGCAAAATCAATTTTCAAGAAAAATCAAGTTTTTGCACTAAATGACCAAAATTGAAAATTGATAAAATAATCATTTTGAAAATATGGAATAAATTCTAAATTCTTTTAAAATGTTTTAAAAGTGATTTAAGTTGAGAAGATGGATTTCTAAACGAGATAAAAGCCATTTTGAAGAATATAGCTTTTGAAACACTTTTGTAACACTATTTACAACAATTTTTTGCAACGCTTTTCAATAGCTTTGGAAATAAAGGTTGGAACTAAATTATTCTTTCCCTAGTCTTATGTAAACATTTTTATGTAAATGATAAAGTAATTAGAAAGGGATTTGAACAATTCAAAATTATTTCAAAGGTGGTTAAATAAATAGTTAAGTGATTTAAAAAGGGAAAATGAGTATGCGGAAATGACTAGTACATTTTCCCACCTGTGAGATCTAAAAGTGAAAACAAGACGTGTAACTAAGGTTAGGGATGGAGCAATCAGTGCCTTAAACTTACTTGGCCTTAGTTTTCTCTTTTAGTCGAGGGATGGAACATATCGAAAGGAAAGCTCGGATGCTCAACTTGGATTTTATAGAAATAATCTTCGTATACTCATTATTAAAATCCAAAGAGGGAACTTGTCTTATTCGTGGAATTTAAAAGGTGATATCACCGTTATTCCGCTCATAGCACTTGTTGAATAGGGAAGTTGATATTGAATAAAAGTAGAGTGATTTCTATAATCCTATTTTCTCAAAATATACTCTTTAAAAAATGATTTGAGAAAATATTCAAAAAGAGGTTTAAATGATTCAGTATTCACTAAAAGAATATTTTGAAAATATATATCTCTCGAAGATATTTTGGTAAAGGAAAATGAATGAATCGATAGACAATTACCTAATTACATCATTTTTATCGATGATTGGATTTCAAAGGAACCGAGGTCGGATTTGGGTGATTCCTATCTGAAAACCACTTCGAACTAATTTATATGTTCGAAGATTGAAGATGTTTGAAGACGGAGATATTGAGGCAAATAAAAACGAGGGACTACTTGTTGATTAATTAAGGATAAACTCCCGATTCACTATGAAAAACCTCAAAACCACAAGGGCTTCTTACCTAGTAATGGCCGAGGAAAGTTCCTTTGGTTTCATTCGGTCCCAGAACAAACTTGTATGGATGAATATCTGACCTTTCATTTCAGATCACAATGAGTGATCTCTATAGATGTATATCCGTCGGTGGCGGAAAAGATACCTTCTCTTAGCTTAACAGCCTTTACTGAGACATACGAGCTCAGGAAGTTATACATTTGTAGAAATTAGTCGTGTGAATATGGAAACGCAATGTGGCATTCAAAGTAAAAGAAGATGTGCTATGTGAAAAGGTATTCGTTGCCTCGAGCCTCATCAACCGAAAATGACTGAAACAGGGTTAGATGTGGCAAGGCAAAGTGGGTCATTCCCAATTAGAGTATGATCATTCCCTTCTAGTTATATTTCTTCCTGCTATGATGTTCGAGATGTAAATTAATGTGGATATATGAGAAGAGAGCTCTCAGATAAAGGTCGGTAATGACCGGGGGATGACATATTTACTACTATCTAGTTATAGAGGTAGGCCGGTCTTTTGTTGGTAGAGGGAAGATATTCTATGCCTCGAGATATCCATCTAGAGGTCTACCCATCGGAAGGTAGTCCCTTCACCTGGTCATTTGTATGCAAATCCATTCTCCAATAAGAACCTACGGACTTGATTGTAAACCTATTATGTTGAAATTTAATCAATGTAACAATTTCGGCTAAGATTAATAAGTTTATTTGCAAATATTTTCAAAGAATGTCACTAAAAATAATATCCCTAAATTTTACGTAATAAAGAGTTTTGGTTATCATAAGGTATAAACCCGTTCCATATTTATTTGCAACGTGATCTTATGAGATACCTTTTTGCTTTCAAAACACGTGCCTTGAGTTCTCACACCGGTCCTATGACTGACCCGGAGTTTGTTTTTCACTTTCAACTCTGGGTATCCTACTTTTCGGGCAGCTATGTATTCATGATACCTTAGGAGCATTTGGAGCATTTTGGAGAAGTCTTTTGGAGATATAAAGATAAAAATACTTTGAGTTCTCACACAATCATCAAGACTATCCGATAGGGATGGGCTACATCACTCTTTCCTGCTAAGAACTACCTTTCTCTATCGCGAAGGACCGCATGAGCCATTCAACACTCACTTCCTTACCGTCAGGATATCCAACGAGGAAGGATTACCGAGCATTCATTTCCTTGTTTAAGGAATTCCACCTCTATAGGCTATCCAATAAGGATGAGTTATTATGTGCTATTACCTTATTTAGGGACCATCAACCTTTACCACCAATGACCATGCAAGCCATTCAATGCTCCCCTCCTTACTGACTGAATATCCAATGAGAGCATATTACTATGCATTCACTTCATTGTCAGGTAACTGTCGAACCATCCTGTGAGTTTGGGTGAGATGTCTTTCCCCTTCATGCGTGGGTGCATTCACAATCTAATGGCGTGTCTATAATGGTCTCAATTCCCACCCCTGTGATATCACCCATTTCTCATGCGGGACAGGGTATTGTTTCTGACACCAACTTTGTTGCCTTAACTGATGCCAAGGTATGGCATCCATAGTTTGCTTATATAAAAATAAGCCATGCACAATATCAACTAGTTGCATGTCACCCAGGACAAACCTCGAGCAACATAGTGCTTTAGTTTATGCCGGGATTGCTCGCTACTTAAACTTGTTGTGTGTTACCCTAGAGAACCCTCGAGCCACTCAGTGCCTCGGTTCATATCGGGACTGCCTAACAATGAAAAATGACATAAAGAGGCTCGATTATCATATACCTGCCTCAACATTTGACCACGGTCGGGTTGCACGGCCAATGCTCGCATCCGAGTTCATTTGCCGACCCAGCCTAGTAACTAAGACAAATTTTACATAGTCAATTCAATTTATAGTTTGCATGGGCCGGATGCATTCACCGCCCATCCATCACTATACATTGCCTTTGTATTTACCTTATGAAAACGTTTAAGTACAGATACACATGGATTATGCTGGTTACTCAAAGTATGTTACCCTACTAAATATGCATAGATAAGAAAAGATTAAACAAAAAACATACCCAACAAATCATGTGCGCAAAAAGGACATATATACATTCATCAAAAGTTTGGGGCACAAAGCCCTCCCGTCAGGCTACAAAAAGAGGGAAGAAAAATATATTTGCACAGATGATCAACTAGCCAGCCGAGCTAAGGAGTCAATCTGCTCCTTCATCAAAATGGCCAGCCCTGCTACCTCTATCTTGGTAGCCACTTCATCTAGTCCCTGGCATGGGCCTCCCATCAAAATTGCTAATGGAGCAGCAACTGATAGTTTTTCCTGAACTAGGCCTTCACCATATTTTGAGCATTTTCCACTTGGCTTCCTCACTTCCACTAGAAATCTCTACATCGGCTAACAATCGGTATCCACTTAGGTAAAAGATCAGCTCGGTTCGCAAAGTGTCGATATCCCTAGTTTGCTTTATCCCTAGCCATACTTAAGCTTTCATGGCTGCCTTCTTTACCTCCACCTCCTCCTGGACTTGCAAGTACTCATCTCGAGTGTGGATGGAGCATTGTGCAGTCAAAACAATAAATTTTATAAGAATTTAGTATAAAAGAAAGACAAAAAAGACTCAGTTCAATGCATCCCAAGTATGGGCATTGATCACGATCTCTAGAGGATGCCGGATCTAAGCAAACTTAGGCTAGTGGGTGGATGGTCATTAATTGAAAGGCCTACAATAGTTGATCTAGGTCCTTATGGTCGTATCCAAGGGGATCTCTAGAGCCACATACCTGATAGGATCCACCTCTTTCCGTTCAATTATCCCATTTGCATCATAAAGTTCATGTCGCTTAGCATAAGGAGTGGCAACATCTAAAGTTGAGGGTTTGCCTCCCTCAACCCTCCTCTTCTTCTTGCTATCGATGGAAGGAATGTCTGATTGGACTAAGATGTTGGATATATCAACCACCTCCTCGCTTGCAAGGGGCACCACCTATAGAGGAGCCTCGACGATTGGGCTGGTGGAGTTAAAAAGAACAAAGAATAAGTTTGTCGGCTACTGAAAAAGAGATACAGTTCAAATGTAAGAAAAAGAGTTCAAGTACAAGTAAACTATCATTTGAACCTGCCTGTCCTTACGTTTTGATAGGAGACGGGTATAAAGAGATCGAGATGCCATTGCTAGATTGGTCTATCCCAACATGGGACTAGCCGGTGGCATTAACATCGTAACTACGATACAAAGGATCATAAGTAGGATATGGCTTGGATGAAGGACCCAGTTCTTATTTCCCTCTCCTTACACTACCATACTTGAAGCTCCCCACAGTATCCCATGTGATGGCCAATGTCCCATGACGTGGGACCGGGACATCAACCAACTGCTGTGGGTCAAAAGTTTCTCATTAAGGCGTCGACACTATATTGATAAGTTTTATCATAATCGACTTGTTGCCATTTTCCAGGCAACTCACCCTTGATGACATCATCTTTACAGACCGGGTTCTTGTATGTGATAGATCGAATATTGGGATCTAAGAGTTTTATCTTCGATTAATCCCTTCTCTTCTTGACCGAATTCTTGAATGGGGCTACTCGCTCATTAGCCCTGGTCTGGATTCCCCTTAACAAGCCTACCCGATGGAAGTTTGCATCAGTCACTATAACCTTCAGATTCCTTATATTGTCAAGGGACATCTTCAAGAAGTTGACATACTCACTAAGTGCACCAAGGATGATGCAATAGTATTAAGAGAAGAATCTATTAATGGAAAGAAAAGCAAGAGAAAGAAAGAAAGATAAGGAACGAAAAGAGCAGCAAAGACTTACTTAGGATATGGAACTCGGTGTTCCTTAAGACAAGATTGATCGATGAGGCCAAAGAAATATTTCCCCATCTAACTTAGGGACACTTTGCTGAGAATGCCCTTGAAGATAACGGGATTAGTGTTTGCTTGAAAATGGAAATAAGTTGATTAGTTACCTTGATTTCTTATGCAGTTGGAAGAGAATTTCAACTAAGCAGGCGGTTGGATCAGGAAGCTTTAGATCCACATAAGTGATATAGACCCTACACAGAATCTAGTAGATGTTGGGAGTAAGTTGATAGGGAAATATTAAAGGCGTTAAGGACAGAGACAATGAAGGGGCGTGTTTGCGCCAAAATTGGTCACAAACACCCAATTGCAAGTGAAAGCACCAATATCCAATCATGGATCACAGACAGAGTATATGTAGTAGATATAATATGAAGAATAACAAAAATATTAAAAAGAAAGCAGTAAAAAAATACGAGATTTATAGTGGTTTGGCTGACTCTGGCCTATGTCCATTACATAAATTTTCTTTTTATTATTAGAGAATTGATTATAGTTACAATCTAGAGTTTTTGAAACAAAATTGGCAGAGTAGCCTTATGGTGGAAGACGAAGGGAAACATAATGAGAATTTCTTTTCTAAAGCCCCGCCAGCTATATTTATAGACACAATCCAGGTTACTTGGCTTCCTGAGTGATACGGGCCCACCAAATCCGTAGTCAAACCCATATCCTTCATCATTGCCGACCCTAAGTTGTTAATATGCCTACCCGAAGTTGTCCCGAAGATGAACTGAAGCAAATCCATCACTAACACGAAGCATGCTTGATGACTCGAAGTATAATTCCTATAGCCGATCCCAATCTTCCCTGGCGCCAACACGAAGAAGCATGGATGCTGACTCAAAGCATTTATACCGACCCCAAGCTCCTTGCTAATACCGACCCTAGTATGACGCCGATTTGCTATTGCTGATGCTGACCCGATGTAGGGTGAATGCCGGCCCGAAACCAACTCGTTCTAGACCCCAAGTACTTTAGGCATGCCGATCCCTAGAAGCTCCACCATATGCCGACTCCATGCCTCGCTTGCCAATCCGAAGCCATAGAAGTGTCGTCCCGAAGTATGCCGATCCCAGAGCTTAGCCGACCCGAAGATAAAAAGATGCCGGCCCGAAACCTTTATAACGCTGACCCGAAGTCACTACCAAGCACTTGTAAATAAGCCGCTCCTTTAAAGACCCAAAGCAAGCCCTTGCCCGACTCGAAGTAAACCTCCTGAAAACCCGAAGTGAATCCAAAGGTGACTCGAAGCAAACTCCAAGCAATCCGAAGCAACTTGACTTTTGTCCAAATCCATATTCCAAGTATCTCGCATTTTTTTCCATTGATTATGCCGAATCCCAGCTACATAATCATGTTTATTATCCCTGATTGATCGTCTATCCATTCATCTTAACCTAGTCCCTAATATTCCAGCATCGATAACCGAGCAGTCATTTGAGTTAAATTCGCCTGTATGTTGCCTTGCCAAAAGGTGGGTTAACACTTTGCCCCCAAGACATGTTGTGCGATAGGAAGGTGTGTTTTGTAGCACCATATGCCCGATATTCGGAACTTTTTGATGACCTATGAAGACATTGATGTTCTTACCTGATTGAGAATAGCGATCGTTTGGGATCGTATGCCGTTCGAGGTGATATGTGACCGTTCGAGGTCACATGCCATTCGAGGCGATATGTGACTGTTCGAGGTCGGGTGTCGTTCGAGGCGAATTATGACCTTTCGTGGTTGGGTGTCGTTCGATGCGAGATGTGACCGTTCATGGTCAGGTGCCGTTCGAGGAAAATTGTGACCGTTCGTGGTCAGGTGCCGTTCGAGGCGAGATGTGACCGTTCGTGGTCGAGGCAAATTGTGAGCATTCGTGGTCGAGTGCCGTTCGAGGCAAGATGTGACCGTTCGTGGTCGGGTGCCACTCGAGGTGAATTGTGACCATTTGTGGTTGGGTGCCATTTGAGGTGAATAGTGATCATTCGTGGTCGAGTACCATTTGAGGCAACATGTGACCATTCGTGGTCAGGTGCCGTTCGAGGCGAATTGTGACCGTTCATGCTCGGGTGTCGTTCGAGGCGAGATGTGAGTGTCCGGACGGGACTCGGTATTATTAATGTCATATTTCACGTTCGAGTGAGTTTCTAAATCATTTGTTATGGCAGTTCATCGCCAGCTCAGAACATGCCTATGGACCGTTCGCGGTCCTATACATGTGTAAGTGACTTAGCTATTTTAGGATAGGATTTATTATTAGCTATTTAGTTCATGTCATCAAGGAAGGATGACCTATGCCCTTAAGCTGGGCCAGCTCCGATTTATAGTGGATGATGGCTGCTCCTGTTCATCACCGCTATCCATTTCCAACTAAAGCCATCCAAATCCATGCCCCTTGTTCCATAGGGAGTTGTGCTGATCCATTCTCCTTGGTAGGGGTTTGCCCTCGGTCGATCAAATCTAAATCTACGCCTGCTAATTTTTTCTATGAATTCTGGATTCATATTTCAAGCTATTCCATCATCCATAAGTGGTCTCCGATTGTCATTTCCATCCCGCCCTCGAGTCCGTGAGGGAATCCGAGATTATTCTCTTCTACATAGAATCCATCATCATTTCCATCTCGTCCATTCTCTTTGTCTCCTCGTTGATTGCCTAGCCATTTCTTCCCAAATCCAAGTTCATAAGCTTTCAAATCCAAGATCCAAACTTCCAAACCCTTGAGTGGTAGCCCTACTCAGTAAAAGCACCAAAATGTTTGTGCCAAAATTGGTCACAAACATCCAATTGCAAGTGAAAGTACAAATATCCAGTCACAGATCATAGACAGAGTACATGTAGTGAATATAATACGAAGAATAAGAAAAAAAATAAAAAAAAGTAGTAAAAAAGATGAGATTTATAGTGGTTCGGCTGACTCTGATCTACGTTCACTTTAGAATTTCCTTTTTATTATTAGAGAATTGATTACAGTTACAATCCGGTGTTTTTGAAACAAAATTGGCAGAGTAGCTTTTAGGTGGAAGATAAAGGGAAACAGAATAAGAATCCCTTTTCTAAAGCTCCACCTACTGTATTTATAGATAAAATCCAGGTTACTAGGCTTCCTCGGTGATACGGGCACATCAAAGCCATAGTCGAATGCATATCCTTCATTACTGCCGACCTCAAGTTGTTAATATGCCGACCCCAAGTTGTCTCGAAGATGACCCGAAGCAGATTCATCACTGACCCGAAGCTTGCTTGATGACTCAAAGTATAATTCCTGTTGCCGATCCCAATCTCCCCTGGTGCCGAACCGAAGAAGCATGGATGTCAACCCGAAGCATTTACACCGACCCTAAGCTCCTAGCTAATGCCAACCCCAATATGATGCCGATCTGCTATTGTTGATGCCGACCCGTGGTAAGGTGAATGCCGACCCGATACCAACTCATTGCCGACCCAAAGTACTTCAAGTATGCCGATCCCTAGAAGCTCCACTATATGCTGACGCCATGCCTTGCTTGCCGATTCGAAGCTACATGAATGCCGACTCAAAGTGTTTCGATCCCAAATATTATGCCGATCCCAGAGCTTTGCCGACCTGAAGATATCAATGCCGACCCGAAGATAAATGATGCCGACCCGAAGCCAGTATAACGCCGACCCAAAGTCACTCCCGAGCCCTTGTAAACATGCCAATCCCTCAAAGACCCGAAGCGAGCCCATGCCTGACTCGAAGTAAACCGCCTGAAAACCCAAAGTGAATCCAAAGGTGACTTGAAGCTAACTCCAAGCAACCCAAAGCAACTCGACTTTTGTCAAAATCCATATTCCAAATATTCCGCGCTTTTTGTCCATCGACTATGCAAAATCTCGGCTACATAATCATGTTTATTATCCCCGATTGATCGTCTATCCATTCATCTGAACCTAGTCTCTGACATTCCAGCCTCGATAACCGAGCAGTCGTTTGAGTTAAATCTGCATATATGTTGCCTTACCTAAAGGCAGGTTAACAAGGTGAATTAGAGGGAAAGCCCCAATTTTAAAATAGCCGAGGGACTAAGGGAAGTAGCTGGATGAAGGATGATCAAGCCTATCAAAAGCAATGGGATACCTTTTTATCCTGATGTTTTACCCATGCCTAACCAGTCTCTTGGCTAAGTTCATGGTCCCTCCAAGAGGTCGGATGCTTCAAGAGCTGAGCCATCATTGGATATTGATCCAAAAGTGGCCATTTGAAGCATAAGAAACCTGAATTAAACTACGTCTAACACCAAATTCCTGGAAAGACATGATGACATCACCCTAGAAGGAAAGCTTGACAACCATTTTAATGGCAAGCTTCGGCCGGGTGTGCCATAAAGTCTAACTCAAGACTTAAAGACTTTGTACTCCTAAGCTAAGTGAAGGGCCTTGTGGCCATATGTAATACTACTTATTTTCAGCATGAAGCCCATATCTTCTAAGATGGGCCTAATACTGCGGCCTAAGATGGTAACTAATTTCCTAACAATTGCAAGTGGCTGGAAAGGTTGCCGATGTCAATCGATGACTATTGACATGGAAATGTTAATCGATCGATGTCCAAAAGATGACCAGAGAATGTGGATTTCGACCAAGCAACTCCAAATCAAAATGCTTCAAACGACAAAAAGGAACATGTAGGAAAACAAAAAATTCATGGTGAAAACCATTGATATTAAAGCATTCAAAAGAGAATAAGAATCAATAGAGAAGAGTGACGAGCTTACTATTTACAAATGAAAGAAGCTATAAAATTTAGAGTTTTTAATGTTTTTAATGAGGAAAATGGTTTTGACTTTAGTAAATAGTATGGGAGAAGAAGAAGGGACTATTCAAATACATATCCCTTCAATCATGGTTGTTGGAGTCAAAAGACACAGAGTTGTCAACTATAGATGTAATTAATGACATTGTCACGTCCATGGGTCTCATAACTAAAATGCTACGGTGTCGCATTGAAAAGAAATCATCTCAAATAATTGCATACGGACGCATGGTGCATGCATTAAATGCATAGTAGGCGGTTCGATTTATAGGATCTTTGTGACTTGACAATCCCGCCTCTATTCACAAGATGAGCTTAGAGGTTGAATGTTGCTCAAATTTTTTGCAATTATGATTAGCTTGCCGACACGACCCAGCCTGGCCTGCTGCAAGCCTACCCAAACTTTCAAGCTCGGTCTAGTCCAAGTAGAACCTCATTCAGCATAGATTCAAGTTTTCTAACATATATTAGCCCGACCTAGTTTACGCCGGCCCGCTCTTCTAAGATTGGCTGAGTTCAAGCTGACCCATACAGAATCTGGCTCTATTCAAGCCAGTTCAATTCAACTCCAGATTCATAACCACCCAACTCTTCTCAAGACATACAGTCGACTCATCTAACTTGGCCCCGCTCAAGAGCAATCCGTCATGGCCCGTCTCAATCTCAGCTCAACTACGATGTTTACTTCACATCCCATCTCATCATCATAAGCATAACCCAACATATCATCTCCTTAGCAACTTTCACCTGCTTTTAACAGCCTTCAACAACAAGCAACTGACTATCAATATGCATGAAAAACTTCTCATCTGCTTTATCCCTTGGAAAAGTAAAGAAATGACAAATTGTGCAGCTAATTGTAACTAGGTACTGTAGCATCAAAAGCATGCATACTCCTATTGAAAGTCTCCTTTCTCAGTCTAAAGCACGAGCCTGGCACGGAATTGCATCTGGCATGCTTCTGAAACACACATTTATTTCGCCTTTACAATTATTCTCCATCCACCAGCTCGTCAGATCAATGGCTAGGAGTGGTGCCCGCTTGTTTTATTATGCAATCTCAGTCCACTACCTATATCAGCTAATAAATACCCTATGTCATACAATGTCAAATTAGTTGAATTATATTAATATTCTTAGCAAATTAAAATGTTGAGATCTTAAAGGTAGCAACATTGTATGCTTAAGCACTAATTTCTTATCATTCTCTATTAGTGTGTTGTAATTGTAAGAGATCAACATATTAAGAGATCTTCATAGTGGAATTAGGCAATCTTAGTCAAACCACTCTACATATTTATGTCATTTATTTTAACTTGCTCTTTTTACTCCTTATTTTCAACTTTTAAGCCTGGTGTTTGTAAATATCTTTTGGTAATACAAACACGATAGCCTGATTTCGAGGATGGCTAAAGTTCTATTCAACGGTTTCTCTTCAGGCCTCTAATTTTATGATTATATGTTATTTTACGTCATTATAATGAATTTATATATGGGTTATTGTCCTCTCTTAAGTATTAATGTATTAAATCATATTTAACAAATAATACACTTGAAACTATATATTTGATTCAAAGTTTAAAATTAAAAATATACGCAAATATTATTTACTAACTTTAAATGATTATTTACTAATTTTAAAACCTAAAATACCTTAAAGTTGTTATATGTGTGCGCATGCATGTGTGTATATTAAATTATTTAAACTATATTTGGTTGTTAATAAACAAGTCTCTAGCCAAAACATCTTTTTATATAATTATGTTATAGACATTAATTATTTACTAGTACAACATTTACTTTTAATATTATTATATACATAATCATTTAATAAATATTATCTTTCTTTTTAAAAAAAGTCTGGTCATATAAGATTAGCACGCACACATACACGGATATATATTTTTTAAATATATTTTATAAAACATGTATATATTTACAAATTAGTTATACATATTGAATTGATTTTATGTATTTTAAATTAATAATAAAGAATAAAAAACTAAATAATACATAAATATATTTTCAACTACACGGTTATTTCATATTATTATACATATTTAATTTAATTAAATATATTTTAACTATTCATTTTAAGATCCAGTTTTGAATTTAATAATGTTTAACTAAGTCTAGATTAGATATTTCAGATACCAAATTTGAATTTAAAATTTATTAATTTACCCATAACTAGATTGGATATTTTATCACATAAGAATAATTTAAAATTTTATATTTAAACTTATTTGCTTTTATATGTATTAAACAATACTTTGAAGCAATTAACACATACGTAAAAAGCTAATGTATACATAATTAACATAAATCACAATGTGTACTTACGAATGCATTAACCACATACACCTTACTGTGTTGCATATCACATACTTTATATTCACACATGAGTATATATTGATGGACTTATAATGTAGAAATATTACTTTTATGAATACATGTCAATTGGTAAACCAAAATAATTAAATAAAATATGATATTATTTAAAACAACTAGATTAGATATAGTGTAAATATTAGATTTAATAGGCTCACTAAAATCCTAATAAGGAAACTTTTTTTGGAATTTGGTACTAAAGTGGCAGTACATAGTTATACTGTAAGTCTTAAGTAGTATAAAGCAAATTACAAATCAACATATGTCCAGTGCTTCGAATCACATGCTACACAGAAATCGTACCTATGACCCCACGGGCCAAATAGAGATTTTTTTTAAATTCCCCCAATTTAGCCATTGCAGACCCGCTTATTTCCAATAATAGCATCAGAACTAAAATGGTTTGTGCGATCTAATTATCAAATTTATGGCCAACTAACTAAAGCTTTCTTGTCCAACTAGGTGTGTAGAAAAATAGTTTCAACGTTAGGGATTGAATGATCAACTATTATCTCCTCTATGGCTACCATGGCCTGACTAGGTGGAACAAGTCCAAATGGTTAGCCTAATTATAAAGGCCCCAATTTGATTTCGGTGTTTGGCTAATTTTCAAAATTCAGTTTTAAAATTTAAAGTATATTTAAATTTAAAATTTAAGTTAAAAATATAAAATAAATTTTATAAAAATTATTAAAAAATTAATTTTTTTTTGAAAATAAATGCAATATTTTCAAAAAATAGCTAATATTTAATTATTTGGATTAATTCAACTAAAAGTTAATTAGTTAAAATAAATAAATATATATCAATATGTGTGTGTGTGTCTTAATTTATTTACAATAAATCAAAATAATATTTAAATTTTTGTTTCAATTAAATAAAAAAATTAATAAAAAAATTATTTAAATGTTTATTAATAAACACATATATGATGGTATATGTATATAAAACTATAAATGTTATAATTAATATTCATCTTAAATTATTTAGGATGAATAAAACAAACAGATGATATATGTATATAAAACTGTAAACGTTATAATTAATATTCATCTTAAATTTTTTAGGATGAGTAAAACAAACATTTTAATTTAAAAAATAAATTAATTAATTTGCTAATTAAATTAAAATTAAAATTAATTTAATTTGATTAATAACATGCATATGAATTTTATATAAGTAAATTAAATTATAAATAGTTATAAATAAAGTAATCTTTCCTTTTGGCAAGGGCAGTCGGTTTTATAGTGGACCGTCCACTTTTTATTACGGACGTAATAAAACATTTAATAAAGGAGTAAGGTAGAAGCACATTAACTACTAATAAAAAGAAAAATACAACACTGGAGTATGATAGAGATTCCACAGCTACAACAAATCACTTAACGACTAGGCCCCATCAAAGGTGGATGGAACACTATCGTCCGCTATCACATGGGCATGAGGAGCATTGCCAACTAAATGCGCATAGGACAAAAAAGAAATGCAAGACAAGGGTCATAATACATATAATCAGGGGAGTATATGAAGGATCAGTCCTATGCAGAATCATCTAACATGTTAGTATTCCATATAGCATGTAGTCCATCAAAAGAGAGAAATAGAGAGCCACCAGAATTGCAATAACGGAGGCATCTAAGGTCTGCTCATCGTCGGATACAAATCTAAAAAAGAATCCTCTACGGGGTTATAACACATATATGAAATGAGATCCACCCAACACCTTTCGGGCTCAACCCAAACAACAAAAACCCGAGGCAGCATAGAATCAAGAACAAATAATGGAATAACTGAAGCAACAGACGACGAAATAATGCATACAATGGTGTCTAGGGAGGAAGGCCTAGCATCAGAATAAGGAGTAGGGACCATACTAAGAAGGTCTAACATAGAGGTAGGGCTAGGAGCCTTAGGCACCCATTTCCTAAGAGAAGGGAAAGGCAGAGGGATTTTGGGAGCTACAGCAGAGACGACTGAATGCTTGCAAGAGACGGCAAGGTGGCCAAAGGAGTGACATGTCAGGCAAATGTCAGGAACCCATCCATAACGGATACAGACCTCCTCAACATGCCCAACAGCAAGCTAAATCAGAATAGAGGAAGTGAGGGGCTTGTCTGGGGTTATCTCAATAAGAGCCTTCCCATACGCTAATTTCTCACCTGCTGCTGTATTCATGTCAAAGCATTTCAATTTGCTTACATTACACGCTAGCCAATTCAGACCAAGCAACAGCCGTAATACAGAAGGAATATGTGAACAAAAGACCCATACAGGAATAAAAAGAACCTGTTCATGAGCAGAAGCCACTATTGGAGACCCTGGAGTAATAATAAAAGGTTTACCATCAAAAAAAGTAGACTTGGCCTCAAGGACACGTCGACGTTCCTCGAGGGAGGAAAGCTAAAGATAATACATGGAGTCAACAACAAAACACGTAAATCACCATAAAGTTTCCAAGCCCTACGGCAAACTTTAGTCCCATCATGTAGAAGGTGATTAGGATCCAAAAAGAAACCAACCAAGTATCCCGACCAATAATCCAAACCCGCTTGCATCACACTAGGAGGAGGGATCATCAATCCATTTTCCTTCACAATTTAGAAATGAATTGGTTTGTAGATGCCCGTATTACGGCGCAGGAATGGGAATAGAGATGTCCACAGTTTTGAGCAGCAAGTGGCGGGGGCGGCAGGCTATTCAAAACAGACAGCAGGGGATTTTTGATAACCACTAATATGAATAGTATCAGATGCCCCAACAGACAGGTCAGCAGAAGCATAAGCAGACTAAAATTTAATATAAGTAGAACTGGAAACATAACATAGGTTTAAGGAATAAATACATAAATATTGTACCTATATCATGATTTATGATGTGTTCGAAACTTGGATCACGAGAGTATTCCATAAGAAATAAATATTCCCTAAATTGATGTCGCTCCAACATGTAAACATATTAAAGATTACGAATCTCTAATATATAATGTTGTCTTCTACCATTTATGTATTAATAGATTACTTGCATAATCTTTGGTTGTTGAGAAAACCTGAGCTAGAGATTTTATATGCAGTACCATTAATATATTTTTTAGACGAGGTAAGATGCATGTTTTTTTTAACCAAACTCAATGTACATGCTTATACTTAAGCTATCGATGGTAGGTATGAGTTGATAATATCTTTCAAAATGAGATTAATACAAGGACTAATGAATAGGAGTTATATATAATACAACGGATAATGAGTTATCCAACACTTATGAACCAATGATTTGTTGAACAAGCTCAAGGTCATAATCTCAAGGCAAGCAAGTCCTAACACTCAACAAGGAATCAAAAGGTTTCTTTATTTCTCTTAAGGTTTTAAGAAATTTTAAAATCTAGTAGGAACCTTATTAGAAAAATGAAATGATAACATTAACATTTCTAATATTGTAAGAATATATGCTGTATAAATTAAAATAATCTACTCGTAAATTTGTGCAACTAATATAATTGACAAAATGTTTATTGGCTAAATGTACAAATGAACTGAAATAAGATTGACAAAGAAATATAAAACACACTTACCAATAAATCTTTTGGCATGTCATCATTTTAAGACTTATACAAGAGCCATATTTTACAACGCTAAATACATTCATTCATTAGTCAGTAGAATTTATTCGCTCGATACTGTGCACAGTCTTCAATGAGTTTTGAACTCTAAAGCAATATAAGAATAAAGATACTTGATCCATATTCGATCACATACAAAAGTTTTACGATAAATAGTCACGTTCGTAATATATGAAATCTTGATGAATTGGTTCATTCGAAATGAGCAAGTAACCATAATGCGAGATTATGCATTCAATATGATTGATTACAGTAAGGATCTTGTTGTGTACAATGCACTACTAGGCCAAGAGCCATGAGACGGGCTAGGAATTTGATCACTGAAATGTCAGTTTGGTTGGTAACATAAAGTGCAAATTATTTGATATCCTTAAATGTTAAGGATGACTAAATGCATTTTTGTAAAGAGTATGTTGCAGTCTTATATTAAGGGTTTGCCTTGAAAGGTTCAACCATTTTGGAAAGAAAAGCAAATGTACGACAATGGATATAACTTAGGCGCAATTTAGATGAAGAGAGTGAATAGTCACATCTACTCATAAAGAAATATTAGAAATGACAATCATATAAAATAATAGCAGATACTTACTCTGGAATGAGAAATGAGATTTCTATTCTAATTATATTTATCTTATAGAAAATTATTTCCTTAAGCACCCAGATATCTGATTTGAAACTCTCGACTGTGAACTAGTTTCAATAAAAGAAATAGATAGCCAATAGTTAGTGGCTGGCTATAGCTTTTTATTTCATACGATGTTATAGTAATAGCGGAAAATAGTGGGAATGCCATATAACACTCATTAATGGATGCATCATGATATGAAAAATTGCTTTCATAAAAATGGCAAATATTATCTAGGAAATAAGAATTATTTTTGGTATTGACTGAAAATAGATAAAGTTTTCTTCTGTTATGAATATTGAGAATATTCGTTAGGAAATAAATCTATTGTAATTAAGGTATTTATTTTATAACATCAGTGATGCATTAGTTACAAAAAATACAGCAGTGTCTAAATTTTTACAATTATTTTGGAATTATAGAGTAATCCATATCTTCGAGAAATAATTCTATAATCGTATGGTTATTAATCACATGACACTAGTGAACTATTTCATAAATGATTAAGGGAAAATCTCTCATTCAATAGGAGCGACAAAAGGGTTAGTAAACTCTTCTAATTGATACATATTGTAATGACCCATAAATTTGGCGCTGTTAATATTAAATTAATTAAAATGGATTTTTATTATTTAAATCAAATATAAATATTTATCGATATCATATATCAATACGTACATATACAACTTTATATATGCACTTTATTATTACTAAATGGATTCAAATAAATAAATAACAATTGATGTTTCATAAATATTAAACACTTTAATTAATTTATAATAAATATAATTTAATTAAATCGTATGGTATTTTAGAGTATTCATCATTACGGTTGTGGTACTCAATGGCGTAAATTAAGCCAATGATCAATATCAGAAAATCGTCATTTAGCTAGTGGTAGATAATTTGGCTGAGCTTATCGCTTATACATTTTTTGGTAAATACCTGTTTACTATTTTAAGTAGTACCTTGTAGTAACAATTATTTACACTAATATTCTTCCCTAAAACAATATCGCTTTAACATTTATGGGATCTAATTTTGGTCAAAATTCCAATATCGTTGACATTTAACTTGGTTAGTCCAAACACAGAATCTTTAGTTCAATAATAACAATCATCACTAACCACGCTGCTCTGTCAAGAGTCTTTGATTTTGAATTGACCGTGATACTAACATCATACAATTGAAGGGACAAATTCTCTATTAAACAGTGTTTCACTTTCAATGCTTCAAGTAAAAATTATCAAATCCTGCTGTAGTCGTTCGATGGACACCAGTCCATGATTTAACTATAATTAACTAGGAATGTCCATGTCAAAGTTCAACGGTACTCTTAAGTAGAGAGAACTGTGTAAAATCGTCACTTTGATATTTTCTGCTTGACCTTAATTATATTTACCAATAGAAAATTTTCAAGTGAATCCCAATTGCTATCAATATATACCCTTTAGTTCCCCCATGAGTAATAATACACTACCTAACATTTGGAGAGCATTACGTACTCAAGTCTCAACAGATGTATCGATATCCTACCTCGAAACATCTTAACTGGGAATATTTAAAATAATATTTTTTAATATGATAAATATCTCATGATTATAAATCTTTGTAATTACTATTACCTAATATACCATACAAGGTTTTTCTATTTAATACACTTAAATTAAATAATTAGTTAACATAACACAATATGACAAGTATAATAGAAGAAAAACATCTTTATTTCGAACCAGATTTTATTGTAGGGTTAATAAGTTACAATAAATAGGGCATACCCATAACACCATCATATATATATTTGTGTATGTGTTAACTAATTAACCTTTAATTATATTTGACTAATGAAATTAATTAAATATATTAAAATTTTGAAACTAATATTTTATTTCTTAAAACAATTTTTAAAATTTTGAACTCATTTTATAAATTTTACAAAATTTTCCTTTTATAACTTAAGCTTAACTTTTAAATTTAAAATATATTTAAAATTTTCTAACTTAATTTTGAAAAGTTTCCCAAGGCCCAAAACTATATTGGCCTTTACTATCGGGCAAACTTTTGGACTTACTCTGCCATTGAGGAAATCCTGATGCCAGAGAGGAGAGAATACTTGATTACCTAACCCCTAGCCTAGATTCTAGCCACCTAAATGATAGGTAGACTTTATTAGTTGGCCTTAAAGTTCTTAATTTAACTTCATAGACCATCAGCGCTCTGATACCGTTGAAGAAATTAGGCCAATCTTAAGCGGGTGAAATGGGTAGGTTTAAAAAAAAGTCCTATTCGGAGCATAATGAGCATATAAAGTCTAATGTGTTTCACTATATCCAATCTATTTATTCAATAAAAGCATATTTTATTTAACATATTTTTAATATTTATTGATAAATCATATTAATTAATGAAATTTATTTGAATGTATCATGCATACATCAATGATATAACAACATAACATAATGAAATACAAACACATGTTTAAGCATGTGTGCGGATATACATATAGATATTGGGATTTACATCTATTGTCAATACATATATATTATACTTACATATGCATATGATAATTTCATATAAATATCAAGAATATAATTGCCTAAGTATATACATATATTTAAATGTACTATAAATATATATGGTATGTATAAAATATTTATAGTACCACACACACACATATATAGATAGTTTAGGCATATATATACACACATACATTATAACATCCCTTTCGAAAAGTTAACACAAAGATCTTTTAGCATACTAGTTAGTGCATGGTGTCGGTTTTCAACTCGACAAAGGTTCGAATCCCATTATCGCTCATTTAGTATCATAGCTTATACCCAGTTGAAATTGGGTGCTATAATACTGCAAATGTCAGTCGGTATATTACTGATGCGAGTTTCAAACACAATGCCTAATTGGTGTGAGGTGATGGCCAACAGGAACATTGGGCTCTTTAGGGGGGGGAGTCTACAACATCTCTTTTAGAAAGTTAATACAAAATCTTTCAGTGCAGTGGTTAGTATGTGATGTTGCTTTTTGGGAAGGTAGGGATTTGATTTCAATGGTCGTCGGATATATGTGATATTGTTTTGCCACCTATATATTTAATATGTAAACATATAAAAAATCATGAAAACAAATCTATATGGAATAATGAGATAATTTCAAAGTAAGAGAATGCCTAATTGGAAATGAATATGAAAATAAAATTTTACATTAGGTCAAGATCTAACCAAATAGGAATTAAAAAGAAAAAAAGAAATTTAATTAAATATTATTTTGATTTCCTCCTTTACAAACAGTAATTAATAATATATTCAACGCCATTAAATTTTCATGCTTAATCACAACAAAATATCCAAACTGTGAAAACTACAAATTTGAAAACACGTTCAACTAGTACACAAAATTGTGAAATGAAATTATTGTCACAAAAAATATTTTACTTTAATAACATAATTTTAAAAATAAATACATATACACACATGTGAAAATTGTATCTTAAGATTTAAATTTCAAATACATAAAATTGAATAAATAAAAGTCATTGAATATGGTAATTGAGAAACAAAATTAACTTAACTAAAAGATACAACTTGATGTTGATTTGTAATTTTGGATAACATAAAATTAAGGCACATGTATACACACATAACTTAATTAAATTAAGCATCAAATCCCTAATTTTGAAAAAAAATTAAATTGTGAAACAAATGAAAATTTTATAGTAAAACAAATTTACATAATTGATAATTTTGGATCCAACAAATAGTATCAAAATACAAAATAAACCAAATACAAATTGATTTTATATTTGGGTGATAATACACAAAAATTTATAAAATAAATTCAACAAGTGGCAATTCAATATACGCATATATGTGGGTTTAGTCAAGGTTAAATATTATGAATGAATAAAATAAAATAGTATAATATAACGTGAAAAGTCTTGCCGTTTAACATCTTGATTTGAGATTTCTCCTCAGATCTCAAGTAGATTCACACCCAGCTTTGCAAGAGAAAGATGAACCACTTAGTTTTTGTTTTATTTTTACTTGATTTGGAGTTTATTTTCTTATGGAAAGGATGATCGAAATTTCGACCATGGATGGTTAGGAGGACAGAAAATAATTGTGACTGAAAAATGAACGAATGAAGGAAATGAATTAATGGATTTGTCTTAATCAAAAGAATGAAACCTTTCTCGTTCTTTAACTAAAATTCCATAACCAATTTCCTTAATTTTCTCTCTCTCCCCCACCCCTCTCCCATCTCATGATTTGGCTGGCCATATATGCCATCAAATGTCAAAAATTTCCGTAAATCCTTTCATGCAACTATTTTTTTGTGTAAACCTCTTTAAAGTTACACTGATATTGTATATCGATGTGCGCATATATAACTTTTACATGCATTCAAATAATTCCAAACAACTCCAAAACATTAAATAAATTAAATAATAATTAACATTTCTTAAACATTAATTAGAAAATTTACAACATTTTATAAATTAATTAAGTCATGCTGTTTTCTGATGAATTAACAAATATGGTTGTGTGACTCACAAGTGTGAATTCAATCAACAATTAGTATTGAACTATTCAAATATTAATGTTCACCTTAGCTTATGGTGTGATAGTTTGGTTGAATTCATCGCTTACATACTTTTTCTCCAAAATCGTATTTTATAATTTCTTAAGCAGTACCATTTAATAACGATTTTTTGCACACATTCTCTTCGTCACTATAAGTCTTTAGGATTTATAGGATTTAGTTTGTGTAAAAATTCCAATGTTATCCTTATTCAACTTAGATAGTCAATAAACAAAGTTCTTGGTTTAATAATAACATTTATTATTAGCCAGTATAACCAGAGATTTTGACTTTGAGTTGACTGCGGTTAATCGTGATACTAACTTCATACAACTAAGGAGACAAACTTTCTATTTAATAGTGTTTCACTTCCAATCTTCAATTAGACTCAAATATATTCGTTCGATGGATCCATGCCATGATTTAATTATAACAAAAGTGGAGTATCAACAATGAAGTTCAACGGTATTCTCAAGTCGAGAGAACCGTGTAATATCGTCAAATCAAGGTTTCTCATTTCACTTAGTTGTTACTAACAAATAGAAAACTCTTGGATGATTCATTCCGCAGTTATCCAATAACTATTGATACGTAACCCCTTAGTGTCCGCAGTAGCCATAGGTAATAGACTATCCAAAATTTGGATAGCGTCAAATACTTTGGTCTTAACGGTGTATTAATGTCCTTTCTCAAAACATATTGACCAAGAATATTTAAAGTAAAATGTTATCTTATATTATGATTAATTAGGCATGATTATAGCTATTTGCAAATACAGTCATATAGCATTTCATTTAAGGATTTTCCTATTTATATACTTCGAATTAATTACTTAATTAATTATATCATTATATAACAAAGCATATAATAGAAGTTAAATAACTTTATTATAAACAAGATCAGTTGCAGAGTTATATGCATGTAACAAATTATAAAATTACACCTAAGGCATACCCCTAACTTTACCAACTATTAACCAGTAAGAAACTCTTGAATGAGTCCATTGTTTACTATTCAATAACTACAAGTAGGTAGCCACTTGGTGCCCTCCAGTAGCCAAGAGAAATACACCACCGAACATTTGGAGAGCATTATATACTATGGGCCCAATGGATGTATCGATATCCTTTCTCGGGTACTCTTGATGATGAATGTTTAAAACAAAATATTATTTTATGATGTGACTAATTACTGAAGGTTGTAGCTGCTTGCAACTGCAATCATATAGAATTTCATTTAAGGATTTCTTTATTAATTTACTTTAAAATAATTACTTAATTAATCCTATCTTGATATAACAAAGTATAATAAGAAAATACATACGTTTATTTGAAACTAGATCGATTACAGAGTTAGATGTATGTAATAAATTACATAATTACCCTAGGCATATCACTAACTCTCTACATCTCCCTCTTGCATAGGGTCAATAATGGAGTCCTAATCCTATTCATACGACTGGTTTACTCAAAAATGATCGAGCTAGTCCCTTTATGAATGAGTGTGGTATATCTATATTATTGTCTACTATGTCAATCAATGCCTCTCTGTCATTGATGAACTACCTTATCATGTGGAACTTTCAAAGTATGCTTTTTGACTCCTTATGAGCCCTAAGTGCTTTTGCGATCTATTTCACGACATCGTTTGTACAAAACATTGTCATGAGATTCTCAGCATTTGGAATCACCTTTGGCTCGGTCATAAATCGGTGCATATTTATATACTTTGCTTTTATAAAGTATTATTTAAGATGATGTACTTAGCCTATTAATTAAATCAGCCATAAACTATCGTTTGGAACATTTTCAATTTAAATATCCTTTACTAAGGTTGGACATGAATTTAAGATTGAAAAACTTTATAAGTTATCATTATTGAAGTTTGAATCCAAACACTCCTTCATAAGGATTTTGTTGTTTCCACGAACAATTCTCTAGTATTTCGCAAATACTCAAGAATGCTCTTAACTACCATTTAATAATCTTAATTTGGATTTGACTTCGCTCAACGTGGCGAGTACATAACCGAGATGTGATATAGTAGAAAACATAACATATATGGTTATCACCATTTCCAATGCATAAGGATTCCATCTTATATACTCCACATTAAACATTTTAACATGGTGTTTATGTATATCTTTCGGGATAATCCCAACATACTTTTATATGATTATAGAAGATGTCATTTTCAAATCAATTAAACTTTCGGGATAATCCCACATTAAACTTTCAACATTTTAACATTTTAACATGGTGTTTGCTTGTTTTTTAGAAATATCTTATTACCTTTCAATATTCTTTCTTACAAACACAGACTTCCTCTGCTTTTGAATGAAAGATGAACAATTTGATATTTCTATCAAAATACTCAAACAAATTCAATGCTAATCGGATGCCTTTTTTAATACCTTTTTGGATCATATCCATGACAAATCATGTTATTACTCGTACTAACTTTGAGACATTTTTGGTTATTATACGCAAATAGTCTCTTCTAATTAACTATTTAGATTTTCTATTTTAACATCAATGTACGAAAACTAAAAATAAAATTGTGAAATGATTGTGTGAAGAATTCGAATGGAATTGAGCTTGTTGACAAGCAAAATTACCTCACAAATTTCAACACTTGAAATCGATAACACCACTTTATATAATTCCAATTGTGTTGATTTTCTTGAAGACACATTTGTAGTTGATGGATCATATACCTATAGATAAAAATAAAATAAAAAATATTTTGATAGTATATTTGGTGTCTTTCGGATTTAAAGTATCGTGCCATATGGCAGAGTCTGTACCCTTCATGGCGGATTAAAAACTGTGGAAATTATTATCACTAACAATTCTCTTTCTCAACATTGATAAGGAGCTCGTGGTTTCTTTTAAATGTGCAAGAAATGTTACTAGACATTCTAATGTGTTGTTTCTGTTTTAAGTTTGGTTAATTTTATTTCATCTTATGTAATTAGTTTTAACGTTAGAATCATTAGATTGTATCCAAGTTTATTATACTACCATTAGTTTCTAAAAGAAATTCTTTTGATCATAAAGGTGGTGTTCCTTGAAATAATAAATGATTCTTAGCACGATGGAATAGTCATTCATATACATTTTATGAAATACCTTTGTACTTACATACTACCAATTCAGTTTTGAGTTTATGAAACTTACGATTGTAACATAGAGTAGACAACCGTACATCTTAAACTATTTAAAATTGGGGTTTCTTATTAACTCATATCTTATATGAATATGATCTTGTGAACTATGCTTTATATGAAATTAAATTTCATATACATACTTATTCTTAAGTAGGCTCAACTTCACTGATCATCAACTGTGCTTTTTCCAATAAAGTCAAATTTCTCCTTACTGATATATCATTAATTGCCATAGGGAGGTATCACTTTTGAGATTGAATTATTCATTTTTAGGTACAATTAGAACTCTTTCCCAATATACTCAAAATTTCAATCAAATCAATTTTTTTTAATTTTCTTTGCCTTTTATATTTCTACTTCTGTTTTATATCATATGAACTAATAATAGATACACTACTTGTGTATCAAAAATACATGTTCATGTATATGATAATTCATCGGTGAATATAACGAAGTAAGTGGATTTGTTGTTGGTAGCGTTAGACTTTGGAATTTATAGATCAATATGTATATCAATCCAAAGAGTTCATTGACTCTTTTGTCACTCCCTCTAACTGGATGTTTTCTCTTAATCGTTTGGAATACAATCCACCCAACCAAAAGATTCATAATTATATGATTGAAGAATTTTTTTCTCAAAGATATGGCTTAGTATAAAACTCCAAAATAATTATAATTTTTTTAGATACTTTTGCATTTTCTATAGCTAATGCACCACTTTTGTTATAATAACAAATACCATTATTATAGATTATGTCGTAACAAATATTCAACTAAAATAAAATTATATATATTTTTGGTCAATGCTGAAAAACATTTATTATATCATATATAATACTTGGTATATATGTATGGAGACAATTTTTCAAACTTGATGCGTCCACTAATAATTGCATGTGGCATGCTCTCGCTATTTCTACCATTACAATAACAGTGCATGAAATACAAAGCTCCATTCATCAGCTCATTATAATATTTTATATCCTCCATTGTAAATAGTTTGCAATTGAGAGTTTTAGATCAAATATGTCGAAGTCAAAAAATTAACCCTCGTAGAACATAATTTTCTATATGAAAATATATTCGGAATAGTCATTATATTCCTCGTTCCTTGTTAAGTATCCACTAGTATTTTATACGATTCTCATTTCTGATGTCTCTTTATGAAGCAGAGATGAACATCCGCTCTCTTTATCCCAATTGTGCTTATGTTACATTCACTCTCGAACATTCGCTTTTCTTTCCAAATGGTTGAACCAATCAGAAGGAAATTCTTACTACAAGACTATACCGAATATTTTACAAAGTGCAATCATACATCCTTAACATTTAAGAATATTGAGTAAGTTGCACTTTACGTAAATCGATCAAACTGACATTTCGATTATCGAATTCCTAGGTCCATCCTATAGCCCTTAGTCTAGCAATACATCTAACCCTTATTGCAATCAATCATATTAAATACATGATCTTGCAATATGATTTACTTGCTTATTTCAAGTGAACTAGTTTCATCAAGATTTTGTTTATTAAATACACTATTATTCACCATATACCATTACCCATATATTTTTATTACATTAGAGATTAAAACTCATATTATATTTCGACTAAAATTTTAGCCAACCATGGAACTATGATTAAAAGTAGATTTTAGCTAAGGTTGCTTATTAATATCTTGAAGGAGTGGAAAATGAAATGATAATATTTATGAAAAATAAATGAAGACATGCGATTTAAAGTGGTTTGATAAACAATGATCTACGTCCACTATCAGGAACATCTTATTACTTTACTTCTACTACAATTCATGTGATTACAAGAGACAATAATAAGAAATTACAATGCTTGAGAGCATAAATTGTTTAACCATTGTAGAAATGCATATCTAATTCTATTTATAGCTACTAGAATAGATATTGAATGAAAGAGATTGCGCTGTCAACCCTAGAAGTTGCTCTAGGCCATCGATGTAGCTAACCAGCTAATGCATATGCCAAAAGGGATGCCAATCGGACTGGAGTGCGTAGATGTTGCCAACTGGCTGACTATACTTTAAGCATGCATTGGCCAGAGTTAGGTGGCATAGGTTCAGGTAGTGGTTGTGCAAAGTTTCTTTGATGGTAGCAAAGGAGATGGAATGGTTATTGCATGATGGTGTTTTTGTCAAATGAGCAGTGTCGTTTGTGTCGGTTTTCTTAAAGGGACAGTGCTTGCGAAGCTTCACTTGGCAACTGTGGTATTGTGCATGTGGCCAGAGCATATTGTATTAAGAAAGTGGGGTTCAGAAAGCGTGGGTGGTTGGTGTTGAAGATGAGCGGAGGACCTACCAGGTGATTAAGCTAATGGCCAGGTCGGTTTAATATTGTGGGTCACTCTATAAATTAAACTACCATTTGTTACCTAGTCCACTGCTGTCAAGGCAGGCATCGGACTAGTGCTTGTGTTGAAGATAAGCACACTGCTTGTTGATTTAGCCTTGCCGTTTGAGCCAAGGGAGGGCCATACATAACGGGTGACCCAATGTTCCAAGTTATGGGGGTGTATGGGCCAAGATGTTTGCTATTATGGTCATATAGGCCATTTAAGATATGCGAGCCGGTCCATACTTTACTTATGAGAAGACCGAGCAACCTTTTACCTCACAGTCTCATGCATGTGCACGAGTGCAGGCTTGTCGCTCTTGCATTTGGTACTGAATTTAATGCCGCATTTAACGTCATTACACATGGCTGTGTACCATTGGTGGTGACTATTTGTTTCCGCAGACGTTGTAGAGAAATTTTACCTTTTCGATATGTGATTTGATAGAGGAATTGATGATACCCAGATGGTAGAGATTTATTTCCACATGGCAGATTCAATGGCTTGAATTGTTAACCATCGCCTATAAATACTTTCCTTCCTCTTGCATTCACTTTTTATCAAGCCTTAGAATTTTGCTATTAAAAGAGAAAAAAAGATTCCTATACCTTCCTTATCTTCATTTAGCAACTGTAATCTTCTACTTTCACAAGTGATTAGCTTCAGCCCTTATTCATCATGCTCTTTGTATTGTTTATAAGTCGAATTTATGATTGCTTTTGGATAATGATTTTATGATTCTTGCACCTGCTTGTCCTTTTTATTTCAAAGGTGCTTTTGTACTTCACGTGTTGCCACTATTATGTTGGCCTAAGCATTGTCGTTGCACCATTGTGGCATCAACTACTGTAGTCCAACATTGAAAGCTGGTCAAACCACATTGAGCTTCGAGTTATCAATATTACTGAACTGTTCCCACCCCAGTTAGAGTAGAAAGATGACATAGTGGGCTGATAGTGCTGTAGACCAGATGGTTCACCATGAGCTTAGGTTAGGGCCCGAATGGGCTGGTTGTATAGGCATGAGTAATGTGTACCAACGGCAAAGAGAGAATTGGTCCCCAAGCTTAATCGATCTTTTAAAAAAGTTGGGGCAATTCGGTAATCTAGGTCATTTGTTATTGAACTCAAGTGGATGAAGCTGCATCTACTAGTGGATGAGACCTCTAACCAAGCTCCTCTAAGGTATGAAATGATCAAGTTAATCTCACCCGCTCCTTGGCCCACTATAGCTATGGAAAACCAATACTCTCTACCTATTGGCTATTGGCTGAGCTAGTTAGCCCCTAATACGCTATTTTGCATGGTCTCTTGCTTACATGAAGAGCGGGATGACGCTCCCTCTCTACCTTTTCTTTATCAGATTCATAAATGCACAACATATGGTGCTCGGACAGCTTGCTCTGAACAGCTGCAACCTCCTAGCAGGGGTCTTTATTATTTGTCATGATTTGAACATCCTAATCTGATCTTGGTTGAGATGATCTCCGAACTACGCCGACAAGCCTAAACCAATCCAGGTAACAACAGTTATCTTCAAGGGATTGAAAAGTCCCTTCCCAATCTTCTTTGGTCTTTTAAGTAAGATGTTTGGGTATCGAGATTAGTTCATCTTCATGCCTGCCATAATAATCCGATCCGCATAACGCAGCTATTCAGCATGCTTAGAATGTTCAATTCTTAACCCCTTCTTTACAATAACTGATAACCCATCTTCCTTTTGTTATAGTGCCCCCTATCGAAGCCAGTATAGTTGCAACTATCTATAAGGACTATATCTTCCAAATCAGGGAAACCGGCAATGACGCTTGAAACTTGGCAATGATTTTAGCAGATGATAAACTCTGTTGGAGGGAGTTTTTCGGTCTAAGGTAGATCTAGGGAGATGGTGAGGTTGCAGCTAGGATCGTAGGCAAGCGACATGGCCTGTTTGGGTCGTTTTTAGGGAGTTTCCAGTTGCTAAGCTGATGGAGAGCAATAAAGATAATGCCACAAAGTCTGATTCGGGTTGTAATGGTAATGAGTGGAAGGATTATAACTCGAGGCTGTTGGAGGATGTGATGGTTTTCGACCGCGTTATTGGTTGGTCCTCAATTACTTTAGGATGCCCGAGACGTCCAACATGGAGAGGACAGGAATATGGAAGCAGGAGCCAGGTACGCCAACAAGTGCGAGCTCCTCCTTCGAGACCGCTCTCTCCCCTAGATATCCAACCCAAGTTACATAACCCTTTGGTAAATAAAACTCCAATAGGGCACACTCTAGCGATACTAGCTCGAGCTCCTCTTTCCCCACTTTAATCAGAAGGCGGCGTAAAGGCCAATCTGATGATGGTAGCTATATCTTCCATATTTTGCTTTTATTTCCTTTGAGAAAATTTATAACTCCTCTTTTTTCTATGGTCCATCTAAATATCACCTCATTGGTGGACCTGGCCAGATCCCAAGGGGCTTCGTAGTCAACACCTTCGATGCATGCTAACCTGACTTCCCAACTAGGCCACACAAGCAGGTGTATCTTCCCCACTTATGATTTCATACTACTGGAGTATCCTTTAACGAACATGACCCACTCATCTAAGTTCAAAATAGGAACAAAGAGGCCCTACATGAATGATCTGGAGGGTTCTAGAAGTAGGCCAGCCTTCAAGTTCTTTGTGGAAGCGAAGGTTGTTGGGACCCTACTAAAAGGATTAGAATAGGGGTTCATAGGTTCAGCCACTTTGAAGATGGTCAAGGGAGATAGTGAGGCTGAGATGCAAATGTTGGTGCGGTGATTGTTCGTAGTGGCCTCAAAGGTGACCCAAGTCGAGCTAGGAGCCTCATTCCTTGGAAGTTATGGTCGACGCCTAGCTAAAGGATGCCGACTTGGTGAGGATCCTTAGCCTTAGCAGTTTCTTCTTTTCATTCCTTTACTCATACTTAGCTTATTGTGCACGTCGGACAATGTTCCCTTAGCACTTATGTAAGCTTACAAGCTCCGAGGAAGAAGGTGGAGGCTCACCAATGGGCAAAGAAGAGGATAAGGGAGCTTAAAAAGCAAGCTCTTGAGGAGGAGGGGAGGACGGGTGAGTATGAGTATGAGAGGCAAGGATGCCAATGGGGTAAGGGATATGGTAGAGTGGGCCAATGATATGACCGTTAGGGAGGGGACAAAGGAGAGGGAGAAACTAGGGGAAGAGCTTAGACAAGTGCTGCCAGACTTGGTGTTAAGCCAAAAGGAAGCAGATAAGATGAGGGGGAGGCTGGAGCAACAGTTATAATGTGTAACTTAGGATGAGCTTGCGAGGTGAAGGGGTTCTCAGGATAAGGACAGGAAGAGCATGCTTATAGCCATGTTGAAGAAGATTTTTTAAGACAATTATAATCTTCCCTTGGCCATTAGGTTTCTCCCTTGCCAATTACGATAAGTTCCACCGTGAGGTAGTAGCAGAGATGCTGACGAGCGAAAGCACTCGTCCATTAGTGTTGACTGCTAAGTACATTGCTTTTTTAATAGGTGGGTCGATTGTGCCAGATGTTGGCGTTTCTCTGTTGGTGGAAAAAGAGTTGAAATTTGATGATGACTGCCACATTACCACACACCTCTCGCCTCTTTGAGCTGGTGGGGCAGTAGGCAGTCTTTTTGTGTTTTTTTATTTTCCTTTTTGTTCCAGCTTGTTCCGGCCAAGTCCCACCTTTTGTAGAGATTCAAGGATGTAATGATATCTTGTTTTTGACCTGTCTATTCGTTGTTGTTGTAATTTATATCTTGTTTTACTTTTTCATTCATATTGCTTGTCTGCCATATTCACTTGTTCTATATGTGCGTGTATGTATATATATTGTTTTGTGTTGGGTGGCTATTCTTTTCCTCGAATTAGTTAAGTAACTAGACTTAGACACTTTTGCACAACATAACAAATAAGTGGAAACAAAACACTAAACAAACAAGGCAAACAGACTTATCTTATGTTGAGGTGGGACGCTATTATCCAGCCTATTCAGGCGAGCTTAAGTCTTTGTCGGAGCTACTTTGATCGCATGTTGGGTTAAGTCATTGGTTTGTTCGCGGTATTTCCGGGACATTGAGGGATTCAACTTTTCTTAGTTGGGTCACTTTAGGTGTTTAAGTTGGCCAACACTATAAATACTAGGTTTGGGGTTACAACATTATAACTGCACCACCTTAGTACTGGAGTCTTGTCGCATAGGAGGGAAGGGTAGCATAACCAGTGAATGAATCGAGACCATGGCATAGGTGGACGCGCGATCGGTTCATTGATGCCTCCAGCATGGAAGGAGTGTTGATTGGCTCGCGGATCACTTCTGTGTAGCACTATATATGCTAGGTTCAAGGTATACCATGGGCAACAGTGAAGCTTTGGCACCAATGCCTCGTAACACTGGAGGAATGGGAAACGTCATAAGCGAACTAATCGGGACCACGACTTAGGTGGTCATGCCATCAGTTCGTTGATGCCTCTAGAATCAAAGGGAGCATTGATTGGCTCACGCATTCACTTAGAGCAGTATTACCTATGTCATGTTCATGGTTACATTATTGGTAAATACGCCACCTTGGCACCAATGCCCCGCCCGTTATAGGGAAGGAAAGAATCACGGGAGAACGAATCGAGATCATGGCATGCATGGTCACACCATTGGTTCATGGATGACTCCAGCATGAAAGGGAGAATTGAGTGATCGTTCATCCTTATGGAGCAGTACACCAAAGACACGGGACTTAAGACCGTGCCATGGGTGACTGCGCCATCCTTGCGTTGGTATCCCCAACAAAGACGGGAGCGTTGATTGGCTCATGCATCCTCATGGGCCTATTTGGGCATTCTTCGATTGCAAAGGAGGGCCTCTAGTTACCCATCCTCTCTAGATAGCCTTGCCTTATGATATTCCCGATAAGGAAGAGAGTGTTGTTTGGCTCGGCCCTACCAAATAGCCTTTCTACTAATTCTTAAATGATAGGTGTTCGGGAATGCTCTATTTTCATTCTATATTTTGAACTTTTTATACGATTATTTGCCTTATAATTGTGACCTACAAAGTTTCATATATAATACACTCAAAGATGCTCCAGATTCCTAGTGTGAGGCATATGGACGCCATCTAAGTGCGAAAGATGGTAGGCGTCGTTGGTAAATGTAGTGTTGATCATATACGGGCCTTCCCACTTTTATCCCCAATACTCCTTCAGCCAGGTTTTTAGTGTTTGCAAAGGCCTAGCGCACTAGTAGGTCTTCGGCCTTGAATTGATGGAGCATTACCCTATAGTTGTAGTGCTTGGATAATTTTCTTTTGTACCCCTCGGTGTGGAGCTTTGCATCTGCTCTTCTTTCGTTTGAAACATAGAACTCGAGCATGAGTAATTCTTCATTTTGCTCGAGGTCATGAGTGAGGTACCTGGGAGATGGTACATCAACTTTGATGGGTAGCATGGCTTTATACCCGTAGGCTAAGGAAAATGGACAGTGCCTAGTTTATGTGTGGCTTGAAGTTCGGTATGACAATAGCACTAACAGTAAATCTTCCACCCAATTCCTTTTGACTTTGTGAGGCGCTTCTTTAGTGTTGTTTTGATGGTCTTCTTCATAGCCTTGACCTACCCATTTTCTTGTAGGTGGATGACTAAGGAAAAGCACTTTTCTATTCCATCACTCGTTAAACCTTTGGAACATCCCATTCTCAAACTACATGCCATTGTCCATGATAATTTTCTTTGGAATCCTAAATCAACAAACAATGTTCTTGACCAAAATGTTTAGAATCTTGGGCACGATGACGCCAGTGAGAGGCTCTGCCTCAACCCACTTCATGAGATAGTCAATGGGGACCTTTCCAATTAGGTCAATTCCCCAAGTGGCAAATGGCTGAAGGGAGGTTGAATACCTTTGCTGATATAGCTTTCCATCCATGATTTTGAAGTGATACATCTAGTAAAGGATTTCCCATGCCTTTTTTCTATTTGTTGGTAACTCTTCCCTTATAAGATACTTCAATGGTGAGGTGTCATTTAATGTCTCTTCAACGTGTGCCCCCGATTCATAGCAAGGGAAACCCGAACTTCCAACAGGACCCAAGGGAAGCTTTCTTTAGGGTCACTTGCCACTTTGTCCAACTATTCAGGATCGGAGTTGTTCCCATGTAGAATCTATTCCAGTATGAAGTCATTGAAAATGTTGATGGGTTTTTTGGCATCGATAACATATAGGGCCGGCGTTTTGCATTTAACTTGGAAACATTCATCGATCTGGTTGGCGACCAACGAAGAGTCGCTAAACACATGCAAGGATCCTACTGTAACTCTTTTGCCATCCTAAGACCGATCAGGATGGTTTCATACTTAGCTTTATTGTTAGTGGCCTTAAAGCTAATGTGGATGGCTAAGCACACTTTTTTAACATCGGGTGTGACTAGGACATGCTTGCCCTAGTCCCTTTCTCGTTAGATGCATCGTCAACGTAAAATTACCATACTTGCGAATTGGTTATTGTCTCTTCCTCATTATTGTCCAAGCTTGAACATTCTGTTATAAAATTGGTCACTTCTTGGCCTTTGGTTGAGGTAGGAATGTGGAATGTAATATGGTATTACCTAAGCTCCACGGACCACTTTAGGAGTCGGCTTACTATATCATGTATGCTCGGTATTTTCTTCAATGGTTGTTTTGTGGGGACTTTAATTAGGTGAGCTTGGAAATACAGTTGTGGTCGATGGGCTGCCATCAGAAGGCAAAAGGCTAGTTTTAATAACTTGGAATATCTTTTTTGGCCCGAAAACCTCTTTCTTACATAGTAGATTGACAATTGGACCTTCTCATCATCACCAACCAAGGCAGCATTGATTGCATGGTCAATTACTATGAGTTACATATATAAGCCTTCCTCATCTACTAGCTTGGAAAGCATTAGGGGTGCAACCAATTGCCCTTTTAGGTATTTAAAGACTTCATTGCATTCTTTGCACTATTCAAATTATTTCCCTTCTTAATGAGATTGAAGAAAGGTATACATCGGTCGATGGCTTTTGACACAAAGCAGCTATGTGTAATGACCAACCCATTAGGCTCTACGGCTATTTGACTGTGCAAAGTATTTGCATGTATTGAATTTCCTGAATTTTTTAGGGTCGGCCTCAATGCCTTTGGTGCTCACCACAAAGCCAAGGAAATTCCCATATCAGATAGCGAAGGAGAACTTTTTAGGATTGAGCTTCATATTAAACTTGTGGAGGGTATTGAAAATCTCGGCCAGGTTCTCTACGTGCCCCTCAACCTTTTTGAATTCACAAGCATGTCATCCATATATACCTCCATGGACTAGCTTATCTGTTGGGCAAAGATTCTATTTACAAGCCACTGATAAGTTGCATCTGCATTGCGCGGCCAGAATCGCATGGCCTGGTAAAAATAGAGCCTAGCGTTGGTGATGAAAGAGGTATGCTCCTGATCGAGGCCATGCATAGTCATTTATTATAACCAAAGTAAGTTTCCATGAATGTAAGTCATTCATGTCAAATGGTCGCATCCACGAGTTAGTCAATGCGGGATAGTGGGAAGCTTGTTAAGATCCGACAAATGAGTACAAGTCCTCTAAGCCCTATTTTTTTCTTTCGGACTACCACTAGGATGGCTACCAGTTGGGCTAAAAAGTGTCATAACACCCAAGGATACATGAAAATTAGTAGATCTAGTAAGAAATAGCAAGAAAACAGTAAGAGCATATGGATTTTTATAGTGGTTCGACAAATTCTATGGCTTACATCCACTTTAATCTTATTTAGATCGAGTTTATCATAAGTATAGGAGCTTTTCTGGTTGGAACAAATCTAAACACCCTTAAGTGATCAAATTTAAGCAACGATAAGAGAATGAAGAAGAATGTCCAAAATTCCCCTAAAGATTGCTTTTGGATTGCTATTTATAGGAGAATTTCCAAGAGTCGCCAGATTATTGAAGACCGGGTAAAACTCTAGATCCGAGAAAGTGGTTGGAAAGACAAAGTCTCTATTCTCTTTAAATCATGTTGGTACTGACATGGGTCATGTTTGTACCATGATGATTTGCTTAGTGTAAATCACTTGCTCCCCCTTTACTTCATCTTGCATCTTCAAATCTTCCGGCTACGAGCAATTTTACCTAGCAATTCTGCTTGTTACAGATATGATCTGACTTATCAGGTACTTATCCTTTTCTATATAGCTTTTGGGGGTTATTCACCAACTTCTTCAAATATGAGACAAAGATGACTATTTTATTCAACTGCACCTTAACCAAAACATAGGAAGTAACCTTGGCCCACAAAAAGGACTCGGTATCGACATGAAATCATATTGATTGACCTCTTTTTGCTTGTGTTCCTTGAATCCAAACATTTTAAAGTCCTTCCCAATGCCATTCCAAGTTTGCCTCTAAGTCCTTGAACCATTTCGTCTTCGTCTTGACGTCCAGATTCGCCTAAGAGCTACTTGATCTAAAAGCTGTATAACATTTACCTCCCAAAGTATGCTTTGGTTATAAAAAAGCATGCTCTGGATCAAGACAAGCATATATAACCATCTGTACAAGTCCACTATTCATCCAAGATCGCTTTGAAGGTTTGTCTCTATTGAAAAGAATCCGTTCGACCACTTTAAATAGTAGTCATACCATTTTCTGTGCCAAGGTTAACCTCTACAT
The DNA here is from genome assembly GCA_030765085.1 of Allium cepa. Lineage (NCBI taxonomy): Eukaryota > Viridiplantae > Streptophyta > Magnoliopsida > Asparagales > Amaryllidaceae > Allium > Allium cepa. The sequence continues at coordinate 133,655,440 of CM060940.1, read as the reverse complement.
CTCCCTGAAGGTCAATCCACACCTCGACCGAGTTCCTTCTTAATTTATTTTTTTCCATCAAATCATGTCGATCCCATGTCGGTATCAACATGAATTGCAGACTCAATTTCAGCAATATAAGCATAGATACTTAGAATATTTCCACTTCACGTTTTACTTTTCTGTTCTCACCCATCCCATAGTCCTTCCCCTAGACGACTTTAAGCAATCACCGCCTCTGCCTTTAATCTTGACTACGTCAAGCCATCGCTAGCTTGCTTTGTACCTAGTCACCATTGCCCATAACTCTCCAACAATAGAAAAGTAAGTAATTCAGCTGATCTCCAGCACCATCCCAAATAAATCGATCCTAATTTCATAAAACCAAGATCTAGGTCCAAAGCACAAAGACAGGCTACCGAAGCTAAGCATCATGGCGGTGGTAATTGAGTCATCACTCATCATGGACAAAGTCCACTTATGGTGAATGGGTGGCTAGAGTGTCAATTTTTGATTGGTTATCTACTCGAACTTCGAATAGTGCAAAACTACCATTTTCCTAGAATTTTCTCTAAGTGAGGACGAAAGCAGCAAGACTTGAATTTCCACAGTGCTAGCTTCGAGTTTTTACCACTTTCACTTTAGGTTTCTTCGAGGCACCCTTGGTTTTATAATGGATCTACATTTTTACTCATCCAAAAGGCATGAACACTTCTGCCCAATGTGCGGTTGATCATAAGTTATCATTTAACCTTTGACAAGACAGTTCCAAGGAATGATCATGCCAAATGCACTCCAACATTCAAACAGTTGTACCATACCACATTCCAAGTCATTATAGCTCCCTTATTCTTATAGAAGACTTTGCATCGCTTTAGATAGTGGTTTTGTTATTGATTATCCAACGATAATGGGTAAGATCCGACACACAGTTCCATCATGCAACGGAGCTCATTTGCCAGCATGAGTAGGCTACCAACACAGTATGTTCCATTTATTATTTATCGAATACAGGATACAAAGTGTATTGATTGATATTTCAAATTACTTGGGTTAATGTTCAGCCACTAGTCAATACACATCGACATTCGTTAAATTCTGGACGTCGATCGCTCGGGTTTATATTAAATAAAAATTTAAATATCGAACATACTTGACCATGTTCAATATCAAGTTTTCTAGAATGACTTGTCATCCACCTCGTTTCGATGCTAGATCTAGGCCGTCAACTCCCCTAAAGCCAGCTCCTCTACGGCTCAAGTAGTGACATCCATGCTAACTGGAGTTAGATGCTCAATTGTACATGTGTTATAAAGAGCGATAGTACCATTGGGTCCACTCCAAAATCAACAATCCCACTAAATGAATATTTCAGTCTAAGGGTTTTGAACGACCCTCCAGAGTCAATACCATTTGTATTGACTGTTAACTCATTCAGCACTATATGCCTCTAACATGGGATTTTGAAGAGTGACATTATGCTTCCAAGGGGCAATCAATTTGCGCACGATTATCCATAGAAATATATAGCTTACGACAAGTACATTTTCCTGAGTGGGACTATACCACCTTTTAATCCTTTTCTCGAAGCTTTTCTTCAAGAGCTTGGGCTTACTTCTACCCAAGTGATTCCCAATAGATACGCCCGTCTGAATTCGCTATACGTCTTATTCATGATGCATGTTCACCAACCTTTGACTTTTGGGGTCGTTAGTGCATCTCTTGAGCTTCAAAAAAAGAGACGAGTCGCCTTTCTTATTAATCATTGAAGCCTGGTAGTATTGAAATATCATTGAAGTTCTTTACAACAAATGTTCCTACTTCAAGAATGAATTATTCTTCATCAACTGCCCTTCGAGTTCAACCGACTTTGGTTGTTTGGACGTAAAACATATATCTTTCTACCCTTTTCCATCTTGGATTCTTACCACCCAAGCATCTAACTTATTATCCACTCTCTTCATGGATATTTGCACTCCAAAACCTTGAAATCCCTTAAGAGAGTTAGCATCCATTATCGCACCACTCCTACCATCTAACAAATGAGAATCTTCACCAATGTAGCCTTCTGTATCTTGAGCGATTTATCATTCTAGTACAACCTCCACTAAGGAGGGCTAGGGCTGTTGCTCGAGCTCCTACCCCCACAAACGACTTTGGCGATGATATCCAAGGGAGCGTTGAAGGTCCATCAGGTGAGGCGAACGTCGATGAAGGCGTAGGCAGAGTAGTGGAAGAGGATGTCACCAAGGAGGTGAAAGAAAGAGAAGGATGGAAGGAATTCTAGAAGAAGAAAGGGACAACTAAGAGGCGGATGAAGAACAGGACGATGATAAGGATTCCAACCATGGTGAAGATCAATCATATAGGGAAACTTTCCCTATAGGCACATAAATCCATGTTTTATCATGTCCTAAGAGAACAGTTGTCAAGTCCTCGTAGAATCCTTTGGTCCGAGTACATCTAGTTATCAAGGCATCCACTCCTATAGGCATGGGTTCTTTAGAGGACATATTCGGCTCTCTAGGCTACCTTGACACTCCAATCGATGACCTTCTTAAAGAGTATCCTTTAGGTTTTAGTTTTCCATCCGAGGACCTCCTAGACGAGGGAGACGGAACGCCACCTTTGTCACCCTTCAAACATGGTTGGTGGAACACTTAGAAATACTTGCACTCCATGCACCTATAGGATCACAAACACTTATATCCTATGTTCATTCTCACTTCAGTGTTCTTAGACTGATATAACAACTTTTCTTTCATTCTAGGTATAATGGGAAGAGGCGGGTTTCAATATCTATGCTTAGGTGTTGGAAAGCATCGAGGAACCATCTAAGAGCCTAACACTCACTACTCTTATTCACACCAAGAAACCGCAGAAGAAAGGATGAAAAGGAAGGAGATGGAATACTATGAGTATAAGGACAAAACGAAACATTGGCTGAGGATAGAAGTATTGTGATCAAGGGAAGAAGTCCATTATTCCCATGACCATCACAGTCCTATCTCTAGCTCTTCCCCACCATGCTCTCGGTCCTTGCTTCCTTGTCAATAAATTTCGATGATCTGACCTCCAGTTACAACTATGTCAACCTCTAAAAAATCCAAGGAGGCTTCTGCTTGTTTTTCTCCACCTCCACCCCTTTTAGGCCATCCACAATCATGATATCTACGATGCAATCCACCTTCCCCAACCTTTGCCTAATATGGGTGAGGTTCGACCCCAACATCAAGAACATCCCTCGAGAGGAAGCCAACATCAGAGTTGGAGAGTTTACCGAGCTTGTTGACCAACTCTTTAAATTGGGGAAACTCTCCTTTCACCCTCTGACATCAACATAATCAATTAGATAGACATCCAATTGTTCGAGTCGAAGAGGAAGATACATGATAGCACGCAGCTGACTGCAAAAGCGAGCTATCCGAACTCAAAAATCAAAGGGACGAGGCTCAAAAGTCAGCTGAGGACTCCAAAAAATTAATTGGCAAGATGTCCCCCACACACACTCAAATCCTCAACGTAGTAAGCAACCAGTTTCAGAAGGCTTGCCGTGACAATGACCAGTTCCTAGCTTAGGTCAATGGCAAGGATGAGGCAATCAAGGAGAAAGATGCTTTAAGTCATGGATACAGAACTTCAAACACTTAAGGCTAAAGTTGAAAAACTCAGGATCATTCTAAAGGTCATGATAAAAGCAAAATAGATCCTCAAGTCGACCATGGTGAGGTTGTGGTAGAAATAAACTAAATCAAGGACCAAGCAACTAAGGATAAAGAAGAGATGAACATTGCTCTTCACCGATTCTTTACCAATGCCATCGAAGAAAAGAATCCAAAGTTGTAGGGAAATAACTATGCCATTACTCTGGCAGATGCTTGGGAGGAAATCTTGCATCATACGGCTACGTCTAGTGAAAGCCTCACTGAAGATAAATTAAAAGCCAAATTCTTGGACGTTGATGACATTATTTCCCTAGAGAAAGGCAAGGCGATCCTTTGGGGTCCTCCAGTTATTATGTTAATAATGATACTTCCATCAAGCCGCCTAAGCCACTCTCCGTTGGGTCCAGGATGGTTCCATTAGGCATATGACCTTTGGCGTCTAACATTCTATCCACCATCCTATGTCTCTCTAACGTATTATTGTAATTTCTTTTTGCGGATTAACTCCTCAATGATATCCTTTGAGTGATAACACTCATTTGTATTATATCCATGGGTCTCATAGAATTGATAGTACTTTTCAGAGCATCTCTTAGGCTCCATCGCCTCCCTCCGAAGCGACTTTCTATATTCTCAGTTCCTTGCATAGCAAAGTAGTTAGTTTCAAGCGTATCATTTAAAGGTGTAACACACCGTAAAACAAACAGTAATTAATTAAATAGATTTAATAAGTAATTATTAAAGCTCAAAAATGGAATTTGAGCTAACGTTGGAATTTGGCTACAAAACTTGCACCATTATCTTTATGGGGACCTTCTGAGCAACTTTCATTTATAAAGTTTTACGATCGGAGTTCAAACTAAAAAATTATTAGCATTTAAACTTCTTGGATAAAAATTAATTCAAAACCAATTAAGGTGATAAATAGTTTAACTTAACATTTAAGTTGTTAAATAATTTAACGCTAGTAATATACTTAATTCTTAAGCACTAGAAATTCAAGTAAAAAAATAAATACGATAGGTTAACGTTAATAATCGAGCGAACCACCATCGATCGATTTCCCTCATTTGGCCAATCGACCGCCTTTAATGGACAATTTGACCGGTCTGTGTGTGGCAACTAGAATTTAACCTTAGGCTAAATGGCCCAAACTAAATATATTTTTAATCTAATAGACAGGATTGATTCAAGCACCCATAAATATAGGCATAACCCCTCAATTTTCTTCTCATATTTTTCGAACTGTAGCAAAGCTCTACCAATTTCCTTCCTCCACTATTTCTAGGAATTATAAAAGTATTATATATTAGAGAAGGACCGAAAATAAAAGAGAAGGAAGGAACGAGTGAATCATTTGTGTGAAAGAGGTAAGTTTAGAAATTTTAAACTTAAACCCTCTTAACACAAATCTCCTCTCAAACCTGTAATTCTGGTGGTATAAAAATACATATTTTTGGTTTAAAAAAAAGTTGAGTAAGAAGAATAGGTTTGGATGTAGAGATTTTAATGGCATGAGGTGATTAGGAAATTATGTGGTTTACATAATACTAAATTTATGTTGTTGAAATTCTATTTTTACTATTATGCCTATACGAAAATCATTGAATTGTAGGCTTAAATAAATAAATCTAACTAGAAATCCTTGTCTACATATTCATATATTATTTAACTTTAATGAAATAATATATGTAAACCCTAGATCTTGAAGTTAGGGAGAGTAGTCCCTAAAATTTAAGAAATATAATATTGATAAAATTGTGTAGTTCTTTCCAGATTTTTTGTCAGTTGGGTTGCAAATTGTTAAATTCGATAATTATCAATTGGAGATGCTTTAAATTGATTTAGGATTTAAATTTCAATATTTTAATCCAGTGGAATTGTAGAATCTCCATGGAAGTTTCCATAAATTGTCCAACCTTAAAATTATCTATAGAAAGTGCATCGTTTGAAATAACAATGGATTTTTCCAAATAAAAGAGATGTGCAAAGCAGGGTTGTCATTTTCATTATTTGCATCATCTATTTCAATAAAAATAAAAGAAGATAATTCTTTGAAATTTCAAATGCAGCACAACCCCCCTCTTTGGTAATTTATGGAAAGCCGCAATGGTAACATTTCTTTTTTGGGAAAGATATGATTCTAATGCATTGAACGTGGAAATAATTTTTTTTAGGAAGTTACACATAAGTGTATTTCCAAAAATTCCTAAATATAGAAACTAAAAGGCTATAAATAGAAATATAAATGATCTCGTTTACAAATTAAATAAACAAATATATATATACATAAGAATAAAGTATGAGCTTAAGAAATAAATAAATAAACGTCCATTATAACATAAATACATATATATGGTAACATGCAATTAATTATACATTATCATATTATTTACAAATAAGATGCTAAATACGAATAAGATAATAAATTAAGAAGTAAGGTAGAAGTTACTATAATCAAGTCGATATGGGTAGTAAACCATTTAATGAAATTAATTATAAAGACCAAATATGGCACTGGTAAAGAAATTAAGTAGGCATGATAAATAAATGTCATTAATAATACTAATGAAAAAGAAGAAATAATGTCAGTAAACGCATAAAAGAAGAGGAAGTCATGGTAAGTAAATAAATAAATAAGAATAAATAATGAACTAAAGAGGTATAATAATTTCCATGGTTGAAATTATATGGCCTAAATAATATGTTTGCGATAGATGTGAATTAGTAGGCCTACCCCAATATATTAATTAAAATGACTTGGCTTAGTATGGGTTGGGATGCGACGTTAGTAGAGTTACATTATAGAAGTCTTGCTTCCATGAGAGGCTACCTGCAGTTGTGTGTACATATTACTGATGTGGGAACTATAGGGCCTATAGGGATATATGTTTGCGTACAGGATTGGGAAATAATACTAAGGGGTTTACCTTGGATTTGAAGTATTAAATGGTCGGAGGGACGCTTCAATTCGAAAACTAGAGGTATTAAGTAACTGATAATGGGCATTTTCCTTGATTTGCATTAGGCAAATATAAATAAGATTTTTAGATGGTAGTCGAAACTATGTGAACATTATTTGGTAAACCAGTATTTGTGGAGTAGGGCATAGAACGAGACCACCATCAGTCTTAAGTAGTCATTAGCAAAGATTTGGATTAAGCCTGTATGGATTACACTTCCTACTGGTGCATAGTTTATATGGGATATGCACCGTCTCAAATGTCCTTGGTCGAAAGTTAGCTAGCGAACCCTTAAATGGGTCTTTGAAATGTGGTAGTAATATAGCTAGTTAAATTATAAAGTCATATATAAGAGTCATCAGCCTTTGGGCAGGTTGACTATCTATTATATTGCGAAGGTTTTACATTTTTGGAGAATAAAAATTGCTATATATATGCATTGATATACTTATACCTCGGAGTTGGTTAAATAAATCGTACACATAGATGGAATTAAATCTAAAATCCTTAATAATAGACAACACCTAAATGGAGATCAGTCAACATAAACTAGTATTGTGGATAAAGTGTATAACTTTCCAAACACCAGAACATTGTTCCGACTCCCTCCTTATTATAACCCATAGGATAGATTTAAAGGTATAAGATACCAGTGTAAGATGGGAATATTAGGCGGATACGTCTTCTCATTCACACTCAGCACTGATAAAGCAATTATATATCCAAGGAATAATATTAGTTCTAATGTAGTAGCTTAGTCAGTATATATGTTTTATTATATTTTACTATTCCACTATGAGTTCGTATAGATATCTCTTGGATATACATATGTTTATTACAGGTTACCAACACCGAAGATCTGTACCCTTATGGAGTAGGGTTTTCGATTTAGTAGAAAAATCAGACCCATTAAGGTATGGATTATTACATTTGGTTTAGTGCTTAGGTTAGTTGATCATAAGAATTAGGATACGCAGAGGGAATGTATCTTTACCTAGAATTATATATATATATATATATATATATATATATATATATATATATATATATATATATCACGTCAAACTCTATAAATTTCGACTATAGAACTAGCTGCGACCATATTCTTAAAAGATGGATATATGAGTTGGAATTATAAATTGAGTTAAATTTATACACCTACTCATATTACCCCATGGAATGTAGCCCATAAGGTGTTGACTTGAAAAGAGCATAAGCACGACATATAGAAGTACCCTGAAGCTAGATGGTACATGACTACTTTCGTTGGGCCTGGACTGCCTATGATTTTGGACGTTGGTGACTACGGATTGACGACGTATATTTAATCCAGGAAGATGGGAAGTAAGAACATATATGTTATGAACATCGGAAGGTAAGATATAAATAGGAATAAGCAAGTTCTTGTAAGGAGATGTGCATTAACCCCTACAAGACGATAGCCGCATTTTAGTTCTTAATGAAAATAAGTTAAGAATAAGTGGAAAAGAAGAAAAGTCCAAAAGAAAGGACAAATAAAAATCCATTTATGGATATGGCCCTATGTGAAAGAATTAAATAAAAGAATTTAAAATTTTCTTAAAATATTTGAAATAACTTTTAAAGAATTTATTTAAAAATAAACAAATCCTACCATGGAAATGTTGTTATTTTTAAAAGGTAAATAAATGCTAAATTTTTTGCCATATAAAACATGCTTTAAAAACAGAAGTTTCAAAAAACAACAAAATTTAGAATTTTAATTAAAAGAGCTATTTTGAAATTTCTAGTTGAAATAAGAACCGGCTAGACTAAGCAAATCCAATTAAAGGGTATTTGATCAAGGATTTTTCCTTTTTGAGATAAATGGAATAGAGCATATGTTTGGCTTAATGATTTTCCTACTTTTGTAAATTAAAAGTTTTAACCGAGAACACTCATCTCCTTCATCCAAAAATGGAACTTTGAGAATTTGGGTTTTAACTGGTGCCTTCTCAAATCCCCTAGCACATCCCTTAAGTTATTTCTATACTCACCTTCACATTTAGAGAATACTAGGATATCATTTGCAAATACTACAATGAACTTGTTAAGCTGCCCCAAAGACTTTACTCATTAAATCTGCATAGTACGCAGGGGCATTCGTCAACCCAAAAGGCATTACCTCCCACTCATAAAGACCGTCTAAAGCGCAAAAGCGGTCTTCTACTCACCATCCTTCGCTATTCTTAATTAGTTGAATCTAATGGCTAAGTCCAACTGAGAAAAGATTTTGGCCCTAACAAGCTGGTCAAATAAATCATCAATCCTAGGTAAGGGGTACCTATTTTTCTTGGTTAGCTTGTTAAGCTCTCGACGGTCAATGCATAGCATTAAAGAGTTATCCCCCTTAGTGGCGAAGACAACCGGTGCTACTCATTTTGAATTACTATGGCGAATAAATCCTTTCCGTAATAGCTTTGAAATCCGCTAATCCAACTCTTAACTTTCCTTAGGGGCCATATGTGTTAATAGCAGTGTGATAGTTCTAGCATCCTTCTCCAAATCAATCCTAAACTCGATCTCCCTTCAAGTGAAAGACCAGAGACTTCTTCAAAAACATCTTGAAAGTCTTAGACTATGGGCACAAATGAGAGTTCATCTTATGATCGGCTAAGTGAGTACAAACAATTTAACTCGAATGTATTTTGGGGTTCGCAACAAACATTGATATCTCGCACCTTACAACTTCTTAACCGAACAATCCTCTTATCACAATCTAAGACAAACCCATAGTAAGATAACCAATCCATCATGGGATAAGTCCATGCATTTCAAAACCCAGAACATATGCATTACATGTAAAATCAATGTTACGTACATCTATGACGAGGTCTTTACAAATCAAAGAAAGGAGTATCGACCCCCCAATATGATTAGACACGACTATCGAGTTGGTGATAATTTGGGTTTCTAGACTCAAGGATTTGACTATATTCTAGCTGTGAATGAATGTGATGCTCCAAAATCAAATAAGGTATAACTGGTTTTTTTGAAGATAATAGTTATACCTTCCAATGCAGCTTTTCCTGAGAAGGTCTACTTGAGACAAGTACAACTTCAATTTCATAAGCTTGCTCACCTTGATCCTCATTTGATAGCTTTGGGCATTAATTCTTGTAATGCTCCTCTTTGTGGCAGTGGTAGCATCTTTCCTTGAATTCTTCCCTCATCAAACCGGCTTTGCAATCCTTAGCCACATGTCCATTCTTCTGGCACCTATAACATGTCACACTTCCTTTCTTGATCTTCCCCTTGGCTTTCTTAGCAGCCCAGGGTCCCAATTTTCTTCGCTCCACCTTGATTTTGCGCATGTACTACCTTCTCCTTTTCCTTAATACCAATAGTCTGAAGTAAGATCATTTCAACTATCATCTCACAAGTGCTTCCTATGGGTACTTGGTCAAAAGCAGCTCCCTAAGTGGAGAATTTAGACCTTTAACAAACTTTATGGCCTTCTTCATAGGGGAGTCAATCAGACTCATTCCAAACTTAGCTAATTCCATGAACTTATAGATATACTCCTTCATCGTGGAGTCTCCTTGCCTTGGTTTCATAAACTTCTCTAATTGCAAACTTAATTTAGCTTTGGGCATGAATCGTGACTCGAAGCGAACTCGGAATTCCGCCCAAATAATTCCTTCCTCAGCATTCACTTCAAGTAATATGGTTCACCAATCTAAGGCATCCCTCTTTAAATGCCATGCTGTCATCCTCCTCTTAATCTGACCTTCCCATCCCACCTCTTGGAATATATGTTCATAGTCATTAATCCAACCCTTCATTGGAACAAAATCTTCAGCTCCCATATGTGCCCGTCCTCCTATATTTTGAAAGTCTTTACATATTTTAGGGAAGTCTACTGGGTAGGGTGCTACTTCAATAGGCGGAGCAGCTAGTGCAATTAGTTAAGGAATGGGAACCTGCCCCTCATGCCTTATATATTGCATGAACCATTCTGGCATACCTCTTATTATGGGTATTTCTTGGATGGAGGGGTTCCCAGCCTCTGAGAAATTGTTTTCAACCATAATCAACTCTCTGTAGTTTTAAACTTTTAGCTACAACTTCCTAAGACAGTATTATTTGAAATAAAGATTTTCCTGGATTGTTTGCATATGTTCACAAAAGTGCATACACACACATACATACATATATAGATTAGGGCGTTTGAAAAAATACTTTCAAAAATAACAATATGCACTTTTACATATGCATATTCCCATTGATCAGATAACATCTGCTCTGATATCACATGTAACAACCCTCTTTGAAATGGGTCTAATTTTCGACCTAATAAAAACCCATCGAACCTTATGTCCATTCCAAAGCTTGATGTTGACTGATAAAATTGATACAATAAACAATATACAGAGCTATATGTCTATGCTTTAAGAATCTCATGGTGAAATTGATAAAATATAATAATATAAATAAGTACCAATTTTATAAATTCAAATCTCAGAAATACAACATCCTAAAATATCTACAAAACAATATCTAAAAATAAAATATCAGCATGTCTTAAATCTGGGTGCATTTGAGTACATCAAAAACATATATAAATAAGTAAACTACATCTCGAATAACAATGTAATCAGCATCGTTTTCCCCTAACTTGTGGGTTGTAATAAGGAGGGAGTCAGAACAACAATGTCTGGTGAATGAAAATCTCAAGCCTTACCATAATAGTATTTGGGCACTATCATTTAGATAAGCAATATGTCTTACACACCCTATACTTCATCCTACTAAGTATACCTCTGCTATAAGACAAAGGCTTTTTAGTCTAACTCTATAACATACCTTTAACTGTAGGCCAAAGGCCTTTTCCGGTCCATCTTCGAAACTACCATAAATCTTGCCTTAACATGTGAGAGAAAGCACCTCAGCCAATTAATACTAATTTAATGTGAATTTGGCAGACTTTGGCGATTTAATACCCGTACTCTAGGCAGGTCCCAGTCATTTAATACCTATACCCAAGGTGGACCCCTATTCAGTACTTCCTAACTGACATCGTATGAAATTTCATTACGCTACTCAATACTTCTTTTATGGGAAGAGGCAGACCCTACAATAGCCCCTTAATACCTCAACCTCGAAGCAGACCACTTCCATCGATTTCCCACTAATCTCGACCATTTTATACTTCTCGACTGGAAAGGAGGCGTAATCTACAACAACCACTTAATACCTTTAACCCAGAAGCAGGCCTGTATTAGATATTGTCTTATGTCCCATAATCCAAACCGTGATGTCTCACGACCATTCATAGGTGTTGTTAGCTGGATTAACAGGGTAGGCTTACCTTATAGAATCGGGGCTAACCTTACGTCCATCGTGAATACTTATTACAGGCGATGTCTCACATCAGTCTAAAAGTCACACCGCTAGTAGCCAGATTAGCTAGGCAGACTTCTGTGTGCTTTTGACGACCTAAGTTAGTCATATTTCTACCCTCCTAACATGCTACCATACACACACACGCGCGCAAACAAACACATACATACATACATATTATTCCTCACCACATCTAAGTATAATGCCATAAAAAAGAAAACACCTTATTTTGACTTTAATTATGGACTAATTTCCACAATAATCCTTAGCTTCCTTCCTAAAGATTTAATGCTATTTATTATCTAACTTATTCTACACGATATGATTTACACGTTACTAATTATACGCTACTAATTATATTTGTATATACGTAATATTTTAAGCTAACTAAATATTCCTATTCTAATATTAACACTTCATATGCTAATTGTTAAAATGTAAAAACTTCCATATCCATACAAGCCTAAGTTCCATACAATAATTTACAAAATAGTTAGACAAAACAGCCTTATGTGTGTGTATAAATGGAATAATATCAAACATATTTTACGTTAATATAATAGAATCACCATCCTTATTTCAAGAAAACAAAACTAACAATTTAAACCCTTTATATTCTATTCAACTTTTACATGTACAACCTTAAAGCGAAAAATAAGATTCATATTTATCTATATTAAGAAAATGTGTGGTATAAACTACAAATTGAAAATCCATACTTTGCATAACATTTCCTCGTAATTTTTTTTGAACACTTTTATCGTAGCAACTAAAATTAGAAGGGGAAGTCGAATAGAACATAAATTGTTCAAATTGCAAATAATAAATTAAATTCTACTATATTAACATAAAACAATTGAAATTCCAATTAATCTAAGAATTAACATTTTATTTGGAGGAATTTACAAGGTTTTAGGGTTTAGGGTCTTCGTGTACAAAATTCCCTAAGGCGTAAAACAAATCCAATTTTTTACTACGTAAGTTACTAAAATGTGAAAAACTAAGGTAGTGTTTGGTTTGTTATTTGTAGTTTTGGGTTTTCGTCCATACAAAAATGAACACGACGCATTTATGTTGCCAAAAACAACCGGTTTAGAAAAACAAAGTTAACATTCAAAATAGAAACAACTTTTTTTTATTTTTCGCATTTTGAAAAATAACACAAGCACATGAAACAATCCATTCTTCCGTCATCCTTATATCCCCTTCTTCCTTCCAACCGTCTTTCTTTCATTCCCTCCGTCATCCCTTCATTCTTTTCATATTTGGCATACATATTGAAAAACCTAAAAAAAATTCATTTTTAAACTAAACACTATTTGATATTTCCACTTATTGATGGTTTTCCTGCTTCCTTTGGATTCGATTCATGCCTTTGTCTAACTGCTCTTTCGGTTTTCTTCTTTTTGAAATATAAAACAATTCAATTATATATATATGCTAGATTTAGAATCAAAGATTAAGTAATAACAAAAATAGAAAAACATATATATATATATATATATATAAACCTATTACCTTTTTCCCATGGGTTAAATTCTTGAATCTAATTGAAGAATCGGGGAAGAAGATCGATGGAGCTTTGCTAGCGTTATGAATATTTTATGGATAAAAATGTAGGAGCTAGCTTCTTATTTATAGTGATTAGAATGTGTTTGGACCTTAGGGTTTAAGATGCTTTAATATAATAAAATCTGAGCCATTCTTGGTCAAAAAGAAAACCCTAGCCGACATAAGTCAATTGGCCGACCACTTTTCCTTAGGCGGTCGACCGACCCAATGAAGGAGACGATCGGCCTCTTGTTGTTGGCCGTGATTTATTCGTTACCGTTTTTTATTTGTTTCCTATATTAGAAACTAACAACATTTATTTAATGTTTTCTTGACCCTAAAGCTTCTCTGCAACGTTAAAATATTTATTAACGTATTTAATTTCAAACGTTAACATTAATTAATTTTTAAATTAAAATTGTTTAATATATTTTAAATTTGAAAACTTCAAACGTTAATAACTTTTTCATTTGAGCTCCGATCACAAATTTTATATATGAAATTTGATCAAAAAATCGCCATGAATGTAATGTTGCAACTTTCATGGTCAAATTCCCACATTTGTAAAATTTTCATTTGTAGCCTTATTTTAATTAGTTGGTTTCTTATTAATTTTTATAGGATGTTATAGATATTGGACATCTCTAACTATAGAACACATAGAGATATATGTTTGCGTATAGGTTTGGGAAATATTTACCAAGGGGTTTGCCTTGGATTTCAAGTATTAATTGGCCGAAGGTTCTGCTTTAATTCCAAAACTAGAGGTATTAAGTAACCACTAATGGGCGTTTTACTTGATTTTCATTAGGCAAATCCAAACGAGATTTTTAGATAGTGGTTGATGTTATGTGAGCGTTGTTTGGTAAATACCAATTTACGGGGTTGGGATGGGCATAAGACGAGACCACCATCGATCCTAAGCGGTTGTTAGCAAGGACTTTGGTATAGCCTGCATAAATCACACTTCCAACCGATGTGTAGTTCGTATGGGATATGCACTAATCTCAAACTTTGGTTGTTTGTTGTTGGTTGGAGGTTCGCTAGTTATCCCTCGGATATGTCTTTGCGATGGAAAAGTAATATGACTGGTTAAAAATATAAATCCGTGTCCATGGCTCATCAGTCTCAGGGTCGGTTGACTATTGATTACATTGAGAATAGGGATGCTTATGCATGCATGCACACGCACACATATACTTTTTCCAAGGAGTAGAATAGATATATCGTATGTGTAGATGAAATTAAATATAGAATGCTTAATAATAAACATAACACTTAAATGGAGATCAATCTACATAAACTAGTATTATGGGTAAAGCGTATAATTTACCAGAACGTTGTTCTGATCCTCTCCTTGTTACAATCCACGGGATAGATATAGAGGGATATGATACTGGTGCAAGATGGGAACGGTAGGCGGACGGGTCTTCTCATTCATGCTCAACACTGACAATGCAACTTAATATCCAAGGAATATTATAGATTCCCAGATAGCTCTCTGATATATATATATATATATATATATATATATATATATATATATATATATATATATATTTGTGTGTGTTTATTACAAGTTACCAACACCAACGATTTGTACCCTAATGGACATGGGTTTTCGATTTAGTCAAAAAATCAGGCTCATTAAGGCGCGGGTTATTAGAAGAGGCATATATTACTCTAGTCTCATATTCCTTAGATTCTTTTTAGAATCACTCCTCCTATCCACAACATCTTGGTTACACTTTTATGATTATTAGAATTCTCAACAGTCATGGCTACATTATCGGCGCTCTCACCGGTCTATTTGATAACCAAAATAACTTCTCTCGGTTGTGCACCGCCAGTCGATCTGATAGTCAAGCTTTCCTCTTCCAAGCCCAATAATTGGTTAGCCTTTTGATGGAACTTCTCCATAGTAGTCGACTATTTCATCCTTCACCATTTTCCAAAATTCATATTCGGATGTATCCCCTAGACTAAAGCCATCAACATCATATCCTCCTTCAGATAATTCACATCCGTGACCACTATGTTAAACCTATAATTAGGCCTTTTAATGACTCTCTAGGTCCCTAGGAAATGCCTGACAAGGACATTACATCCTTAGAATGAGCGGTATGGAGCATGAACTACTGTAAAAACTTCTTAGCTAACTCATAAAAGTTCAAAATGGACTTCGGCGGGAGCTGAGCGAATCACATCGACATAACTCCATCTAAAATAGGGATACACTAAACTACATCCATTGACCCAGCACCATCCATGTGCCACTCATACTTGAATAGATGTTGCTTGGGATTAGTTATTCCATTGTACGATGGCATTGAAGGCATTGTAAACTTCATGTGGTATTCCTTCCGCTAGATGTGCTATGTGATTGGGTTCTACAAGGCATGGAACCTAATTTTCATTCTTTCTCTGTCATTTTTCCTCTATCAATTGCTTTATCTTATCGAAAATATACTCCTCACTAGCCCGATAATACGAAAAATGATTATCAGGAGCAGCACTAAGTATTTGACTCCACAAACGGTCCTGGTTAACTTAATGATGTCTAGGCTCTCCTGTCTTTGGGAGAGCCACTTCTTTGAGTTCTCTTTGATGCCTAGTTGGCTCTACGATGTTCATCTGAACACCAGGATCATGAGCTCCAACATTTAATGCAATGTCATTACCAGTGTCATGTAGATCAACTCGCTATCAGATAGATTGACGGCCTCGGGTCATATCCCTCTGGAACTACCCAAATTCGTGTTGGTACTAACCTAATTCTAGTTGGTACCGAGATGAATTCCTCTAGCCAAACTTTGGTTATTTCCTTCTTTGCTCCTCATTGATCCTATAGTAGTCTTCATATTTTGCTTCCTATCTCTCATGTTCTTATCATATGAAGAGAAACTTTCTCCTGCATAACCCAACAGTGATTCATCTTTATGACTTCTCCTCTGCCTTTAAGACTGTTGGGTCAACAAGGCGATGCTTGCATCCATCTTATTCATGAGCGCTTTCTAGTTATGCATCATCCTATAATTTAACCGAGCATTATCCTATTAAACTCCACTCTCAACACCATCTCATGAGGGATAGATGGTCCTGACAAAGTGGCTACCGGTTGGTTAATCTTCTTAATGCAGTAAAAAGCTTCAACTTCTCCTCCGGCTACAGTTCTAGACTTTCCAGATCTCCTTAGGGTCATTACTTTGAGCATGAAAATCCTTTAAATCTACCACAAAAACCTTCTAGACCTAACTTTTGGACTCCAATCCAATCCATAATAGACAACAAAATCAATGCCCGAGAAGCTCTGTTCTTAGTGAAACACAAAAAATGTTGGGCCAAAAACTGGCACAACACCCTAGAATAAATGAAAATGAATAGATCTAGTAAAAAAATAGTAAGCAAAAAGTAAGAAACACATGGATTATTATAGTGGTTTGGCAAATTGTATAGTCTGCGTCTACTTTAATCTTATTATATTGAGTTTATTACAAGTACAAGAGCAATTCTAGCTAGAACAGATCTAAACAATCCCTAGGTGATCAAACTTAAGTAGAGATAAGAGAATGAAAAAGAAGAATGGCCAAAAGTCCTCTAAAGGTCTCTTTAGGTTTGTTATTTATAGGAGAATTGTCCACCAGGGTCCCCAGACCGCCGAAGATCGGGTAAAACTCCAAATCAAAGAAAGTGGGAGGAAGACGAAACCCTCCTTATCTTTAAATCTTGTTGGTACCGAAAGGAATCATGTCAGTACCGTGATGATTTTCTTCACGTAAATGACTTGCTTCTCCTTTACTTTATCTTGCATCTTTAAATCTTCTAATTACAAGCACTTTTGCCTAGTAATTATGCTTGACAGCTAGATGATTTGACTTATCTGAAACTTGTCCTTTTCAACATAGCAATTGGGAGTTGTTCACCTACTTCTTCAAAGATGAGCCCCAGGGCAACCACTTTATTCAACTGAAAATTTGACTAGGACTTTTAATTAATGCACTGAAAATTTACCTTGTATTCTTGTACTTTTTCTACTGTTAAAGCGTTGTATGAGGAAGAAGGAAGATAATAAGGGATTTGACCTATGGATGTAGAACTTTATGAAATTCAAACCATGTAAATTTCTATATCCTTTACTTTACTGCACTTATTACTTTCTGTTATTAGCGGATTATGCTTAACTTTTATTTTTCTATGTTTGGCACCTAAACCAACCTAGGCATTTTAAAAAATAGTTAAAGTGTTTCTTCATAATTGTGTAAGCATCCTGCAACATAATTACTACATTAAAGGAAAATTTAATATTCCTTAAAAAAAATATTCGCAACAAATAAGGTAATCGGTTTATAATAACCCTACTAGAAATTTACTATTGTGAGACGAAAAATCTCACAGGCATTTTTGGCACTAGAAGGAGGACCTCCTTGCAAACCTTGATCGAAGTCATAAGCTAACCCACTCCCCAACACTTTTTAAGGAATCCTGAACAATGAAAATCAAAATTTGGTTTACTCCCTCACCATAAGAATCCGGGTACTTAGCTGTAAAACTAAACAAAACCGTAGCCACCTCATCAAAAATAAACCGTTTATCATAAAAAAAAGCCTCAAACTCTATCCTTGACGCACTTAACACTTTCATTACTCAAATCAATGAAAGATTGGCTAGTATCGAGAAGTTGGTAGCTAAAAGTCAAAAAAGATCTTCGAACTCTCATAGCTCCATGACCCACCACCAAATTTCACATATCACATAGAGAGTACAGACAGGATATAAACACGACATTCTCATCAATGAAAATGGTGGCACCAGAGCACTTTTCTTAGGGAAAAAAATAAAAGGAAAAGCACCAATAAACATGAATATTAAAGGCAAATCTATTATTATCAATCCACTATTGTTGGATAAATACAAGAACCATAATGCACATGAGAATAAGGCTAGCTTTGACTATAAGGGTGCCTCATAACGTGTCAATGAGAAAGACGAAGAGATAAGAGAACTGGAGGCTAGCATGGAATAATTGGCAAAAATGGATGAATAGGGCAATAAGGGAAGTGGAAAGGAGAAGTGCTCATCTTCATTCAGCGAAGCCATTATCAAAGAGATTTCCTAGATAGCATTCAGGATCCAACCAATGGAAAGTATGATGGGTTAACAAATCCAATCAATTGCTTATGCATGTTTGAGTACTATATGGACAATCTGAAAGTTGGAAGTTAGGCCCGCTGTAATTTGTTCCATGTATACATTGTGGGGGAAGCATCAAGATGGTTCAGAAGATATGTCAAATGAGAAATCCTCACTTGGGCACAAATATCTATAGATTGCCGTAGATAGTTTCACGCTGGTCGTTAAAGCTTCCCGGATCCCTATACATTATCCTTAGTTAAGAAATGAGAAGATGAAAGCTTATAAAGTTTCATTAAGTGCTTCAAAGAAGAGGTAGTAAGGATTAGAGTTACAGGTGAAAAAGTAGTTCTGATGGCAATGCATTCTGGAATAAGAAGAAATACCGGCATATGGGACAAAAATAATATAAAGCCATGTAAAAGCTTGAAGCCCTTTTATCAAAAGTCTAGTGGATACATAAAGATTGAAGAGGCCAAAGCTTCAGGTAGCACTCTAGTTGAAAGGATAGTTCAGACCTCGAGGGAAAGAAAATAAAGGGCAGAAACATATAATAACCCACTGGCGAAGAAACCAAGGAAATTTAACTTCACAGCTAAAACTTCGCTTGCTTATGAACCAATCCAAATTTATGAGGTAACCAGGATCGTGTTAGCTTGTAATGTACCTAACAAAGGAAAGAAGGCAAATCCCAACAAAGGAGGTGCATATTGCATATTCTACGGAGTCAATGGGCATCATATCGAAAATTACCACCAATTAAAAAACGAAATAGAAAGACTGATCCAAAAGGCTATTTGGGAACAAATGTAAATGAAGATTCCACTACCCTTGCACAGAACCCGACCCCTAACCCTAATGAAAGTTTGGTAAGAAACCCGACCAACCTAATTACATCCATCCATGAAGGGCCACATCAAGTAGGACAAAGTAAAAAGACGCAAGAAAGATATATTCGAGAGGCCCATAGAGAACATCGAACTATATATCACATCAAGTAGAAGGCAGTTCTAGACATCACTTTACCTCTTCAGACTCGGCTAGACATTCCTACACCGCTATCCTCTTAGAGTAACCATGCAAATCTCAAATTCACAATGAAAAGGTTTTTATAGGTTTAAGCAGTTCTATGAATGTCATATTTAAAGCAGTTTTTGATAAAATGAAGTTTTAAAGAGAAAGTCTGAAACTATGCCCTAAGTCGATCTATGGTTTTAATCACATCATTAACTATTATACATGATGGAAAGGAATACACACTTGAAGGAAGCTATATTGGATTATGTCCAAAAAAGAAGGTACGAAGCTGAAATTAGGTCCGACTATTTATAGACAACGATGGCGAAAACATATAACTTACGTATTAAAGAAAAAAGTCCTGTAAGGAAGTCCTAGTATTGAAAAAGCAATGACTAATACAAACGATCCTACAGAGGGAGTGCTAGGCCCAAATTGGACAGGACTGCTAGTCTCGTAGAATCTATGCCAAACGAGGCATACCGTCTCTCCAAACTTGGCAAAAATTTGGTTTCATAAACCTAGAACTCTAAGCGCCTTAGACCATATTATGTTTGAGCTACTTTTCCCTTTTGTAACCTTTTTGATGTGTAAAAGATCATTAACGATCAATTTGAGCAACAAAAGTGTTAACTGGACGTAGGGATAATAGACGACCCGAACCAGTATAAAATCCATTTATAAAATTTTATTTTTATATAATTATAAATTATGTGATCTTCAGCTCTAAATATTGGCTTGTCAGCTACATACTACGCTGGAAATAAGGCTACTAGACGACCTGAAAAAAAAGGTTGCAAGTACATGACCCGACTTCTTAGTCAAAACACAATTAGACCGCACCATTAATGAAACAGATTATAGCAAGTGTGTGACACATATAAAATTGGTGAAATAGCATAGAAAGAGGGAGTTAGATAGAGAAATCCATTGAAGAAAGCATAAACAACAAGGAGGAGGCAACAAAATCCAAACCAAGTGCCATTCAAAAAAAGAGAAGAAATACAACAATGACACAGCGCCTAGCAGGTAAACACAAAAGTTATAATCTTTCTTGATTTACACCCACTCTTTTACACATCATGCATATGTATAAGATATCAGGTCTTAAGCTCAATGCTAAAGAGATTATTCATTTAATCAACAACTATTACAATACTAATTACACTACGAATCTGAGTCCAAGTCGAAGGGATCGTTGACAATAATTATCCTATCGTGAAGACACCACTGAGTGTGGGATTGTCTTCGAGCGAATAGCGCGGGACTTAAAGTAGAATCTCTTCCAGAGTTAGAAGGCCAGGGGAGATCTATTAGACCGAAATACTACTAACGAGCGACGTTGAGTGCTACTAAAAGTGGCACGGGGATAATAGTTGGCCCTGCTTAGGGGTTACCAAGATCACGTTCGTTAAACATATAGTCAGGCTGATTATATAGAATACTTAAATCGAAGTTCTGTATAAAGTGTGTAAAGATGGTAGTTAGATGTTTTAGGGAAATCTCTGCAATGACATGCTTAACCCTTTCCTCTTTAAGATTCCCAACTAAATCAGATTGCGCAAACATAAGTGAAGCTAGACCGGAGGAAGATGTGGCCAAGGTCACTTTGGTAGAATCTAAGTGCAGTATCTGCTTTTGTATTTTTAATATTCTTTGAAAATGGGCCAATTAAATTACAGGTGGAGGAACATTTCTCTACCTTAACACCACTCGATAAGTCTTATAGTTCTTTTTTTCATAAATAACTCTCAACTTATCAAATTCATTCTGATAGTACGCCGTAAACTACTTCTTACATTGAGAAGCCTAATCCATATCCATGCTCGAAGGAAAGGCAAGAGCCACTTGGGAATGAATCATTTTAGGATCATCCTCCTTATATAATTGGATGGCGATATGTTGAGACAATTCATCAATTTCCTTTTCATGTTTTTTAACCTCATCCTCATAAACGACCTTATAACAACTCGCTACATCTTTTAACAACTTCTTTAGTTCAGCGATGTGATCCGAAGAAAACTTAATTCACTACAAAAATAAGGGCTTTTAATAGCACTAATACATAGCATTTTTGCATTTTCTCCTTTCAACGCTATGAAAATTATGGTTTCTAACGTTGAGATAAATTGGTATGTATGCTCAACGCTATTCGAAAACGTGGGAAATGGATTATTTCGTACGGGAAAAAAAAGAACCCTATTTGCTTCGTTGCTGCCTCCTTCAGAAAACACAATCTCCAAATTTGCATAGCCTCTGTCGATGTCTCCAAATGAATCATTTCCTCCTTCAACAATCTATCCCCAAATTTTGTGCGAATCGCTAGCCTCTGTCGTCAACTGTCAACTTCTGAATTGCGAATCACTAGCCTTTGTCGCCAACACCCGATCCCTAAACGCAGCTTCTGTTTGGAACCCTTAAACTCTATCTGGAATCGCTAGCCTCTGCCTGGAGCCCTAAATCTGCGCCTCTTCTATTTGAAGTGCCGTGAGAGGTACCGCAACATTTATTAATATTTTTTTCGTTGCTCGTTCGATCGTATATGTAGTAATTTGGGTCGACGCTAGGAATTGACCAAACAAGGTTCTACAGATTGTTCATATCCTGAAGTTAAGGTATTGATTATGGTATTGATTTCCATAATTTAAATTACTAACAGTAATGATTTTGATTTTGAAGTTGAGAAATTTGTGAAAAAAACAATATTCGGTATTAGAGTAGCTAGAAAAAAAAGAACAATTTTGTGATAAGTGTTGTGTGGAGTATGTTGGATGATGAATGTTGCCTAAATAGACAGCAAATCAAACCTAAACTTGATGTGGTACTTATTTACTTAGTGCATTATATTTTCAGTTTAATATTGTGGTTGAATTATCTTATTACTACATAGCATCAAGTCATGAGGAAATTTAATCTAGAGGAAATTTAATCTAACTGAATTATGATTAGACGACTTTGATGATCGTTGAAGATTATTTTATAAGGATGAACTTAAACTGTGAGGAAAGGTTGAACTTAGTTTATTTTTTTGAATGATTACTAACCGTTAAAGAGTAAGTACCAACTGAAATTATATGTATATATTTAAGTTTAGGTAAGCACAACTATAAGGTCAAAATACATAGATTGTTAATGTCAATACCGGTTTAACATGGTTCATCAGATTAAACAAAAATGATAACTTGCATTATTAAATATAATTTTATCTTTCTAAATCATTTTTTCCCTAATCCTATTTTTGATTTTTGATTGATGGCAGACTGTCTTATATATGGCAGTACTTGTGTAGTTGGAAGTGGTTCATTTGGTGTCGTGTTTCAAGTAAACTAAACTTATTCTCAACACTGATCACATTAACATCTTTATTCTTTAAACCAAGTTGATGTCGTTCCATATATTTTTACGATATTTAAATTTGAACTTGTTCAGGCTAAGTGGTTTGAGACTTCAGAAATACTAGCCGTCAAGGAAGTGTTACAAGACGAGAGATATAAAAACAAAGAACTGCAGATAATGCATTTAATCTTCATTGCATTTCAGTGCTTTAAAAAAATGCATTATACTCAACTTTACCACCTTTCAAACACTTTGAACCAATTTGCATAATTGCCCATTCCATAAACTTTTGCTTCTCAAGCTTGTACTAAGCAAGCTCGTACTTAAAATTTCTTTTTCAATTCAAAAAAATAAAAATAAAAATCATACTTATCTACATAGTATTTTCATATTGTTTTCCTTTTGTATACCTAAAGTTACTGATTAACCCTCAAAAAACAAACAAAAACTAAGAGCACTTTGAACTTGAAAACGATACCTGCACCTATTTTGTCATGGATAAAAATGACTTTCCTAAAAGGTAAAATAACTGAAAACAAATTAGGAATAAACTAGAAGTAACATGATTATTAACAAATTTATTTTAAATGTATATCAACTGTTTTTTGATAATAAGTGATATAGAGGAGCAAAACAAATTGCTTTACCTGGCAAAACAATCGCCAATTACTATTTTTTATAGCTGCTTTAAATAAGTATCTAAATTTGTTGTTTAAACAAGCCAAATCTTTAAATTAGTATCTCAAATTTTCCACTGTCAGAAGACTACAGAGGTTTGAAAATGACGACATTAAAACTTCTCTAAGTAAAGAAAACAAACCTTACCTATACTGATACCGTTTGTCATGTTGTAATAACAAATATTTGCAGCACAATGAGTTAACACACAATCAAAGTGTTTGAGTGTTGTACAATAATTTGCATTAAATCAGTAATGGGACGATTTTCAGCTTAAAACACATACTTTTTATTCACATCACTAAATGATTCAGACATCGGTTCACTCATGACTAATGCTAGTTTCATGCAATGTATTAATGATTGGTGACATTGTTGTATAAGTTGAAAAAATTATTGTTAATAGCGCAAGTCAAGTATCAGGAGAGGGGTAATGCATAGACATTACTCCGGTGCTACAAAATAGCATCGTTGTAATAGCAATTTTTTTGGAAACAGTTTGGTGCTAATCTTGTATATTGTTCTGACATTGTTGTATATTTGTATCTATGCACCTTATAGTACTCAAGTTTTCCATATGAATTCTATTCTTTTTTGGGTTACATAGTTTCAACATGATGGTAACAATACATAAATATAGCCTGTAGATGTTTCATTTTGCTAATAAACTTCTACATGTCAGTTAGGCTTCAGTTTCCCTTTAACCTTAGATATTTAAATTAACTGATGTAGAGTTTTCCCGAAATTCACATTTTGTTTTTTCTCCAGAAAAGCGTTGTTGCATCTAAGTGTTTTGCCCATGTTTACTCGAGAGTACATAGGTTATGTTTGTAAGTATTTTTTGTGATATTGACATGACCTGCAATGATATATCCTGAAAATTTCACTAGATACTTTGTGAGATGGCAAATTCTCTCCCATTTAGGAAGACTAGGGTGACCAATATTGCGTTTACCTTTGCTGTTTAATTTTCAGTGAATGCACTTAAACTATTTCTACATTCAACTAAATTGAATTATACGATAATTCTAAATGCAAATATTTTTTCTAATTGTTATTTCGATTTTGCTTATTTTTTCTTAAATTTAGCAATATGCCATGTTGGAAAAAAGAAAAAGAAAAAAGAAACGGTGAGTGTATACTACCTTTTTCACTTCAGCCTACTGTTTTTGATGTCTTATAAATGTTTATCATTTCAATTATATCTTCCCCTAGTTGCTTTATTTTCTGAATAAATAGATTACCCATTTATAAAATTTGAGATACAAATATGGAAAACTTGTGTATATATTGTTTAACGTCATTAGTTGCATCTTCCAAAACTTGAGTAACGATGCTACTGTTGTAGTAATTGCTGTTTTTGCTAGTGGAAGCAATTTTTGTTATATAAAGAATGAATGAATATGTGTCAAGAGAGATTTACTGTTCATAAATCTGATACTTTTTTCCATTTGAAAAGACAAGAAATGATGGATAAAGACTGGGTACGTCTAAATAGGTAATTATATGGTACTTAAGTATAATATTGAATTTAAAACATATTTTAATATCTAAGGTTATTATTTGTTTTTTATTATTATTGTAGAACCACTAAAGAATACGAGCAAGCAGCTTGGAATTTTGTAAACGATGCAAAGCTAAAGCTGCAAAATGTGGAAAAAAAATTATGCCCTTGTGTAGATTGCAAAAATCTTACCCGTCTTCATGGAGAAGTTATTGTTGAGCATTTGATTATAAGAGGAATGGATCCTAAGTACATGGACGATGAGTGGTACAATCACGGCGAGCGAATAAATAAAAGCAAAAATACAAAGCCGGGTGATGCGTATGATTTGCTTAAAGCCATTATCTATGAAGACGAAGATTTTATTAATCATACTTTCTTTGATGATGATAAAAGTGAAGATGATGCACAGAGACGAGAGGATGAATTGCACAAAAATTTGGAAGATGCAGAGACCCCATTGTATCCTGGTTGCAAGGATCAAACAAAGTTATCTGCTATCTTTGCCTTGTATAATCTTAAATGTGAGACTGGATTGTCTGATAATGGTTTCGATAAGCTTCTAAATGTGCAGCAATTGTTGTTGCCAAAAAATAACGTACTTCCCAAGTCGTTATAAGAATTGAAGAAATTCC
Organism: Allium cepa; assembly: GCA_030765085.1. Lineage (NCBI taxonomy): Eukaryota > Viridiplantae > Streptophyta > Magnoliopsida > Asparagales > Amaryllidaceae > Allium > Allium cepa. The sequence goes on along the minus strand of CM060940.1, from coordinate 133,629,621 downwards.
TTAAAATATTTGACATGGGTTTCGAGAAGATTCATGCATGTGAGAACGACTGTTGTCTTTTTAGGAATGAATATAAAGATTTGAATAATTGTCCAAAATGTGGATTTTCGAGGTGGAAAGTAAAACAACGGACAAAGGAGATTATGCATGGCATTCCAGTTAAAGTGTTGCGTTATTTTCCAATAATTCCGAGGTTTAGCAGAATGTTTAGATCCAAAAGGATGGCGGAAGATTTACGGTGGCATTTCAATAACAAAAGCACCGATGGAAAAATGCGACATCCGGTAGATTCTATAACATGGAATGTAGTGGATGAGAAATTCAAATAATTTTCAGCAGATCCACGCAATTTTAGGCTTGGCCTTGCAATAGATGGCCTCAATCCATTTTCTATGTTAAGTTCTAAATATAGTTGTTGGCATGTAATGCTCATGGCATATAATCTTTCGCCTATGTTGTGCATGAAGAAAGATAATATTATGTTAACATTGTTAATTCCTGGTCCGAAGCAACCAGGAAATGACATTGATATATTTTTAGCGCCATTGGTAGAAGATTTATGTCATTTATGGAATACCGGAGTTGAGGTTTATGATGCATATAGTCAATCAATCTTTAATATGAAAGCAATTTTGCTTTGGACAATAAATGACTTTTCGGCATATGGTAATCTTGCTGGATGCTGTGTAAAAGGTAAAAAGGCTTGTCCATTATGCGGTGTCAACACTCATCATCGATGGCTAAACTACAGTAGAAAGACCGTCTATATGGACCATAGAAGATTTATATCTCCTTCAAACCCTTTGAGAAAATAGAAGGTGTGATGACCCGCAAGTCCGTACTCCTTGAATATACACTAATCTCCATAGATTAACTCAAGATGAACAGAAATACGAATTATCAATGTTTAAGAAAAAGAAAAAAAATAGAAGAAGAGAGAAGAAGGTAGAAAATAGAGAGGAAAGGAAATAGAAAGAACAGAAAGAAAATAGAACATAGAACGGAACAGAAAACAACTGAACAACATCAGAATCTCACAATTCGCAGCGGAACAACATATAATAATAAATGAATAATCTTTAAACAAAGAACTATATCAGTTATTACATTTTATACATTACATCATATCATCAGAGTGTACAACAACAACAACATCAAACAGTGGAAAAAGAAATACTATATAAACTAGTAATACGCCATGCCATCCAGCTTGCCTCCAGCAACTCCTGAATATCCAGAATATCCTGATAAACCTAACTCTTGACTGCCCGTGTGAAAATTGGTGGGCACCCAGAGTTTAGGAAGGAAAACAATAAACTCCGAGTCAGTCATGTGACTGGTGTGAGAACTCAAAACAGTTTATTTATCTTTAAAATCAAAATAGAGGAATATTTTTAAAGTCAATTCGCAATGCTTTTAAAATGAGACTACCATAAGACCTCCCACCACACACACAATGCAAACGCAGACTTGGAGGAGATTTCTCCTTATGATAGTTAAAGATGCTTGATACGCATTTAAAAAGAACATTTCATATTATTACTAGTGCATAGTGTAGGAAAAAATCATTTCGAAAGTAGAATATAAAACTTAGCCAGCATAGGTACCATTATGGTATGCTTACTATAGCTACCATATTAGATGGCAGGTTCTACAACTAAAACCGTACAAGTCTCGTATTGTTTCTTTGGATTTCCAACGAATGATCAGGCCAAGGAACTTCCCATTGCCACATGAGAATGCCTCTGGATGGACATCCCCGAGAACCAAACCGGATCTCTACCAACACAAGGCCGGGTTACCCCTAACTGAGTAACAACTGACCGAATATGCCATCCCCCGGTCCTTTGGGACCTTTTCAACCGAGCGCTCGCAATCAATTCACACAATCATAAAGTGTTTTCAACATGAGTAAGTATCTGGGCTCCATACCATGATACCACCCTTTTCCAGAAGGAAATGCACACATCCTAAAGGGCGCTACCCCTCATAACCTTGCTGCTTCTTTCCTGTTTTGACCATTCACGGGGTGTGAGGCTCGACGATGGCACGTCCACAAAAACATACTTTATACAAAAGCCATGCTTTGGGTCAACAAATGATCATAGAAATGATCACCAGGATAGACGATCAAATAAACGATCCTATCATAAATAATCAACACAATGATCATTTACAGCAACACTCAGCATGTCACATTACCAAATTGGGAATATATCGCTGATAACCTTCAACTACATAACCTCTGAGCTCGTACGTCTCAGAGAAGGATGTTAAGCTAAAAGAATAAATTCTCCGCCACCAACAGAAATATATTTGAAAGAAATCTATTTTATATCTCAGTTTGTAATGTCAGACATACAATCCATACAAGTCTGTTCCGGGCTCGAACAAAACCGAAGGCACTTCTCACGAAGCCCTTGCAATCCGGGTATTCACAATCCTGATCGAATTTCCCATCACTTAGGAAATCTCTATACCAGGAGCTACTCAGTGCAGAGACAATCGATAGGTCATCCTATCGCTTTCGCAAATACTCGGTCTTCAACACCGGTCATCAATTGCAATTCATAACGACGTATCACATATTCGGAATGGGTTATACGACCCCATGGTCCTTTCCCGGTTAACCCGAATAGTGAGCGCTTATTCAAAATAAGTGTGGCATTCAAATTCAAACAAATCACATCAATTACCCATTCAAAGGGAAATATTGATAGTCGGTTATTGAACTATCAATGGATATGCACACATCACCAGTTTCCAAATAATTTTCCAAATTATTTATTTTCCAAAATATCTTTACAAGATATATTATTTTCAATACTTCAAAAATAAATCAATATTTATTTTTTAAACAAATTCCACTTGCTTTTATAAATTCCATAGTGAATTTATATTTCACAATATTTATGAATAACGATTTCAATTATTCATTTCAATTTATCTTCAAAAAGATAAATTCTCAAAATATTCCCTTTATATCGGAAAACAATTCCATACTTATTAAATAAGTAATTCACAAATCTTTTTATTTTCTACACTTGGAAATTATTCAATATACTTAAATCGAAATTAAATATATATTTCATCCTTTAAGGAAATCATTCTCTTAAACATATTTATTTGGGCCAAAACGAATGTTGCGTAAAACATCGTTACGACAACCCAAAATCACTAGTATAGGGATTCGAAATTAAAATAGATATATAAATCCCAATATTATACAAAACATTTCCTTTCGGAAATCATTTACTATAACAACAGTGTTATAGTCCACCATTTCCTTTTACTTCTCGAAAACGTCTATTTCAACAATGAATGTTGAAATCTATGGTTTCGAATCTCAACACCTTTTAAAACATCGTTAGATCGTTTTAATTCTATTTAAAACATCACATTCAAAACAATTTCTTTAACATATTATTCACTATTCAAAAACGTGAATATACTACGTTAACACATTTCATCCTTTTATTCATTTTATTTCAAGGGATTATTCACAGTCAAAAATGTGAATATAACTCCATTAATAGGTTTCAACAATTTTCTTATCAAAAATTTATAAAACAACGTTTATAAATTCCATTTCTAATTATTTATAACAACTTCCTTTTACAAATTTCCGTCATTAACCTATTCCAGTTTATAACTCAATTATAAACTAAAAGTTCATATTATAAGTTAAATACTTATAAAACGATTATTTTACAAAATCGTTCTTTTAAAGACTTTCCAATTTATAAATCTTATAACTTATAAGATTCATTTATTTAACCAAATCATTCTTTTAATAACTTCACAAAATTTATAAATCTTACTATTTATAAATTTCATTTATAACTTCACCATTTATAATTTATAAATTCCATTCACTTATACAATCTATCTTCACTTCATTCAAACACTTATAAAAACTCGTTTTATAATGTCAATATTTCAATTTATAAATATCCATTTATAAATCTCTTAATAGAAATCAATTTATATTATTCTTTAAAACATCTTTAATCTCCTTTATTATTTCACCATTTTTGATTCATAAAATAATTAAATTTTATAAATCCTATATTTAAACTTTTCACAATAATTTCAAATATTTTCATTTAACTATCTTATATAAACATTAACCCATATTTCTCAAAATCATAATTTTATATAACTTTTAAAAGTATAACATTTATTTATTTAAAATGAATCAATTTCAAAAATCTTTTATAACGTATACTTTCAAAAATCACTTTAAAATCATTTCAAAATTTCAAAATTTGGTCCAATGATGCTACATACCAAATAGCCAATCACGACAACAACGATATCATATATCGATATGATAATCCATCAAATATCAAAATATCTGAAATCAAATAAAAACTGTTGAGGAATCCTGTTGGATCCCTCCAACCTGTTTTCCTGCATCCAAAAACATTAGCACAATACCAATTTCGCTCCAGTACGAAATTATCGCGGTATATGGGATTTTAAACATTATCCGCTTAATAGACGGCGCAATAGGGTCTCATCCGCTAAAAAATGCGGGGAATCAACAACTGCAATATATACATATGCCAATATGTATATATTGATATTATATATAATACCAATTTCACTGTTTATGAAATATTCGCGGTATATGTTTTTAATAAATAACATCCGCTTACTAACGGCTTATAATGTCTAATTTTAACAATCAATAGATTACAATCATCATTCAAACATGCATTCAAATATTTTAAATCTAACTATTTAAAATAAAATCGAAACTGATTCGATTGAGTGAGAAGTTCTCACCTTGATTTAAATTCCGTTTTAGCGATTTATTTCGAATGAACGTTTAATTTTACCCAAAATTCTCACTAACTCCAAACGACTCCAATCTAATTTCATCGCGTAGTGCTCGTCCATACGATTCCAACGCAACTGGTTTCGCAATTTTTCGACCTCGTATGAAAAAGTTATGCATTTTTAAACTTACACGAATTTTATATAACATAAATTACAACATACTTTTTAATTTTTTAACCTACACTAACATGGGCCGCTGGATTCGCTTGAGAAAATCAAGGCCGTGCATACACCTTTCTTCCATCTCTTCGTTTATTGCCCCAGTACCCTGATAACGGCCGCACCCACTTCTTTAGGAATTAGGGTTAATTTATTCGATCACTACACTTGCTTCTACCCCGATCAAAGACCTCCACGTGAATGCCCCTGGCCACCTCCACACTCGCCCCAAACACCAGAGAGCTCGGCCATCTCCTCCATCAGAAAACGCGTGCGCAAGTTGCCACCATCGGCCCCCTGTAGCTTCCACTACGATGCTCCGTTTTACATCACAACCGTTCACATCGAAGCTCTCATCGTGCTTAAAAATATTGTAGTTGATGTCTTCGTCTAATTGTTGATGGATTTGGAGTAATCGAGGGAGGAAGGACATTGCTTCCTGGCCGTGGGTTTCATTTCTGGCGGCTAGGGTTTTAGAATTTAGGTTTTTATTTTATTTTTATTTTTTTTTAGAGAGAGAGGGGCTATTTATAGGAAAAACGATCGACACTATTCATCCGGAAATTTCCGAACTCCGATTCACGCGCCGTAACCAGCGTTTCTAGAGTTTATCCCGCGTTCCGGACACAATGGAACAGGTTTCGAAAGCTAATTCGGACATCTGTGCGAGTTATGGCTATAAACGTTCAATTTAAATTAAACCGATTTAAACCGATTTCTAGGCGTTTTAATTTGTACCAGACAAACGGTAAATCCAATTGACACGAAATTTGAAACCTTACAATAATATCATATTATGGATCCGATGAAATTGGTTTCGTCGAAATCCGAGACTTTTTGAAAAATGGTTATTTTAACTCGCCAAATTAAAATTAAAAATAAATCGATGCGTTTCGAGCTGCCACGATCAAACGATAGCTCCGATTGACACGAAAATTGAAATCCGGTAATAACTAACTATTACGGATCCAATGGAACTGGTTTCGTTCAATTCTGAGACTGTTCAAAAATTGACTATTTTCACTAGTCGGTTTAAATATTAAAATATTCAATTTTCACAAATTAACTTTTAAATTGATTTTAAAAGTTCTAAAATATCGTTCTAACTCCCATATGATAAAATAAAATTTTACAAATCATTTTCAATCATATTTAACCCAATTTTCAATTATTTCCATAATTTAACATATTAAATTATCGATTTAATTATCCAATTAAATCCAATTATTCAAATAAAAATTTATTCGACTTATAAATTCACTTATTAATATTTAAAATTAATTAAATATTCAAATTTAAATTAATAGAAATTCTGGGTCGTTACAGAAGGCCTTGTTTGATAACACCGTGGAGGAAGGGTGTAGACCTAGGATTCTAACTGGGAGAAAAATTTCTATCATTTTAAAAGATTTTCTGAATAATTTTGGAAATGCAAAGAAGAACCAAAAAAAGAATAACAGAAAAGGTAAAAAATTGAATGAGAAAAATATAATAGGAAATAAAAGAAGAATTGAGCATAGCAAGAAAAATGAAGACGATGAGGATAAAGATCCCGTGAGAATGGAGCTATTAAGGTGGAAAAAAAAGTCCATCTTTTTTCAGTTTCCATATTGGGAGGTTAGTGCATACGTTTTATTTTATTCTATTAGACTAACATTATGGAATCATACAACTAAATTGTTCCATTATTGATTTTTATAGGAACTTACAATACGTCATAATGTAGATGTAATGCATGTCGAGAAAAATGTTGGAGAAAGTCTACTAGGAACAATGTTGCATGACAAGGAATCAAAAGATGGAGTTAACTCTAGAAAGGATTTGGAGGATTGGGGAATTCGACATGGTCTTCATACACAACCCCGCGGGAAGAAGACATATCTTCCGCCAGCTCCATATACATTAACAAAAGGAGAGAAAAAATCATTTTGCAAAAGGTTGTATGATTTTAGAGGACCTGATGGTCATTGTTCAAATTTTAAAGGTTGTGTATCATTAGAGGACTGCAAAATTAGTGGCTTGAAGTCTCATGATTATCATGTTTTAATGCAATAATTATTACCCGTTTTAATCAGAGAATTGCTTCCAAAGAAGCCAAGGAAAACAATAACTCGTTTCTGTTCATCGTTTAATAAATTATGTCAACGTGTTATCGATAGAGAGAAATTAAATCAACTTGACGACGAGATTATTGTAACTTTGTGCGAGCTTGAAAAATACTTTCCACCTTCTTTTTTTGACATAATGATACACTTGACAATTCATCTTGCAAGAGAAGCACGATTGTGTGGGCCAGTCCATTTTCGTTGGATGTATCCCTTTGAAAGATACATGAAGACACTAAAGGATTATGTAAGAAATCATGCTCGTCCTGAGGGGTGTATTGCAGAATCTTATCTTGCAGAAGAATGCATGAGATTCTTTGGTGAATTTTTAACAAAATCACAGAAGAAAGAAGTTAGAAATGAAGATTACCAAAGTAATGTAATACTTGAAGGACGTCCAATATCAGCACATAAGACAATCACATTGTCTTCAAATGAGAAAGAATCTGCTCATTTGGCCGTGCTAATGAATATGACCATGTAGAGCCATTTTTAGAGTAAGTGCATATTCCCTCTTTTTCATTGTTTGATTGTTTGTAATTTTAGATATAATATAACATCTCTTGTTATACGCTAGTTTGCATTTGGAGGAGTTACAAAATTCAGACAAGCACATGGAAAGAAATGCAACGTTACTTTGGAAAAATCATATAGCTACGTTCTCTAATTAGATTAAAAAAAAGGTCAATTGAATTCTTAAATGTTACTAATTAACTTAAAACCGTATAAAGAATATTTTAATTAAATGAAATTATTTTTTATAGGTATCTGTTAGCTCCAAAGATCACGACGACATGTTAAAATGGATTGCTTATGGTCCAAAGAACGATGCTTTGTCCTACACAAGATACATCATTAATGGACAACGTTTTCACAAAAAAGATGTTGGGAGAGAAACCCAAAATAGTGGAGTGACTTATGATGCAACAACCATGTGTAGGGCAAGCGCAAAAGATATTTCTCAAGTGGTCGATGTTGTCAGTTATTATGGGATACTTACCGATATAATTTTGTTAGACTATAACATTTTTTATGTTCCCATCTTTAAGTGTGATTGGGAAAACATAAGAAATGGTGTGAAGGTTGAAGATGGATTTACGCTTGTCAATTTACATCAAAGTCAAGCTTCATTTACAAAAGATCCATATATACTTGCATCTCAAGCAAAGCAAAATTTTTATTCAAGAGAAAATGATTCTTCTAATTGGTATGTGGTAATGAAAGCACCTTCGAGAGTTTTTGACGATTTAGAGATCCACGACTCCTTTGAGGAAGTAAGCCATGTTGGGGAAGATTGCCAAGAAATCAATATGGATGTTGATGAGTATGTTGAGGATGTTTCTTTTGTTAGAGAAGATTGTGAAGGCATACTTGAGTAGTCTTGAAATGTGTCCTTATATTTGCCTTATAAATCTTCCTTTTTTTGTTGAGGAAGATTTCCAAGAAATGTGTCCTTATATTTTCCTTATAAATCTTCCTTTTTTTATTGTTTTTTCCAACACTTGTTTAAGAACTTGCTTGTTTAAAGCTTAACTCGCACATCACAAGAATGCATATTCTTGTATTTTGTTGCATGAATGTTTTACTGCCTAATTGAATGTTTAAAGCATGGTTTCATTTGTCATAGTTTGTCTTCTTACAACAACATCCAAGTTTTTTGTTTCCATTGTCCTAGTTACTATGTCATTTGCTTTTTCTTTAATGTCTTTACCCACATAGAACTATGAATTTTCTACATATAAAACGATTAGCCACTATTAAGAAACCGTGTCATGTAAATCTGACCATCAATTAATCATAAATCTAACAAACTAAGAAAGAAAGACTGGAGCATATTTTGATTTCTTTCCTCGGTTTCCTTTTAATTATCAATAATTATTATTGAAATATTTTATCGAGCTATTTCACGCAAAGGATGTCATAATTTGCAAAACTTACAATAGTTTTTCTTATCCATTGAGACAGACATCTTAAGACCATTAATTAAATTTTATTTGACAATAAGGATGCTAAAAAATATATACATTGAGATAGATTTTTTTTCTTCCAAATGAAGAAGCTAGAGAATCAGAACTGATTTCATGTGTGTCACTTTCATAAGAGGCAAAGCCATATCTTTAGCTCTAGATATAACCATTGAGTTAATAGTTACTCAATGACCAAACTCTTTGTAGCTGATAAAATAGTTATAACAATCTATATATGTATGTATGTATGAAGTATATATGTTTACTAGGGGACATAATTCCAGCTTGACAATGTATACATTCCAGCTTGCAAAACAAACAAAGAAAAAAAAAGAAACAAGCTGCCATTAAAACTTTGTAGGAACTAAAGGTTGCCAGTAGATAAAAAACAAAAAGAAAGGCAGTGTATTTTCTTTTCAAAGCTGTGAGTAAAACTAATTTTCTTTCTTTACTTACTGGAAACCTGATGCATCTATATACTTGCAGTTTTAAATAAAACCTCTGATTTGTCCAGTTTCCATATGCTAGTAGTGTTTATGCTCATATATGAATGTATATCATGTTGTATAAACTGTAAAACCCCAAAAAAAGCCTATACTTCAGTTTTTGTTCTGCTCTGTTATTTGAGAAAACTGATATGCTCAACTTCAAAAACCTTTACCGCTCAATCTAGTTAGTTTTAGGTGATGTTTTCAAAAGAAATTATTTTCGAACATTGTTTGTTTTAAAAAAAATTCATTAAACATTATCAAATATTGAAGAAGAAAACGTATTTTATAGTAAGAAACCCAAAAACGGAATACTGTTGCAAATATGAATACTGCAGGTTGTGTGAATACTGTATCAAACAATAATTCATTAATATATATTGTGAATAAGTGAACTATGCATATTGTATGTATTAAATAGGAAAAGATAACATCATGTTTTTAACCAATGCAAATTCTTTTTCTTGCTTGATTTATAGTCAAAATTCAAAGAAAAATGATATCTTTGTACTAACTACAGGATATGGCAAAGAAGAGGAAGATTACTTGCAAACAAAAATAAGCCGATGAACCAAAAGAAGCAAATATTGAATCCAACGAGCAACCGGAACCAAATTTAGAAATCAATGAGCAACATGAAGCAAATTTAGAAACTAATGAGCAACATGAAGTCAATTTAGAAACCAATGAGCAAGGAATTGAAGCATGTACAAACAATATGATGCAAGTTGAAGAAAATATTGAAAACGAATTTGAAATTGGAAATGATGCGATGGAAAATAAGACTGATATTCAACACACAGATGAAAGTACGATTCAAAAGAAAAAAGCTAGAGGCCAAACTAGAATGAAAAGACTTCCTTCGGATCGTGTGTCTCGGATTAACGTTGAATTTAATGACAATGTTGTACCAATAGGAGAAGGTTCTATAAAACTATCTTCGTACTTAGGACCGCTCGTACGGGAGCATGTTCCATTCACGATTGATGATTGGCGGAATATTGGCGATGATTTAAAACATGTGTTGTGGAGATCGATTCAGGTATCACTATACTAAGTACTGCTTATTAAAACTGAACAGTTGCATGAATCATTTGATATTCATATACAAGTTATCTCCCATCATAAACCCACAGTCAAGAGATGGAAAATAATAAAATTTAAATCAAATAAGGTACATAGTGGGGTAGTTATGTCATTTTCCTCTTCATGTCACTATACTAAGTGCTGCCTTTTCCTCTCCATGTCATTTTGAGGCCCTATAAACTGATTTGAGTATTTATACATAGTGGGGTAGTTATGTACTTCTTTTAGCTTGCATAAGTTCAAATAAGGTACCTGCCAAAGTTCGAAGTTTGCAAACAAATTTTTTGATAGTATAGAAAAATTATCTAGGCTCAAGTAGGTAAGTTACTTGTGGAATATCTTATCGGAATTTGATATGCAGGTGAAGTAGGGAAGTTGAAAAAAGTTAAAAAGTGAAAAGCTTATGGACCATATGACAGTTTTGTCATTACGAGCCTAATTGGGAACAATTTTTCTATAACTGCTTCAAAAAATATTTCAGATTTATGTAAGTAGCTGTAAAGCTGTCGAGTTCCATCGTAACTTTGGATCTAATGATGAAGCCAAATACATTTTAATCCTTGTTTTTTTAATCTGGGATGATGTAAATTAGCCAAATCAGATATGTGTGGGTTCCTCGGATGGTTTCTTTGTAATTGTATTGTCTGTACTGATTACCAATCATCGGTAATTTTTACTGAACACTTTGAACGTTATAATATGAATCCTAGATTTTATGTATACATTATAATCTGTACTGATTACCAATCATCTAGCTAACCAGCTTTTTTTATATATACATTGAATGATTTTATGAATTCTATTTGGTGGCCGTTACACATAATTTTATCTTCCGTTTAAAATCTTCTTCTCAGACCATTTGCAAAAGGAGAAATCATAGACTTGCTTGCTTACATACATTTTATCCTTTCACTCCGTTTTTAATTATTAGATTCCTTTGAAGATTCATCTTCTACTCACTTATTGAGTTGTAAGTATTTTTCCACTAATTATTAGTCTGCTACCCCTTTATAATTGTAGGTTTTTTAAATTCACCGTATACTAATGAGTCTATTATTTACGGAAATTTGTGCTAGACTTGCATGATGGTTCAGTTGCAAATGAGATGTTTACTTGGATTTCAAAGTCAAGTTCCAATAACTTTAGCGTTTAAGGTTAATACGATGGTAACTATTTGTTACAATATAACTGTATTTGATATGGTTGTTTTTCGAGATTGATAAAGTTAGTGCCTTATATCGGTTATTGCTAGAAATTATAGTGTAATTAACTGAGTTTACAAATATATTGATTGAAAAATATATTTGGAATAAAAACTCATCAGTAAATTTTATATGAACTGGTAGAAATGTGGTAAAACCGAACCCCATTATACTTAATATGCATCCAACTATTTTAGTGCCATTATATTTTTTAGTCCAACCTATATTTAACTCAGGTTTATAAATTGAAAAATCAAGTATATAATGTAAACCATGATGACTTGACAGACAAAATAATCCATGGATCGGGTGAACTGATTTGCAAGTTTTACTGTATACATTAAACATGTTGTAATATAATGATACAGATTATTATTTGAATGTGTTTAATGATATTAATATTACTATCATTCAATGTATATATAAAATGTACTGATTACCAATCGTTTTGCATTTTGCAGGCTAGATTTAAACTAGATGAGGAGTGGCAGAAAGCGCCTATTTTTCAGCAAATGGGATGCATATGGAGGGCTTCAAAAAGCAGGTTCGTTAGGCAAATACTGGAAGCGAAGAACATAAAGGAAAGAATTAAGCTCAAACCTGGTAATGTCGAAAATATGAAGGACTGGAGGGATTTTCTAAGAAAGAAAACAGACTCAAAGTTTAAGGTAAATAAATACCAAATTCAATTGTATTACGTAATAATTATAATTATTCAGTGTATTATATCTTTTCATCTTAGGCACAAAATGATCAATTCAAAGCTATTAGAAGTTTTCAAGTGCCACATACAGTAAGTCGCAAAGGAATGGCTCGATTAGCGGAAGATATGGTGAGAAAGAACAACTAGTTTAGTTTGTGTAACATATTATGATTATGTATTTAATACAACCACATTCACTTTATCTATCATTCTTAACATAGAAACAGGAGAGTGGTGGCCACATCTCCATTCCTAGAAGTCAAATTTGGATTAAATCCCGCACTCGAAAGAATGGCGAAGCAGTTAATACATATGTTCTAGAGACTATTGTAAGACACCGCAATATTGATAAAAAATTGTATAGTATTGTCTTTCTATCCGTTATTGGCATTCTATCTATTACTTATGTGTGAATAACGTTAACTTTTGTAGGAAAAGGTTAAAAAAATTGAAAGTGAATCAAACTCAACCAACAGTTCTTTGAGAGAAGATGCTCTCTCCCAAGTGTTGGGTCGGGATAAACCTGGACGGCTACGAGCAATGGGAAGAGGTGCAAACTATACCAAGTTCTTGCTCTCACAAGCTAAAGATGATAGAATTTCACAATTGGAAGAGGAGGTTCACATGCTAAAGAAAAATCTGGTATATAACATATCAATCTTTACTTGTTATTCTACTTGTGTGGTAATATTAGAGATATTGTTCGATTTTTTTTTTCATATGGTTTTTTAATCCATCATCCACACTTGATTTTTTAGGTTACTGCATGTCAAAGAGAAGAATCAATGCCTCGGGTAAACATCGAATATTAGCATATGCATAATTTCACGTTTGCATATGTGTGCATATGATACTTTGCTATTAAACATCAAATACATTATCATTGTGATATTATCTAAAAATTAATTTTAATATAGTATTTAACTTAAGACGCTTCTAATTAATTGCAGAGCAATGGAAATACATTTGATAAATGTGATTTATTGGATTGGAGCGGAACCGATGAAATAGTTGCTGAAGGAAGAGTCGTGTCAAGTGATCCAAATGAGCTTGTACATAGAATTCCTCTAGGACCAAATGCAAAGATAGTTTTGATTGAGTTTCCAAGGAAATTGGATGATTTTTTATGGAGAGCCGTGTTTCATACGATACATATTGGAGAGGCTGCGGGTATGTTAGTAGCATGGCCTGCCGATAACGTTATTTTGCATAAGCTAGATCAAATCGATAACACGGTAAATTAAATATCACTTTATTTATAATTTTTATTTCAAAATACAACTATTAATTTCATAAATACATATTTTTTGGAATAGACTAAAAGTAGTAGAACAGAGCCTTCATGCAAGCTATATGATTGGGTTGGAGGTGAAGAAGTAGTTGCTGAAGGACGCTTGTACTCTAGCGATCCAAACCAGCTTGTGAATGGCATTCCTATTGAACCATCAGCTATGGTAGTTTCTATTGATAATCCAAATAACCCCAAGGCCTTTTTACGGAAACCAAGAAATAATATGATATATGTTGGAGATGCCGTTGGTAATAAAGTTGCTTGGCCAAAATCAAAAGTAGTTGTCGAGAAAGCTAAAGCACCATCGTTTGTTTCTAATAGTGGCAACGTAACATCTCATACGGTAATATGTTTAAACATAATTATAGCAACTTGTTATCAAATTTATCAATATATATGTGTGTGTGTGTGTATATATATATATATATATTAAAACCATCACTTTTCTTTTTCTTGTTTGATAGAGTGGAAGGCCAGCCCCTAAAAGCAAATGCAGGCTGATTGATGTTGGTGGAACAGCAACAATAGTTGCCGAAGGGGTTGTGGCTTCAACCGATCCAAATGAAATGGTCCATTTTGTTCAACTTGGAAGAGACGCCGTTAAAGTTTGGGTAGTGAATGCTACAGTTCCCGATGCAGTTCTGTGGAGACCATCTTCTGATCTTATCTGCATTGAAGATGCTGTAGGCTCTACAGTTGCATGGCCAACCTCAAAAGTTGTGATAGAATCAAGTTCTAGTAAGTATAATTTTTTCATACATATATACAAAATTTCAATGTATTCATATTTGATTGTATGATTTAATTCTTGACATTATACGGTTTTCTTTTACATAGGTAACCATTGTTAAAGTTTGTTGACTGATCAGAAGAAAAGAAAGCTTCACAACTGCACTCTAGGTAAATATACGAATAATACATCATGCATAAAAGTCATTTTATGTTTTTCGTTTGATATGCATATTTTGGTTCTTATCAAAGTGTAGCACTGTGGTCAGATATACGAATATGTAAATATACGAATATGTGAAGTTTGATGGTCTGGGTGGTTTGCAGTGGGAAGTGGTCAGAAGTGTAGCACTTTTTGTGAGTAATTTACTTTTAATCACATGCCAACCTTAGCTGCCCATGCAGTAATCTAAGTTTGATGTACATCATTTTATCATGTGTTATACGAGCATTCACATATTAATTAATCAATATAAACAAAATGGCACTACCACTTAAATAAGTACAATTACTTTAATTTCAGTATTAAGTCATAAATTGCAGGTGTTTCCATACATACTTAATTTTCATATTTATAGATGTTTACATATTTTTGTTTATTAAAAAAATATGAATTTAATGATATAAATATCTTTTCGAAAACTTATGGCATGAGTCATTATCTTTTACCTTCATAAAAAAACATGCATATGATGATTATTTAAAAAAAGCAAAGATGAAGCAAGGACCTCGATTGTATTAATTAATGAAACAGTGATGATTTCTTTTAATAATAAGTATTATTACTATTATTGTTGTTGTTCATTCCAACTTCTAGCCTCTAATCTTAAATCCAATGATTTACAACCAGTGTACGCCATCTAATCAATTATCAAACATATATTCAGTTTACATATCCAAATAACAATAATAAGGATGTTCAAGATTTCAGCTTAAAAAGCATATGCTGATGAAATAATAAATAAATTTGGGTTGTGGTTTTGTCAATTGCTGAGGCTTTATTGGAGATGGTCGGAGGGGCGGTGATGGAGGAAATGCAGAGGGTGATTGCTATTAGTTGCGCTTGGTGCATGGTTGATTTTGCGAGGTGGGGATGAAGCTGCAGTGTGGAAATTGAAGAAGGCAATGCAGTGGGATGTAGTTGCTATAGGTAGTCACGGATTTGGTTTTTTGAGGAGTTTGGGGAATTTCAGGCGATGAAGTATGCGCGTTTTAGTGGTGAGGAGGTTGTTCGGGTTGCTCGGATTGAAGAGTGTGAAGGGTTGATGATGTATACTTGGTTGAGCAGTAGAGGTGAGGAAGTTTTAGGCTTGTGTAAGAAATTTAAACCAGTTGTGATTGTGGTGAATTAGTGCCGCAGATTGGATTTGTGAGTGGAGTTTGATTGGTGGATGGGAGGTGACATTTGAGGGATGGTGATGTAGAGGTGAAAGTTGAGGTTTGTTCATGTGGAAGGGAGGAAGTTTGAATTTAGTTGAAGTGATGGTTGCTGTATGGTCCGGAAGCAGTGAAGGGTGAAGTGGAGTGGCAGTGTGTGGGTATTGCAGATTGTAGGCTATTGGTTGAATGTGAATGAGGCTATGGTAGAGTGTGGAAGCTTGAGTTGTAAGAGATGAAGCAGAGGGAAGATAGTCGAGGTTGTAGTCGTAGTATGTTTGATGGTTGCTTGTTAGGTGGTCATAAAGTGAAGCTGCAGTGGATGGTGGATGTGCAGTAATCACAGGAAGGAGTGATGTAGAGGGATGGTTGTTGCAATTGTTATTGTTGTAGTGGTGATACTGCAATGGTAGTTTTCTGGTTGGCAAAGGGATGTAGTTAATGGAGCAGTGTGAAGCTGCAGTTTGGATATGATGGGGAGAGTTTGTAAATGAAAAGTTGAGAGGAGGTGATAGTTGGATGTTGGTTATGCTAGAGGAGATTGGTTGCAGTCGAGTGGTCAGTCTTTGGAGATGATGTTGTTGGTGGTTTTGAGAGGGAGATGGTGGTTAAGCTGCAGGCAAGAAGCAGTGAAGTTTGTGAGTAGTAGGATAGTAGTTGTCGGCATGGATGGTTGAGATGGCAGTATTGTGGTGGTTGTGTATGAAGTTATAACAGCGGTAAATAATAATATTTGTTATCTAAGGTTATAGCCTTTTGAGTTAATAAAATGCCGTTTCACCAAATCCTATTTAGTACTGGCTTTGGATGCTTGTGCAATAAACATATATGTTCACATCCTCTCAACAGTACCCTAGTGTGGTTTGAACTGAATGTACAATAACAAATTCATTTAAGAGGGCAATTACAAATTCACCATATTATGCGATGAGTTCAAATCATTAAAAGCTAATGGGCTGAAATATAAATGACTAGAAATGAACAACTGCGATAAAGTCGGTAGCTTCCTTATCGTCTATAATGATAAAAGCACTATCTAATATACAAAACTATAAATACAGTCCAATATGATATATTTTTTATCTTCCTTTTATTATATTTTGCTTGATACATAATATACAATTACAGAAGTTTAGTGGCCAAAAGTAACTTTGTGTCAAATTTTGTGGTGAATTGTTACTCAATATTGTTAGCTAAAAACAACAAAGGTTTAGACTTACGCTTTCAGTCACTTCTCTGTATATTTTCAGTTGACAACAGCTTTGAAAAGTATGGCAGTGGTTAGCGAAAATGCTAACAATCCTAACATGCATATTGTGTGTGTATTTAAAAAGAAAAGAGGTGATCTTGGTATTAATTCCAGGAATAGGTCCTGGCTGTCTAGTGATTTTACCACCAAGCTCTTTGGTAACTAAATCAACAGCTTCAGCACTTTTATACTTTGTCATTTAATGCAGGAACTTGGTTAACACTGAAGCAACCTGGAGCAATGTTTAGATCCTTGCAAGAATCTTCTGTAGCAGCCATTTCCGTATCATCGTCTCCATAACTGAGTATTTGTGTCCATTTGTTAGACTATTTTGAGCTATTATCATGTGACCATGTCTTGTAGTATTTGTGTTCATTTGTTAGACTATTTTGAACTATTATCATGCGACCATGTCTTGTAGTATTTGAAATATTATCAGAATTATTTGAAACTTTTCCACTGGTTTGATCGTGTGTTTCCAAATTAGAATTCACTGCAACGTTATCATTGTTACATATAGTTGCTGTCATCTTCTCGATTTGTTATTTTTGGGATCCACATTTTAATATATATATATATATATATATATATATATCTGTGTGTGCAATGTGTATACATATATCTATCTGTGTGAATATATATATATATATATATATATATATATATATATGTAATACAATAAAATGAAAATTGAAACAAATGCTGAAAATTAATATTATATAGAATAGCGTTTGAAAAACGCTATTGATTCATCAAACGCTATCGCAACTCTATATGAGATGTAAGATTTTTCCACCAAAAACGCTATAATAGAATCAAAAACGCTATAGTAGAAAATAAAAACGCTTTGCAAGTATGACAAGAAATGCTATCGAAAAACATTGTAACGCTATAACATGGTTTGATGAAACGCTATAAAATGTGCTCAAAAACGCTATAGAAGTTAAATGAAGGATTATAATTCCCTATAGCGTTTAAGTTTAATACCAGAGAAAAAACGCTATTGTAGGTTGCAAATGCTATGACCTTTTGTAAACGCTATTAGATATTATAGCGTTTTCCTTCCTGCTATGTAATGCTACCGGCCTACCATAGCTTGTGGTTCCACGGCATTCTCTGAAACGCTATGGTAGCCTGCTATAGCGTTTTTCAAACGCTATGAAACCCATAAACTGTTGTAGTTATAAGATTCTTCTATAATTCCTTATTTCCAAAAGCTGCTTTGTAGTGCAAGTACATTGTCAAACATTAGCTTGTTTCGATTCCTCAAGCTGCCAAATTTGCTCCATATACTCTCTACATGGTTCTTTACGAGTGTCATCAATAGCCCGTTGTCTCTCTTTTAGGAGGTCTATGTTGGCAGCCTAAAGTAATCTGATTTAAATTTCATAACTTTCAAAAACATTTGAAGAAGCCTATTCCTTACAAAGGACGTAGGTAGGAGTATTGCCTTCATTAAGATCAACTGATGCAGTCCCCATTGGAGAAATAAGGACAGCTTACGAAGGTGAAATGATCAAATAAGAATTATAAGGACAATCAAATATAAAATATACACATGTAATGAGTAAAGAGCATCTTATCTAACTAAAGATCAAAAAATGTATGAAGGGATACCACTCTCGCTCGCAACTAAGCTTATTTCTAAACCATAACAAATGAGGGTACCCTAGAGGAAGTAGTTCGTTTTTAATTAAGGATCCCATTTCCACATCATAAAGAACATCTCTTACACGAATAACTTGTATAATTCTAAACAAAATCTCTTAAGATTCTTTCCTTAGTTGTGCAATAGATCTTTCAAGTTCAGTTTCCCTCCTACATACAAAAGAGACTCTTATTAGAAACCTCTCCATTGCCTACCCCTCAAAGCGCTCTATATGTTCCTTTAAATGTTAAACTAAATCATTTTCCTCATAAGATTTTAACAATAGAGGATTCACAACACCTAGTTTCCTTACATAGAAAGGACAAAAAGAACGCTAGTTCAACATATGCTACAACGCTATATAAAGAGAGATGGAATAAACAAAAGTAGGAGACAACTTCATTTACAAGTCATTATATTTACAAATAAATATATTTGAGATGGAAAGTTCACATGTATGGCCGTGACAAGATAAGCATGTATAAATCCAAAAGGCAAAAGGGCCTAAAGCTAGAATAGTCAAACGTTTACTTTGGCATTAGCAAGGAAATCTAAAGGAGCATCCTTGCTTCCCATATATTACTATCGTCAAGCACAACCACCACTTGCATTTCTACTGAAGGGGAATCAAGAATCCCCTTAAGCTCTTTTGCCTACTTGTCTCTGCAATATTCAATAGCCTCTTTAACCACCTTAGGGTCCTCCAAGAAATCCAAACTAACCTTTGATTCAACCACATAAAGTTTATCTAGGAAGAACTGCCTTTTTACTTGAGCGTGAATTTGGTAAAGGAAGTTGAAAATTGTAGAGTCAAGTCGTTTCATCACCTTAGCATGCTTTCTCTAGCCTTTTCACAGCCCTTCTTGAACTACTATCTTCTTCCTCATCCTTAGAGCATGCAAATCAATGTCATATATCTTCTTAGAAACCTCCTCCAATTTTGATTTCATATTTGATTCCCTCTTATCCCTAACCACAATGTCATTCTTAAGCTATGCATTGTCCTGCATTAATTGTATGTACTCTAATTGAACCCTAACTAACTCTGATTCAGAGAACTCAAGCCGAATGTGTCGAGGGCTACACCTTGATTACTTAAATATTATAAAACATAAAAAGCAATTCAAAATTTAAAATAAAAATAAAATGGGTGAAGACGACAATCTAAGGGAGTGAATCAAAAATTATAGGTAAATTTACATGAAAAAGACTTCGATGGAAGTTAGAATAGATGTCCACGGTCGGCGATGAGGGAAGAGGCACTAAAGCAAGGGCTAATTCCATGACATCATCGATATGCAAACGCCCCATCCACTTTAAGAGATGAAAAACATCGCCTTCTCCAAGAATCACTAAGAAGTAAGATAAAGATTCAACCTCATTTACCAAAGAGTCGAGAATCCGAACCGAAGGGGTCAAAATAGCGGAGGAGGGGTGTGGATCTACCGTCGGCTGCTTTCAGACTCCTTCAAGTTCCATTAAACCCTCCCCAATTCTTTTCTTTTCAGTTCTTTTCTTCACAAAGGCAGCCTCCACCCTCGACATAGTGCCTATGTAGTTGATGTAATGGAGTATTCAATATATAAAATAAACATGCAAATAAATCCAAATAAAGAAAAAGGAGTAAACACCAAAGTGCATATAACTAAAATATACTATGTGGCGTGGTCATGTCAAAAGAATAGACAAAAATAAAATGACAAAAATGATGATGTGGACGTAGGAAATTATGTCTATGCAGTAGGTCTTTTATGAAAAAATTCAAACACTTACGAACCTCCACATCTTTACCAAGCACTGTCAAAAGAGCTCTCGTTCGTCCTTAGAAAAATCATGGAAATTAACTAAAAGGAAGAGAAAATTTAAGTCAGTGCAAAGAAAGAAATCTTAGGAGCTAAAAAAAGTGGGGGCAAGGCAGTATCAAGTTCTTCAAATGAGGCAAAGAAGTCATATTGGTTCAGAATAAAAAATAAGTGATCTGCCTACCTATAAGTCTTGTGCGGAGTTGTTGGAAAAAGAGATTTTGTAGCTTGAATATAATAAAATCAAATGTATCCAAAAGTTAGGCTCTTATGCATCAAATATAAAAAGAGCGATTCTCAACAAGAGGGAGGAGTTTAGTGTCTGGTGCATAGAATGTAGGTAGATGCTAGGAGGTGATAGGTTATAGGGCTAACTGAATGGGGGATAGACCAGCGGTAGCCAACCGTTCTTCAATAATGGGGTGTTGAGGAAGGTAAAGGCTACATAACATATGTATCAAGGTGAGAGAGATATACCCTTTTGGGTGCAGATGAATACGTCCACAAGGTGTAGGAATCCTAAATTCATATCCCTCAATTCCGAACCTAGGCAAGTTTCCCTCCACCCGACTTTCCTCACGAATAGCCAAGGCTAACTCTATAAATGACGAATTATGCCCTAATGAACAAGGAAATTGTGGGAAGCCATTAATAGTTAAAAAGGAGCGAATTAAAATAAATTCACAAGTCCACATCAATTTAAACATAAGAAAAGCAATAGTAATGAATTCATGTTTAAAAGACACTTCAAAGCAAGGTAAGAATTCAACCAATTTGAAAATTTCGCTCAATAAAGATACACATAGTTGAGCAAGCTATGTAAATATTGAATGCTAAACGAGGAAACCCCTATAACAATGATCTCAAAAAGGAATTTCATCGAGTAACTCGAGATTGCACTAGTAAAAAATTAATCCACGAAAACCACCTTGATGAATAAAAAAAGTATAATAAACAACTTATAGATTAAAGGGGATCGAAACATAGAAAGAAGATAAAAGTATAGGGATCACAAATCGCTTGAGGGTTTTCTATCTATTTCAATTCTTGAATGGGTGAAAATGAAATAGAAGAAAGGAAAAAGGGTATAAGCTAGCTCAAAGAATCCTAGCCCTAGAATTCAAAAGACAAAAAGAATCACGGTCGCACAAATAATAATAATAAATAAAATAATAGAAAATAATAGAAAAATATGTTTACGAAAAACTAAGCAAGTCCCTTGAAAATAAAATGGCAGACCATGGCACTCATACAATGATGCATGTAAGAAATGTTAAATGTGAAGTGACTGATTAATTAGATAGTATGAAAAATGGGTGTAATAAATTACAGGTACGCACCAATATGCATTAGCGCGGAGTTGGGGCCAAAAGTTACACCCATTTTCGATTACAATGTGCGGTGCATAGCCCAAATAACAAAAGAACTACGTAGTATAATGAAATGGCCTAAAATCGTGCAACGGTCTAGTTAGATCCCCAAAATACACTACATGCGAAGTCCGATAAAATGAAGTTAATATGATTAAAAGACCGGCCAGACCCATAATGCAGTAATTCCCAAAAAAGAAAGTAAGCCATATCATGAAATGTAATGTGTTTATACAAAGCATTTAGAATAACTACAACACTATAACTAATATACAACATAGTCCTGAATCAAACCATACCACACATTCATGTAGAAAATTATGTTAAATATAAGCATAATCATACAACAAACTATGCAGGTATGGAAACGAGATATGTTATGATAAAAAATAACAAACAATAGCACAAACGAGAACTGTGCCACCGTAAAGCAAAGTACATGCTCAAGATTCTTGGAATCCGTGCAGTCTACATGCATCTACAATGTCATCTTCAGTAAAGACTGTTTCATCATATTGGTACCGTCGTCTCTTAGGCTACAAGCTGTCTCCAGAACCTGCACAGCCACTTACAAAACTATTTTTTCCACACAATAAAACAACATCATAATATCAGCCTACTGTATAAAACTAACTGCATAACATGAATAAACCATGACAAATGTAATGACAGGCTACTTTCCATAATATATAACTACACATGTGTACCGCAATGAACGAATAAATAAGAATCCTAACAAAAATGTGTTATCAATTGAAAAGCCATGTACAAACTTACGTGATAATAGGCCAAATGACCTCCACGGTTCATGCTAATATACCTTTGAAAAACATACATGATAATGGATCAAATCAATATTACCCGATTTAACTGCCATGCTTTAACCAAGTAGCATTTCATGATCTATTTAACCGCCCTAATACTAAGTACAACAATTAGCCACACACACACACCAAGAAATTTCATTACAAGCTCAAAACAATACCCGACACCTCGCATGAAGGTCAAAAAGGCACATCTTACGAAGACCATCCTAGAACATCCAAACTCCTCATCGAAATATTTAAATTTCAAAACTCCCGCCTGAGACTCGAATTTTCCCGCCTAATTGCAACCACCAAATTCTCTTAGCCACCTTAACAATCCAAGGGAAACTCGCTTGAAGAAAGTATGAATGACACATGGGATAATCGGATGACGGAGAAGAAAAGGCTGGAAAAGGGAATTGTTCATCTATAACAACCCGAGATTTTGGAGATTACTGTTAATATTAAATTATAATTTAATATTAACAGTAATCTCCAAAATCCCGGGTTGTTACATCATCCATATGACTTCACAATACTATAAATGGAAAAGCGCTATAGCAAGAAAAAGACTTCTGATTAATTCATCGAAAATTTACCTTATGTTCTTGTACTCTTTCTGCTAGTAAATGCATTGTATAAGGAAAAAGAAAGATAATAAAGAATTTGATCCATAGACGTAGGATTTTCAAAAATTTGAACCATGTAAATTTATGTGTCCTTTAATTTACTACACCTACTACTTCCTGTTTTTAGAAGATTCTATTTAACTTTTATTTTGATAAGTTTGGCACCTAAACCAATGTAGACATTTTAACAAATAGTTAAAGTGTTTCTTCATAATTGTGTAAGCACCTTGCAACATAATTACTACATTTAAAGCAAATTTAATATTACTTAAATTTGTTGATTCATAACTAATAGGGTAACTGGTAATATAATCACCATATTAGAAATCTGGTGTTATGAGATGAAAAATCTCACCAACAAAAGTCCTTCCTAATGCCATTCCAAGTTTGCCTCTAAGTCCTCAAACCGTTTCATTTTCGTCTTCATATCCAGATTCATTTGAGAGTTTCTTGGTCTAAAGCTAGATAACACTATCCAAACAAGATATGCGGCTTTATGAATGAACCCATTTGCAAGTAGTTTTCCAATCCTTCTTTGAGTTCCCTATATCATAGGGATTAAGGGGTTTTCTCTTTTTTGGACCGAATGAGCAGCTGGGTCAAGGTTGAGTGTGTGATAGATAATTGAGGGATCCATGCCCGTCATGTTTGCAAACCCCTAGGTAAACACATCTTTATTCTTCCTTAAAAAGAATATTAGCTCTCCCTCACTTTTGAAATTAGTTTAGTACTATTTGGACGATCTTGCTAGGGTCATTGTTGTCAGTTGACTCTGCCTTGATTGGAGTTGTTGGCCTATTATTGAGGTTTAAGTCTCCTATACGGAGGTTGAGCGGGTTATCATTGTTATCCTCTATGCTTTCTTCTAGGTTGCACTAGTCTAACACATATACCACACGATCAATAACATCGTTGGCTAGGATGGATTTCCATGCATAAATCAGAGAGCTATGGCTACCCCAACTCTCAAAGATGAGTCTATCGGCGTTGAGAGGGAAAGAACGGTGGTGTATTCTGTTCCCGCATAACAGTGAGGTTGAATTTTCTCATTCCACGTTGCTATGAGCTTTCTTTTCTTGTTTAGGTTGAATATGGAAAGTTTGTCCCCACTAATTGTGATATTTATGCCCTTGACACAAATGTGAGCATTGAACGGCTCATGCATTCTCTTAGGAACAGTGGCTGTTATGGATGCTTCAACCTTAAAGCTTTGGGCGACCCTGACACAAACGGGAGCGTTAAAGGGCTCTTGTGTTCTCTTTAATGCGTTGTTGCTAAGCGTTGCTAGCTCTAATTGCAATAAGAGCACTCCCTTCTTTGCTTATTATAGTGATATGTTGTAGCAATATCTGAGGCGACCATGGACTTCATTATAAATCGTTGATAGGCTATAATAACATCTAGGTTCGCCATTGTCAGTATACCTATTAAGATATTATAAGTCGTTGGTAGTTTACTACATCAAATTAACCTCGATCATGGCCGAAAGGGGTTCATTGTCAAAATTGACTATGTGTGAAGTTATCCCACGGGATACAATGCCCACACCCCCAAACCCATTGAGGATAGGGGTTGGGAGCTTCGTCTTTTCAAAAATTTCATTGAACATCAAATTATTGGAGTTGCCTTCATTAATGAAAACTCAATGCACTTTGGCATTAGCAAACTTGTTTGATATGACCATGGGGTCACGATGAGGGAAACTAACACCTCTTTTATCTTACACCATGAAGGCAAAGTCAACTATGTATTCCTCGACCTTGATGCCTTTAGGGCCTGGATGTCGATTGAGTATAGTTGACCATTAGGGCCGATCTCTCTTCGGTACCGAGCTTATGCCCCTATATTGCTCCCAACCACATGTGGGTTGCTATAAATTGATAGTATCTCTATATTTATTATAGAATGTTGTCATCGTCTACTCTTTGGGTTTGGGCAAGTGAATTTAGTCAGACGCTGTGTTGCTCTCCTTGCTACCGAACATATGAACCAATATGCCTTCACAAATCAGCTGCTTTATTTCATCTATAAGGTGACAAAATTCATTAGTAGAGTGGTCATTAAATTATCCACTACCTAGCTCCTCCTTCGCCCGAAGCGGGAGGGAGCTGGCCATTAAAACAACATGCAGACTCGCATATCAAGATGGATTGTTTCCATATTATGATTCAAAGTTGCATAATTTGGGTACCTAGGCTTAAAGCACAAACCATCTTCAGTGAACTTTTTGCAATTTTCCTATTGACCATTCCTTCGAAGGTTGTTGTCTTCCTTGGAGCCATTCATGCTGCCTCGCTTACTCTCTTCGTCATTACCAGAGAGATCGACCTCTTCCACCTTTATTATGCCATTTATCCTCTTGAGAAAGTTACGTTAAAGAGGAAGCCGGTTGTTTTTTACTTTGTTCCATATTTTGGATCGATATCTCATGCCTAAATGTAGGGAGACCACCAAGTTATTCTTGTCTGCCCCTCTGCACTAGTCGACTCCCTGTTGAAGCAATTGACGTATGAGCAGAGTGACTTATTGGAGACCTTGTTGGATGTTACCCAGCTTACTCACCATCACGATTCGGGTTCTTTAAGCAAAGAAGCAAGCTTTGAAGTCAGAGCATAACTAGATCTAAAAGTGTATGATGATAGCTTGGGGGTCAAGGAACCAGCGAGAGGCTGGTCCAATGAGGGTGGAGGGGAATAGTAAACATTTGGCATTACTAGAAAGCTTCCTAGCATAATTGATGTAATTGAAGGCCATGATGTGGTCAGACAGATTTAAGAATCCATCATATTTCTCAATTTGAGGCAAGGCATGTCTCCAATGGATGTAAGTGTTGCGGATTTATTCAACAAAACTTTCACCATTCTTGTAGTCCAAGAAGGTATTGCCTTTTATGTTTATAGCTTGAATTCAATGCATCTGTCGGTGCAAAGCCGACATCTTTTCCTTGAGTCTGGCCTTTTCTCGTAGTAGATGACTCCGTATTCTAATGGGAAATAACTCTAGTGTTAGATTAGTGTAGGGGACCTTAAGCGACGGTGTGGTAAGGGGAACGATGAGGTCAGACTAGGGTAAGAGACATGCTTTTGTAAGCGGGAGGCGATCAGGGTTGATGGACCTGTCTTTCTCAAGACCTAGGCTTAGGTGCCTCCCTTTAGAATCAGGAGTGGGTGAATGGCTCTCGAGGTTCAAGGTTATTTTCTTGCCTACCACCACTTAGGCAATCAAAGCATATGTCTCGCTCCCTATTTGCTACTCAGAGGCGATCAAATGCAGATAAACTCTCCACTGTAGGGAATAACGGTCCCCTAAATCTCTTGGTGCATTACAGGTATAGGTCCTGGAACATTATGGAATGCCCCTACTCGTGGGTAGTGCATATGTCTCTTTAATGGGTAGGAGCATCCCATGGGAGTCTCTACCATGACCCTTTCACGGGTGTCGTGTATTATGTTGTAGATGCTAGGCATAGCAGGTTGGATGAGGATTTGATCAGTCATTGGAGGGACTACCGAAGGGAAGTTCATAGCTTGGCATCCATCATAGTTCTAAGCTCATTTACGCTACGAGCAAGTTGCCCAATGTTGGTCAACCCATTTATCATCTAAGCCACACGTCGTTGCTCAATTTAGGAATATACATACAATAGTGCACAATAACACCGTTGGTATTACGACCATTAAAGTTGTCATCTTAGTTTTTCACCATGGTTTTGCATGGTGTAAACATGAGAAGAGTTTGTAGAGAAAAAAAGTGAAAAAAAAATAAGAACCTTTAGGGGAGGCCCTGCTTTTATCGCCAAAATATTGATAAAAAATTTAATCAACCTCAGAATTATGATTAAAAGTAGATTTTAGCAAAACTAACTTCGTAATATTTTGAATAAATGGAAAATGAGGAGATAATGTTTGCATAAAATGAATGAAGACACATGATTTAAACGGTTGAGATTCCGCTGCCAAGTCCCATATAGCCATTGGTGTAGCTGAATGGTTCATGTGCATGCTAGAGGTAATGCCAGTTGGACTAGGGGTGCAAATGATGATAGTTGGCTAAACATAATTCGTGCATGCATTAGTCATAGTCAAGTAGCATAGCTTCAGGTAGTGATTGTGTAGAGTTGCTTTGGTGGAAGCAAAAGACATGAAGTGGCTACTACACAGTGGCACTTTTATCAGAAGAAAAGTGTTGCTTGTGCCGGTCTTCTCAGAGGGATAGTGCGTGCGAAGCTTCCCTTGATAGTGGCGATCTGGCGCCTGTGTTCAGAGCCTACCATATTATGATAAATGGGCTTCAAAGGGTATAATGGGTTGGTGTTAAAGATGAGCGGAGGACCTAGTTGGTGAAGCTGATAGATAGGCCAGTCAACTATTATTAGCCACTCCACAAATTAAACTGCTATTTGTTGTCCCGTCTTCTATTGTCGAGGTAGACGTCGGACTAGTGCTTATGTTGAAGCTAGGCAGACTACATATTTAGTAAGCCTTTCCGTTTGAGCCAGGGCAGGTCATACATAGGGGGCTATCTAGTGTACCGAGTACAAGGGGTATGCAGGCCAAGGTGTGTGTCGTTGTAGTCATGTAGGCCATTTGAGCGAAGTGGGTCGGTCTGTTCTTTACTTGCGAGAAAATCGAGCAACAAAATACAAAATACAATCTCGGAAAAATAAACACACAAAATTAAGGCACGAATGATTTAATGGTTGTATAGTTTGGCTCTTTCATGAGTTTTCAAGTGACAATACGCCAAAGGATTTATTGGTAAGTATATTTTTTGTCTCTTTAATCAACCTTAATTCAATTCATTAGTCTATTTCAATTGATAAATAATTTTATTAATTATATTAGTTTTATAAATTTACCAAGGTGGATGATTTTAATTTTATATAGCATATGTTTTTACAACATAAAAGGTTAAATGTACTGATTTCAATTTTCTAATAAGGCTCACACTAGATTTTTATATTCCTCAAAACCAAAGAAAAATATATAAACCTTTCAATTTCTCTAGTGAGCATTCAGACTTGTTTGCCTTGGGATTCTAACCTTGAATTTACTCAACAAATCATAGGCCTACAAGCAATTGATACTCTTTGTCAGTTGTAACGTATACAACTCCTAACCGTAGTCTTTGCCCTTATCTCAACCTTGACCTTGAGATTGCGCAACAAATTAAAAGTGATTATTTACTCTTTTCTATCATTTCTCGATGACCCAAGTATAATGCATGTACCTCGAGTTTGTTCAATAAACACATACATGTATCTTACCCCATCTAAGCAATATATTAATAGTCTAACACATAATAGCTTCAGTTGGAGTTTGCTTGACAACTAGTGCTTATGCAAGCAATCTACCAACGTATAAATGATATAGGACAGCTATTAAAGATTCATAATCTTTAATATGTTTTGAGTGATATCAATTTAAGGAATCATATATTTCTTAGGAAATACCCTTATAATTCAAGTGTCGGACAATCATGATATACATACCATACATATGTACTTATTCCAAAAATCTATTTGGGTTTCTTATAGTTCCATCTATATTGTATTCATGTATATATAATTATATAAGTTTAATTTATTTATAACCATTATAGTTTAATTTATTTATAACCGTTATAGTTTAATTTACTTATAAATTTTATATGTATCTTATTAATTAATCGGATTTAATTAATTTTAGTTTTTAATTTAATCAGTTAATTCAATTCAAATTTTATTTTGTTCACATAAAACTATTGATAAATAATTAACTATAACTTTTATAGTTTTATTTTTTCAAATAAATATATCATTGAATGGAAGTAACACTTCAGTGGACAATAACGAATGAGATAGGCGGCATGAGCTGGCTTATAAGCATCTTGCAGAAAGCCCCGCTTTTCCTCCTCTTGCTTTATTGCACCATTATTATCTTTGGTTTTCTTTATTTTGGTCTTTTTTTCTTCTTTAGCCAAGTACGGGTGATTTTTCACTCCTCCAGATATCACTCTGTTTTATTTTCTTGTAGTGTAATGAATTATAAGATGCATCATGATATATATGGACGATATGTTATCTTTTCCATTGCAAGGTAGCCATCATGGATTGGGAGACAGTAAGGATCTCATGAAGCATATCATCTACGTATATCTCATTTTTTATTGATGAGGCACCATTTTCCAACACGCACACCTACATTAATTAACTATTTAATAATTCAACTAAACGTTTTAATTAAATATACAATAAATTTAGAAAAAAATATTTTATTTAGTTTCCTAAAATAATTTTAAGCAATTTAAACATTTTAAATTATATAACTATAACCTTTATAGATATATATATGGTTATATACATATATATACACATACTCTTCTTAACTTTTAGTCAATTATTTAATTAAAAAATTTAATTTAATACTTCAATAAATTTTAATTTTTTTACTTAATTTACCTTAAATGGTTTTAAGATTAATATTTAACTATAACATTTATAGCTACACATACATATATATCAGCATATACATATATTTTAATTAATCGTATTAATTAAATGTTAAATTTTTTGAAATTATTAAATTAATTTATTAAAAAAATCAAATTTTCAAATTTACTTTATAAATTTCCTTTTATATTTTTAACTTGGCATTTAAATTTAAAATATATTTAAAAATTTCAAATTAACCCAAGACCTAACATACTCCAAGTCATACATCTAGGCCAAACTTTTGGACTTACTCCACCTATTTGGGCCGGACCATCCACTATAGAGAAAGCACGTTTACTGACGCTAATATGACATCGTCGTGGTGTCGGTAAACACATTACAGATGACACGCGTATGCGATGCCCAATGTCAGTAAAAAGAGCGTCAGAATTTTTTCGATGCCATGTCGACATCTTTCATGGGATACTTACGACATTATCTACCGACGTCATATATACGACGCAACGCCAACGTTGTTTTGTCGACACCATATCAATGACATGCTAACACCAATGAAATGTATCTGTCGACGCCATGCCAACAACTTTTCGACATCATACGAACGTCAAATTAAAATGCTAAAATTCAATTTTTTGATGCCTTGTCGACACCTTTGTTGAAGCACTTTTGCAGCATTAATGCTCCTTTCCTCATCTCAATTGCAAATATATATATAATTGATATTTAACCAGACAAATATAACCATATAAACATCATAAATTCATGTATAATCGATATTTACTCACATGAATAAAACTAAATAATATCCAATCACAATTTTGTATAAACATCTAACATCATAAATATCAACAAACATAAATATCCAACAATACAAACATAACCATCCACCATCGTAAATATCTAACATACACAGTTGCATGCATAGACATCCAAATAATATCCAAACAAAAATATACAAACAGCATAATTACTAACCAATCCCTTGCATATTGACCAACATCATCACCATCAGAAGAATAGAAAGAAGAAAAGTCCATTTTTGAAAACTATTGCATAAATGCATTGGTAAGCTTACTAAGTTTCTTCTCTAGCCCATCGACATGTGATTTCAAGCATCGGTTTTCTTATTCTACATCAGTTAATTTAACACCTTTCTCCAATGATGATCTATATTTTAATCAAATATGTTTGTTAATAATAAGTAATTTTCGATTTTAACAACTACATCTGTGTATTAGAACCGTTATAAAGAAATTTATTGGACTTTGATTTATTTTTCTTTTCCATACAAACAAATGCAAAATCCTTTAATCAATCAATATTTTAACTCAAAAAATTTGTTTTGTTTATTAAAAAAATGTATAATAATAATTATATTATAATTTAGATTCAACTTGTATATTTGTTTAATTTATTGAGTGATTTAACAAGATTTATATTTTAACTCAAATAAATTTTTCTAATTTATTAAAACAAAAGGTAAATTTTAACATATATATTTGTTTAATTTATTGAGTGATCTAACTTATATATTTGTTTAGTTTATTAGGTGACTTAACAAAATCTATATTTTAACTCAAATAATTTTGTTTAACCAAGTGAAAGATTGTATGTAGTTTAACTAACATATTTGTTTAGTTTATTAAGTGATTTAACTTATATAATTATTTAATTTATTGGACGATTTAAAAATCTATATTTTAACTCAAATAATTTTTTTTAATTTATTGAAACAAAACGTATAATTTAAGTTATTTAGCTGTTTAAATTATTGGGTGATTCAAAAAACCAACATTTTAACTTAAATAAATTTATTTAATCTTTTGAAACAAAATGTATAATTTAACTCATATACTTGTTTAATTTATTGAGTGATTTAACTTATATATTTGTTTAGTTTATTAGGTGATTTAACAAAATCTATATTTTGACTTGAATGAATTTGTTCAACTTATTGAAACAAAATGTATAATTTAACTTAATTATGTATATAATTTTTATTTATTGAGTGATTTTAAATATATCGTTGAACTTAATTACTTTTTTCAAACCCAATTTATTTTTAAAATACCAATTTATAACATCTAGTAGAAAATGAGGATTAATTTAAATAATTATACAAAGCATACGTATAAAATACATACACATGGTTATTGAGGTTTATAACAAATGTATACATATGCATGTTGTATATATATGGTTTTGTACACTTATATACTTAATATCATATGTATGCAATGAATGTTTAAGCTATTACCTTCGGAATATTTTCGTAGTTGGACTTACGATCTTCCCATTTAGCAATAGCTCTACCGAATGTGTTGCACATCTCTTCATCCACTTCTCTTGTTATCTCCACATGTTTACACTAAAGCTCCTCAATCCTAATCAAGTATTTTGGATATTTTTTAATTTTATGTATTTATTAGAATTTTATACATGAGTGTATGTGTGTGTTATTTAAATGGAGTCTCATGGATAACATATGACAAACTCCTTGGAAGCATCATCTACCCAACTATCAGCGGTGGACTCATTTAATGAATCAAGCTTACTAAGTTTATTCTCAAGAAAATTTCATCTGCAAATGCAAATTGAATATATTATGAATAAAATGACAAGCATATTTAAAGTGTATTCTATATAAAATTATATTTTACCATAAATTCTTGAAAAAACGAGTGTCTTGACATCAATGGGAATGTCCCAAGACGTGGTCTAGGATACGATGATCCATACAAGCAAGCCTTCATGGATGGCACCGGTTATGGCGCAGCTGGTGAATTGTACATACATACACATGTATGCATAGTTAATTAGTAAAAATTATGTATGTGTATGTGTGTGCATGTGTTGATGTTAGTGTGCTTATGATTTCAATTATATTTAAACAAGTAATTACTCACACCAATCCCTATTATTTCTAGAGGACATCAACTTGTTAGACAGAGGAAGTGTCTGTCTCAGTTGCACGAGTAGATGGAATGGTTGCATCAACAGGCGCATTTTTTTGAATAAATGGAGACACTGTATGTGCACCCACATTAACTGTGCCAACGAACCTACACCACCGATAATCATTTAACCGAATAGTGCGCTGCTAGAGCATCCGGCAGATATAGGATGATTATCAAGGGAAAGAAAAGAAGAAAGGAAGGGAATTAGAAGAGAGGATAATAGAAAAGAAGAGAAAGAAAACATCAAATAATCAGATAACCTGTCGTATATCTCACAGTGCAACGGATAAAATATAATAGTCATCATAGATATAAAACAGGCGAGACAGTGATAACTACATGAACCACAAAATCAGAATACATAGGCTCATACAATTATACAAGACAGTAATGGAGTTTATACAACTGATAAATAAAATCAACTGATAAACTCTCTCCAACAATAATAAGTCAACATTGTCAAGGCTCCATAGTGTCATACAGTAGAACAAAAAATAATAAGCCCAAAATATAAGTATAAGAAAGTGTTGCCTCCTGCTAGTCCATTTGGAGAACTCCATGTACCGTTTGCACCTGCTTTCTAGTTTACTCATTTAAGAGTACCCAAGGTAATAAGAAGCAAAGCATAAAAATTCGAGTCAGACAATAATCCGGTATGAGCGATAAATAAAGTATTATAAAATTCAATATAGCATATGAAACAGAGGGTATGGAGAATCATACCTGACGTGTCCTCGCATCCAAAGAGTTAGCATATAACATAGGAGCTTCTATATTTTATAGTCGTCATGAGTATTATATGTCAAAGTACTAATAGTCTACAGGTATCTACATAAAAAATAACTACATCATGTGACTTCCATAGAGTGATAAATAACCAAAGCAAACATAGCACCCATCATCCATCATATCACTCACTCAGTGCGTTGGATACATGATAACTCAAACAACCCATCATAGTTAAGGACTACTCAACGTCTCAGTTCCTTGGTACTTGATCCATGCCACTCAGTAGATCAGGATACTAGAACGTCCATCATGGCTGATCCAGGGTAAAAGATCATCCGTCATGGAGATTGGATTGCTAGTCATGGAGATCAGAGCCCATCATGGCTCAAATAGGTACCATAAATTACCCTTACTTTTTGAGCACTCCTCGAACCTTCGAATATCATCAATCCCTTTGCACACGTCATCAATAATAGAGCTCATTTTGGAACTGTCCCTAGACTTCCGTCATAAAGTCACTACGGTCGGGAACTGGTCTAGATAGTCATCGTTAGTCATAGAATAAAAATACATCCCATGACCTTCCTCGGACAGTCCCTCTTAATACGACTCATTGTCTACTGCTTTGCATCCCGAGGTATAGCTATCCATCATTGAAGTCATCACTTCCCATCACGAGTCGTCATCACCAAGTCGCAAAGTCAGCGCCAAAGCGTCACATCCTCGCTTCACCACCAAATCCAATCGTCGAAGAGACACAACATCAAAGTCAAATGTCGAATGAGTGAATGAACAAACCATCACATCATGCTCCTCAAAGCCTCTTCATCATCTGCGTCAAAATTGCCTGAGTTGGCCATCATCAATAGTGGTAGATATCGATCACTCCAGAGTAGTCAATAATGACTACTTTGGTCGTGTACTTAACCAAAAGTAATTATGTACAAACCAAATGAAAATGCCTGACGTTCATTCCAAAATTTGAAACATATCCCCAACTCCATGTTTCACCTTCATACCAATCGACATAGTGAAATTCTGTGCAATGAAATCCTATCCTATGGGGTATTTTTTGATATTATATCGCTTACGAATGGCATTTTCAACAAAATATACATGAAATGAAGAAGCGTACAAACATCTATAATAACATATATACAGTATATCCAAGCAACCAATGTGGGTTAATACTAAATTGGAAAAATCTATCAATATCGTCAAAATAGTGCATCAATGGAAAAACATGATATTTAATTTAAAACTGTTTTAAAACACTTTTATATTATTTTATAAAATAAGATGTAGGTTTAAGTATATTAGAAATCACGTTTTAAAGTTAGAAATCATTTCAAAATGCCATTTTAATATTATACTGACAATTATAGTATAGTGAGAGACAATATCACTCACCTCAACAAAAGCTGACCAAACCAATGCTAAGTCGTATAGCTCTCCATCACGGGCACGCCGCAAGAAACTGTGTCCAAATCCGATCACATATGAAAAGGATATGGACGATATAAGAAATCAATTTATGTTAGTACATTAATAACTTAATTAACTAATACTAATAATTAATTAGTATCATACCTTAACTAATAACCTTCATAATTGCCCCCCACCTCACCCTTTCCTATTCACAAGCCTGTATGTATTCACCTCCTCCTTTCTTTTCCTTTTTATTTCTCCTGTACACACACTTTCCCTTGCTTATTCTCTCTCACCCAACTTCACAAGCCACCTCACCAATCTCTCCATTTCATTGTAATATCCTGCTAATGCACACAATTCATTATTTGATATAGCTTCATGACTCACGCACGCACCACCTACCTCTAATGCCATCGAACTTTGTTAACCACTGCATCCACTTGATGTCGCACACCCAGTCCATCGCAACCACCCTCGGACTAAGACTAGCTATCCCCAGGCACCCACGACCTATTTCTTTCATTCTTTTTTTTTGTTCTTCATGCCTTCGCAGGCTGACATAGCACCACTTGCCATCAGCCACCACCTGACGACCTAACACTGCTTGAAACCCTAAATGCACTACCGTAGACACTCCAGTCCTCTCCCGATGACCAAAATGACTAGAAACCATCAAAACTTGAAAACCCCATAAACATGTCTCCACTTCTCACTACTACTGTCGCAACCACGTTCGTCTCCAGCCCGGGCCGTTTACATTTCCATAACCCACTCACCGAGATGAACTAACCTATATTATCAAAACCCAATTCCAATCTCCACCAAAAACCATAACTTTAGCCAGATTCACAGTTTTCGGCCAGTATGATCAGAGTCGGGTTGGTCCGAGACCAGGGCTGTGTAGCCCTTGGAAAAATATAAAGACCTAGATTTTAATGTTGGAAAAGACAATGATTTGATGGAGAAAGAGGAGAAGAAAGAAGAGTGATGGGTGGTTGCCATGGAGGGAGATATGCACAAGGAAGAGATTTGTGTGGCCAGAGAAAGAAGGAAAGATTTATAGGATAGTGGGAAGTGTTCGAGTCTGTGTGCACCCATTTTCTCTGAATTTTGAAATTTCAACATGCATTTTGTGTCCCTACGGCTCCTAGGAATGTTCGATAGTAACGATTCTTCAAAAGCGTTTATCGTTATATTTTTCACATTCTAACGGTACAAGTTTAGTTGAAATCTAAGACATTCCCCCATGACGTTATTATTAGACATTTTTAAGTCCTATGGACTGCCGGAACGTCCGATTTTGAAAATTTTCGATTGCATGGCTCGTACACTTTTTCTTTGACTCCAAGATGTTTACCGTTCATCCAAATTCTTTGATGCATCGGTGCACGTATATCATTGCAACACGTGAACTACGAACAATACTGGAAAATAAATCAAGGTCAAAATCGTTCGATGAAATTAATACGGGTCAAAAATGTCAATACTCGAAGCATCCAAAGTAACAGAGTTATACGGTCCAATGTCAATTTAAAATAAAACTTTACGACCCTCCGATGCGTAAATTATAGGTCGTTACACTCTCTCTCACTTTAGGAATCTAGCCCTCGAAATCCCCAAATCAAAAAAGTAAATATCAACCTTAGCTATCTCGCATGCCTAATAACCATATAAGCGTATGTAATCATGTCCAATGCCAACAATCAAACATCAAATAGGCACATAAAATCAAACATCAATAAGAAACATCTATGCTTATCCTAATATGCAGGAACTAAACTATCTAGCATGAAGCATCAAATATAACATCCAATATGAAAGCCGGCGATAAAATGGAAATCTCATCAAGTGAAGAGCTCCGAACAAGTGGTCATTATGCTCCCATCGGTCTTCTATATGTTATCGCCTCTACTTTCACACCACTGAACCGTTACTACTCCACCACCTTCCTCCTAACCTGCTTCGTACCATGTCCGACGATATGAATAGGCCTATGAGGTCTTAAATTTTCGGGTTCAGTCTCGATATCATCTAGTCAATTTTGTGCTAAATTTTCCAATGCCTCTTGTAAGTACTCCCAATATCCACTAGTAAACAACGGGTTTCGGCCACTTACAATTTTCTTCGACACAACATGGAATCGGATAATCCACTTCACATATAGCTTAGCTAATTTGAATGTCGTTCTATTGGACTTAAGAAAACAAATTTAGCTTTCTTCGTCAATCTAACGAATATAACCCATATGCTATTGTATTTGCCTCTAGTCCTCGATATTCGACCGGTGAAGTCCATTAAAATCTATCCCCATTCCCACTTGGGAATCTCCAACGGTTGTAGCAACCACTTGGCTTCTTCTATTCAGCATTTACTAGCTAACGGTCCATTCATCCCGAAATGAATGCCCAACGTCCTTATTCATCCTTTCCCAATAAAATGCCTACCTCGTATCACGGTGCATTTTATTATCATCAGGATATATAGTCAATCTCGAATGATAGCACTCTCGTAGCGCCTCATCCCTCAACCCAACGACGTCGGGAATAGATAATATCTCACCCTTACAGAGCCAATTGTCTCGTTCAAGTACGAACTACATTACCTCTACAGACACTACTCGTTCCTCTAACTTTTCCATGACCTTCAGTAGTCTAAATTCAAGCCTCTGACTAGTACCAATCCGTTAATCAAAGTAGGTCTGATAGTTAAACTGGCCATCATCTTGGCACTAGCTCATTTCGAGTTCTGAAGTCGTAATCAGTGATAAACTTAAGCAATTCCCACTCTAAGAATATCGGTCCTAAACTGGTAGGTCTTCTACTCAATGCATCAACGAATGCATTTCCTTTACAGGCATATAGGAAACGTCAAAATATTAGGAGGCTAAGAATTCCAACCATCGCTACTGGCAAAGTTCAGATCCTTCTCGGGAGAAGAGATACTGTAATGATGTGGGATTAATAAAAAACTTGAACCTCCGTCCTGATAGATAGATCCGTGAAATCTCCAAAGCAAATACTATAGGTACCAACTCTAAATCATGAGTCGAATACTTCTCCTCCTACAGTTTCAGTTGTCGACTAGCATATGTGATAAACTTACCTTTCTGCATCAATATCGCACCAGTCAAGTACCATAGGCATGTGTGTACTATCGACTCCTCATTCCCACTCGGAATGAGCAACATCGGTGCACTTGTCAACTCACTAACGCATGTCCACACCTTGTATCCGAAATATAAAAAAAGTCTGATCCTCCCTCTTTAAGTCATTGATAAAGCATATATAACATCTCGCTAATCCAAGGAAATTTATAATCTATAACACTCTTTGGTCTATTAAAATCTTGGACTATCAGAACTCACAGGATCCATAGCTATGTCCTGCTTTGAAACAAAGTAAACGAAGCATCTCACTTTCCTCCTTCAGAAGTGATACTTCAAAGACTTCATCATCAATGTTTTCTCCACACCACATACACAATCATCAATTATGTCTTGTGCTCTTCTTTCGTACATGAGTAGGTGAAAGTATCGTTAATGAGCATAAGCACAAACTTACTCAAGTGATGCCTCAAAACACAGTTCATGAGATCAACAAGGCATATCGATTCATTAGTCAAAAATCAAAGTAGCAAGCAAAATGCAATGTTACGCTCACACTCTCTAGATACTCTCAGTGGATGAAACCTTATCGCAAGGTCCAACTGAGGAAGCACCTTTGCATCATAGAGATGATCAAATAAGCCATCAATAAGTGGGAGTGAATACTTGTCCGTCATCTCATTCAGCTCACGGTAATCGGCATACAACCTCAAATAGACATCCACCTTAGTGGAAAACACTCCAGGTGTATCCCACTCAAATATGCTCCTATAAATGTACCCTTGCCTCAACAGGTTATTCACTCGCATCTTTAACTTCCTTTACTATTTAGGAATCATATGCCGTAAAGGCATAACTGCTGGTCTAAAACCTCTAACCAGGTCGATGGGGAACTCAACCTTATATGGTGGTAATCTGATCACCTCATCAAATGCTCGGACACTCTCTAGCTACAGGCACAGATAACAACTCATCGTGTGGGAGAGAATATAGAAAGTAAACCATCCCCTCATCATCAGGTAGGCAGCCAAACACTACCTTTTGCTCATTGTTAGTCCCCAAAGTCACCAACGGCCTCTCATTATCCACCACTATTCCATACCCCTTCAGCCAGTCAATTCCTAGACTATAATACTGAACCCAATTAAACCCAAAACAAATTAATAACAACAAATAAACATCCATAACTCGATAAGGCTAAGTCTAGACAAACCGTGTATAGGCTGGTTAAGCCCCTAATAAGGTTTTTTATAATTAAAAGGTCGGTCAACAATTTTGGGTTTCGGTCCCAATCTATCTATCAAATCACTAGATATGAAGGAATGTGAAACCTCGATATCAAATAAATCACGTATGGAATCGCCATAAGTGGAAAGCATACCTCAAGTAGGTAATGCCATTTTCCTTCTCTTTATTCAATGGAGCATCCGACGAAATTGGAACGGAATTTGATGCATAAGCCTCCATGGTTTGTCCCTACTTAACTAGTTCGGGTCAATCCTTAAACCTAGGTACATGCTTTTACATGCTAAAGCCTCCTCGATCAACTTCTCGAAGCTCTCGTCGGTATGACCAATCAATCGCTTTCCAAGATGATTGCTTAACCCAATGATAAATTATTCATTCTTTTTTAGTGGAATATAAATGAAAGATACACCATACTTCAACTAAACATCAAATTCGGCCATACCCAACACAGGCATACCGCTTGGCTTCAAACCAGCGAACTTCCTAAACAACACCGACTTTTGAAAAGTCGAAATAAATTTCTTCGAAGCGAACTATGAACTGACCCTAAGTAATATGAGCCTTGGGAATCGAAGCCATAAGGGCACTCCACCAACTCATTGTTCATTCCTGAAGTCATCTAGAGGTCAACTTCTTCCTCATTGCGTCATCTAACTCCAAGTCATCGATGATCCTTTCGCAAATATCCATCCTGTCTTGCACCTCCATAGTCGACTCCATTCCAAGGAACGGTCTATCTCCTAGACTCACGTAGTATTTATACAACTTGGCAAAGTCGACTCTAGGCGTTTGCACTTGAGCACCATAATCATTTGGGGGTAACTTGAGCATTCTAGATAATGATTCACACCATCTCAATGAACATGTTCTGTAAATCAAGGTTAGTGGTCCTTGATCCTACCCACTCCTCAACACCGGAGATGGATTTGATAGTAGCATTTCTTGTACCTTTTAATACGTAATAAGAATGATCATTCTCACAAAAGTACATCAGTGGTACTCATGTGTGCAATACAACTTACATACTATATACACTACTACATAGTTTTGAAAATCAAAATATATAACAAACACACACTCACTCGTTTATAGGTATACTCTCGATCTAGTCTAAGGCGAAAAATCTTATCCTACCTCTACTGGATCATGGTATTAACTCGGGTTAATCACGTAATCTAAGGTCTAATACCAAAATGTTATGACTGCCCTATACCGCCGATGCTCATTTAACGGAACAGTGTGCTGTTGGAGCGACCGGCCAATGTAGAATGATTGCCAAGGGAAAGAAAAGAAGAAAAGAAGGGAAATAGAAAAGAAGAGAAAGAAAACATCAAACAATCACATGACCTTTCGTATAAATCACAGCGCACTGGATAAAATATAATAGTCATCATAGATATAAAGTAGGTGAGACCGTGATAACTACATGAACCACAAAATCAGACTACACAGGCTCATACATTTATACAAAATAGTAATAGAGTTTACATAACAGATAAATAAACTCAACTGTTAAACTATCTCTAGTACTAATAAGTCAACAATGTCAAGGCTCCACGGTATCTTGCAGTGGAATAAATGATAATAAGCCTAAAATATAAGTATGAGAAAGCGTCGCCTCTTACTAGTCCATCTGTAGAACTTCATGTACTATTG
The DNA here is from genome assembly GCA_030765085.1 of Allium cepa. NCBI lineage: Eukaryota > Viridiplantae > Streptophyta > Magnoliopsida > Asparagales > Amaryllidaceae > Allium > Allium cepa. The sequence continues at coordinate 133,588,608 of CM060940.1, read as the reverse complement.
ACACCTGCTTTCTAGTCCACTCATTTAAGAGTACACAAAGAAATAAAAAGCAAAGCTTAAAACCTCGAGTCGGGCAATAATCTAATATGAGCAATAAATAGTCTCAAAGTACTATAAAATTCAATATAGTATACGGAATAGAGAGTATGGAGAATCATGCATGACCTGTCCTTGCATCCAAAGAGTTAGCATATAACATAGAATATATGCTACTCTGTATCATAGTCGTCATGGGTGTACTTTACGTCAAAGTATTAATGGGTGTCCGGGTATCCGCATCAAAGATAACTACATCACGTGGCGTCCATAGAGTGATAAATAACCAAAGCAAACATAGCATCTATCATCCATCCTCACACTACTCACTCAGTGCGTTGGAAACGTGATAATTCGAATGACTCATCATGGTCAAGGATACTCAACGTCTTAGTTCTTCAGTACTCGAATCTATGTCACTGAATAGGCTAGGATACTAGAATGCTCATCATGGCTGATCCGGGGTAAAAGATTATCTGTCATGGAGATTAAATCGCCCATCATGGAGATTAAATCGCCCTTCATGGAGATCGGTTCCCGTCATGGCACAAGTAGGTACCATTTATTACGCATGCTTTACGAGTATTCTTTGAACCTTCGAATATCATCAATTACTCTGCACACATCATCAATAGCAAAGGTCATTATGGAACTGTCCCTGGACTTCCGTCATGAAGTTCACTATGGCCGGGAACTACTCTGAGTAGTCATCATTAGTTGTATAATACCGTCATACATCCCATGACCTTCCTCCATCAGTCTCCCTAATATGACTCATAGTCTATCGCTCTACGTCTTGAAATATAGTTATCCATCATTGAAGCCATCACTTCCCATTACGAGTCATTATCACCAAGTCGCAAAGTCATCACGTTGAAGCGTCACATCTTCGCTTCGCCCCCAAAGCCACTCATTAAAGATCCACAACATCAAATTCAAATGTCAAACAAGCAAACGAACGAACCATCACATCAGTCTCCTCCAAGCTTCACCATCATCCACATCAAATGTCGAACTAGCCATCAACAATAGTGGTAGATATTGACCACTCTAGAGTAGTCGATAATGACCAGTTTAGTTGTGTACTTAACCAAAAGAGGTTAAGTACAAACCAAATGAATTTTTTTGATGTCCATCCAAAAATCCAAAGCATGTCCCCAAATCCATCTTTCATCTTTAGACCAATCGGCATGCATGAAACTATATGCAATGAAATCATATCCTATGGAATATTTTCAAATACTATATTGCCTATGAATGGCGTTCTTAACCAAACTAAGCAAGCAGACATACATGCAACCAAGAAGCATACAATCATCCGTAATAGCCTACATACGTCTATAATAACATGCATACAATACATCCAAGCAACCAATGTGGGATTAATACCAAAATAGCCAAATCTATCAATATCAGTAAAATAGTGCGTCAAAGGAAAAAATATGATATTTAATTTAAAATCATTTTAAAACACTTTTAAATTTATTTTATAAAATAAGATGTGGATTTAAATATATTAGAAATCATATTTTACAATTAGAAATCATTTCTAAACGTGATTTTAATATTATACTAACAATCATAGTACGGTGAAAGACATTATCACTTGGCTCAACATAAGTTGACCAAACCAACGTCAATTAGAGCTCTCCATTACGAGCGCAATGCAAAGAACTGCACCCAAATCAGACCTTGTATAGAAACGATATGGACGATACAAGAGATCGTTTTATGTTAATACTTTAATAACTTTATTAACTAATACTAATAATTAATTGGTAACATACCTTAACTAATAATCTTCATGTTCGCACCACCTCACCCTTTCCTTATTCAGAAGCCTATGTATTCACCTCCTCCTTTCTTTTCCTTTTTCATTCTCATGTACACATAGTTTCCACTTTCTTATTCTCTCTCACCCAACTTCACAAGCCATGTCACCGATCTCTCCATTACATTATAATAGCCTGCTAACACATATAATTCATTATTTCCTGTAGCTTTATGACTTATGCACGTACACAATAAACATAGCACCTCCCTCCAATGCCATTGAACTTTGTTAACCACTGCATCCACTTCACACCGCCCGCCTGCTCCACTACAGTCACCCTTCGGCCAAGTCTGGCCATCCTTCGGCACCCACGACCTGTTGCTTTCATTCTCCGTTTTTGTTCTTCATGCCTTCGCTGTCTCACATACCACCACTCGCCATAAACCACCACACCTGACAATGCCTGAGACCCAACATGCACCACCGTAGACACTCCAGTCCTCCCTCGATGACCATAATGACCAGCAACTATAAAAACATGAAAACTCCATAAAAATTTCTCCAGTTCTCATACCTACCACAACCACCACGTTCATCTTCAGCCTGGGCAATTTACATTTCCATAACCCTCTTACCAAGACGAACAAACTCATATCATCAAAACCCAATTCCAATCTCCTTAAAAAACCATATATTTTGCTGGACTCGTAATTTTAGGCCACCATGTTCAGAGTCAGGTCGATTCGAGGCAATAGTTGCGTAGTCCTTGAAAAAATATTAAAAAAACCATATTTTAATGTTAGAAAAGGCGATGATTTGATGTAGAAAGAGGAGAAGGAAGAATAGTCGTGTGTGGTTGCATGGAGAGGGAGATATGCATAAGGAAGAAAATGAAATTTTTAAGGCCAGAGAAAGAAGGAGAGATTTATAGATTAGTGAGAAGGGTTAGGGTTTGTGTGCAACCATTTTCTCCAATTTTTGAAATTTCAATCTGCGTTTTGTGTCCTTACAGCTCCTTGGAATGTTTAATTGTGATGACTCTTTGAACGCATGAATCGTTGTAATTTTCTACTTCCAACGACATAAGTTTGGTCGGAATCCAAGACATCGGCACGGGGCGTTATTTTTTGACATCTTTAAATCGTACGAGCTGTTTGAACGTCTTATCTTGAAAATTTTCTATTGCGCAGCTCATGTACTTTTCTTTGATCCCAAACCGTTTTCCATTCATCCAAATTCTTCGATGTATCAGTACACGTACATCAGTGTAATACGTGTAACTACCAAAAATACCAGAAAATAAATCAGAGTCAAGATCGTCCGATAAAATTACTCTAAGTCAAATATCAATACTCGATATCGTCCAAAGTTATAGAGTCATATGAACAAATATAAATTTAAAAATAATATTTTATGATCCTTCAATGCATAAAATACAAGCCGTTACATCAGTTGAGTGGGTTCCACCATGTTTTGATGAGTGAGTGCTACCTGACCTAATAAGCAGCCACCCTGACTTGAAAGGGAGCCATTATTGTTGTGTAATGTACGCTCTCAACTAGACATATAAGTTATAATAATACATATACATATATGTATACAATGTAATAATGGATACGCAACTTGTGTTTTGCAATGACATGCAACTAGAGTAGAAATTAAAACAACTTTGAATTACATTACATTATAAATGAGCGAATATGACAATGAGATTAACAACTTCAATAAAACAAGAATGGACAGATTTTGTTTCAATGTGTATAAGCCCAAAACTAAAAAAATTATATCTAGCTGCCACAAAAAACAGAGAAAAATGAAAATAGCGTGCATATATAAAAATGGTCTTTCAATAAATATACATAAACTAGAAATTGTTAGCATTATTATCGGTATCATCATCATACTCTTGTTTATTAACTCCATATCATCATCATCAAAAACCTTGACATCTTCACTTAATTAATTCAACTCCTTCAAATTCTTAAGTGTTAAGTTATCCTATGTCAACGGTATCTTCTATTATTTATAGTATTTTATTGTCCTACAAAACATTTTGGTATTGCTAATCGTCGGTTATAATCATGTCCCTGTCGAATGACCATCTCGGTTTAGTTTATCGACAAGCCATCAATCATCCTTCTTGTTGTTCATGGAGGGATAAGGCGCATAATTAAATTATGTCACTTACATCGTCGGTACAAATAGGCATTTCCTTTATATTTCCTTTTATGGTTTGCCTCAACAAGAGGATAATCCTTATGTATATGATGTACTACGTCAGGAGTAATGTCAAACTAATCACACTTGTATAAACTATTTTAAGCTCTAGCATTGCAGAACAAACGAGTTCAATTATTTCATATAACACCCCATAATAATCTTGTAAATCATATCCGAAACATCTACCTATACATCTACCAAATTAGTATGTTTATTGCACAACTACTTGCCGTTTGCATAATAATTTCTCCAATTTACACAATAATTTAGGTATATCTGTTTTTAGTTTTTTGCAAATTACCTTTATTAAGTGTGGGTAAGCATGACCCTTTATGGAACAAACTAAACTCGGTAATAGCCATCCACACCTTTGGCGACAATAGCTCCTTAAACGTCATTGGGAAAAGTGTATTTAAAAATACATGACAATCGTGAATCTTTATGACACCCCTAATTATTTTAACATTATTCATGACATTTATTGGATAGATTAAATAGAATAATGTAGATAATTAAGAAGAATGAAATTTAGTCAATTAATCTAGTCATGCCTTAATGAATTAAGATAAGCATTTAAAATTTTAACATGTAAGAGAATATTAAGAGGGGCAACTTAGGAAATAGACCTAAACCCTTTCCCTTAAACCCTGTCCCCTCATTCTATTCTCATTTTCTATCATTCATAAAACAATCAAAAAGTGATGTCAATGATGTCCATTAAACCATTCTAAGGAGGATGAAATTTAGGGATTCAAAGGGAAGCAAGCTTAGGAAATCAAAGCTAGACCAAATCTCAAACTCCAACCTTTAATCTAAGGTGAATAATAACACTTATTATTTCTTAAACTTTTGTTTTGATTCAATTATGGGTAATACCTAAATCATATATGTTTAGTTGGTAAAGTTATGATCTAATAATCATTATTTAGATAGAATAATGATTAATGGGAATTTTCGAAATTGATTAGAAATTGTTAATTCAGTTTTGGTGTTAAATCCAAAGTTTTTATCCTCCAAATGATTTGGAATGTAGATATGTGATGTAAAATAACATTTTAGAGAGGGTTTCTTATTGCATAATTTCCCTAGATGGAATAAATCTTTTATGAATTTTCTAGTGAGAAAAGGAAGCGATTTTGGATTTTATTTCATTTAAATAATTAAAAAATGATTTTCCACTTGAAATTTTATATGGTAAATAAAATGATGTTTTTGATTTTATGTGAATTTTTAGGATTTTTCACATGCAATGTTGAATTATGGAGAATTATTTATGCTAGAGTATGCATATAAAAGTATAATTAATTATAGTTAGTAATTAGTTATTAGTGGATCTTGGAAATAGGGTGCGGCAGTTTTTTAGTAAAGAATATTGATTAAGTTTTGCTAGCCAATAAGTTTTTGACAAATTATAGGGGTTTTGTAAAAAGAAACAAATTATTATAGTAATGTTGGAGTTTTTAAGTTATTCACGACTCTGCCATGTTGACATTAGCCATATCAAGCCACAACTCACCACATCTTAGTGTCGCCGACGAAGAACAAAACTATGCATATGATTTCAATGAGTTTGGCATGAAATGGATTGGTTTTGAACCTCATCGAGGTCGCAATAACAAAAATAACGAGGTGGAATCGACAAAAGCATGTCGATGTTTATACATGCTGAGTTTCACTTTAAATTGTCATCGATCCTGGACAGGCCACTTTTAATAATCATCGAGTTACTCTATGCAGCTTTTAAAATTTGATATCGAGCCTTGTCAACGCCGATTTTAACTAGTCTTCAAGTTTTTTCAATAGTTGGATAACTTATGCATCCTAAGGATTGACAACTTAATTGTCATCGAGGCATTATATTTTATGTTTAGTCTTCAAGTTTTAATAGGCGGAAAGCGTTATGCTTTTATGTCGACATGAAATGGTGTCGACATTGATAAAACTAAGATGTTTTCAAAACAATAAACCTTATATCATTTTCAATCATGTACATGGCAATGTAAAAAGGGTTTAACAAATGGCATTAGACTTTGAAAATACAAAGAGACGGTTTCCTTATTTAAATTATGGGTTAAGGGTATTAACCATACATCATTAAAAAAATGATTGCAAGGACTTTAATTATGGATGGCGACGCTAATACACATCGGGCTTATAAACGATAGAAATCCATTTGTTGTAAAATTTTAACTACGAACCTTAGAGATACAAAGGTATATCTTAATGAGTTCACATGAAATATTTTGGGGTTATCAATGTATATCACCATGAAATTTAAACAACTAAGGAGAAATAATTTAATTAGGGACACCAACAGAAAGAGGCTACACATATGGATAGCATGGATTAATGTTGAACATGTAAGTAGCATGGAGTAAAGTTAAACACGACGGTAATATGGGATAAATAGAAACATATGGTTAACATGAATTAAATGGCCAAGTGAAGGGTTCATAGTCATCCTAGAAAAACTATGGGATGTATGATTGATAGTCTGCATCATACCGGAGATGGTAGTCTCTAATTGGTTAATTTAAGGGTTCATAGTCATCTGAGGAAAACTATAAGATGTGGGATGGATAGTCTATATCAATTAAAATATGAGATGGATAGTCCACATTAATTAAGTAAAATAAAATGCGAGGTGGGTAGTCCACATGAATATAAGATAGGTAGTCAATGAGATCTTAGATGGGTAGTCTAATAAATGGGAGATGGGTAATCCTATACATATGACTTTTTTACACATTGTCGTATTATTCTATTATAACCATTATGGATGCAGAAGCACAGTATATAGTTAAGATGTTTAATTGGGTACTAGTGAGGGGGAACCCATTCCACACAGCGGCATGTCTCATTTGATATCTATTGGTTTGAGATCATAGATTATTATTCACACTAGACTTTTTATCAGACCCGATGCTTTTGTTTTCCCCTTAAACTCTCAGGTATTCATTTAAGTAGGTTTAGAGTAAGGGCTTTTTAGGTTCTCTTTAGACGAATAAACTTCCAAAGATGTGCAGGAGGCAATCTAACTGATAGGAGCTATGTATCTATTTCCTGATGTGTTTTGACTTTGCTTTTGTGTTGTAATGGCAAGTTGTATTAAATTCTAGATATTTGACTCAGATCACCTAAGGGGACATCTTCATATGTCGCTCTTGGAATATGTTGTAATACTTATATTTTCTTTGAACATGGTTTGTGAATTAGGATTATGTAATAAAATTGAAATCTTATTGTGAAATGAAATGAGAAATTTGTTTTAAAGTTGTGCTAAATTTTACATGTTCATGTGTCTTTGGCATTGTTAAAATGATTAACGTAGACACATTTTGTCACTAGAAATCAGTAATTATGGATGAATGCGGCCCCCATAGATTTAATTTCGGGCCTCGGAATTGGGGATATTATAGTTTGGTATCAGAGCATAGGTTTATGGGAACCTAAAAGGAGTTTAAACCTACAATATTTTGAAAACATACTCTAATGAATCTGAGAATAAGATTAGGGTTGGGATAACTCTATAATAACGTACTTGTATTTTTCTATATATGAGTATGTATTCCCCTCTCTCTTAGACCGTTCTTTTGTATCTTACTATGGCTCGTATGCAGATTTACAAGAAAGAAAAGTATAGAAGCAGGTAACAGAAGAGTGAATCTAAGTGGAGGAAGCACCATAACTAACGAAAATGCTCAACCCAACACCAAGAGAAATTTGGGTCGACAGGCAAATGCTAATCAAAAAGAAAATGCTAACGTAGGTGATGGAATCCCACCAGTAGATATGGGGACGTTGTTTTAGTTCTTCGTTAACTTGATGCAAGCGGGAGCGACCGTAGGTGTAGTTGGAGGAAATGCTATGAATGCGGGAGGAGAAAATCCCATGGCGCCAATTGGCAATAATTATGCCAAGCTAAGCAAGGACTATACCAGTCTTGGGAGAAAGCCTTTTCTTGGAATAGAAGGCATTGTAGAAGTGGAGAATTGATTGTTGCATTACAAGAGAATCTTTGCTGATCTCGGGTTAAATGATGAGCAGAAAATGAGACTAGCTTCGAGGCAGCTGCAAAGTGCAGCATTGTTCTAGTGGAATGGAGCTACTGTGGGTGTGTAGAGGAAGAGTTAACTTTAGCAGATTTCCGAAGGAGATTCGAGGAGAGATTTTTCTTTGAGGTAGTTGATTCCTCTTTGCTTGGGAAATTTATGCATTTCAAGCAGAGGGAGATATCAGTGTTGGAGTATTCTACGAAGTTTGATGAGTTGTCCAGGTATGGATATGTCACTATGGACACTATCATTAAGAGGAACAATAAGTTTAGTCGGGGTTAAGGTTGAAAATCACTAGGGCAACCATGCCACATCTCCGAGATCCATCAAATGTAATAGTGGAGATGACGATTTGAAATGAAGAAATGCTTTCTACCTTCGGAAAGGAGAAGTCAGCGGAGACTCAGGGTTCCTAGAATAAGTAAAGAAAATTCTTTAAGAAGAAAGATGCTCGGAAAAAGGAGTGTCTAGGAAGGGAAGGCAGATATTGTCTATTATAAGTGCGATAAGAAGGGGCACTATTCTAATGAGTGTCTCTCAGGTGATGGAAAAGTGGTTGTGGGGAAACAGAATGTGAAGTGCTTTAACTACGACCAAGTGGGGCATTACAAGAACAAGTGTCGAAAAGCAGTAAAGGATGAGAAGGGTAAAGTATATGCTTTGGACCATCATCCTCTAGACCAACAACAGCTCATAAGGAAAAATCTATGACGGAAGGTACGTTTTTGATCCATGGTATACCAATTAGGTTACTATTTGATATTGATGCATCGCGTTTACTTATATCTTGGTGTTTGGTGGATTGGTTATGTTTAGAACCTTCATACCTAGTTACTTCCTTAAGGGTTGCAATCTGATGGGAAGGTATGCAACTCTGGAGAAGAGATGTGACCAGTTATAATTTGATTTGTTAGGTCATAAGCTTGCATGCAGTTTGTATGACTTTAATTTCGTAGGCTTCGAGACCATATTGGGTATGGATTGATTAGAAAAATATGATGCTGCGATATTTTGCTAGGATAAGGAAATATCATCGAGACATCCTAATAGTAGTGACCGAATAGTATACTCAGTCGAGAATTCGAGTCCAGGGATTTGTGCTTTGCCGAATGCTATAGAAGCAGAAGAAGAGTTGAATCAGGTTTTGGTAGCAAGATAATTTACAGATATTTTTGAGCCGATCATAGAACTACCACCGAAGCGAGCTATCAGTTTCGAATAGACCTTGTGCTAGGAGCAAAACCTATAAGTAGACCATCTAGCATGATGATACCTACCGAGATGAAGGAGTTAAATTTGCAGTTAGTATACTTAGAAGGAAAGAGTTTTATTAGACCAAGCAATTCGCCTAGAGGAGCGGTCGTGGTGTTCATGAAAAAACTAGACAGATCATTAAGGTTGTGTATCAATTACCGTAAGTTAAATGAGAAGTCAATCAAGAATATATATCCTTTGCCAAGAATCGATGACTTATTTGATCATTGGAGTGGAGCCAAAGTGTTTTACTAATTGGATTTGGTTATAGGGTTCCATCAGCTAAGGGTGGCAGAGGACAGTATTCCTTTGACAGTGTTTCGAATGAGATATGGTTCGTCCGAGTGGTTAGTATTGTCATTCGGGCCAACGAAGAACCAAATTTTCTAAGAGCACTTGGATAGTTCATATTCGTGTTCATAGATGACATTTTGATATATTCTAAAGATTAAATAGAGTACGAGATTCATCTAAGAATAGTGTTAGGGACGCCGAGACAGCATCAGCTGAAAGCAAAGTTTTCGAAGTGTCATTTTTGGAGGAAAGAAGTAAAGTTTCTTGGCCATATAGTATCAGGAGAAGGGTCATTAGAGTATCTAGCTAAGATTGAAGTGGTTAATAGTTGGAAGAAACCCAAGACAGTGACCGAGATAAGAAGTTTTCTTGGATTGGCTAGATATTACCGGAGATCTATTAGGTTTTTTTGTGGGTAGTAGCACCCTTGACTAAGCCAGCCAGAAAGGATGTTAAGTTTGGTCTGACATATGTGAGGAAGCATTCCTTAAGTTAATTCATTTGTTGACCAATGCCCTAGTGTTAGTTGTATTGAACGGTATTCAAGGGTTAGTAGTGCATACAGATGCATGAGGACTGGATTAGGAGATGTGTTAATGCAAAAGGATTAGGTAATTGCCCATGCTTCTCTACAGCTCAAACTGCGATTTAGAGTTGGCAACGGTGATGTTCACATTGAAAGTGTGGAGACATTATCTTTTGGAAGAAAATTTGAGTTGTGCACGGATCATAAGTCTTTAAGGTATTTATTCTCTCAAAAGGAGTTGAATATGAGATATCAGAGGTGGCTAGAGTTTTTAACAGCTTATGATTTCGGTATAGAGTATACACTGGGAAAAGGAAGTAAGGCAGTGGATGCTTTTAGCAGAAAACATCAGAATGTGGTGTTAGCTATATTGGCAGAAAGGAAGGATTTTGAGGCTTTGACTACATGTAGGTTAAGATTGATTACTTGTTCTAGTCAGAGTACTGCCATGATGATTTGTTTGGAAGTTCGACCAGTTTTTGGTCGAAAGGATTGTGTCTAAACAGAGAGATGAGCCATTAGTTGCCAAGAAGATTAGAAGACTTGAGATTGGAAATGGGATTGATGATCTGAAAGATTTTAATCTTGACCATAAGGGATGGTTGACAAAGAAGGGATGGTTGTGTGTTTCGAATGTTGGAGACCTAAGGAAAGAAGTTCATAGGGAATGTCATTGAACGAAGTTTACGATTCATCCTGGAGGAACCAAGATGTATCATGATATAAAGAGAAGTTTCTTTTGGGAAGGTATGAAGAGGGATGTTAGTTTATGTGTAAATCAATGTTCGAATTGCCAATAAGTAAAAGCCGATCATCAGAAGCCGAGTGGGTTACTTCAGCCTTTAGATATACCCATTTGGAAATGAGATTCGATATCCATGGACTTTATTGATGGGTTGCCAAGGTCAAATCGGGAAAATGAAAGTATATGATTCGTAGTGGACAAATTAACTAAGAGTGTACATTTCATCCCAGTTAAGTCAACCAGGATAGCATATGTTTTGGCTAAGTTATTTATGAAGAACATAGTTAGACTAGATGAAATTCATAGTAATATAGTCAGTGACAGAGATATTGTGTTTATCAGTGAGTTCTGGAAGAGTTTACAGAAAGTGTTAGGCACCAAACTTAAGACGAGTACTGCTTATCACCCTCAAACAGACGGACGGAAAGATAGAGTCAATAAGGTACTCAAGGATTTGTTGAGAGCTTGCATACTATATTTTGGTGGATCACGGGAAGACCATCTACACTTGGTTGAGTTTTCCTACAATAATGGTCAACAAACTATTATAGGAATGACACATTTCGAAGCTTTGTATGGAAGGTCGTGGAAGTTACCATCATGTTGGTTGGAAATCGAAGATAGGTTAGTCTTGGGTCTAGATCTGGTGAGAGAAGCAATAGAGAACATTGAGTTAATCCAAGGTAGGATGAGAGAAGCTTAGTCTAGATAGAAAAGTTACACTAATAGAAGGCATAAGGATCTAGAGTTCTCGGTTGGAGATAAGGTTTTAATTAAATTATCGTCAATGAAGGGTGTGGTACGTTTTGGAATGTCAGGGAAACTGACATCGAGATATGTACCATTCCCAGTTATAGAGAGGATCAAAAAGCTCGCAAATCGAGGAGAGTTATCGAGAAGTTTGGTAGGTGTCCATAATATTTTTCATGTTTCTCATCTTCGGAAGTATGTGCACGATCTAAAGACTACTATCACTCCGACTGCATTAAAAGATTTAGTAGTAGAACTAAATCCAACTTTCATTAGGCAATCAGTTCTGGTTGTAACAAGATATGAGGAGAAGTTAAGGAATAAGACAGTCGCGTTTATGAAAGTTCAGTGGAGTGACAACGAGAATGACTGTACTTGGGAGACAAAGGACGGGATTGTTGATACTTATCTTGATCTGTTATGAGGGCATTTCTATATTTATTGTATATATATTTTATGGCTGGTAGGATATACTAGCCTTGGTTACATGTTTGTTATGCTTATTTTGTAGTCCTTACTAAATTTCAAGGATGAATTCTTTGAGGGGGGAGCCTGTAACACTCCTAATTTTTAATTAACATTATTCAAGATATTTAATTGGATAGATTAAATAGAATAATCTAGATAATTAAGGAGAATGAGATTCAGACAATTAATCTGGTCGTACCTTAATGAATAAGATAAGTATTCAAAAATTTAATGTATAGGAGAATGATTAAAATGGACAACTTAGGAAATAGACCTAAACCTTTTGCCTTAAACCCTCTCCCCTCATTCTATTCTCACTTTCTATCTTTCATAAAAAACAATCAAAAGGAGATATTAAAGCCAACCATTAAATCATTCTAAGGAGGACGAAATTGAAGGATTCAAAGGGAAGCAAACTTAGGAAATCGAAGCTAGACCAAATTTCAAACTCCAACCTTTAATCTAAGGTGAATTATAAAACTTATCATCTCTTACTTTTGTTTTGATTCAGTTATGTATGGGTAATACCCAAATCATATGTGTTTGATTGGTTAAATTATGATCTAATAATCATTTTTTGGATAGAATAATAGTAAATGGGAATTTTTGGAATTGATTACAAATAGTTTAATTCGGTTTTGGGGTTAAATCCAAACTTTTTATCCACCAAATGATTTGAAATGTAGATACGTGATGTAAAACAACATTTTGGAGAGGGGTTTTTAATTCCGTAATTTCCCTAGATGGAATAAATATTTTATGAATTTTCTAATGAGAAAGGGAAGCAATTTTGTGTTTTGTTTAAATTAAATATTAAAAATAATGATTTTCCACCTGAAATTTTTACGATAAATAAAATTATGTGTTTGATTTTATGTGAATTTTTGGGACATTCCCATGTAATTTTGAATTATGGAGAATTATTTATGCTAGAACATGCATATAAAAGTTTAATTAATTATGATTAGTAATTAATTATTTGAAATAATGTTTTGGATCTTTGGAATAGGGTGCGACAGATTTTCAGTAAAGAAAATTGGTAAAGTTTTGCTAGCCAAGAAGCTTTTGACAAATTATAGGGGTTTGCTGAATAGAAACAACTTTTTATAGTAATATTGTAAGTTATTTACAACTCTACCACATGTCAAACCATAACTCACCACATCTAAGCGTCATCGGCGCAAAACAAAACCATGCATATGATGTTAATGAGTTTTGCAAGAAATGGATTGGTTTTGAACCTTGTCGAAGTTATCGTAACAAAAACAACGAGGTGGATTCAACGTAGGCATGTCGGTGTTTATACATGCCAAGTTTTATACCAAGAGACTTGTTGCCATGTTTTTTATACTAAAAAGCATGTCGTCGCATACACTATTCTATGTTTTGCCTCATCACCTAATGGTCAACAAGCCTAATACTTTAACTTGTCATCGAGCCTAATTCTTTTTGCTTTAAATTTTCATCGAGCCTGGACAAACCGCTTTTAACTAGTAATCGAGTTATTCTATGTTGCTTTTAAAATTTAATGTCGAGCCTTTTTAATGCCGATTTTAGCCAGTCTTCGAGTTTTTTGAATAAGTTGATAACCTATGTATCATGAGGATCGACGACTTCATTTCATCGAGGCACGATGCCGTATGTTTAGCCTTCAAGTTTTACTAGGCGGAAAGTCCTTAAGTTTTACATCGACTTGATATGATCTCGATATTGATCAAACTAAGATGTTTTGAAAGCAATGAACCTTATATCATTTTCAATCATGTACACGACAATATAAAAAAGTTTTTACAATTGGCATTAGATTTTGAAAATACAAAGAGATGGTCGCCTTGTTTAAATTATGGGTTAAGGGTATTAACCATGCATCATTAAGAAATTGATTATAAAAACTTTAACTATGAATGTCGACGCTATACACATCGAGCTTATAAATGGAAGAGAGCCATTTGTTGCAAAATTTTAACTTCGAACCTTACGGACACTAAGGTATATCTTAATAAGTTGACATGAAATCTTTTGGGGTTAACAATGTATGTCACCGTGAAATTTAAATAACTAAGGTGAAATAACTTAATTGGGGACACCAATAGAAAGAAGTTATACATTTGGATAGCATGAATTAATGTTGAACACGTGGGTAGCACGGAGTAAAGTTAAACATGTGGGTCACATGAGATAAATACAAACATGTGGATAACATGAATTTAATGGCCAAGGGTTCATGTTCATCCTAGGGAAACTACAGGATGTATGATGGATAGTCTGCATTATGCCGGAGATGGATAGTCTCTAGTTGGTTAATTTAAGGGTTCATAGTCATCCTAGGAAAATAATGAGATGTGAGATGGATAGTCCGCATCAGTTTAAATGATAAAATGTGAGGTGGATAGTCCACATTAGTTAAGTAAAATAAAATATGGGATGGGTAGTCCGCATGAATTTAAGACGGGTAGTCAATGAGAGCTTAGATGGGTAGCCTAATAAATTGGGGAAGGGTAATCCGATACATATGACATGTTTATACACTATCATATTATTCTGTTATAACCATTGTTGATGCAAGAGCATGGTACATGGTTAAGATGTTGAACTGGGTACTAGTAAAGGGAAACCCATTCCATATGGCGATGCGGTCTCACTAGATATTTATTGGTTTGAGATGATAGAGTATTATTATTCACACCAGACTTTTGTTTGACCCGAAGTCTTTATTTTCCCCTTAAACTCTCGGATACTCATTTGAGTAGATTGAGAGTAAGGGCTTTTCAGGTTCTCTTTAGACAAATAAGCTTTCGAGACGTGCAGGAGGCAATCTAGCTAGTAGGAGCTATATATCTATTTTCCACTGTATTTTTATTTTGCTTTTGTGTTGTAATAGCAAGTTGTATTAAATGCTAGATATTTCACTATAGGGGCATCTTCATATGTCGCTCTAGGAATATGTTGTAATAATTATATTTTCTCTGAACGTGGTTTGCGAATTGGGATTATGTAATGAAATTGAAATCTTATTGTGAAATGAAATGAGAAAAATTATTTTAAAATTATGTTGGTCTTCCGTACTCATGTGCCTCTGTCATTGTCAAAATGATTAGCATAGCTGCATTTTGTCACTGAAAATTAATAACTATGGATGACTATAACATCCATAGCACTTAGTTTCGGTCCTCGGAATGGAGGATGTTATAATCTTCATGCCCGACATTTGAAGATCCTTCATATCAACATATCTTTTCATGTAAGAAGCAAGTCATTTTGGAAACCTCAAATTTTAAGCACACTCCGAAAGTTTTTGTCGATGCTTATTTTTCAACTCATAACAAACAAGTCTTTCATCAACTTATATCTAGGTTGTTTACAGAATTTACACAACAACGAACTTTTATATTCATTCTAGTAAATCATGCATCAGCGTGGACATGTGTCAATTTTTCATGCGACGATCTGATGCATTGTTAGGTGGAAACATTTCTTTACACAAGCAAAGAATTGTGTCCATTAGGTTTTCAGATGTA
Organism: Allium cepa; assembly: GCA_030765085.1. Classification (NCBI taxonomy): domain Eukaryota; kingdom Viridiplantae; phylum Streptophyta; class Magnoliopsida; order Asparagales; family Amaryllidaceae; genus Allium; species Allium cepa. The sequence goes on along the minus strand of CM060940.1, from coordinate 133,572,968 downwards.
TTATATTCAGATTTTATAGTGATTGACCTAGATGTCATTGCCAAGTATGTCGTTTACAACCTTTACAGAGTGGTAGTTTCGATGCTTCTAACAAGTTGAGAAACTTATTCATGTTCGAGTCAAGAACTTCCTTCAAATCAAGTTTTTTGGCCCACATACATAGACTAGTGGCATCATGAACTATTTCAGTCATTCGATTTTAAAGATCCATATTTTCTTCAATAAGGATTTCATCGCAATCTGCATCCATATTTGCAGTCTCCTCTTTTACAATGTAATATTCGTCTCCATAATATATCCACACAACATAGTTTGACATAAAACCATAATGATGTAAATGTAATATTATGATATAATACTCTATAAGTTTTAGGCATTTACATTTCGAACACGGATATCATACTTCTTTCATATTTATTTTATTACAAGTTACCAGTTTCATGAATGCATGCACGTCATTACTAAAGTGCGAGGGTAAAGTTCCTCTTTCTTTACCTTTTATGCACGTCAAAATTCGATCTTTCAAATAATCCATATTTCATTGTCTACACTTAAACAAAAATAACATTATTTTCACACAATAGTACATTATTTTTAATTTTTATTAAAACCAATAATAACATTAATATCATATATTTAATAAAACCAAACATTAATAATATTATTATTAATCATTTTAATAAAATTATTAATTTTATTGTTAATTTAATAATATTACTAATTTTAGTATTGCTTTAAATTAGATTAGTAATTTATTATTAATTTCAATAACATTATTAACATTACTATAAATTCTAATAACGTTATTAATTTTATTATGAATTTAAATAACGTTATTAATTTTAGTATTACTTTAAGTAACATTATTAATTTATTATTAGTTTCAAAAGTATTCAAGAGGTTTCCAGTATTAGCTCCCCCGGCCAAGGTGCATAGCCCATGTTGTTATTTACTTCGTTCGGGGTGTTGGTATCAGACCATTAGGATACTATGACAACACTGCGAATCTCATCTTCCTGATAGCAAAGGTAACATTATTAGTTAATTATTTTTATTATGAAATTTAATAGCAATATTAGTTTTAGTACTAAATTAAATAGCATTATTAATTTTATGATTTTAATTATTACTTAAATAAAATTATTGATTTTATTATTAGTTCCAGTAACATTATTAATTTTATTATAAAATAATTAAGAAAATGGAATTCAAAAATAATTTCAAAGCTATATAACCTAGAGATTTCTATTTTTTTAATGGTTGACCATCCTACTTCCTAATATAAGCACGATGATATTGATGTTTCGTAAATCATTTCAAATTGAACGATTTATGAAATTTCAGCAGCACTTCCCTTTGTTCCTTTTATCATATGCAAAAGTGTGTATAAGAGGAATAAAAAGGAAGTGTCGTTGAAATTTTATTAATTGTTCAATTTGAAATATTGATTATGAAACATGAATATCGCTATGTTTCTAATTTGTCTAATATTAGGACAAATCTGACAAACAAAAGTATCGAATGAATATTGATTCTTGTTTTAATTAAAATCGATTATCTATATAACATTATATATGATACCTGTCAGATAAGGCCAATTTAAATATTTATAGTGCAATCAAGTCATGTAATTAGATTGAATTTACTATATATTATCATCAACATCGTGTGTTTAGTCACTAACACAATGGAATTTAAGTACTTATTATTTTGGGGTCTAACATTGGTATGGGTGCATGTGCTAACATGTTTTAGCATATGCTAAAGGACATAACTATATAAAAGTTTATAAATTTATATTAATTTGCATGCATGCACACATATATACGTGCATGCATGCATGCATACACGCGCACACGCACACACATATGTATATATATTAATTTGATCTCAAACATATAATTATATTGTTATTAAAGTTAATAATCATGAGATTATAATTATAAAAATATTAAACCAGTCGCATCTAATAAAAAGGTTTTAAGCTTTGGTATTACAGAAAAAGCGAGTTCAATTATTTCCTGTAACATTGCATAATAACCTTGTAAATCATCACCATGTTCATCGCCTTTAATGCATACCCCACTGTTATAAGTTATTTTATTAGCTCCAAACTCCATTATGTGAAAATTAAAGTCATTACGCACATGATTGGATATTTTCCATACTTGGTCGACATACCAAATGCAAGAGTTTTATAACATAATATATACCACCGATTTCTTATCAACAACCTACTGAATTGAATTAATACACATCAGTATGCATAATAAACTATTTCATACCGATTCAATGATCATATATGCTTACATATTTCTGAAGCCAAGCTCAAATCCTCTATTAGGTTGAACCCTTGAATTTTATTGCTCAAATTAGCTGTTAAATAATTGATATTGTTAAGATAACCATGATTATGATATATAACACAGTATTGATAGTATATAAATATACTTTTACCAAAAAAGATCTGATAATTCTTTACAACTAGAACCACCACTGTTTTAGCTATATCAAACTCTTTAAGAGTTTGAAAATTTGCATCTTTCCATTTACTAAAAGGACATCCATGTTTTTGAAAACAAAAGGAGAAATGCCAGGTGAATCATCCATAGCATCATCATTACGAGGACCACTATTGGAATTTAGCTTAGCATAGTCTTTGAAATAATAACTAAAAAACGTGGATGCTTCTTTGACAATATATGCTTAACATATTGAATATTAAGTGCATGCTTTTCATCTCACCTTTTTTAGGTGATTAGGATACCTTCAATGAAAAAGTTATCAATGTAGGTTTACTATGTTGATTTTGAAAATGAAAATAAATTCTACTTGCATGTACCTCTTAAAAGGATACATCCATCTGTATTGCAGTGGTCCTTACATTAAAGCTTCAACTGGTATATGTGTGTGTAGATGTTCCATGCAGTTGAATACTCTAGTAGGAAACATTTTCTTCAACTACACGGTAACTTAGGTATATCTGTTTCCATTTTTTTCAAATTAATTTTATTAAATTTGGTTTAGCACAACTCTTTGTAGAACAAACATGGCTCGGTAAAAGGCATCCACACCTTTGGCGGCAATAGCTTCATAAATACTATTGGGAAAAGAATCTCCACAAATACATGACAATTGTGACTGTTCATACCCGACATTTAAAGCTTCTTCATATCAAAACATCTTTCATGTTAAAAGCAATTCCATATGGAAACATCCAATTTTGAACCCATTCGTTCTTGGACGTTTATTTTTCACCTTGTAACAAGCAGGACGTTTGAAATTTGATCGTTCACTGTCGATTTTATGTTCAGGACAACTACAATATAATTTGGTGTCCTTTCTTGACTCAAATCATTTTTTTCCTTTCACGTTCATTATCGTGTTAAAGAAGTTTTAGAACATATTTTTCTCATTATGCATCACATCTCTTTTGCGTCAATGTTTATGATTTTTTCAATAGGTAACTCCCAAAATATACTTTGTTTATACCAATTATGATACTCTCCTTTAGCATAAATTTTAGGTAATTTTCTTATCTCGTGTGTTTGGGATAATCTTACATGAGTTCATACGCTTCTTTGCTACTCAAAATGGAAGGTGGATCCAAATTGATAGTAGTATTTCATCTAAACTTTTCTCTTATCAAATGTAAAATGATCGTTCACAAGAAAAGAACAACGATGTTGATCCTATCATCACTATTTGCCATCATTTGAAAGTCGAAATGATTTTGTTGAATCCACGTAAAAAGGACAAGCAAATTTGTCGCTAGCACTCAATATAGAAGCATCCCATAGGCAATAAAATCTCTAACCGTCCAAAACAAAGAAGCAAACATTCTAAAGTTCTTTTCCTAAAATGTCGTACGTAGCAGCATTTTTGTCTATGGTTTAGACAATTTATTAACCAAAGGTTGCAAGTACATATTTATTATATCCTTTGGTTTTTTAGGTCTAGGAATAATTACAATTAGAAACATGTATGAATTTTCACATATATTCAAGAAGGGAGATTGTAAGGCGTTAGAATAATTGACCATGTTGAATAAAGCTTACCGAATGAAGAAAATGATGCAAAACCATCCATGCACAAATAAAGTCTAACGTTATGTATTTTTTAGCACAATCGGCTTATGTCCTATCGAAATGTTTCTAAGCATCACGGTATAAAGGATGACATGGAACATCTTCATCTTACTGTCATTCACTATTCCATCACATGTATTTTGCAGTAGCAGTAGATGCATATAAACTTTGTAATCTAGGTGTAATCGAAAAATAATGCATTCACACCTTTACCGTTGATTTTCATCGACTTATGTCTAGGTTGTTTACAAATTCACACAATGTCTTATTTTTATCTTCCTTCTAATAGATCATGCATCCACATGAATGTGTGTTTATTTTTTCACATGGCAATCCAAATCCAAAGATGGAACCTCTCTTTTAAGGAAGTACTAGTTCTTCGCCAATACATTGTCAGGTAGAAGCATCTGTATACACAATTTAAGAATCACATTCATTAGGTTTTCTTATGCATTATACCCAGATTTTATGGCAATTAACCCAGATGTTGACAAATGTGTCATTTTACAACCTTTATAGAGTTGTCGTTTAGATGCTTTTAATAAGTTGAAAAACTTTTTCGCTTCTGATTCAAGATCTTCCTCCAGATCTGATTAATCGGTCCATATGCGTTGACAAACAACATCATGAACTATTTCATTTGTTCAATTTTTTTGGTCTATATTTTATTTAATAAAGGATTCATCGCAATTTATATCCATATTTAGGGTCTCCTCTTGTATAACATGATACTCTTCTCTATGATATATCCAGACATTATAATCTAACATAAAACCATCTTAATGTAAATTTAATATCATAATATAATGCCCTATAATCTTTAGGAATTTACATTTTGAACATAAACATTAGACTTCTTTAATATTTATTTTATTATAATATGTCGCTTTCATGAATGCATCCATACCATTCTCAAAGTGCAATGGTAGCGTTCCTCTTTTTACCTTTTATGTACATCCAAGTTCGACCTTTCAAATAATCCATCTCTTATACTCTATGAATAAAAAAATAAATACATCATTTTTTGCGTAATGGTAAATTGCTCTTAGTTTTTTAACAAAACCTATAACGACCCTGAATTTCACTGCTTGGATTTACGAATATTTAATTAATTTTAAATATACAATATATAGGTTTTATAATGAAAATAAAACTCTTTAAATAATAAATAATGATGGTAAAATGGTTTTCAAATTTTTTTTACAAAAATATTTAGTTCGAAGAAAAATAGAAAATGTGACCGAAATTCGTTTTCTGAATTTTTGAATTTCGTCGGCTAAAAGTAATCGAAAATGTTATGAACTCTTTAGCATAAGTATATATTTGTGAATTTTTTAGTATATATATTTGTGTGTATTAATGTATGTATATATGTATTTATATTTAGGCATAAAATATTTAAAAATAAAATAAAGTAAAAGGTAGGTGTCACATCATATGCAGACATGTTTAAACATGTCTGAAAATGTACACATGCACATAAATGTAAGTTTTGTCATGGAGAACAAAGGGGGGCGTTGGTTCATGAGGTGAAAGAAGGTGGTGTGGTGGCATAACGAGAAAGGAGGGCAAGATACGTGGTTAGTTTGGTAATTTGGTGTATTCACTTGGTATATATACCGTTTTCCTAACACTTCCATCATTTTTCATTCATTTCCATTTCCATTTTCTTTACTTCTTTCCTCCTTAAAGCTTTTCAAAACCTTAGTCATGGCTTCCTATTTTAAAATTATAAAATTTAAATTCAAAAATTTATTTTGTTTTAAATGTTTTCAAAATTTGTTCTAAAATTCTTTCTTCTCCATTTTTACTCCTATATATTCATCCATAACCTCCTCTATACTACACCAAAGTAAGATTTTCTTTTTTCAAATCATATAGAATTTCAGTGGATGCACCTTTTATGTAAATCACTTTTTCAAATTTTTGGTTCAGCTATGTCAACATCTCGTTTATTTGCAAAATATTTTTGGACTCGGAAATTCAAGTCCGAAAATATCTCCTCTTATCTTGGCCATATCTTCCTCAAAACTAACTGAAATTATATGTTTATTTTTTTCTAACTATAGAGGAAAGAATTTCCTAAAACTTTCCTTTTGAACACCTTTCCAAAATCCAAGAATTACATGTCTAAAAATCAAGGAGAAGTTGACCTATTTTCGAGTGAATTTTGTGATTTTCCAAGTTTTTTGAATTCCAAATATATCAAGTTTTCAAAGGATTTTTGGTAAGTAAATTTCTTAAATTTTTGGAAAGGAATTTACCTTTATATATATAGTTGTATAGGTGATGTTGTTTTATTGATTATGGTATGGTTTGGATGTATATGTATGTGCTAATACATAGTTTAACATTTGATTTGAAAATAATGGTTAAGTGATATGTTTAGTTATTAAGTTGTGAACACAAGAGATTCAAACCTCGATACCATTAAGTAGAAAAATGACTATGAATGAGTTATGATGTGATTGTTTGTGTTTGTGTGGACAACTATTAGCAGAATAAAACCCTGTTCTGCCATAAATTGATTGTTTGATTATGTAGACATCGAAATAAATCCTCATTCTGCTATAAAATTATTGAATTGTTTGGACATCTAGTTAGCAGGACAAATCACCATCCTGTTATTATGTTATTTGGACATGTTTATACTAGTTAGTTCATATTAGCATGTTATTTCCTAATTTGGATATGAAGTGTATTTAGATATATGTTGACATATGTAAATAAATTGTTGAATGACTTGAAAATGAAAATGAAATTAAATGATAACTTAAATTAGTACCACTAGGATTGTTAAGCCACTTTTTGAGAAGTATGATTTTGAATTAACTTCAATTCTTTAATCAGTCTTGGGTTTTAAAGTTTATAAATGATTTTCAAGTTATACAATTACTTTACAAAGGTGTTTATAAATAATAACTTATTATAATAAAAGAGTGTTACTAAATAAAAGGGTTTATTTAAAGTGATTTAAAAATGAGATTTTGTGATGTCAGAGATATTTTATAAAGGAAGTTTTATAAAAAGTTTTATACATGGAATAGATTTTATAAATCATTTAGAGATTTTAAAAAGAAATTTAAAACTAGTTTGAAGATTTATAAGGAGGTTTGAAATATGAAGTGAACTTATAAAATGAATTTTTGTAAGGGATAAGTGAATGGATTTTATAAAGTGAATGGTTTTATAGTTGTGATCTTTTGGAAAAGGGTATTTCTTGGCCATTTAATAAGGAATTTGAGAAGAGGGAATTTGTCAAATGTTTTTGGTAAATACTTAAATTTTTGATATAAGTAAAAATGTTTGCTAAATATAAAAGGAATGTAAAGGGTTTTGGATATAGTGTTTTAAAATATCTTTTGATCAAATTTTGCAAATTTTTTAAATTAATCAAAGATAAATTAATAAAGGCTTGATACATCCCATATGGAATTGAATCAATGTTCAAATGTTTGTTATTTGATAGTTATAAATAACCGATTATCAAACCTGGACCAAAACATAACTTTGGAAATATCTAGGAGAAACAAGTGAGTTATATGGCACAGTCATCCCCGATGATGTTGTACCGTGTGTATAAATCTCGTTTTGTTCTCCTAGGATAAAGGATAAGAAATCTGTCCCCTAACGATTAGGAGGTGATCTTTGCTCTTACCTTTATTTGTTTATTTCCTAAAGAACCGGGGTTGAGTTTACCTAAAATTATCGGAAGTTGTTTCGAAGTGACCGAGATCCGATATGTTATCCAAAAACCACTTCGATCCAACTCAAGCATTTCGATCTAAAGACATCTTTAGGAGCATGGAATCGAAGACAGGGTTTTGAAGTGTAAGGGCTATGTACTACTAATCATGAGGATGATTCCAAATGGATGTAGTGAGTAGTGCCTTCGGTTTCATTCAGTCCCAAAACGAACTTGTATTGATGAATTCAAGCATTGCAATGACGCCTAAAGGGCAATGTAGCATTCTAAATGGGTTTGCAAATAAAAAGGTAAAGACGTGACCTTACAGGCTTCACAAATCGGAAAAATGAAAAGAAAAAAAAAAGGTATGCAGCAGAGCCATGTGGTTAGCTACCATTAGGAGACATCATCCCATTCTAGATTGTCCCTATTCAGAGTTGGTTTGCACGCAAACACCATGGTAGTATACGGCCTGGTGTCAAAAAGGGGTGAGGCAATCCAGTATGCCATGTTAAAGGGGCAGCTGGTTCTGAGTTGGCATCAGTGCATTTTCTAGGGGTGTATCATCGGAAGGTAGTCCTTTACCTTGCCATGGTATGAAACCCAATCTCCAATACGTGCCATACGTTTTTGATTGTAGAGCCTAGTATGCTGAAATTTAATAACGTTAACCATTTCAGTTATTTTATATATTTACTTAAACCGTTAGATATATTATAATATCACTGGATTTATATATAAAAGTGTTTTGGTTATCATAAGGTAAAAACTCATCTGTGTTTATGTGCAGTGTGGTCTTACGAGATATCCTTGATTTTAAAAGAGTTTTTAAAGTAATAGTTCAGTTGTTTTGAGTTTACTCGCACCAGACCCATGTCTATCCCGGAGTTTTATTTCTTTCCCTAAAACTCTTGGGTGCTCAAATTTTTATGAGCAGCCAAGTAGTTCAGGTTTCCACGGATGCATTTTGGAGGAGCTTGGAGCAGGAGGCTTCATTGATAGCTAGTTATTATCTAGTTTCCGATGTATTATATTATGTTGTATTAGTTAAGTAGGGACATGCTGTTATAACTGTCCAAGGATAGAATTATATTAATATGACTCTGATGTATCATTTTGGAAATGACTTTGTAAAGAATTATTTGATTAATATATGTTATTCCGTTGGGTTGTGAGATTCTATGATTTTTTAGTTTCTTCTTATCTTCTATATCTTTTCTTTCCCCTAACGATCTGTCTTTCTAGCACTTAGTTGTTCCGCATGTGAACACCGTGGATGTATTAGTGTCGACTTCTAGGATCCGAAAAGGCTGTTCTTTACAAAACCAAACATTAATAATAATATTATTATCATTTATTTAATAAAACCAAACATTAATTACAATATTATCATTTGTTTTAAAAAAACTATTAATTTTATTATTAATTTTAGTAATGTAATTAATTTTGTTATTACTTTAAATAACATTATTAATTTTATTATTTATTTCGGTAATATTATTAAGGGAAATTAGGAAAAATGACAAACTTAAAAAAATTAAGTAAAGGACATAAAGTTTTATTTTTAAGTTAAAAGACAGATGCTAGTCATAATTAGCATATATTCAAGTTTTACACTATACAAAATACTAATTATAACTAGCGTTATATTCAGTTTTACGCTATACAAAATGCCAGTTATAACTAGTATTGTCCTTCAGCCCAAAAATAAAACTTGATATCAATCATCCTAAATTTTTTCTAAATTTGTCCTTGTGCTTGTTTTCATGATATTATTAATAATATTATTTATTTTATCATAAATTTTAGTAACATTATCGTTTTTACTATGAATTTAAATAACATTATTAATTTCAATAACGTTATTGATTATATTATTATTATTTTATGAAATTTAATAACAGTATTAATTTTGTTAAATAAAATAACATTATTAATTTTATTATTGCTTTAAATAACATTATTAATTTCAATAAAATTACTAAACTTATTATAAAATAATTAATACAACATGGAACTCATAAAAAAAATCAAACTCACATAGCCAAGGGATTTTTTCACGTTTTTTAATGGTTGTCCATCATATTTCCCTTTACATAGGTAGTGATATTTATATTTTGTAAATCATTTCAAATCGAACAGTTGATAAAATCTTGACTCACTTTCTCTTATTTCCTATATCATACGCAAAAGAGAATACACGGAGAATAAGAAGGAAGTGCTGTCAGGATTTTGTTAATTGTTCAATTTTAAATATTGATTTATGAAACATAAATATCATTGCATTTATTACTTGTCCAATACCAAGACAAATCCAAAAACAACATATTAGATGGATATCGATTTTCGTTTTAGCTAAAAAGTGAATATCTATAAAAATGATCATATAAAGTACTTTTAAGACAGGACCAAATTAAACATCCATGGTGCAATCAAGGTACGCAAAACTAAATTTACCTTATATATCCTTTAACATCATATGTTTGGTCACCAACACAACGTCTAACAATGGTATGACCCATGAGAGTGTGCGATAGTATATGCAAAAGCACATAAATATATAAAAGCTTATATATTGTATTAACTCACATGCATGTGTGTGTTACCTTGGTCTCAAACATAAAATTAGATTGTTATTAAAATTAATAATCATAAGTTATAGTTGTAAAATACAAAGGATATATTATTGATAATTTTAAATATATAACTATATCGACAATCATACCTAGGATGCTTGAACAATGGTGATGGCAGCGAGCAATTTTTGGTTCAGGGAGACGATGACAACAACTCCAAGGTGGGGGTGCGCTTTGAGGGAGAGCAGGTCGGGGGAGTTATTTTTTGTAAATTAAACTTTGAATAGAGAGGGGATAATAACAGTGTTTTTGTAGAAAGGGTGATGCCATACCAATCCCCTATCGATGTCGATTACATTACGTTGATATGCGTTGGTAATTAATTATAAGTTAACATTTACCCATTACATATCGATGCCACTCCCATATTTTTGTCGTTGGCATAGCATCGGTATGTGTAAGTAGGCAGATTGCCTCTATTCTAGTAAGGAGTAGCGAGGGAGGGAAGAATACTTATCCAACCCTAAGCTTAAATGCTACTAGTCTAGACATCCATTAGATAGAAATTTTTATAACCTAGTCCTGGATGTTGGCTAATTAAATTGCATATACCATTTGGACTTTGGTACCATTGTCGGAATCGACCCGGTTGGCAATTGATGAAATGAATAAATTTCAAAAAAGATTCCTTAATTGGATCTTTGTGGGCCTATGGGATTTATCAATTAAGATTAGATCCAATCTAGTTATGTAATAAAATCATATTTTATTTTATTTTGGTTATTTTATTTTTATTTAAGTAATCGTTGTTATATCAATATGATTGGTATATAAATATGAATATGTCTAATATACACTAAAGTATATTTATGACGACACATTGATGTGATATATGATCATAGCATAGCATGATAGTATAATAAATAAAAGCATGGTTTGATATATATATATATATATATGTATGTATGTATGTATGTATGTATGTATGTATGTATGTATGTATGTATGTATATTAGAATTTATATCTAGAATGTATGTACCAAGCATTGACACACGCACACACATACTAATTGCCTTATTTAAATCATTTAATATATATATATATATATAATATTTTGAAATTTTATATTTAACGAAATTATAAATTTGATTTTGTAAAATATCACATGCAATTTGACCAAGTCAAAGTTTTCAAATTCAAACTTAAAACTAAAATATCTAAGTTTGATTCGTAAATATATATTTCAAATTTAAATTAGAGATTGAAGTTAACTCATTCAAATTTATAAAATATCTTAAATTTTGACTAGGTATTATTTTCATTAATATATATATGCATGCATGTATGCAATATTTTAAACTAAATTTATAACTGAAAATTTTATATTTTAAATCTTAAAAGGTATTTTAACTAAAACTTATACATATTTAGTATTATAATATATATACCTTTGGACAAAAAAAATTATTTTAATAAAATGGTTGGATGAAATTTAACATAATAAATATATAACTATATAATAAATATTAAAATTGAAACTGATATTTTAATTATAATAGAATGTATACTTATATATAATATATATATATATAAACAGTAAAAATATTTTAGCATAAAATTTTTTAATGCTTGAAAGTAATATAAATTTTAATAAATGTACATTAATTTTAAATATAAAATTAATGTGTTTTATAAATTAAAATGATTATAATTAGTAAGTAATTATTTAAGATGATTAAAAATATGTTTTATTATTAGAAAATTATTTACACACTTAAGTTAGTCGAGGACGAACTAATAATTTTTTAATTTAAATTATTACGTTAAAGTAACCAAATCATTTAATCAATTATTAAATTGCAGAATTTTAAATTATAGATAGGCAATAATATATGTAAAAGTGGTGATATTAAGCATACAACAATTATATGTAAATTAGAACTGTACCTGGGTGAAGATGTAGCCTGATGGCATACCTCGATCTAAATTATTTCTTAGGTCTCTACCCAAAGTTTCAACCCTTAGCGTATAACCACACAGATCTGAGTTATTTTTATTTGGGAATATGAAATAAGGTGCTTGACAATAGGAAGACAAATAGGTGGTCGGGCTGAATAAAAGAGGAAGAGCAAAAAAATGAATTAAGTGCATTATATTTATAGAGTTATAGAGGTGGATATGGAGATATTTCAACAAATATTTTCCCACTTATCTCTCATCCACAATTACCATTTCAAGCTCACCCTTACAAAGTCATGGCCTGGCTCACTATGATGATATGACAATTCACATGATTTTGCAATTATTTGTTTATTATTTAACTAATTAAATATAAACTGATGTTATATATTAATGTATGTACACATATAATAATTATACATACACATAAATAATTATTAAAAGCATGTAAAGCATTTCTAAAGAGTTACCCCACTTGTTATAAGCGCCCCAAATACTTAATACACTCATAGTTAATATTACTGTAAATATTCATTAATTTATGACTATTATAAATCATTTAAATTGGATGGTATTTTAGAGATTGGATAAATTCAGTCATGTGACTCACATGTGTAAACTCATTCAACGGTTGATATTCAAACAAGTCAAGTACTAACGTTCACATGTTACCTTAACTAGTGGTGCGATGGTTTAGGCAAATTCATTGCTTACAGATCTCATTAATAAAATCTAATTTTACATTTTCTATAGCGCCGCCTTTTAATAATGATAATTTACACATGTTCTCTTTCTCAATATTAGATCACTATAGGATATATGGAATTTGGTGCTGGTCAAATTCCAATGTTATCCGCATTTGACTTGATTAGTAGATACATAAAATCCTTTATTAAATAATAAAATTTATTATTAACTGTTTCATTATGATTAGAGATTTTGACTTTTAGTTCAATACGGTTGACCGTGGCACTAACCACATACAACCAAGGATATGGATTCTCTATTAAATAGTGCTTCGTTTCTTATGCTTCTACTTAGACCAAACTATAGTTGCTTGATGGTCGTGATGCTATAATTTAATTATAATCAGGTGGAGTATCTACATGGAAGTTCCACGATACTCTCAAGTCAAGAGAATGTGTAAAATCATCATGTTGAGATTTCCCATTTGGCCTAGTTGTTACTAATCAATGGGAAATTATGGGATGAGTCATTCCATAGTTACCCAATAATTATGAGTATGCAACCCTTTGTTCCTTCATCAACCATGAGACACTGTCCAATATTTGAAGAGCGTTACATACCATGTCTCAAGGAATGTATCGTTATCCTTTATTGCAACATCTTAACCATGAATATTTAAAACAAATCGTTATTTTATATTGTGATTAATTACCTACGATTGCAACTATTTGCAACTACAATCACGTAACATTTCATTTATGGATTTTTTATTAATATACTTTAAATTTATTGCTTAATTAGTTATATCTCATTATAACAAAGCACGTATAAGAAAATAAATGCCTTTGTTTCAAACAAGTTCGATTAGAGTTAGTTTTATATAACAAATTACTTGATTCGCCTAGAGCTGTACAGAATTAGGTGTACTCCAAAACTCGGTTGTACTCCAAAACTGCATTATTTCAGTCGAGACTAGTATCAACATGTAGTTCTCCTCGCGCTCATCGCTTTGATATATTATTTGTTGAAATCGATTGAAATATGAGTGAGATATTTGAATCTGAAATTTTGTATGAAAAGTGGGTTCGTTAGAGAGAGGAAGAAGAAAATAATGTGCAGGTTTCTCAAATGAATTTGATTTAAACAAACTTTTTATATAAATTTCTAAAATGTCTGTTCAGGTTAGGCCAAGCCCATTTAAATTATTCAAAACTTTTTTACAAAAACACTCGTATCTCTCTTATCCTAACACCGATTTAGAAAAGTTACAGTCAAAATTAATTATAATAATTATGTCACTCTAGTGGCGCAACTCTCGTCAAAAGATTCATTCATTTGTAAAATTACTATTTACCCCTAGAGTTGAAATGGCTAAAATGTCCTTATTAAATTTAGTTATCAAAGTGACGAGGTATTACACAAGGTTTGGTTCAGTATTTATCATTTTTTCAAGGGATACCATCCAATAAATTTTTGTAGGTTTAAGAGTACCTTGATTTCAAGGTTCAAATGGGCCCTATTCTAACATGTATCCCAAGATCGGAGATCTAAAAAGAGACCGGAAGGAGGTATTGGTGACGTTGGATGACAAGGATGTCATAGGTGATGTTTACGACATGTTTAGTTCACAAAGTATATAGAGTCGTTTGGTGGTTTTCGAAACAGGATGACTAGGGTATTGTGACATATAATTCCATATGATATACGTATATCGAATAAGTCTGTATCTCTTGACTATTTCCTTGGAATTAGATAATTATAGACCATTTGTGGTATGAGGTATTTTTGTGTCGATTGTGCGTCTTTGGGTGGCATCGACATTGATATAAGAGACGTTATATCCCGGTAATGTAGGTTATAGACCTCGGGATATATTGTAGTAAGGGTTGTAGGCTCTAGTTACTTGCCATTTGTCCTATGTCAATTGTGCTTGGCGAGTTTTGGCCTTACTAGAGGACCCACGGTTCACTAGCCTACGATGTGACGGTTCTGTGATGAACATTGCCATGACGATTAGTGGATTGAAGTTTTATCAAATAATGTATCACTATATTAGAACTTTGTTAACTTATTGCATGCTAGCGAAGATGCAGATTAAGGTCCTTGATTATTACCATTTGGTATTATTTACGATATGGTAGCATATTAGTAGTCATGTAGATTAGTGATATTTCCTTTTCACCAGACTTTATGTATGACCCTCTCTTTGTTGTTTATTTTGTTATATATCCTTTGGGTAGGTTGACTTAGAGATGAAGGTATATGTTAGTAGGAGGAAATTCATAGAGCCATAACTATAATACCGTTATGTCTATTGTTAGAACCTTGTATTTTAATGTTTTGATTGTGACAACTATATAAGTAAATATTATGTGAACCAATAATATTTGTAGGAGAAAATACAATTCTACTCGATAATAGATTGTAGACCGAATTCCAGATAGAATCTTCCATATTGTTTATGGTTTGTCTATAGGTTAGGTCTAGTAGTTAATTTTTGTTAAAATCACTCCAAAGTGGTACACATATGCAATTTCAAAGCTTCCAAATCAAAGTTCATATATCATAGTTCATATAGAAAAATATTTTTGAAGATAATGAATATGGCAAAAAACCTAAAATTCAGCCGACTAAAATGCCCGGTTCAGTCGATTGAATATCTGTGCACATGCACAATTTGATATGAATATTCAGCTGACTGAACTACTCATTTCAGTTGACTGAACTTGATGTTTTTACTAATCCCTCTCTGATTCGAATTTTAAATATTTTAGTTGGTTGAATTCCTTTGTTCAGTCGACTGAAATTACATAGTGGCTATATTTTTGAAAAGGATTCATCGAACAGAAACAACCCTTAATTCAATAGTTGTTTCCATATCATTTGATCGTTATTTTTCACAATAAGTTGCAACACTTAAACACTGCATATAGCCTTCAAATTCATTTGTTTTAATAACTTAAAATTTTGATTCTATTCTCATTCTTATTGTCTAAACAATCTTGCCATTTGCATTTAAATACTTTCAATTCTAGTCACTTGTTCATTCAAGCAAATCTCATTAGTGATTAAATAAACTTCTTATCTTCACGAATCACACTATATAACATAAAGGAGAAGATTATAGAAAGGGTGTACATTATTGACTTATCAGTGCTATTCAAGAGCATACTCAGTCAGAAGCAGTTTTATTGTTTGTATTAGAAGTAATGTTCGGTTAAAGTCTTATCATGTTGCTTAGGTGGTAGAAGTCATGTTCGGTTGCTCAGGCAGTGTGATACCTATTCCTCTGGGTCAAGCGGGGGTTTATAGTTGAATCCAAAAGGAGTCTAGGACTGGACGTAGAATGGGAAGTTCGAATCAGTATAAAAATCTCTAATGTTATTTACTTTAATATTTCCTCTTACGTTTATATTCCGCACTAGTAGATAACTTAGTTAACATTACATAGTATACGATCCTTAGTCACTTCTAATTGGTATCGGAGCAAAATCATCATATAAACGTAACACTGTTATTTGATATTCAGTTAATATAAAAAATAACACAAGTTTTATTGAAGGTCAATCCACTGCACGACCACCACTATTTAACGGTTTGAATTACAACTATAGGTCAACTCGGATGAGTAATTATATGCAAGCAAATGGATATTATACTTGGAATATCACTCAGAATGAATACACTATGCCTACCACAGTATATGCACAATTGTCAAAAACACGCAAAATATATGCTACTGAAAATGCAAAAGCCATGAATATGTTATTTTGTGTTTTAGATAAGAATGAATCAAGTAGAGTTAGTACGTGTAAAATTGCTTATTAAATCTGGTAAACTCTTAAAGTTACACATGAAGGAACAAACAAAGTAAAACAAAGCAAGATTTCTATGCTTAAAAATCAGTTCCAAAATTTCAGAATGAAACCAAATGGAACTATAAATGACATGTATTCTAGATTCCAAGACATATATCATTCACTATTAGCACTAGGAGAAAATATTCAGATTTTGATATTGTCTCGAAAATTCTTTACACTTTAACGGATGAATGAGAATGAAAAGTCTTAGTTATCAAAGAAGCTAATGATATATCTACCATCAAACCTGAAGAGTTAATAGGAAATCTCATGTCATGTGAAGTTAATTTGTATGCAAAACAAGATCAAGCCCAAGATAGAAAGAATATAGCTTTTTAGGAAGAACAAGAAGACTCGGACTCAGATGAAGATGATATGGCATTTATAGCAAAGAATTTCAAAAAGTTTTTGAAATTTAAAAAGAATAAGAAATTCAAAAACAACAGGAGAGACAAACCAATAAACCACCAGCTTCAAATCTCGAATGTTATGAATGTCATAAGAAGAATCACATAAAGAAGGGCTGTACGGATCGAAGGAAAGACGGATACAAGAATAAGAAGGACAAGTACAAAAAGAAGCAAACATTCTCCATTACATGGGATGATTTAGAATCGTCTTCATCATCAGACAGTGATTCTGAACAAGTCAATGTCTGTTTTATGACTTCGAAAAACGATGTAAGTAGTCTAACTTTTGATGATTTAATAGATATTAACTCAGAGTTATTAGATAAGTTAAAAGAAGTTAAAAGAAAATATAAAGATGCTTTAGAAAAATTAAATAGAAGTTGATATGATCAGAGATGAAAAAAAAAATCATAGAAGAAGAACTTGTTAAAACACAAGAATCTTTGTCCATTGTTTCTTCTCAACTCACTATATTATCAAACAAAGTAGAACTATAAAAAGAAAAGAATATGACATTATCAGAAAATCATGATTTAAAATCAAAAGTCAAAATTCTTGAATTAAACAATACCGGTTTCAAAACTGAGTTAGAGAATATCACTAAAAATATATTCAATTTTAATAAAGGATGAGAAAATTTTTCTAAGATTATTAGTAATTCTCAAACTACTTTTAAAAAAAAGGTTTGGGATATACAAATTCTTCAAAGACTAATTTAAAGAAGAATAACCCATCATATTAAAATATCAATTTGCATAAGAATTTTGTAAAACAAAACAAAAACCAAAGGTTTTCACTCAAAAGAAAGAAATTTGCAACACGAATATTATAAAGATTTGGGTACCAAAAGTTAATAATAATTCAACTAGAAATAAGTATATTAAATTTTTTATAAATTCAGTTCATAAAAAATAAAGATTTTACTTATAAAGGGAATTCTAAACCCTCTTAGGTATGATTTCCTAAGATCTAACTCTTAGGACATTAGTAAAAGTTGGGTGCCAACATCATTCTGATATATAAACCCTTACATGAAAATATTTTTATAATATTAAGACAAGAACGAGGAAACGTATAGCTAAATGAATTATAATTCATTAATATTTTATAAAAAAATTACAAGTATAAAATAAACAAAAAAAAATTAGAATAAAAATATTGGAGCTGATGGCACTTGAACTCTGGTTTCTTGGAAGGAAGTTGCATGACATTCCAATATTCTAATTTGATTCTTGAATTCAAACCTTGCTTCTCTTTAATTTAACTTACGGCCATTGATTTTTTACCATTTCTAACCTCCAGTTTTTACTTGGCTAAAATTTTCAAAATGGTTTTCACCTCAAATGCAAAAAACGTTAATAGTATATAGCTCAGTGTGTATATATATATTCAATCCACCTTCACATTTTCTTAAGCATTACAAAGTGTTAAAACGGCTTGATCTACAAATAATACACAAACAATACAATGTCGTCACTAGAAAGCTCAAACCAATCCTCAATTGTATTTAACACTCCAACCTCTGATTCCTCAAACAATTCAACTCCGTTATATATTCCACTTAAGATTACACCTTCACCAAATCATCACAATGGGTATATACCAAAAGGAAAGAGAGCTAAAAGAAACTTGGATTTTGGCTCCCCGTCGACGAAAGAAAAGATTGACGATATCCACCACTATCAATGGGAAACATTAGAACTTCAATGCAAAATGTACTACGAACAGAAAGTCAATGCAAAATGATCAAGCTTCCTAGAACAATTTGCTTTGAAATTTTGTAGACCATCTTCCAAATGTGTGCACCAACCATCTCCACAATGTTTAGAACAATTTGCTCTGAAGTTTTGCGGATCATCTTCCAAATGTGTGCACCAACCATCTCCACAACGTCCTCAAGTGTCTCCAAACTCTTGGGAATGTGGTGCTCAAAGTAATGCATGGTCTCCTATATATACATTATAAGAAATCACTATGGCTGAACCGCACTCAGATGATTCAAAAAATTATGGAAATTTAATCTTTTTGTTTATATATTATAATTTTAATAAGTTGTATGTTTTCTAAAATAATTATATATATTTATGGTTAGCATTAAATTAAAATTATAAAACACATAGATACATATCGTATAACTAATTTAAGGAAAAGCCAGAAGAAAGGCTTACCACAGAAAAAAGTACAGATTCAGTCGACTGGGAGATGACATTCGGTTGACTGAATATTCAAACCAGTTTGAATTTTCATCCTGTGAACAATCGACCGAATCACCCCAAGCAGTCGATTGGATCCACCCAAAAATGAATTATAAACATGCGGGATACTTTTTCCTATAAACCAGTCGATTGACCTCTCAAATATAGTCAACCGAACCTTTAATCTTTTGAATTTCCACTCAGCAACTAGTCTACTGTCACCCTATATACAGTCGACTGAATTTCAACATTTTACACTATAAACTTACGGTTGTTAGAACATTAGGTCTATGTTTTAATGATGACAACTATATACTACACTATATATTATATCATGATATCAGGCTTTCATTCAAGAAGACAAAACGCAAGGCAAAAAGCAATAAAAATCATCTACGAGTCAATGAAGTCAAGACTATGGAGCTTCAAGGTCAATAGTATGTATATGGTCTTGGATTGAATTGTAAAATCTCCTTTATAGTTCATATACATACACAAAAACACACTCAAACACAGATGTCAAGATACCATACAGATTTGAATTTAACAAATGTCAAATGATTAAATAAACTGAGCTTACACAGTTCAGTCGACTTATACCGTGTTAACCAATTCTTTTATAATTTGAATTTTTTGCCGTGAAAATTTAAACGTTCATACTTAGTAGACTGATGTATTCGCTCAGTAGACTGAGATGCTGTAACGACCATATTTTTTGAAAAGTCATCTTCGAAAGTTGCAACTTGTTTCAACATTTTTTTCAATTCTTAAAGGATTTCATGAAGATTGACAACTATTGATTGCCTCTCTTCAATATTTACAAATAGCACAACAACTCATACTTAGAACTTAATTTTCTACTCTGATTTCTATTAATTTTATTATGTTCTGCTATTCTAAGCATTTGTACTTTCAACTCTATTATTTCATTTGCTATTGTTCCAATAATGACTGTGCACTCACTTCAAATCATCAAGGAGAATATAGGAACTGTTGTGCCATCAAGTCAAAATCAGTGTTAGACAAACACAAGGTTGTCAAGCAAGAATTATATTCATCAAAGGAAAGGAAAAATCCAAGAGGTTCTCATATTGGTTTAGTTGTAAACCTATTCCTTCGGGTCAAGCGAGGGATTCACTAAGGAAATACCAAAGAGGTGCTTAGGGACTGGACGTAGGAGTGGTGCTTTGAACCAGTATAAATCTCGGTGTGTACATTTACTTACTATTTTATTAGTTCATAGTATAAATTAGTATATATACTTTTTTTAATAGCTATACACAATCTACTAGTTCTTTCATTTGGTATCAGAACCTGAAATTCTATCGATCGTCACAACATTATAGAATAATGTCTAGAAAGAGAAGATCCAGTCAAAGCTTAAAGACAATCGAGAAAAAGCAAGTTTATGGAAGCGAACAACAATCAATAGAACCAAGGTATGTGTGTTGTGTGGCTAATCCAGATCAAAATCGGTACGCTTAGATTCTGTATATGATGATCTTTTACAAATGCATAGGAAGTTATAAAAAGATTTCAAAACATCACAAAAGTTTAATTCTACCGCTTTAGCTAAATTGGATGATTGTGAGCGTAAAATTAGTACTTTAACTGAAGAAAATAAGTTTTTAGTAAAACAAACTGAAGTTATGAAAATATATCAGAAAAACTTGTTTTACAAAAAAAATTCTATTACAAGAAAATGAGCGCTTAAACGATAAAAATATCGATTTTTTAAAGGAAATTGAAGTTTTACAAAATAAAAATATATTTTTGGAAAATTCTTTAAATGATTCTAATTCTAAACTTTTGTCTTTTGAAAAAGAGAATAGGACTTTAAATTATTAGAATCTAGAATTAATTAAAGAATATGAATTTTTAAAATAAAAATATTGTTTTACAAAAAGAAATTTGTGATTCCAAAGCTCTTTTTGATAAATTAAGTGAGAAAATCACAAATTTTAATAGAGAAAAAGATAATTTATCTTCCTTAACTAGTAGTAGCAAAGCTCACAATGATAGCACTGATTCAAATTGTACAAAAGATAATTGTAGAAAAAGTACTAGATAGCATTCATGTATATACATTTTAATGCTAGTACTAAAAATAGAGATAGTTCTAAAACTAATCCATGTCAAGGTAGTATTATGCTTAAAAATAGTAAAAATCATTTGAATACTAAATCAATGACAATTAATATTGATATATGGATTCCTACTAATCTAACTGATTATAATAGAAAATCATACATTAGCAATTATTACGACACTGTGATTAATAGTGGAAATTATATATTTAAGAGATCAATCACATCCAACTAGATATGGTTTCCTAAGTCGTAAACCTTATATCTATTGTAAAATTAGTATCATTTTGCTTACATTTGACATATCGATTGGATACTCATTGCTTTACAATAATGTTAAATTTTTATTATTTATGTCTTCTCTATGATATTCTCCATTATTTTTTAATTTTCTCATACTTTTTGTTAATTACAAATAGGGAGAAATAATGAGCATATTGATAAGGGGAGTACATAGTTAAAAATTAAAGAGAAACATTATACTTAAGGGGAGTTTTTTATCATATAGTACGCCAATGCTTCTATCCCTTTTTGTTGATGACAAATGAGGGAAAAGAACGCATGCTTTAAATATTTCATATTAGCATTTAAATAAGGCCAAGGGAAATAAATTTATAATACATAACATATATTTAGGGGGAGCTATTATTTTATATTTTAAGCTTATGTGGTGGTCATAATCAAAAAAGGGGAGACTGTTAGAACCATATATATGGTGTTTTGATGATAACAAACATACAACAATGCTACTAATATGTTTATTAAGATATTTCAAGTCAAAATGATGATGGAAAAGATGAAAAATAAATTGGCTAAAAATATGCGAAGTTGGGACTCAAACCCGGGTGGGCTAAGAGATGAGCGCATGCTTTTACCACTGAACTAAGCAAGCTTTTGAAAATTATGCTTATTCGGTCGACTGAAATCCTTGCTCAGCCGACAGAACTAGCCTAAATTGACTAACTTATAATAAACAGATGACTGAATCAAGCTCGAAGTTCTAGACCAAAATTGGCCACTTTTAGTCGACTGAATTCGATCCTCAGCCGATTGAGCTAGTACAAAAACGACTATTTTTTCGAATTGGTGCCTTCTTGTCTCTTTGCTCTTGAAGTTGCATGTCTTCGCTCATGCAGCCACTTCGCTTCATCAATGGAGAATTTGGAAGGTTGCACCCCTACATTGGCATCCCTACAACAACTGTATAATCACTTAACCATTCCTGAATCAACTACATTGAAACATAACTCTATGCTTTGAATTCTAAGCCTCAAACTCTCAATTCCTAAACAATACCTCGAATTTCATGAAATTCATGTGATTCGGATATTTCGACTAGCATACTTCATCTTCACATCCTATATTCTATTTGAATAAACTCCTTATCCTTTGCACCTCCACTCAATATAGTTTTTCTGGTTATAGGAGTTATTGTACATCAAAGTGACATTCTGTATATTTGAAACACTGTATTAAAAAGTAACATTTGTTACACTACTTGTAACTGTTGTTGAAGTCGTGTTTGGTTGTTTAAGCGAAGTCTGTAAACCTATTCCCTCCGGGTGAAGTGAGGGTGGTGATAGTGAAATTCCTAAGAGGCGCTTAGGGACTGGACGTAGGACGGAAGGTCCGAACCAGTATAAGATCGACTGTGTTATCTACTATTTTATTTCCATCGCATTTACATTGTTTACAACTATTGGCCATCTTTGATCCTGTGTATAGCAAATAACAAGTGGTGTCTGCATATAGAATTTTCATGCAGTTTGATCTAAAAGCCGATGAAGGAATTTATGTAGGATACTTAAATCAAAGTAAAGCATATAGAATTTTTAATACAAAATCTAAAAAAATTGAAGAAACATTACATGTATCGTTTGATGAAAATTTTAACACTATTAAAGAAGACGATGAAAACTTAATTCAATTAAATATTCAAAATGAACAAATCGAATCAATCAATCCTGATAACACCGAATTAAAATCACCCCTTAGAACATTAAAAGATCATCTAATGGATAAAATGAGAAATCAATTAAATCAAATGGGACATATAGCTTTTATTTCAAACTTTGAACCAAAAAATGTTAAAGAAGCATCTACATATGATTATTGGATTATAGCAATGCAGGAAGCACTAAATCAATTTGAACGTAATAATGTATGGGAACTTGTTCCAAAACCTAATGATCAATCTGTTATTGGCACTAAATGGATTTTCAAAAATAAATGGATGAAAATGGTGATATAGTTCGAAATGAAGCAGGACTTGTAGCTCAGGGATATTCTCAGGAGGAAGGAATTGATTATGAAGAGACCTTCGCTCATGTATCACGTCTTGAAGCTATAAGAATTTTCTTAGCATTTACTTGCCATCGTAACTTCATATTATATCAAATGGATGTTAAAAGCGTATTTTTAAAAGGATACATTAAAGAAAATGTCTATGTTGAACAACAACTATTACTTGTACATGAAAAATTTCCAGATCACGTATTTAGATTATGAAAAGTACTTTATGGTCTTAAACGAGATCCCCGCGCTCAGTATGAAAGGTTAAAATCATATCTTTTAGAATCTTGTTTTCAAATTGGCAAAGTGGATTCCACTTTATTTATAAAAACAAATGAAAACAATATTTTAGCAGTACAAATATATGTATATGACATTATCTTTGGATCAACTAATAAAAACTTATGTGATGAATTTTCTAAAATTATGAAAATGAATTTGAAATGTCACATATGAGAGAGTTAAATTACTTTTTAGGATTACAAATTAAATATATAAAAATGTAATTTTTATCTATCAAGAAAAAATATTGCAAAGATTTAATTAAACTTTTTGGAATGGATAATGCCAATAGTAAAGCTACTTCTACCTATGAGTATTAGTACTCACTTAGACAAAGATGAAAATGGTAAAGATGTCGAACAAAAATTATATAGAAGTATGATAGGAACATTATTATATGTAACTGCCAATAGACCCGACATTTTAATGAGTGTTTGCTTGGGTGCCCGTTTTCAAGCTGATCCCAAAAGAAACACACTTCTATGCAGTTAAATGAATTTTATGATTTTTTCCAAATACCAAAGATTACGAACTTTTTTTATCCAAAAGACTGTCCATTCGCAGTCCTGTCATATAGTGATGCTGATTTCCGTGGTTGTAGATTGGATCAAAAAATTACAAGTGAAACTTGTCACTTTATTGGTCAATCTTTGGTATCATGGTTTAGTAAAAAAACAAAATTGTGTTTCATTGTCTATATGTGAAGCAGAATATATATCTATAGCATTTGCTTGCTCTCAGGTTTTATATATGCAACAAACATTACAGGATTTTGGAATATATCTTCACAATTCTTCTATCTTTTGTGATAACACTAGTGCAATTAATTTATCAAAAAACTCCATTAATCACTCAAGAACTAAACACATTGACATCGGACATCATTTCTTGCGTGATAATGTTGAAAAAGAGAAAATATCATTGAATTTGTTGCTTCAGACAAACAAATACAGATACATTTACTAAACCCTTTTGTGAAACTACATTTTTAAACCTTTATCGTAATCTCGAAATATGCTCACTTAAAGATTTTGATATGTAAAATGTTTTTCACATAACATCACTTTAACCAACATCAGAAATTAGAGAATGAAAACCATTGGACATCAATTAAGTTTTAAAAATAACTAAATTTTGTAAGGAACACAATTGTTTGTTAAATTTAACTGAAGGAAGAGCTTGAACTAGAAATTAGAATTCTTATAAATAGTAAAAACCTTATATATATATAAAGAGGCTCTGTAAAAAGAAAAATAGAAACATAAGTTAAAAACTATACTATCAATTGAATAATGTCGGACAATTATGATTCCACTCATTCACCTCTCGATTTTAGCTCTCTTTCTTCTTACAGTGAATATCCATCTCCAAAGGTTTCAACTTCTTATTCTGCAAAATCATTATCTATCCATATTACTCCTTCTTCGACTAATCACTCTGGATTCTCGCCCAAGGGAAAGAAGATAAGAAGATTTTTGGAGCTAGACATTCACACTAAAATAGATGAAATACGCCACTTCTAATAAGAGATAATGAATGTCCAAAGGGAGATGTACTATGAACTAATACGTCAAGGTGTGCATTTGAATTTTTTAGAAAGATGCGTACTTGCTATCTGCAATCACTCCTCGACCAAAAAGATCATACGTCAACGTAGTCCACGTATTACCGAGTCTCTGATTATTATCGACAACACTCCACTATGAAATTTTTGGAAAGTTGGACCATCCACGTCAAATTGGAACAAAACTCCAGTTAAGTATAACACATGGTCTCCACTTCGACCATTAATTGAAGATACCAAGATGGAACCAAATTATTGGGATCGTTTTTCGGATAACAAGTTTGATGATTCGAAAGATAAGCAATAAGTTGTTCAATATATTTTTTAAAAATAAAAAAAGAAATATGCATCTGTAGTAAATAAAAATAAGCTATGTATATCGAAAAATTGGATGTAAACAATAATGTATATCATAAATTTAAGTTTGTTTTCAAAATACCCGTGAAGAATATCTTTAAAAAGGACCAGAAAACAAATTTACACAGGTTCAATCGAAAGAACCAAATTACCAGTCGATTGAACCTGTATCAAATTTATAGATACTCCCTGCCTCGAAAAGGCATGGTTTCAGTCAATTGGGGATCTGTCTCAGTCGACTGAACCTGCACGAAAATGACCACTAACTCTCTACTTCTTAAATAGATGTTTGTAGTCGACTGAATTACTATCTTAGTCAACTGAAATTCACAAAATTGATAGCATAACTACCTTTTTTCCATCTTGCCTTTTCACCAAATCACTTTGTCACCTCAAAAACCCTAACTCCAAACCTCTTTTTAATGGCTCCAAGAAAGAAAATCCCTGCTACTCGTCCTAAACCAAGCAAAGACAAAGCTCCAGCTACCTCTTCATCTACTTCGGCTCATCCCGAATTTGCTTCCAATGTTTAAATCTTAGAGTGGCTTAATGGTAGTGCCAAAGATCTTTGCGTTTTCAATGAATTGAATGACAAACGAATTTTCCAAGAAACATTCTACAAGATGGAAGATTTCGCTGCTTTTGGCATAGAAGATTTAGCAAGAAAATATGGATCCCTTTCCTTGATTGATGAAAAAAAATAAGATAAAAATTTACCCATTCGTAGTTAATTTTTTCTATGTAAATCTTTGTGGAGATTTGTATACACCTCCGAATGAAACCGAAGAGGGAATTTTAGGGAGTAGAGTATTGGGAGTTGATATAGTACTCAGTTATCAAGATCTAAGAGCTATTTTAGAGTGCAATGGTCATACTTTTACTTTAGATAATGTCTTCCATCGTGATTTTGCCTATGATTCAACTAGCTACAAATTTTGTATTGAAAACACAGAAAATACTTCGGTGAATTTACGACCTCAAGGTAGAATCATTAATAAAATGCTTTTTCATACTATTTTTCCATGCACTGGGCTATGAAAAAAATATATGACTATAACTACAAAGCTCTTTATGCCATTTATTCTAACACTCGACTAAATTGGGAAAAAATTATTTATGATGAAATAAAAAGATTTAGTTCCCGCTCTCGCAAAACAATATTTTTTGGCTACTATCTCACAAAGATATTTATTCACGAAATTAATGTGGACATTTTACAAGATTACATCTCACCAAAGGTTATGGACCAAAAGTCTATTTCGCTTATGAAATTACCCACTAGTATGGAACCCTTCCCTCATATAACGTTTACTCGTCAAATTTGGTAAAAAATACCTTGGATCAATCATCTTCCCGACAACCTCAAGCTCAAACCTCGCAAGAATAAACGCGGTCAAACAAGTTGTGGAATTGTCAACAAAGTTAATTGGACTACGGATAGTGAAAATGAAGTTTCTTTGGTTTAACGTTCCAGAACCATCAATGCCATAACAACTATTCTCCGCAACTAAGAAATTCTTTTCAAACAACAATAAAAAATGATAAACCATCAAATTTTTTGGGGATTTGCTAGGTAAAATTTGGAAAAAAGTTTCTTCATGCTCAAGCTCGTCATCATCTGAGCCTGAAACCTAGGATTTCTCAACTCTTCTTTGGTAAGTCTATTATATTTTCTTATGATTCAGTAGTGCTATCGTTCAAAAACTATCATTTCATTTTATGTTGTTTATGTGATGTTGGTATGTCCTTAATTTGTGATGTTATGCAACTTTATGTGAAAACTTCTATTTGATGTTATGTGACTTTATGTGAAAACTTCTATATAATGTTATGTATGTAATCAATTTGTAATGAATGTTGATCAATGAGTATTCATTGTGTTTACTTCTTTTTGTTCATGCCAAAGAGAGGGAATCATAAAGATAGAGGGAGCATGAATTTTGAGGGAGAAAAATCAATATTTTAAAACTTAAACTTTGATAGTTGTCATCATAAAAACAGAGGAGATTGTTAGAACGTCAGGTCTTGGTTTTAATGACGACAACTATATACTACTTTATATACTATATCGCGATATCAGGCTTTCATTCGATAAGACAAAACGCAAGGAAAAAAGCAAGAAAAATCATCTACAAGTCAAAGGAGTCAAAACTATAGAGCTTCAAGATCAATAGATGTATATGGTCTTAGATTGAATTGTAAAATCTTCTTGATAGTTCATATATACACACAGAAACACACTCAAACACAGATTCAAGATATCATAGATATTTGAATTCGACAAATGTCAAAATAATTATACAAAATGAACTTACACAGTTCAGTCGACTGAAATTGTTTCAATCGACTGAGCTCAGTTGATTGAGCCCAATTTCAGTTAACTGAAACTATATTAACCAATTTTTTATAATTCAAATTTTTTTCCACGAAAATTTAAACGTTCATACTCAGTAGACTGAGATGTTGTAACGACCATATTTTTTGAAAAGTCATCTTCCAAAATTGCAACTTTTTTGAACAGTTTTTTCAATTCTGAAAGGATTTCTTGAAGATTGACAACTCTTGATTGCCCTCTTTAATATTTATAAATAGCACAATAACTCATACTTAGAACTTAATTTTCTACTCCGATTTCTATTGATTCTATTCTCTTATGCTATTTTAAGCATTTGTACTTTCAACTCTATTATTTCATTTGCTATTGTTCCAATATCACCGTGCACTCACTTTGAATCATCAAGAAGATTATAGGAGCCGTTGTACCATCAAGTCAAAACCAGCGTTATACGAACATAAGATTGTCAAGCAAGAATTGTATTCATCAAAGGAAAGAAAAAATCCAAGAGGTTCTCAGATTGATTTAGTTGTAAATCTATTCCTCCGGGTCAAGCGAGAGATTTACTAAGAAAATACCAAAGAGGTGCTTAGGGATTGGACGTAGAAGAGGTGCTCCGAACCAGTATAAATCTCGATGTGTACATTTACTTACTATTTTATTATTTCATAATATAAATTAGTATATATATTTATTTTATTAGCCATACACGATCTACTAGTTCTTTCAACGGCATGCAAAACCCTATATACCAATCGCCTGAGCAACCCATTTCGGTCGACTGTCCCGTATATTTTCAGTTTTCTATAATACCAATACACCCTTTCTGATGCAACCTTTCACTCTACTACTACTTATATCCCATCTCTTCCTCATTCTACCCATAACCAAACCCATTTTTACTCCAAAAGAAACCCTAGAATCCACCTTAAAAATTCAATTTTTTCTCAAAATCTATTCAAATCAATGGCACCCGATCTAAACATGCTCGTGGAACTACTGCCGGTCCTTTCGAAAGCCAAATTTGGTCGTGGCTTCACAATGAGATAGCGGTGACTCAGTTTAATTCAATGAAAAATTCTCTGATTTTTGAAAGAGCTTTTGTCAAGTTTGCTGATTTCAACGGATATGCTATTTGAGAGCTTGCCGAAGCTAGTGGTATTGACCATCTTATTGGGTATGACTCAAATAATGTCAAACTTTATCCTCTCTTGATAAACTTATTCTTCGCTAATATGAACCTAGATCACCAAGATCCACGTAATAAGGATGATTGTATTTAGACCTTGGTTTGTAGAGTTAAAATTTATCTTTCTCTGCAACGACTTGGCCATATATTACGATTTCCATCTGAAGGAGTGGATATCGATAATGTTGAAGTAGACATGTATAACCGAGACGAAGTTTCTCATCATTTTCTATAGGAAGATTTGACAATCTTGAAATCCAGTGCCTTACATCCAGAGGCATGTATTCTTTACCAAGCTCTCATCCAATCACTTCAACCTCATACCGGTACCTATGAGAAAGTCTATAAGAGGGACTTCCAAGCCCTTTGTGCCATTTACTCATCCCAAAGAGTAAATTGGGCACATATTATTTTGGAATAGTTTCTCACTGTTAACCACAAAAGAAACTACAAAAGAAACTACAAAACCATCCACTAGGGAGCCTATATCATGCGAATTCTTCAAAAATTCAGAGTTCCTTTACCCGATGTGGATGACACGACCATTGGAGAACTCAACTCCAAGACTCTAAGTCTTATGGGTCTTCCAAAACGCCGGAAATCTCAACAAATAATAAGCTTCCAACAATGGGCGGCAAATCACGATCAAGGTATTCCTCAACCAAGGGATACTATTATCACATCTTTATCCTTGCAACCTCCATACCAAGAAGAAGAAGAAGACGATGATGAGACTCATGAGCTCCATGCTAATATTACTCCAAACCAAGCACTTATTACTCTCTCTCTCTCTCGTAATCAAAGTCAGCTTGGACGACGATTGGCTACCGTCGAGAAAATTGTCATCAAAACAAATAAAAAGCTTAATTCCATTAGAGATTTCTTAAACAAAATTTGGGAGAAAATATCATGTACCGGCTCTACCTTCACAGGTGTTATTGAAAATGCGCATCTTTTACATGGTCAACCTCGAAAGAAGAAGAGGAAGAAGTAGCTTGGATAGTGAGGAACTTTAGATTTTATATTTTACTTATGCATATCTTATGGTATTTTTTTTTATGATAATTTCCTATATGTTTATTGTGTTGTTAAGTAACAATGTTCATGTTCATATTTATTTTTTCACTATCTATGATGCTAAGTGTGTTTGCTTTCCCTGTGTTGATTATTGTGCTTATATATCTATATTTCCTTAATTAGCTATTTGTTCCTTTTTGTCGATGATAAAGTGGGATAAATTGCTTGACAGGGGGAATAATCGTTCTGGGAGAGTAAGTAGATTGCTTTTATAAATTTCCAAACTTATATTGTTGTCATCATCAAAAAGGGAAAGAATCCTAGAACCTTGTATTTTGATGTTTTGATTGTGATAACTATATAAGTAAATATTATGTGAACCAACAACATTTGTAGGAGAAAATACAATTCTACTCGACAATAGATTGTAGACCAGATTCCAAATAGAAGCTTCAATATTGTTTATGGCTTGTCTATAGTCTAGGTCTAGTAGTTAATTTTGTTAAAATCTCTCCAAAGTGGTATACACACAAGAACTTTTTCAAAGCATCCAAATCAAAGTTCATGTATCATAGTTCGCAAAAAAATATTTCTGAAAAATAACGAATATGGCAAAAAAAACTGAAATTCAACCGGCTGAAATGCCAAGTTTAGTCGACTGAATATCTGTGCACATGCACAATTTGATATGAATATTCAACCGACTGAACTACCCATTTCAGTCAATTGGACTTGGTGTTTTTTATACTAATTCCTCTCTAATTAAAACTTTAAATATTTTAGTGGCTGAATTCCTTTGTTTAGTCGACTGAAATTGCATAACAAATATATTTCTAAAAAGACATTTCGCTTCATCGAACAGAAACAACCCTTGATTCAAGAGTTGTGTAATGCCCCAAAATTTTATGGAAAAAAATTATTTTAATAAAATAATTCGGTTCTTAAAATATTTAGATTAAATGTTGAAGGATTTCTTGATGAAATGATGTGGAAGAGTATGTGTGCACATACACACTAGAAATGGCACAAGGAAAAGATTTAAAACTTTTAAAAAAAGAAAGAAATGATGATAATAAAATAAATAAATAAATAAGGAAGGAAAGCATTTCAAATATGATTTTAAAAAAAATGAAACATATGTATATGAATGTTTTCACAGGAAGCAAGAAAGAATTAAATAAATACATATATATATAGATACAGGTACATTTTCTTTGAGTAGAAATATATTGTGACTAAGAAAGATAGATAACATTAAAAAGGTATGGGATATAACATAAGCAAGTATGTTATGTATAGGCAAAAATAGAAAGAGGGGGATTTCCAGAAATAAGCAAATGAGTAAATATAGTTAAGTCACACACTTTTAACATGACTAGAGTAAGTGGCCATTTTCTGAAAAAGTAAAGAAAAGAAAATGTTGCCTTTAACTAATTAATATGGCCGGGGTAATTAAGGATGCAAATATGAAAACATAAAATGCAAAATGCATGATGTTCGTTAGGACAAAAATGGAATTCTGCCTTGATAAAAACCCTAGAGAAAAATGCTTATAAGTAAGTAGTTATAGCCAGGGAAATCATTTTTACCCGAGATACTTAAAATAAGAAAGGAAGAAAACATTTTAAAGGAAGGGAAAAATACTCAGGGATTTTTTGGATCAACTAGAAGGGGTTACTTAGGTGAGTAATCTCACTAGATTCATGGCATTTAGACCTGACATGAGGCAGCCAAACTTTTATGTTGCTATTGATATTATCTGATTTTGTTAAACAGGGTTTCATTAATATTCTTTGAATGGTTTTGATCTGATATAATGTTTTATTATGGATGCTCTTTGGATGGCCTTGATCTGATAAGATGTTTTATCATGGATGTGTATGCTACTGTTTTATTATATTCTGAAAAGCTAAGGCATCAGATCTTGAGATCAGGGGAGGAATACTTATAACTGATATGGAATCATGGCAAGTAAATCTCAATAGAGAAAATAAAATGAGATGCATTATACATTGTATAAGTGACGAGGCTTCAGAAAAAGGTATTAGGGGTGCAATAGAGATTTCTATGTGCTGAATCCCTGATCAAATAGCAAAATCTACAAGTCAAAGATTATGATTCAGTTAGATCTTGAATCTAGCTCAATCATAGTTATTTGCAGATCATAATAACTTATCATGCCATGTCTCTATTCTCAGTTGTAAATACTCTTGCATTTGATTTAAAGACAAGATATCTATTAGCAATATTCTTGTATAGTTGCCTTTGAACATATGTTTGCAGTATTGCTGGGGTGTTTCAATGAACACTGTGACAAGTTTACTTAGCTATCCGATGATAGGGTTAAACAAGTATAATTAATAAATTAAATTAGAAATGGTGAGCCAAGAAGGCTGCTGGAATGCTTGTCATATTTGAAGTATGCAAGTTGGCACATGGTTTGTTTAAGCCCTGAGATCTTTGTGCAATGATGTGAATTAGTTCATTGCAATGTATCCCAGTGATTCTTTGATAGCAGATGAGCTAGGATTTAAATTGATGTATAATCAACCTATAAATGATGAGATAAGAACATAAGTATTTCCTGAGATTGGTTGAGTGGAACCATGGTTGTTCCAACGTGTGTGTGTGTGTGTATATATATATACACTGTTGATTAATGAGTATGTTTACATGATTATGTATGAACTAATAGAAAATTTATAAAGATACTAAGACTGACAAAAGTTCATATGAAGCATAATATAACAGTTGAATTAAGAAAATTGCTTAGCCAACTGGCTAGTATTCATGTATCATTTATTTGCTTAATATCATGAATATATTGAGGTTGCTCATACCAGATCATAGATCTGACCCCTGTTTTCTCATGGCATATGGGGGTGTCTCATTTTAAATGAGGCAGCCACCCATGCTCTTTCAGGAAATGCAGGAACTAAGTAGAAAGTGAAGTTATGGCGAATGAGAAGGAATGAATGAACATGCTTGCTAGTTTTAATAAGAGCATAGAATGATATATTTGCATGTATTCATGAGAATTATGTTTAAATTCTCTGTTATGTATTGAACATGTTTTGTCTGATTGAACTAGTGGTATCCGTTGAATCTTGCTATGTATTAAGGTCCAAGAATTGAATGACTATCTGAGTATATTTGAACAAAGTATTATTTATGAAAATCTGGGAAAAGAGATATATTTATTCTGGAGCAATTTTCATACAAAAACCTATATCATATAATGGATAGGCTAAAATTATTTTAAAAAAAAGCAGTGAGTTCTGAAGTAAAATCTAGTTTTAAATTTGAAGTAATCTCTTGGTATTTAGTCACTCTTCTTTGAAATATCTTGTGAAAGAATTTGAGTTCAGTTGTGAGCTATTTTGTAAAGTATACATATACCATTAACAGGACTTCAAGTATTTAGAAAGTGAAAGA
The DNA here is from genome assembly GCA_030765085.1 of Allium cepa. Lineage (NCBI taxonomy): Eukaryota > Viridiplantae > Streptophyta > Magnoliopsida > Asparagales > Amaryllidaceae > Allium > Allium cepa. The sequence goes on along the minus strand of CM060940.1, from coordinate 133,538,946 downwards.
CATTTCAAAATTTACACAGCCACATGGTTCAGCCAGCTTCAAAAGAATCGAGTCTGGGTTGATCATGTTGGTTAGTGATTTGATAAGCAAGTGCATTTCAAAATCCTGAGTTCATTTAGTAAAGTTTTATACTGAAAACTCTCCTTCAATTATTACAGGCCAATATGCACAATTAACTGGTTTGCAATATCAAACCAGTAAGTATTATTTTGTTAGGACCTGGTTCATTCAAAACATAGTGGTTGTTCACTTAAAAATCATTTTCATATCAAGTACTTTTATCATCTCAAACTCAGAAGCAAGTGATTAAATGACCAATTTAAGGGAGTGTCGAATTGATTGAATCGGAAACAAGAGAGATGCAAAAGATAGAACCATGAATTGAAAATGATAAATGCAAATATCATTTTCTAGGAATAATAGAATGGCAAATAAGTGAACCACACCAACAAAAGGCTTTAATTTCTGAGATAATTCCATCAAGATAAATTATTAGAACAATCTTAGTTAAAATAATCAAAATTATTATTACAAACAAATATGAGCAGGATCTACTTATATAAATAATAAGTATCAAAGAAAAATATTTAAGTGGAGATTCAGATTTAAATTTAAATTCAATTTAAATCAAACAGAAGATGCTCTTGTTTAAAAAAAAAAATATAATACTCTGATTTAAACAAGAGGGACACATACATCCTCATATGTATGTGCACATCTTTTTGAACATACTGATATATCCATATTAGTAGTAATTTTGAATCTGGATAAATTGATTAAAAGGGAAAATGAATCTGAGAAATTAAACTAAGTTTAATTGAGCAAATGTATATGTACATATATACATGTAAAAAAAATCCTAGAAAAATATAGGTAAAATATAGAGGGTCATTTCAAGTTGTTTCCGTATCTTTTGATCGTTATTCTTCACGATAAGTTGCAACTCTTAAACACTATATATAGCCTTCAAATTCATTTGTTTTAATAACTTAAAATTCTGATTCTATTTTCTCATTCTTATTGTCTAAACAATCTTGCCATTTGCATTCATATACTTTCAATTCTAATCACTTGTTCATTCAAGCAAATCTCATTAGTGATTAAATAAACTTCATATCTTCATGAATCACACTATATACTACAAAGGAGAGGATTATAGGAAGGGTGTACGTTATTGACTTTTCAGTGCTACTCAAAAGCATATTCAGTTAGAGGTAATTTTACCGTTTGTATTAGAAGTCATGCTCGGTTGCTCAGGCGATTGAAGTCCTATTCTGTTGCTCAGGCGATTGAAGTCTTATTCTGTTGCTTATGCGGTAGAAGTCCTATCTGGTTGCTAAGGTGGTGTAATATATGTTCCTCCGAGTTAAGCGAGGGTTTATAGTTGAATTCCAGAAGGAGTCTGGAACTAGACGTAGAATGGGAAGTTCAAACCAGTATAAAAATCTCTGGTGTTATTTACTTTAATGTTTACTTTTACATTTATACTCCTTACTAGTAGATAACTTAGTTGATATTCCATATTATACGATCCTTAGTCACTTTCATCTTTGTTTATCCAGTTTTTGAAGTTTTGACATGTAGACTATATGTATTATTTTGAGATATATGTTGTATGTGATTTGTTGTTCCATTTACACTGTGTTATGATATTCAATTTTATGTCTCTTGATATGATATGCATTTAATCTCTTGCATGTTTATGTTAGTATTATATTTTATTCCTTTCGCTATGAAAGTTAGTGCGTAGAGATGAATATTGTTGCTCAATTTTCTCATAAGTAAAAGATAAGCTGGCTAACACATCCAAACCCGACCTAGATCAAAATTACACATGACCAACTTTTTTTACTAGGCCCGACTAAAAAGTGACCAACCTTTGGCCTGGCTTTATCTCAGCTCGCCTACGATCGGTCTCATGTAGCACATCTCGTCACCGTACAATTAGCTCAGATCATCCCTTTTTGCATTTTCCTCGGCAATCCTTAGCTTTATTCTTAGCAATCTTCAACAACAAGCAATCGATCATTACTATTCACATGAAACTTCTTTTCGGCCTTGTCTCCTAGAAAAGTGTACCATGCGACAAAAAGTATGACCGGGTACACCAACTACTGTGGCATGTTTGACAAAAGCACACCCACTCTTGTGCCATACCGCTTGTCCCTGTGTAAAGCATTCCCCTAGTATGGGACAATAGCTAACATGCATCTTAGCCATGCAGTTGTATTTTCCAACTGTACCCTATCAACCGAAGTGACTAAATCTATGGCCATGATAATTCGTTCCTACTAACTATGTAACCTCAGTCATCCAATGTTCAATCTCAACTGCTATAAATACCTTTACCATACAATATCATTTAGATCCAGAATCATTTCTAGCATTGTTCTCTTAAATGCTCTTGATTTCTTATTATTCTTTTGTAATTCCTTATACTTGTGAGAGATTAATATAGTAAAAAATCTTCACCGTGAACATATGTCAGTTTAGTCGAACCACTTTACATCTTGAGTCATTTACTCCTCATTTTCAATTGTTAAGCATAGTATTAGCAAATAATCTTTATTAATACAAATGTATTAGCATAGTTACGAGGTTTGCTAAATTTTTAGTCAATATTTTAGAACTAAAAGGATGGCACACCTAAAAGCTATCACATTTCTTCACTTTTTTCTTTATACGAGAAATATTTTATAGTTATCGATATGAATCCTAACGGTGATAACAAAGGTATCAACTCTAATGACCGTGACGCTAACGGTAACATTGTTGCCAATGCTACTTGTCCCTTCCCTAGTCTGAGCAACGACATGTGGCAAAGCGTGCTTCAAGACTTAACTAACATGGGTACTCTATCTCGCGAAGTGAATGAGTTGAGGATAAGGATGGATACTTAGACGGCCGTAAACTTTAGTTCTCCACCCTTTCCAACGGCTGATCTAACTCCTACAAGCCTACTATCCCTAATTCTTACAATCTCGTTAATTTTTAGGGTTGTCTCATATGTTTCAAGGGGGAATAATGGCTTGAAATTGGAATAGTCCCACATCACTAAATAACTTGGAGAAATGGTGTATAAATATGGGTTGGTAAACATGTAATAAGGGGAATTCCTTTTGTTACAATAAAGTACATGCCAACTCATATGCATGCGCCACAGATTGGAGATGGAGAGCTTGTTCTAACTGCCGTTACACAACATTAATACCCGCAGGAGAGGGTAGTTCTTGAAACTCCAACTAGGGTAGCTCCTGCTCACGGCAGGAGGATGATTGTTATACATGAGTCAAGTCACATTATTGATATTATGGACCTAGAATTGGTCTCGCAAAATGTCTTCTCTTCCCATCCATTCTTATGAGATTAGCCTCCCATTGGTTTTTATATCTACAACCGGGTAAGAATTCATTCTTAGGCCCAACTGTGTGGACTTCAAAACCAGGTTCTTTGCTTCAAAGATCAATGCTTAGTAAGCTAGGAAATATTAGGCAAGTAAGAATGGCAATATGGTAGTTTGGGGATGGTTTTTTGTACCCTAGTCCCGCCTAGGGTTTTTTAAATCCTACCCCAGACCTGCCCTGCAGATTCGGTGTGGGTCTAAATTTTCTCCCCGTACCCGAAACCCATACGGATCCGGGTAGACCCGTCTCGCTCCAAGACCCAGTGGGGCTTTACGTATTCATTCAAAATTATGTATTAACACACACACACACACATATATAAATATATTATATTTGTAAGAGGAATTGTCACTAAATGATACAACAAATATAGATATCAATGTATTTACAATGATAAGCAATGAAAATGAGGTGCATGATAATGGTTCGAGAAAAACATGCGTATGTTAATATATAATTATTAGTGAAGCAATTTAATACCATAAAAATCACATAACTTATTGAATGAAACATTAGAATATCCATGTTATAACCACTTATGCATAGAAGTATTAACATATCTTCGTTATAATAAAGCGATTTTATGAGATTTTAGCAGTGTAGTTTGGGTTAAAGCGGGTCAGCCAAGCCCCGACCCTAGACCATAGCTCTTAAGAATAGTCATGAGTCTACCTGCCACAATGACCCAATAAAGTGGGTCCTGACAAGTCAAAATAGAGGAGGGTCTATCATATTTAGACCTTAGACCTGCCACATTGTCATCCCTACAGATAAGAATCAACCGAGAATATTCTTGGGATGTCGACAAGAACAACCTGGTTGTGGCCCACTTCTTAGGGTAAGTGTAACGACCCAGAATTTTTGTCATTTGAAATTCAGATATTTAATTAATTTTAAATATCAACAAGTAAAATTTATAAGTCGAATAATTTATTTTTCGAATGTCTCGATTTAATTGGATAATTAAATCGACAATCTAATATTTGAAATTGCGTAAACAATTTGGAATTTGGGTTAATGTGATTAAAAATGTTTTATAAAGTTATATTAAATCATATTGGAGTTAGAACAATGTTTGTGAATTTTTAAAATTGAATAAAAAGTTAATTTGTGAAAATTGAATATTTTAATATTTAATCGACTAGTGAAAATAGTCATTTTTCAAACAATCTCGGACTTCGACGAAACCAGTTTCATCGGATCCGTAATGTTATATTATTGTAAGATTTCAAATTTCGTGTCAATTGGATTTACGTTTGTCCGGGGGAAGCCAAAACGCATAGAAATTGGTTTAACCGATTTAATTTAAATTTGATCGTTTATTTCTGTAACTCGCACAGATGATCGAATTGGCTCTCGATACCTATTCCATTGTGTCCAGAACGTGGGGGTAAACCTTGGAAACGCCGGTCACCACACGAGACTTGGAGTTCGGAAAAATACGATGAATAGTGCGTTGAAAGAATTTCTATAAAAGGACCCATTCTCTCAATATTTTCAACAAAACCCTAGTTCTAAGCTTCAGCCGCCATTATCATTTCGAACGGCCAGAAAACACTCTTCTTCTTCCCTCAACTTCTTTTAATCCAAGCATCAATTCAAGAAACTTTCAACATGGAAAATGTAGAGCATCAAGTGATCTTCGTATTCAACGGTGATGATCGGAATATTAGAAGTGAATCAACGACAATATGGGTTCAAAACACGTGCGTTTCGTTCACGTTTTCGAGGCTTGTAGTCGATCGAGCTCGGCAATATTCTAGCCGAAGGTGGCTCGCGCGAAGCTCTTCAAGATGTTGGTGTACGATCGTCTTCAGGATGTGTATATAACTCGCGGCAATTAGGGTTTTGCACGGCGGTGTGGGTTATTTTCGTTCGCATTTTACCTGGGGTGGAAGATGAGTTGCAGAGCGGCCTGGATTCGATCAAGTATAACGAACGGCTGTGATGCGAAGAGGTTTAAAAATAAAAATTAGAGTTGTAAATTAATATACATTAATTCGTTCAATCTTTAAAAAATTGATAACTTTGTGATACGAGGTCGGAATTTGACGAAACGATTTGCAGTGGAACCGTATTGTCGAGCACTACGCGATGGAGCTGGTTTGGAGTCGTTTGGAGCTAGTGATAATTTCGGATAAAATTAAATGCACGTTTAATTTTATTCGAAACAAAATGCTACAGCTGTTATCGGAAACTCAAGGTGAGAACTTCTCACTCAATCGAATCTGTTTCGATTTAAATTTTAAATAGTTAGATTTAAAATTGCTTGATTGTATGCTTGGATGATAATTATTATCTATTGTTTTGAAATAGACCCTACACGACGTATATTAAGTGGATGTTATTTATTAAACACATATACCGCGATAATTCCAACTTGATGTGGAATTGGTATTATATATGTACTTGGAGTTGATTTCCCGCATTATATAGCGGATGAGACCCTATTGTGCTGCACAATAGCGGATAATATTTTATAAATCCCATATACCGTGATATTTCACCTCGAAGTGGAATTGGTATTGTGCTAACATCTTTGGATGCAGGGAAACAGGTTGGAGGGATCCAACTGGATTCCTCAAACATTTGAATTTATTTCGTATGTTGTGTGTTAGTTGATTTATAATCCGTGTGATTATCTTTGTGATTGAGTTTGTTGAAGGCTATAGGTTAGCCGAATATATTTTTGGTATCATTGGATACCGAAAATAGATAAACATTGGATTTTTGAAATTTCAAGTTGAAAGTTATGATAAAAATTATTTTTAAGGATTGGATAAGTCAAAAAGGAGTTTTAAAAAGACAAAGTTATTTTTTGAACCATATTGAATAAAATTCCAAATTACGGAAAAAAAGGGCTAAGTAAATGGATTTCGATTTATATTATTATACGTTGAAGAAATTTATTTTAAAAAGAAATGATTTTGTTAATTTATTGGAAATTTTTTAAGCAAAAATTAATTGGTTTTGATAATTAATTAAGAATAATTAATCAAGTATTAACTATTAATTAAGAGTTACTTAATGATCAATGAAAGGATAATTTATTAAATGTATTTATAATAAATTGGCTATTAATTTACCATAACTAGCAAATTTAATTCATAGAAATTTATTTGATTCAAATTAATCAGATGATAAAATTTATCCTACTTATGGATGTTTGAATTATATTGGATGTTGAATTGTTTGATGTCTTTGATATGTGATGCTTTGTGATATATCCTGATGTGTGTTGTGATCTGTAATTTGTTTATCTGTGATATATATATATATATCTGTGATCTGTGAATGAAAGGTAAGCGTTATAGTTTATACCGCTTATCAAATATATTGTTATATTTTGATCTGTGCAGGTTGAATGTTGTTGCACTATTGTGTTAAACCCTTGGACTACACAATACACACACAAAATGTGGATTTCACATGGAAACCAGTTAAGTCACAGATTTTTAACAATTCTAAAGATTGAATTTTTGAATCCAAATTAGTTTGGAATTGGGATTGAAAGTTTTTAAAAATGAATTTAAAAAATAAGAGTTGTTTTAAATAACTTAATAAAAATTTGGAATTTAAATCATTTGATTTAAATTTTGAATTCAATGTTTGAAATTGAATTCAGTGATTTGGGTACTATGGTCTAAAAGATTGTAGAAGTTATAAAAAGGTGTTTAAATGGGTTTTTAACCATTTAAATATAGTTTTGGAAATTTTAAATTTAAATCCAAGTTTATACTTGAGTGGCTTTAACTCATGAAAAATTGTAATCAGTTTTTCCAAAATGAAAACTATCTGTTTTCAAATAATAATAGCTTTCACATAAGGAAAGAAATTCCCATTTGTGTTAAAAGAATGTAAATTTGGAATTGAACTGTTTTGAAGGCTATGAATTAATCTTTGTGAAAGGTTGTTGAACTTGACTTGAAATAAAAGAGTATTTCAAATGGTGTATCTTTTATATTATAAAAGACTTGAATTGTGAATAGTTTTGAAAGCTATAAGTTAAATCTTGATTTAAAGATTTAATGAGTTAATCCAATTGAAATGGAAATTTATCTGGGAATCTGGGAATAAATCTTTGTGAAACTGGGTAAACTTTGTGAAGTGAATCTTTTTGTTTAAAGATTTAAAATGGTAATTTGTTCAAACCATTTGAAAGAAAGGGTTTGGGTAATAAGTTGTGACTTAATTGAAATCCTAATATCCATGTGTTTTAAAAATATTGCGTTCACTATTCGAATTAGCCGGGAGAGGACCTTTGTGTCATATAACCCATTCCGAATAAGTGATACGACGTAATGGATAGCATTGAAGACCGGTGTTGAAGACCGGGTATTTGTCAAAACGATAGGATGACTTATCAATTGTCTCTGCACCGTTAGCTACGGTATGGAGATTTCCTTTGTGATGGGAAGTTCGATCGGGATTGCGAATACCCGGATTGCAAGGGCTTCTTTGGAAGTGCCTTCGGTTCTGTTCGAACCTGGAACAGACTTGTATGGTTACGTGTCTGACATTACATTTTGAGATATAAAGCAGATTTCTTTCAAATACATCTCTGTTGGTGGCGGAGAATTTATTCTCTTAGCTTAACACCCTTCTCTGAGACGTACGAGCTCAGAGGTTTTGTAGTTGAAGGTTATCCGTGATATACTCCCAATTTGGTAATCTGACATGCTGAGTGTTGCTGTGTGATGATTGTTTATTGATCATTTGTTGATCAAAGCGTGGCTTTGTGAAAAGCATAGCTTTGTGGACGAGACTTCGTCGAACCTCACACCCCGGAATGGTCAAAACAGGAAAGATGAAGCAAGGTTATTGGGGGTAGCGCCCCTTAGGGTATGTACATTCCCTTCTAGATAGAAGTGGTATCGTGGTATGGAGCCCAGATACTTAACTTATGTTGATATCATAGATATATATATATATACACACACTACTTTGTGATTTGTTGTTGGGGCCCCGGATAAAGGTTGGTTAGAACCGGGGAATGGCATACTCGTGTCAGTAGTTACCCAGTTAGGGGTAACCCGGCCTTGTGTTGGCAGAGATCCGGTTAGGTTCTCGGGTCGTCCCTCCAGAGGCGTACCCATGTGGCCCAGGAAGTTCCTTAGCCTGACCATTGTTGGAAATCCAAAGAGACAATACGAGCCCAGTACGGTTTTAGTTGTAAAACCTGCCATGCAGCGTGGCGGTAACCTGCCACAAAACATGGTAGCTATAGTAGGCATACGATAATGGTCGTATGCTGGCTAAGATTAATATTCTATTTTCGAAATGCTTTCATCACCATGCGCTACTAATAATATCAAAAATGATTTGTTTTGCGTAGTAAGCGTCTTTGACTATCATAAGGAGCAATCTCCTCCAATTCTGCGTTTGCATTGTGTGTGTGGCGGGAGGCCTTATGGTAGTTTCATTTCCCAAAAGCATTGCAGATATTTTTCACTTCCCTTGTTGTTGTTGTTTTAAACATAAATAACTTCTTTAGTTCTTACACCAGTCTTGCTTATCTAGGTGAAATGTGATGGGGGGTTCTCGCTTCGCGGTTAGGTGGTGAACGGGAGACTCTTACCCCTACACGTCCTCTTTACGGGGTTGGTAGGCGTAAGCTGTGACAGTCGAAAGGCTGGTCGTAAAAGCAAGTTTGGGATACCATTGTAAGACACGGCGGGGCTGGGATGGTTGAAAAGCCTACCAGTCGAGATTGGCCGCTGTCAATGGTTGAAAAGCCTAGATCTTTACAATGTGGTATCAGAGCATTTGGTTAAGTGACAACCTTGGCTCTGTTGGGGATTACTCATTAGAGATAGAGTCAGTAGTACTCTAGAATGAGTGTGAGTGTAATAATAGATATGAGTGCGTATTTATTAGTGAATATGAAATTGTTTTGTATTGTGTTGACTTATCGGTTGATCGTTTATAGATTTTGGTCGGTGCGGCCTGGCTAACTGTATCGATAGGTGTTTCTAAACTCTTAAACGAGATAAACCGACATAGTATGGTTTTAAATTAGGTAAATGAAATAATTTCACCTCGATTATATTTTATATATAAAGGAATAATTTTTCAGAATTATCAAAGTGTATGTAAAATTGAATTGTTTGATTGTTGAATATGTATGAAAATATATAAGTAAATCAAAGTTGTTCGAATAATCTGAATAAAAACAACAATTGTGAAAGAATAAGTTATATAAAAGCAACAATTGTATAAGTATAGAATTATAATTGAAATGATTTACAATTGTGGAATAATTTTGTATAGGTAAAGTTAAATAGTGTAATTCTATAAGAAAAGATTTATAAATGTTATTTATAAATAAAAGAAAATTTTGAAAGAATTTAAAGCATTGGATTCACTACTGTTGCTGGAAAATAATAAGGGTGATGACTACAGCATCATCAGTATCATTTTCGAGTTTCTGTGTGATGGATTTGCTACCATAGTAAATTGAAATTGAATTTTGTTGTGATAAACAGATTTGAAATTAAAATCCAAGTTGTAATTGATAAATAAAAGCGAAATGAGTTTTGAATTTATAATATAAGATAATAAATTTTAGCTTTGGTAAAGTTGAAATGAAATTTGAGTTAGCATAATAAATGTATGATGTGAAATTTAACTAAAGGAAGTTAAATAAATTAAATCAGATTTGGAAGTTGAATAATAAGTTGTATAACTTATTAAATGTGAAGATGTAAGTAAAACCAATTATTAAAATGGTTAAACAACTTTGTTAAGCAAAACGAGGTATGAATCTGAATAAGTGATGAAATTGACTTTGGTAAAAGTTAAATAGAATTTACTTTGGAGTTGGAATTTGAATTGGATTTTAACTGGATTAGATATGTCGTTGAAATGAAAATTTAAGTTAAGTTAAACAAATGATGTTTAAAAGGAATATAACTTAAGTGATGCTGAATGAAGTTGATTTTGGTATCGAAGTAAAATAATGAAGTGAATTAAATGAATATGAACTTGAATTATATAAAGGAGATTCAACTTTATTTGTAAAATAAATTAGTAATTGAACTAATGAATTGAATATTAATCAATCGAATGTAATGAATTGATATAGAATAATGGATATAAGTGTTAATTCATTTAAGGCTAATTGAATGTTAAACCAAATTGAAGGAAAACAAAGTGAATATTAATATTGAATGTACAGTGAATAAAATCGGTTGTATTGGATATACATTGGTTGTTAGATTATTGTTAATTGACTGAATAGAAATTCATATGGATTGAATGAATAAAATTGAAAGCTAAAGCAATTAAATTCAAATTGGAAGTTAAGTAAATTTAAATTGAATAGAAATTGATTGAATTGAAAGTGAACAAATATGAATGTAAATTAGTGAATGTAAACTCATTGAAAATGAATAATTGAATGTCGTTGTATATAAATTGGTTGTAAACAATTACAAGTAATGTTGAAATCATATAAGTTGCTTATAAACTTTGTTTAGTATGCATTTCTTTTAATATGCATAGGTTGTAGTTGTTTAAAAGAGTAAAATATTAATAACTTCTTATATATGTCACTTACGTGTTTATATTGAGTAAGTACAGGTACCGCGGCTACCGTTAGCGGTTACCGGGATTTGGTTGCGCAAAATGCTAAATAAATAACTGCATTGCTTAAAATGCTAAAAAGGTACGCCTACGCAATAAAAATAGGAAATATGAACTGTTTTTCTGTTTTCCGACCGTGTGGGTCGATGTATATATATTTATATCTATTGTGATATTGTAAAAGCTCCTCCGTACAAAGGAGGTTATGGCGAAATTTTCTGAAAATTTAAGGCGTTAGAAAATTTTCGGGGAATTTTGGAATTTTTTTTGTGAAAACTAAGTTTTGATTTGAAGTTAAATGTTAAACGATATAGTTGATTTTGAAAAGATAACTATATATGGATTTGAAAATATTAGCGAAGTTTTGTAAGAGGTTTAACTATGGATTTTGGAAAAGTTAAACATTTAAATGAATTTGAAACTTAATTTGAACGAATTGTTTTGAAAAAAATTAATGAATTTGGGGCATTTTTCTTACTTGGTAATTTCGAGGACGAAATTCTTTTAAGGGAGGAAGATTGTAACGACCCAGAATTTCTGTCATTTGAAATTCAGATATTTAATTGATTTTAAATATCAACAAGTAAAATACATAAGTCGAATAGTTTATTTTTCGAATATCTAGATTTAACTGGATAATTAAATCGACAATCTAATATTTGAAATTGCGTAAATAATTTGGAATTTGGGTTAATGTGATTAAAAATGATTTTTAAAGTTATATTAAATCATATTGGAGTTAGAACAATGATTGTGAATTTTTATTGAATTAAAAGTTAATTTGTGAAAATTGAATATTTTAATATTTAATCGACTGGTGAAAATAGTCAATTTTCAAACAGTCTCGGATTACGACGAAAGCAGTTTCATCGGATCCGTAATGTTATATTATTGTAAGATTTCAAATATCGTGTCAATCGGATTTACGGTTTGTCCGGAGGAAGCCAAAACGCATAGAAATTGGTTTAACCGATTTAATTTAAATTTGATCGTTTATTTCTGTAACTCGCACAGATGATCGAATTGGCTCTCGATACCTATTCCATTGTGTCCGGAACGCGGGGTAAACCCTAGAAACGCCAGTCACCACACGAGATTTGGAGTTCGAAAAAATACAATGAATAGTGCGTTGAAAGAATTTCTATAAAAGGACCCATTCTCTCAATATTTTCAACAAAACCCTAGTTCTAAGCTTCAGCCGCCATTATCATTTCGAACGGCCAGAAAACACTCTTCTTCCTCCCTCGATTTCTTCTAATCCAAGCATCAATTCAAGAAACTTTCAACATGGAAAATGTAGAGCATCAAATGATCTTCGTATTCAACGGTCATGATCGGAATATTCGAAGTGAATCAACGGCAATATGGGTTCAAAACACGTGCGTTTCATTCACGTTTTCGAGGCTTATAGTCGACCGAGCTCGGCATTATTCTAGCCGAAGGTGGCTCGCGCGAAGCTCTTCAAGATGTTAGTGTTCGATCGTCTTCAGGATGTGTATATAACTCGCGGAAATTAGGGTTTTGCCGGCGGTGTGGGTTATTTTCGTTCGCATTTTACCTGGGGAGGAAGATGAGTTGCAGAGCGGCCTGGAGTCGATCAAGTATAACGAACGGCTGTGATGCGAAGAGGTTTAAAAATAAAAATTAGAGTTGTAAATTAATATATATTAGTTCGTTCAATCTTTAAAAAATTGATAACTTTGTGATACGAGGTCGGAATTTGACGAAATGAGTTGCATTGGAACCGTATTGTCGAGCACTACGCGATGGAGCTGGTTTGGAGTCGTTTGGAGCTAGTGATAATTTCGAGTAAAATTAAATGCACGTTTAATTTTATTCGAAACAAAACACTACAACTGTTATCGGAAACTCAAGGTGAGAACTTCTCACTCAATCGAATCTGTTTCGATTTAAATTTTAAATAGTTAGATTTAAAATTGCTTGATTGTATGCTTGGATGATAATTATTATCTATTGTTTTGAAATAGACCTTATACGTCGTATATTAAGCGGCTGTTATTTATTAAACACATATACCACGATAATTCCAACTTGATGTGGAATTGGTATTATATATGTACTTGGAGTTGATTTCCCGCATTATATAGCCGATGAGACCCTATTGCGCCGCATAATAGCGGATAATATTTTACAAATACCATATACTGCGATATTTCACCTCGAAGCGGAATTGGTATTGTGCTAACATCTTTGGATGCAGGGAAACAGGTTGGAGGGATCCAACTGGATTCCTCAAACATTTGAATTTATTTCCTATGTTGTGTGTTGGTTGATTTATAATTCGTGTGATTATCTTTGTGATTGAGTTTGTTGAAGGCTATAGGTTAGCCGAATATATTTTTGGTATCATTGGATACCGAAAATAGATAAACATTGGACTTTTGAAATTTCAAGTCGAAAGTTATAGTAAAAATTATTTTTGAGGATTGGATAAGTTAAAAAGGAGTTTTGAAAAGACAAAGTTATTTTCTGAACCATATTGAATAAAATTCCAAATTACGGAAAAAAAAGGGCTAAGTAAATGGATTTCGATTTATATTATTATAAGTCGAAGAAATTTATTTTAAAAAGAAATGATTTTGTAAATTTATTGGAAATTTATTAAGCAGAAATTAATTGGTTTTGATAATTAATTAAGAATAATTAATCAATTATTAACTATTAATTAAGAGTTAATTAATGATCAATGAAAGGGTAATTTATTAAATGTTTTTATAATATATTGCTATTAATTTACCATAACTAGCAAATTTTATTCATAGAAATTTATTTGATTTAAATTAATCAGATGATAAAATTTATCCTACTTATGGATGTTTGAATTATATTAGATGTCAAATTGTTTGATATCTTTGATATGTGATGCTTTGTGATATATCCTGATGTGTGTTGTGATCTGTAATTTGTTTATCTGTTATATATATATATGTATGTATGTATGTATGTATGTATGTATGTATATATATCTGTGATCTGTGAATGAAAGGTAAGCATTATAGTTTATACCGCTTATCAAATATATTGTTATATTTTGATCTGTGAAGGTTGAATGTTGTTGCACTATTGTGTTAAACTTTGGACTACACAATCACACACAAAATGTGGATTTCACGTGGAAATCAGTTAAGTCACAGATTTTTGACAATTCTAAAGATTGAATTTTTGAATCCAAATTAGTTTGGAATTAGGATTGAAAGTTTTTTAAAATGAATTTAAAAAATAAGAGTTATTTTAAATAACTTAATAAAAATTTGGAATTTAAATCATTTGATTTAAATTTTGAATTCAATGTTTGAAATTGAATTCAGTGATTTGGGTACTATGGTCTAAAAGATTGTACGAGTTATAAAAAGGTGTTTATATGGGTTTTTAACCATTTAAAATATAGTTTTGGAAATTTTAAATTTAAATCCAAGTTTATACTTGAGTCGCTTTAACTCATGAAAAATTGTAATCAGTTTTTCCAAAACGAGAACTATCTGTTTTCAAATAATAATAGCTTTCACATAAGGAAAGAAATTCCCATTTGTGTTAAAAGAATGTAAATTTGGAATTGAACCGTTTTGAAGGCTATGAATTAATCTTTGTGAAAGGTTGTTGAACTTGACTTGAAATAAAAGAGTATTTCAAATGGTGTATCTTTTATATTATAAAAGACTTGAATTGTGAATAGTTTTGAAAGCTATAAGTTAAATCTTGATTTAAAGATTTAATGAGTTAATCCAATTGAAATGGAAATTTATCTGGGAATCTGGGAATAAATCTTTGCGAAACTGGGTAAACTTTGTGAAGTAAATCTTTTTGTTTAAAGATTTAAAATGGTAATTTGTTTAAACCATTTGAAAGAAAGGGTTTGGGTAATAAGTTGTGACTTAATTAAAATCCCAATATCCATGTGTTTTAAAAATATTGCGTTCACTATTCGGATTAGCCGGGAGAGGACTTTTATGTCATATAACCCATTCCGAATAAGTGATACGACGTAATGGATAGCATTGAAGACCGGTGTCGAAGACCGGGTATTTGTGAAAATGATAGGATGACCTATCGATTGTCTTTGCACCGTTAGCTACGGTATGGAGATTTCCTTTGTGATGGGAAGTTCGATCGGGATTGCGAATACCCGGATTGCAAGGGCTTCTTTGGAAGTGCCTTCGGTTCTGTTCGAACCCGAAACAGACTTGTATGGTTACGTGTCCGACATTACATTTTGAGATATAAAGCAGATTTCTTTCAAATACATCTCTGTTGGTGGCGGAGAATTTATTCTCTTAGATTAACACCCTTCTCTAAGACGTACAAGCTCAGAGGTTTTGTAGTTGAAGGTTATCCGCGATATACTCCCAATTTGGTAATGTGGCATGCTGAGTGTTGCTGTGTGATGATTATTTATTTATCATTGGTTGATTAAAGCGTGGCTTTGTGAAAAGCGTAGCTTTGTGGACGAGACTTCGTCGAACCTCACACCCCGGAATGGTCAAAAAAGGAAAGATGCAGCAAGGTTATTGGGAGTAGCGCCCCTTAGGGTATGTACATTCTCTTCTGGATAGAAGTGGTATCATGGTATGCATCCCAGATACTTAACTTATGTTAATATCCTATATATATATATATATATATATATATATATATATATATTACTCTGTGATTTGTTGCTGGGGCCCCGGATAAAGGTTGGTTACAACCGGGGAATGGCATACTCGTGTCAGTAGTTACCCAGTTAGGGGTAACCCGGCCTTATGTTGGCAGAGATCTGGTTAGGTTCTCGGGTCGTCCCTCCAGAGGCGTACCCATGTGGCCCAGGAAGTTCCTTAGCCTGACCATTGTTGGAAATCCAAAGAAACAATACGAGCCCAGTACGGTTTTAGTTGTAAAACCTGCCATGCAGCGTGGCGGTAACCTGCCACAAAACATGGTAGCTATAGTAGGCATACGATAATGGTCGTATGCTGGCTAAGATTAATATTCTATTTTCGAAATGCTTTCATCATTATGCACTACTAATAATGTCAAAAATGATTTGTTTTGCGTAGTAAGTATCTTTGACTATCATAAGGAGAAATCTCCTCCAATTCTGCGTTTGCATTGTGTGTGTGGCGGGATGCCTTATGGTAGTTTCATTTCCCAAAAGCATTATGGATATTTTTCACTTCTCTTGTTGTTGTTGTTTTAAAGATAAATAACTTCTTTAGTTCTCACACCAGTCCCATGACTGACCTGGAGTTTATTGTTCCCTTCCTAAACTTTGAGTGTCCACCAATTTCCACACGGGCAGCCTAGAGACAGGTTATCAGGTTATTCTGGATTTAGGAGTGCTATGGAGCTAAGGAAGCGAGCTGGATGGCGAGACGTATTATTCATATATGATATTATCTTTTCCGCTGTATAATTCACTTGTAAGGATGAATTTATATAATTGTCCAGTTGTGTTGTATATTGTCATTGTACACTCTGATGATGTAATGTATAAAATGTATAGTTCTTTGATTTAAAGATTATTCATTTATCTATTACATGTCGTACCGCTGCGATTGTGAGATTCTGATATTGTTTCTTTTGTCTTTCTTTCGTTCTATTTTCTTCTTCTTCTACCTTTTTCTTCTTCTTAAACCCTAAGGGTTCGGTTTTCCGGCATTCGATTGTTCGGCAGTTGATACAGTGGACGTATTGATGTCGATTTTCGGAAGTCGAAGAATTGGTTCTTTACAGTAAGATACAAATCAAGAACGTATGAAGAGTCATAAAAGCAACGACCATGTCCTTAACTTATTTCCAACAACAGGTGGACGTCAGCTTGCATATGGAAGACGCAGATCTTTCAAATAGCGACGATGAGGCCCGACATTCTAGCAAAAGCCACCCTCTATGAAAATGGAGACCGTCAAGGTTCTGGTCAGTAGAACAACAATAAAAGGCATGCAAAAGGCGTGCAAAAGGCGGCACCCAGTACAAGCTCGGGTGTAAAAACAATGATTTTTAAATCGAGATATGGAATTGATATATCTTACCACAGACTGGGTACCATACCCAAAACCATCCATCACGGGAAGTGAGAGGTGAGAGGAACCTTATGGCAATGACAAGTACTTCATGTCCCATCAAATCAAATGACACTCCACCAACAAATGCCATGTGCTGAAGGATGAGATAGAAAGGTTGATCCGAGAAGTCATGCTTATAGAGTACGTTCGGTATTAAGTCGACAAAAGAACGACCCGTAACAACCAGCAGATTCTACCTTAACAACCTAATAAAAATGTTGTAGCTATAACTAACATTCTGACCATTTTTGGAGGCCCACATGTAGATGGAAGCAGCCACATAGCATAGTCCTAGTACTAGAGGGAAGTAGGTTCGTTCATCCAAGTTTATTTTTTAGAACATTGAGCGTCCAAAGCGCCTAGGCTAGATGCAGATCAGCTCATCACATTCATTACCGAGAATAGGTAAGTTGCCTCTTACCCCCACCAAGATCCTATGGTTATCACCCTTGAAATGGAAAAATCAAATGTATATCGAGCATTGTGGATAAGGGTAGCTTAGTGAACGTCATGTTTAGACACATCCTTGAGGCACTCAAGCTTCCTGCATCCAACTTCACCCCTTGCACCTTTCCCATCTACGACTTTGGGTGGCATTGTCCTAATGATGACTATCTCTCTTGTGTACATCTTCAAAAAAAGCCCCACGCCGGCAAGGTATTGGTAAACTTTGTAGTAGTTAATTGCCCGTCTACTTATAAACTATTAATAGGATGACCGACCATGACGAAACTTGACATAATAGTCTCATGCATCCAGTTTTTCATGAACTTCCATTTTCAAGGCGGGGTTAGTAAAACCCGGGTTATTACCCCAGAAGGACGAATAGGACAACCACCTTCACGGAATGCCTGGGCCGGGCACCCTATGAAGGCTGACTCGCGAATTAATTCACTCTCCTAAGCAAAATTTTAGGTCACATTGCCCATTTTCACGCTACTATTTTGGCTTAAAGCCCAAGCAATGGGTTTGGACCTAATTCCATAGCCAAATACAATAACATGCATATTTAGTTTATAGGACACCAAAGAGATGGCCAACATCGATCGGCTGCTGCCGCAACCAGCAACGGTCGATCAATATATAAAAGATGATCGAAAAACAAAGATTTCAGCCAAGCAAACAGCATGGAAACAATCCAAAAGAAAAGGATTTTAAAACAGTAAAGGAAAAATAAAGAAAACACATTTTCAATGGCAATGGCGAATCATTTCATGTAGAAATGAGAAAGTTTCGCAAGGAAGAAGAGATTTATTGTTTACATGATGGAAGCGTTGAATTTTTTTAAGACTCAAAGAAGTTTTTAATGGCGGAAATACTTTTGAAAACTCAATAAAAAAATGAGGAAGAGGAAGAAATGAGAAACTTATAGATTTATCCCATCAATCGCAACCGTTGGGTTCAGAAGGCAAAGGAATCCTAGCCATCTAGGTTTAATTAATGGCGTTATCACGTCAATGGTCCCACTCTGAATCATCATAGTACCATTTAGAAAAAGAATCCTCTCAATTAATCTTGTTTTAACATGTGACGCATGCATTAAATGCAATATAGGTATCCCGATCGGTAGAATCTTCGTAACTTGATAAGCCTGCCCCTGCTCACAAAGAAGAGTTTGAGCCTTTGAGGTAGAATATTGCTCAGCTTTCTTGCAAGTAAAAAGTAAGTCCGTCAGCACATCCAAACCCGACCAGACTCAAAATGACACACAACTAACTTATTTGACTAGGCCCGACCTAAAAGCAATCATTTTTTGGCCCGACTTTATCTTAACCCGCCTACGATCGGTCCCATGTAGCCCATCTCATCACCATATAATCGACTCGTCCACTTTAGCCTTTTCCTCAGATATCCTCGGCTCTGTTCTTGCGATCTTCTGCAACACGCAACCGACCACTACTATGCACAAAAAGCTTCTTTTCAACCGTTTCCTGGAAAAGTGTACAAGCAACAAACAACACGATTGTGTATACCAGCTACTATATCATATTTGACAAAGGCACACTCACTTATGTGTCATGTTGCACATCCCTGTGCTAAGCACACCCCTAGTATGGATACACAGCCGGCATGCATCTCAATCACATAATTGTATCGCATTTCCAACTGTCTTCCATTGGCCTATGCGACCGTATCTACGGTCGAGAGAGATTCTGTCCTTTTAACTATGCAATCTCTACCGTCCAATTATCATTCTTAGCTGCTACAAATACCTCTTGCTGTACACATCATAGGGTTTCTTTTTGAGATTAAAATTCATTCCCAGCATTATAATCTTAAGCGTTGTTGGTTATTTATTATTTTCTTATAATTCTTTGTAATTGTGAGAGAATATAGTAAGAAATCTTTATAATGAAAGTAAACAAGTTTAACGGAACCACTTTACATCTTGTGTCATTTGATTTAATTTCTCATTTACTACACATTTTCAATTTCTAAGCATAGATTAGCAAGTTATCTTTGTTGATACAAATGCATTAGCATAATTTCGAGGTTGGCTAAATTTTTAGTCGACGGATATGCTCTATCATCTTATTGTGTTTTATATTTACCCTTGACGGAATATCGTTTGTGGTGCCATGGGAAAATATGACTATTTGTATGCGCGCATTTCAAGTGCTAGGCAAGCGGTTCGTTATATTATAAGATAACACCAACCTATGTTAATAAGCGTAAAGCGAGACGAAACGATAGAAGTTTCATTTTGTTTAAGGCCGCTTAAGCGCTACTTAATTTTTTAGCATATTTTATCTGTACCTGTATAAGTTTATTATAAAGATATTATATTAAGTGTACTATATGTGTATGCACAAATTCATTATAGAGAACTAAAGTTCAACATTAAAGTCAACCGATAAATTTATAGGTTTTAAAAGTTGGATTTAACTTTCTGTATTCATTAAAAGTTATCATACTCAAAATGAGTACAGTGTGCTCACATTTGTTAAATAAAGGACAAATTTTCGAAAGAGACCGGTTTTCAAAAGTAATAGCATAAATAGGCTGGTTTGAAAACTATTTGCAATTGTAGGCTAGATTTGGTTAGCTCAGCGATGAGCTGGCCATTTTTAAAATAATAATAATACGGGGCGCATTTGTGAAATGCACCCCCTATAATTTACACTGGCGCATCTGCCAAATGCTCTAGTGTAATTTTATACTGGCGCACTTCAGAAATGCGCCTCGTGCTGTGTATATACAAAGGCAGACAGCCTTGCTTCCTCGCTTCACTCTATTCCATCATTTCACTCAAAATCCTTAAAACCCCAAATTTTCTAAATTCTCAACCACAACATTAATTTCAATTATTTCTTTGTCAAATCTGTTAAAAAAATGGAAGGATCGTCATCATCTTCTCAAGTTAGAGGTATAATGTTGAAATTAGAAGTATACACCTTTGTTTGTTTAAAATATGCTATTTGCCACGAGAATTTTGTTCAAATTAGAAGTATACACCTTTTTACACGTAATTTGTTCAAATATAGGAATTTAGCTTGTACATAGACTTGATGAATTGAATTAAAGTCTCAAAAATTGTTCAAATTTAGTTTGTTCATTGACCACATTAGTTTGTTCAAGTAATTTGTTCAAATTTAGCTTGTTCATCGACCACATTTAGTTAGTTCAAGTAATTTGTTCAAATTTAGTTTGTTCAAATTGGAATTGGAATTTAGTTTATTCAAATTTAACTTGTTACAAGTAATTTGTTCAAATTTAGTTTGTTCAAAGTCTCAAAAATTGAAATTTAGTTTGTTCATATTTAGTTTGTTACGAGTAATTTGTTCAAATTTAGTTTGTTCAAAGTATCAAAAATTGGAATTTAGTTTGTTCAAAGTATCAAAAATCGGAATTTAGTTTGTTTAAATTTAGTTGTTACAAGTAATTTGTTCAAATTTAGTTGTTACAAGTAATTTGTTCAAATTTAGTTTGTTCAAAGTCTAAAAAATTGGAATTCAGTTTGTTCAAAGTCTCAAAAATTGGAATTTAGTTTGTTCAAATTTAGTTTGTTACAAGTAATTTGTTCAAATTTGTATTCTATTGCATGATATTCACACTTGAACATTTTTTCCACATAGAGTTGGTACCCGGTCCCGTGAATGCAAGTGTTTTGTATCTTCAAAATGAACATCGAAGCAATAATAGAAACTTGATGCAGGTATTTTTTTTTTTAAAAAACATATGTGCTTATACTAGAATGTTTTTGTTTGGTTACTAATTTCACTTTTTTTTGCCTTTTGTTCGTTTCTGAATGTGTAGAGTGATGAGCCAATTGAGTGTCATGATCATTCAAGCAAATTAAAATTCATCAAGTGTAATACTCCAAGAGTTCAGCTTGCATTACAAAGAGCGGGATTCAGGGAAATATCTAGATTGGGCTTTTTCAAAATAGATCATGCGCCAGTTACTTCATTGGTAGATAGATGGAGACCAGAGAGTTCAACCTTCCATTTTCCTACTGGTGAAATTACCATCACATTAGCAGATGTTAGTTGTCATCTAGGTGTTACAATAGAAGAAAATCCTGTTACTATTAGATAGCTAAGTAATTACGAAGATATTACCTTGAAGTGAGATAACAGGTATAATATGCGTAGATATATTTGTTATAAGCTCATATATAATATTTAATTCTAATGCATTCAAATTTTTGATTGATTTTACAGCTTTGGGCATGGACACATCTTTCCATTGGTCGTCCAAATGTGATTTCATCCATGCAGATCGACAGAACATTGCCTTATAGTGCAAGGTAGTTAATTTTCAACTACATTTACATGTGTGTATTTTTGTACTAATAAAAATCTAATTGTATCGCTATTTATAAAGCCAGTTTGGTTCAAGGAGTTAGATTGAGTCTCCAAAGCAGGTGACCACTTACTATCACGACTAGCTCGACATGTTAACAGATGAAGCTATTATATGAAATCCGTACACACAGGATGTGCTAGTCGATCTTCCATAGATATCTTTAAGTAGGATGCATAGTTGGCTTTGTAAGACATCTATCATATGCATGCGAGATGTAGAAATGTATAATCCTGATCGAGTGATGTGATAGTTTGGTCTTCATCAACACATACCTGATCCATGCGAACCAAAGCCGGATTTGGAGTTTGCTATTGTCCGGTGTAACGATGGACATAACTGTATCGTACACCATCAGTTTCCTACCATTCCCATGTCGAGATACATGACTTGTACTGGTCGATTACTCGAAGATTCATTGTTGCAGATCGGACTTCTCACGAACGAGCATACACCGCTCGTGCACCGCTTGAGCGAGATGTGGTAAATCTTCACATTATCGTGATTTTTTTAGTTCACTTTAATTATGTTTCTAATTTTGAATAAATAACTACAACTTGTAAGTTGATGTACCAGAGACGGTAGGAAGAGGGTTGGACGATATCGGACACAGTAGAGTACCCGAACAAGAAGTCCAACCACGGTGTCTTGATTTGAAGAAACTTATTGACACGCTCCTTTTTAGAAATCGATTAACACGGTCAAGCTCTTCCGAACAAGCTATGCGGACTAGGCAGCGAAGAACTAAAAGAAGACAGGATACACACCAATCGCAACCCGTTGGACCTTCTTAACCTCCACCTACTTAAGACGATCCAACTCAACCACAAGTATTCCTAATTTTAGTCTACTATTAGTTTGCTTTTTTAATCGAACTATAACTTCTACTTTAATTCGAATGTAATCGAATTTAAATTATGTTATGCTTGAATTTATTTAATGGTAGTTTTATTTGTTGGCTTTTATGTAGATAAACATTTGCTATTATTTAAGATTGTGCATTTGGATTTTGTTTATTTGGATTTGGATTGTTTGGTGAAGGTTGTTTTCTTGGTTTGGACCTGAGATTTACACTGGCACATTTGGCAGATGCGCCAGTGTAAATTACAAGGAACGCATTTCACAAATGCGCTCCATATTTTTTTTTTAAAATGGTCAGCTCATCGCTGAGCTGGTTAGAGCTAACCTATAATTGCAAATAGTTTCCAAACCAACCTATTTATACCAATACTTATGAAAATCGGTCTCTTTTGAAAATTTGTCCTTAAATAAAATAATCAAATCTCAACGTAAACCATCCATCAATCCATATCATAGAAAATAAAAAAAAATTGTTAGAAATGTGGTTTTTAATTATAATCCTAATTCATTAATTTTAAAAATAATATTTTCTGGCTAAGTATTGCTTAAGCACTGCTTAGATTTAAGCAAAGCGCGTATAAACGCCAATTAAGTGCATTTAAGCGCTCATTGCTTAATCGTTTTGTATTTTCAAAAAATTAAATGTTGTGCACGCATTTAGCGCTTAAGCACGCTTTGCATAACTTAGACGCTAGCATATCGAAGTTACGCCAAACATAATTTTTACGTCAACGAAAATGTAATGAGCTTTAACAACTCGAAACCGAAGAGGTGGAGAATTTAACCACTGAAAATATTTACATTCCATGTAGCTCCCTATGTTGGATGTAAAAACTTCAATTATGTTTTATTTTAACTATATCTGTAATTTTTGATTTTTAATATCATATTAATTATTTTAAATATGTTTTTAGTTAATATACATCGGTACAAAAAATCTATATTTATAAAATATAAATATAAAGGGGTTTTTAGGCACAGGGAAGAAGTTACAAAAAAATTTAGTCTCAGGGACAGCAAGTTTGTTTTTTAGTCTGAAGGACACTTTGTAGTGTAAATCACAGAATGATAGATGTAGCTATCATTTTCTGTTTACACTATAAAGTGTCCTTCAGACTAAAAAACAAACTTA
Source organism: Allium cepa (assembly GCA_030765085.1). Taxonomy (NCBI): domain Eukaryota; kingdom Viridiplantae; phylum Streptophyta; class Magnoliopsida; order Asparagales; family Amaryllidaceae; genus Allium; species Allium cepa. The sequence continues at coordinate 133,515,097 of CM060940.1, read as the reverse complement.
CCGTCCCTGAAACTAAATTTTTTTGTAACTTTTTCCTTGTACCTATTTTCCTGAAATATAAATATTTTAAAAACTAAAATTTAAACTAATAACATTTTTTTATGAAGCTCTGCCTCGTTAACCTCCGTGGTCTTCTCAATCGTCGTCCGCAGACGCGTTTCCTCTCCACCTCCCGAACGCCGTCTTGCAGTGACAAACATTTTCAAAACATTATGATATATTATTTTGATCATCGGTGACAATTGTTAGTTAGCATTGATGATTGTTTGTTATCTGTTAAATAATAGTAAAGCAGAAGATTTTCTGGCTCTCTCCTTGATTCTAGAAATTTTCTCTCCTCTCCTTAATTCTCTCTTTAGATGTTTTATTTTCAAATTCTTTAATTTATTACTTTACACTTATTTTACTAATTCTCTTTTATTGTTTTACATTTTAGTACATGTATCATTAAGTTTATATAATTATTTACATATAATTTAGCAGCTACCTTCTAATATTTTATATTTAAGTCCGCACATTTAGGTTAATTAAATAATCCAAAATTTAAGCTATTTAGATAAATTCATTTAATATTTCTTATAAATACCAAATAATGACAATTTAAATATGTATAACACTTAAACAACTAAACCATAATATTAGTCTTTCATTCGACTATAAAGATATATAAATCACATAAACCAATAATAAAAAATTGTAGTTAATTTATTTTAATGAATTTACCATACATGTCGTTGTAAATTCTACTTTAACTTTAAATACCTACTTTTAAAATTACCATAATTATTCACAAAAATTACCTCACTTTTCTTCTAATATTTTACTTTTCACCTATGCATCCATTAATTATGTGATCTAAATTTAAACTAATTAGATAAATCCAACTAACTAATATTCGTTAATTCGTTTACTAATTTATGAAAATATCAATATGTACACCATATTCATATTAACAAAATTAAAAAAATGATTAATGTAAAGATACCTAAGTTATATAACTTAAAGAACTTAAAGTGAATACATAAATAATAATAATAAATCCTTTTTTCACGTTTCTCTCAATAAATTTATCATGAAATGCATTACAAAATTATATTTTTTTTGTACTTTGAATACCTACATTATAAATTTTCTATAATCATTTGTAGCCTTCCCTCAATTCCTTTACAATATTTTACATTTAAGGTCATATATTGTAATCAATTACATAACTTCAAAACTATTTATATAATTTCACTATGCAATTTTTCGCCGATTTGTCAAATAGGTATGATCAATATGAACCATATTCATATTAACAAAATGACGAAAAGATTCATTCAAATATATAAATACATCAATCAAATAACATAAATTATATTCATAAATAATAATTACAAGTTTAAAGTTTTATTTATTTATATCATATGTGTATCATGCATTACATTGTAAAACCTTTTTTAACGTCAAAAACCTACATTTTGAATTTATCCAATTAGTTACAAAACATTTTACAATATCACCTACCATTGTATACTAAACTCGATATTTTCAAATTAATTATATGATCTGGAATTTAAATTATTTAAATAAATTCAATTAATAAATTTTTGTTAATCCATCTAATAAATGCTAAGATATAACGGTTTCAATATGTATACCATATTCATATCAGGCGCAAAGGTGATAAAATTAGTTTTTCATTTAAATACAAAGATATATAAGTCACCTAATATAAATAATATGCATAAGCAATATTTCCATATTTAATATATTATTCATATATCTATATTTTTTATATTGTATTACATTGAAAAATTCTGTTTTTAGCTTCAAATACGTACATTTTAACATTTTTACAATTATTTTCTAAACCGTCCTCAATTATTATCTATTATATTATATTTAAATCCATGTATCCAAACTACTTACGAAATCTCAAATTTAATTAATTTCAATGAATAGTTAATCTATTCTTCTAATGAATCATAAAAATATATGTCAATTTTAACACACACACGCTCACATTATGGAAAATTGTAAGACTATTTTTTTTATATTCAACTATAAAGATATATAAATCACATAACATAAATACGTACATAAACATCATAACAGATTAATTTGTAAATAATTTATAATTCTTTTATATTAAGAATTTATTATACATTATATTACAAAATTATGTTTTAGCTTCAATATATCAACATCGAAATTATACAATTTTTTACAAAATTCCTCTCGATTCTTCCTATCGTTTATTTTCAAGTCCATGTATGTAAACTAATTACATAATTTTATATTGATTTATTTAAACAAATTTAATTAAATAATATTTTTCAGTTCATTTAAAAAATTACTAACATACGTCAATTTCAACATGTATGTTATATCCATATTAACAAAACTGAATAAATTACTTTATTATTGCATATATGTGTATGCGCACGTGCGCTATACAATATAAATTATACACAAACATAATACAAGTTTTAATTTATAGTTCATTTATTTCACTAAATTTATCATACCTTATATAACAAAATTCTTATTTTAACATTAAAGATATAATATTATATTTTACAATATTATTGTGTACAACGCTCGGGTTACACACTAGTTCTAATTAATGCTAATTATTACTTTATAATTTTTTCTTCTTCTTTAATTCTTAATTACAATTAGTCAAAATTTATTTGATTAAATACACTTTAATCCCGTTTTACTTTCTGTGCAACCTCCAATCGATCTTTTATCCACAAAGTATCATCAACCTTCACCTTTTAACTCCCTTGCTTTTAGACTTTTAGTCATGTCCAAAACAGTCATCCCAGCCACAAGCGGGCCGGGTTTAATACATGTCCGACCTAACCCGACCAAGTAATGACTGTGTCATTTTTCCATTATATTTTCAAACCCACTGCTTCTCATTTAAACCCCCAAATCCCCGAACCCTAATTTCTCTATCCTCCGTTCTTTAGAATCTTCTTTCGCATCATCGTCATCGTCGGTCGACATCAGCATAAGAAGCCATGTCATTACGTCCAAGCGAGAGAGCGGAGGTTCGCCGAAACAAATATAAAGTCGCCGTCGATGCCGACGAGGGCCGCCGCCGCCGCGAAGATAATATGGTTGAGATCCGTAAGAACAAAAGAGAAGAAAATTTATTGAAGAAGAGAAGAGAAGGGATGCAGAATCAATCACAAGCTTTCCCCGCTATTAGTTCCACTGCTGAAAAAAGAGTGAGACTTTCACCTTTTTTAATAATTTATCTGTTACCGTTGTAGATTTTGCTATTAGAAGATTATCAAATGTTCGATAGCTTGAAATAAATTATTTCTATAGAAATAATTGTTCTGACAGTTGCGGAGTCATCCACATCACAGGCTCAACACTATTAGAAGTCCACCTACTCATTTAACACCCATCTCAAAGAAAAAGAGACAGAAAACAAAAAAGAAAACAACGAATTTTGGTAATGAATCCAAACTGCATCAGGTTTGTACTTGGAAGCAATACCATGCTAGGATTGCACAGGAAGCAATACAACTTTGATTTCAAACCAGGACTGTACGATTAGTACTCCAGTGGTTGTCGTGGATTTCTTGTCATATGCAATTCTTCCTATTTGGACGAGTACACCTAGTAGGCAACTGGGGTGATCATGATACAAACCGTGCTATGTCCAGATGTGGATTTAGGAGTAACCACGCATGAGTTATACTTGGGAACAAATAACCATGGCCACTATGCTAGGCCATAGCATGGACATCATCTTCTCCAAATTAACCTGCCTCTGCTGGTTACATCCAATCCATCCTAGATTCAACAACAATAACAAATCCAAACAGATCCATGCTTTAATGCACTAAGCCCATGCTCTAACCCAACTATAACACACGCACGCGCGTGCACACACACACTATCATAAAAATTTAATCCAACACAGATTAGAAAGTCTACCTCTTGTGAATTGGTGTTGGGTTTGAGAGATTGCTTGGATGGAAGTTAAGTATTGGAAGATCTAAATGTGGAAATAAAAGAAGATAAAATAAGAATTCATGTTTAGAAATGTGCAAGGGGTAGTTTTGGAACTGGAGGGAGTGTGCACGGAGAGAATTGAAGTTTCTAACTTTTGCTGAGTTTGAGTGGTGTCAACAGCAAAAATGGTAGCTAAAGTAGCCTGGGTCTTGTAACAATTAACTTAAGCAGAGCTCAAAATATGGGACTCTGTATTGAAATTAGTTACCACTACAACAATTAACTTAGCGGAATTCAAATATGGGACTGTGTGTCTTATTGACATGAAATTAGGTATTGAAAATCCTTGCTTTCATTAATAACAACCATGTGTAAACAGTAATATAGATTTATTGAAAACAGGAGACATCCGGAGAACCTAATGAATTATCTTTGTGTAGTTGGATAGCTTGCCTGCAATGGTGCAAGGGGTATATTCAGAAGATAGAACTTTGCAGCTTGAGTCAACCACCCAGTTCAGAAAATTGCTGTCTATAGGTACTTTAGTTAATTGTGAACCACACTATTTACAGCTGTACCAATCTTGAAAATTTTGGATGTTTATGTTTAGGTTGAATCGAGCTTGGTGATTTTGTTTTGGGCTTTTTTTGACTTTCTTTCTATAACTTATTTCCTAAATTAATTTTCAGAGAGAAGCCCCCCAATTGAAGAAGTTATTCAATCGGGTGTTGTACCCAAATTCGTGGAATTTCTTATGAGAGAGGATTACCCTCAACTTCAGGTATTTATTTTCACTTTTATCTATCAGGTTAGAAGGTTAATCAGTAACATTGCTAATAGCATTTTACATGATAGTTTGAAGCAGCATGGGCACTTACGAATATTGCTTCTGGGACATCAGAACATACAAATGTTGTGATTGAACATGGTGCTGTACCAATATTCGTTAAGCTTCTTGGTTCTCCAAGCGATGATGTTAGAGAACAGGTACATGTTTTTTGTACATATGATTATATTAAAATTTGACACAGTTGGCAAGACTGATTTTAATTTTGTTCTGCAAAGCAAAATACTTCAGAAGACTAGCTTCATACACAATAAAATATTTGTTATCCCGCTTTTTGGTCAAAGTCGGGATATCAACAAATTGATGGTTATCAGGATCGGAGATCGATCAAAAACCAAGCTATGATCGATACCGCCGAAGTTGAACCGAGCTCCAATCGAGGCGAGATCGATAAGGAATCATACACAAGGCCCGGTGAGGCTACACTTTGAATTTCAAGTCAAACGGAGTTCATACGCTCAAGTTATGGATGGATCAATATTCATGGGAAAGCAGTTCGTATCGATTCTTTCGTATCGATCGAGATGGACACGACTGTTTACTTCTGATCGATGCATTCGTATCGATACATGCGTATTGATTGGATGGATACAGAAGACAAATAGGGAACTCGGTGATGTGCAACTCAACATTATACTCAGGATGGATATGAAGCAATGGTTACGGAGGCTTGGAAGTGTATTTCATATCGATCACTTATCGATCGATTTGAAAGACGCATACAGAGGAAGCTATGCTGGATGGATACGTAAGTATCGAGCAACACATCTCAAACCCAGAATGGAGCAACTGCACTAAGAATTGTGTTTCGTATCGATCATGTTCGTATCGATCGATACGAAAGAAGTGGTCAAAATGGAGCGTAAAGTATGGATCACAGACAAGACTCTGATCGATACGTGAATTAAGGAGCGCATTGTCTATGGATACGAAATGATGGATACGAATCAATGGATACGAATCATCAGCCTACACTTGCAAACTCGATCTTGAATCGATCATATCTCACAATCTACAACTCCGAATGCAATGAGATTTTCACAGCAAGTTGCACAACACATAGGGAACATCCAGATCACAGCTCAATTGGAGCAGTTTATAATCGATACGAACTCACTATGGATCCATCAATGATCGATCCCAAATGACTCCAGATCGATCGTGTGAGCCCATATGGACTCGAGAATGAGTATTCCGAGATTCAATGCAGATATTTCTAGCTCCACGTATATAGATACCACCTCCATTATAACTAAAAGGGGGTCTTTTCTCTCAGCTCATCTTTATCTTCTTCTCCTTTGGATAGACTCTGCCATTTTTGACCATTGATATTCAAAGGATTGTAACTGTAATCATAGCATAAAGCAAATAGAAGGATCAATTCAAAGTGGACGTAGATCAGAGATAGCCGAACCGCTATGAATTTCTTGTGTTCTTTACTTTCTTGCTCATTTTACATTTGTTATTTCTTCGTTTTTCTCTCTACATCATCTGGATCTGAGATCTGTAACTGGATATTGAAGATTTGTGTGTAAACACTGGTGCTTTCATTACATTCGGGGTTTGTGGCCTTTTTTGACGCAAACAATATTATTTCAAGTTTATTACACGGTTGGCATAACTAACTTACAAAGGCATGCTATATTGTCAAGTCAATGAGTAATGCTTTGGGAAACAAATGCTTTAGTATGTTGCATTAACAGTTTAACTACTTTGCTCATGATCTTTAAAGTTTTCGATGCGTTCGGCTCTCTATTCGGTATACAATCTCATTCTGTCTGAAAACATAATCGTTGACCAATTAACACTGTGTGCAATTTGCATCTACCTAGGCTGTGTGGGCTCTTGGAAATGTAGCTGGTGATTCCCCAAGGTGCAGGGATCTTGTTCTTGCTAGTGGTGCATTGATTCCTTTGTTAGCTCAGTTGAATGAGCATGCCAAACTATCTATGTTGAGAAATGCTACCTGGACTTTATCTAACTTCTGTAGAGGAAAACCTCAGCCATCTTTTGAGCAGGTATCAGTTGGCTAAAAATATGTGTTTTTTTAATGCTTTCACATATATCATTAATACTGAAGCCCTTTCTTTGTTATGTTTGTCAGACAAAACCAGCTCTTCCTGCTCTAGCGCGTCTAGTAAATTCAACTGACGAGGAAGTTCTCACAGATGCATGCTGGGCACTTTCATACTTGTCCGACGGTACAAATGACAAGATACAAGCTGTTATAGAAGCTGGTGTTTGTCCTCGGCTTATAGAACTTATTCTGTATGCATGATTTTTGTTTTTTGTTTTCTTGTACTTTTATTTGGATAGCGTAGTGGGAATCACTTAATTATCTTATGCATTGAACATGTATAAATTTGATGCGAATATTTATTTGCAGACATCCATCACCTTCAGTTCTTATTCCTGCTCTACGTACTGTTGGAAACATCGTCACTGGGGATGATGTACAAACACAGGTATTAAGTTTAGCATGCTCCTAAAGTTGTTTCCCGATACTTAGTTTGACAATTGTTGTGCTGCACACTTAATATATTACTCTTGCAATGAAGTTTGTTGTACAGTTGCTGCTTAACTCCTTTAGTTTTCAAAATTAATATAGATATTACACATGTATGTTATATTATACATGCCAAAATGGTCCTTGCAAAATATTAACCTGCTTAACCATTGAGATTCTTTTTTTTTCTTCCTATGTACGCATATCAAGGGTCTCCTTTTTTTGATCATCTGATGCTAATGTTTAAATACATCAGTCCTTTTTTTGTTGTTGTTCAAGTTGCTAATTTTAAATTGACAATTACTATAATTTGTGGAGTGTTCTAGTGTGCTCTTCTAGCCTTTATAATTGTTCTGTTTTTCATATATATCCGTAAGTAAAGGGTATATGGTCGATGATTTCAAATTTAACCAATCAAATCATTCAATTATTTTAATAAAAAGGAAAATTCCTTTACCCTCGTGATGTAATATTATGCACCAACTAAAAGATATCTTCTAGTGATATTTTCTTTTTGTTTTTTTTCCCTTTTCCAAAAGCCATTGGAATTGAAATGCTGTGTATTGCCTGTGTCTAAATGTTGATAAAAAATTCATACCGTCGATGGATTTTTCAACACACTTTCGCGACATTTTATCAAGTAATAAACCGTTTCTATATTGGATGTTTGAAATATGTTTTCTGTTGTTGTTGCAGTGTATCATTAATTATCAAGCCCTTCCTTGTCTCCTCAACCTTCTGACACAAAACCACAAGAAGAGCATCAAGAAAGAAGCTTGCTGGACTATCTCAAACATCACTGCTGGAAACAAGGACCAAATACAGGTATGCATAAACACCTATTGTCATTCATCCAACCACAATTTGCGGTCGAGTTTGTGCTCAATTTTGTGTTTGTTGGTGGTTTTGGAGATTATAGCTACTACATGCTCAAATAATTTTATCATCATGTTGATTACTTTGGTACACGACGGCAAACAATAGTTCTCATTTCTCACTGCATGGTACATGTAACATCCTACCAAAAGTTACCTTTATAATGTACAATTTCCGTGAGTGCACATGGAATAAAATACTTCTGACAGAACCAACATATATCAATAACCAAAATATGACATCAAATCACTTCACAAGTTATACATGCAAATATTTCATAATATATATTTACTTTCTCAAAATACTATGTACAATAAGGGTATCAAAATCTTAAATCACGTATCTACCATCTGCATCCTGAAACGTCCACGTCTCGTCGTTGCTACTTATAATTATTCATGCAGCCTATACTCTCATTCTACTCACTAGTGTTACGACACGTGCTTCGCACGTGACGATGTCACGTGCTTCGAGCGTGAATTATTTTTCCGCAAATTGTATACGTTTAGCACATTCACAATTTATTAACTATATTTTTGCGGCGAATCATTTGATAGTTTAAAATTTTATTTTTAAGTTTGAATTTTTATTTATATTATTAATTAATAATTTGTTTATTAGATCCTATTTTCAAGTGATATTAATATTTGATAGTATTTGTAGATGGATGTTTTGAATTTCTAAAAGAACTTTATCTGTTATATCCTATTTTTAAGTGATATTAAGTCTGATAGTATTTGTAAATTGATGTTTTGATTTTGTAAAAGACCTTTTTTTGTTATATCCTATTTTTAAGTGATATTAAGATTTGATAATATTTGTAGATAGATGTTTTGAATTTGTAAAAGAAATTTAATTGTTAGATCACGTTTCCAAGTGATATTATGATTTGGTATTAAGGGCATTTTTGGTAGTTTAAGCTGATACTAAAAAAATATGACATAAAAGGTATTACAACTATTATTAAAGATATGAAAGTGTACAGAATAAGAGGATAAATGAACAATCGGGTGAGAACAAACGTTTTGTTGTGAGATATTCCAAATCAACACAAAATACTATAGATTAAATCTAACCATTATCTATTCGTGCACGAGTCTTTTTCCTCCATACACAATGGTCGGCCATGACTATTGAAAAACATGGAAAATTGATTTCATACAAAAAAATCGTTTTATTTCAATTATATTACTCTATGAATTCATAAGTTCGTTAATTATTTATTTTTACAGTTTATTTATCCATTTAACAAAAGCATATGACATATAGATTACCATGCTCGTTCTTTTACAAAGAGCCATGATCAATTCCATATCAGGGTCCCTCTTAAGATCCTCTTCGAACTCGCCTTTTTATTCATATCCATTTTATTCAGTAACATTGTAGATACTTTATCCAATGTACCGAATTTACGACTGTTCGTTTATCATTATCTGCACGTGAACCTCACCATGCTTCACTTATAATTTTGCATCATATTTAACGAGTTAACGTTTCACATTAACTCAGAAAAGTACATATTTCTCTGGGAACACATCAAAACATGTGCATTAAGTCTACTCAACATATCCGTCAACCTCATCATAAATTACCTTGGATTGAACTCATTCTTAGGAGCTCAACGTTAAAAAAATAATTAATTTTAAGGCCACACAAACAAAATATAATAGACCAGTGGAGCAAATTATGATGGATCAACGGATTCAGTTTGTTGAATAAATTACTGAACCAAAATTGCCCTTTAAGTGAGAAGTATGCATTCCTTGCCAATTGAGAGTCACATATATACACATAAGTTGCTTAGGTTAAGCGACAGAGCACAATCATTGCAAGTCCCAATCATATTAGTATCACAATAATTACCTTGAATAAACCATTGGATGCTCCTAATTCTTCATGGAATGTCACATCAGGTAAGGTTTTCGGTCCCACAGAATGGAGTTACTCTCATGGCAAGCCTAATGTGAAAGATCTATATTTGAATTATACAACCAAGAGTTCTTATACATAACCTCGAATATGAGCCACCAACTGTAATTACCTCGTTCTTCCTCTTAACTCACTATCAATCTATTATTATTGTACAAGTTCATTATTTAGTTTCTTCTTTTATTACAAGTTATTTGAAGAAGAGGAGTTCAGAAGACTTTTTTATCTTTTACATTTATTTAGATTGTTCTTCAGTCTATGACTCGATGCCAAAGGTCGTTTGCAAACCGCAAAACATTAATCTTTTTATCTATATAAGCCATTCATTTCATTTATTGTTTATTCGATGGATTTAGTGCATTTAAGACACTATGCTCACCTTGTGGTGACGTTTTCTTTGTCATTGTTCATCTGAAAACAAGTACCAAAAGCTCTAGAATTGAAACAAGTACATAAAGTGTTATTTTACGCTATCGACTCTCAAAAATTTTGAATTATGATTTTTCTAAGTTTCAAATTTTTCATTCAATTTTTTCTTTTGATCTTATGACTCTTCTTATCGCTATTTCATCGAAATCTTTACTTGAACATCAAATCCTACATTTTCACATATCTTTCAAAATTATTACTTTAATCCTTTGAAATTCCCGTAATACAATCTTAAAGCCGAATTTAATCATGCATCGTAACTAACATAATACACAAACATAAGAGTAATTATTAAGCGAACTAAGAATATAGTTACAAGAATACACACAAACTAGGTCACTATCAAGGACTAACAACAAGGTCAATGTTGATGCCATGCCATCACTGGATTCTACTTTCTCACCCTTGCTTCATTACAAAGTAAGAGTTCAAAAATTTTCTCTTAGAGAAATTGAAATATGAGATAAGAATAAAACCGACTCAATATATCCTGTAGGATTGGAACGCACGCACGTCATCATTCTAGAAAATGAGGTGGCAAGAGTAATGACTCCTTTTTTTGAGATGGTGCGGGTTCGGTTCAATTATGGTGCGGGTTCAGCCCAATTAAGAGGTATAATTGGAAAGAGGATTGGGTTCGGCTATGAGCTTTGGCCTATCAATTTAGGGTCCATATACGCTTATAAATTATTGTACAATAGTACATGTCACCGTCATCATAGCGCATGCTATAGCGCAAGGTCTCCGCTATTTTGGGTATGTACATAGAAAAAACCCAAAACCGGCATATTTGGAGTAAAACAATTATGTAGTAGGTTCATTTATTTTCTAATTCCTGCTGCTATAGCTTGCTTTAGCTTGAAAAGCTTCCGATCTAGGGCAAAACTTATTTTCTTTTCTTTCCACCACCCGTCGATTTCAATGAAATTGAACAAAATAGCATACGCTAATTTGTGCTATTTGCTGTTGACTACCTAGAGGTTGTTTCAATGCATATTGGTTAGATCTAAGTGAAGAGTGTGCCCTAGTTCAAAAAATGTAGGGTGTTGCAGTATAAGTGTTAGTCGTGTTGCTGTATTTTTTTTCCTCCTTCCAAGTTTTAAGTTAATCTTCATTCCAAGTAGAGCTTGAATCTTGAAACTAGGACACCCAACTTCCAATTCTTCTTTTTTACTTTGTATCTATAACAATGCATACATGCATATACTTCTAGATGGTTGCATTCTTTTGACGCTAAAGAACTCAAAAAGGTCGGTTGAGAGGGATGAAGAGAAAATGTAAATTTGATATCTTTTTTGTGTGGTATATTATGATTCACGATTATTCCCTTATGTCTATATGATATTAACTTCATGTTTGTTAAAGCTTAAAAATAACTTTCTTTGCAATTCTAGGCTGTTATTGCTGCTGGGATCATTGGTCCTCTTGTGCATTTGCTTCAAACTGCGGAGTTCGACATCAAGAAAGAAGCAGCTTGGGCAATATCCAATGCTACTTCAGGTGGAACAACCGACCAAATTAAGTATGTTATCTTGTCAGGCACAGCGAAATCGAACTTTTTTTACATTTTAACCACAAATCTCATTACACCCGTCCATTTATGTTTTGTTTAGTACATGTGGCAGTTACAGAAATATAATAGTACTTACCTTCCATACTTGGCCATGCAGCAAACATTCTAGTTCTCTTTCAGATTTTGAAGTAACTAACACAAGTATATGAAGTCAAAAAAGTAATGATAAAAAAGGATTATTAGGATTACCGAATTTGAATTTGGAATTGGTTTTGTTAAATGTAGAATTAGAACAAGAATTGTTAAATTCAAATTTGATCCGACGAATGTTGAATTCAAGAATTCTGAATTTTAACAGGATCTTTGAATTTTAATTTGAAATTAAGATTGCTGAATATAGATATGTATAATCAGGATAATTAATTCAAGTTTCAGAATTATAACCCAATTTGAATTGAAAATAGATTTCAAATAGGTCGAAAGTTTGAAACACACACCCATGCATACATACATATTTATATCTATTTAACACACATACGAGGAGTGACCCATAGTATACTTTTAGCCTTAGTCATTGGATTTAATGAATCAGTGGATGAATATGGTAACAATGGAAGAGAGAAAATAAAATGATAGTATGAGAGAGATTCGAATATCAAATTCAAATATATCCACTAATTTATTAAATCATATGGCTTAAATGAAGGGGGGATAAGAAGGAGATAAAAATAGAGGGGCTTCCTCTCTCTTCACTCATACACACATATATACATATGCGCGCGCACACGCACGCATACAAAGTGAAGACCGAACAGTTCATACTTTCAGGGATCAGCAAAGAACTCTACGTTTGTTGAAATACATTAGTGACAGAAAAATGTTTGAACTTGTTGAGTCATCTGAGTTCGAACTTTTTTAGCATTGTAACGAAAATGGACATGCTACTATGGTGGGAAATATATATTTTTACCCGCGTACAGGAATGAATACAACCCAGAGCCAAAAGAATAGTCTATATATGACAATGGGGTATAGTCATATGCTGTATACCATATATTTGTAGGTACCTAGTTTCTCAAGGCTGCATCAAACCATTATGTGACCTCCTAATCTGCCTAGATACCAGAATAGTGACAGTCTGTTTGGAAGGTCTTGAAAACATATTAAAGGTGGGTGAAGCTGAGAAAAGCCTGGGTAACTCAGGAGTTAATGTATATGCACAAATGATCGACGAAGCAGAAGGGTTGGAGAAGATTGAAAATCTTCAAAGCCATGATAACACTGAGATATATGAGAAGTCTGTTAAGATTCTGGAAACATTTTGGTTAGAGGAAGATGATGATGCCATGCCGGTCGGTGATGGTGTTGAAACTGGGTTCCAGTTCGGTGGACAGCAACAGCCTCCTTCTGGTGGATTCACATTTGGATAAAAGGTACATGGTGTTTTATCTTAATTTTCTCTCTATTTGGTTAGGTCGAGTCAAAATTCAGCTTCTATTTGTCTTATAAACATTGATATCTTTTTCAAAAATATACAACAGATTCATCTCTACTTCTCTACTGTTAGTAATAAAAATTTAATCAGGAAGACTTCTACCGTGTCTTTTTGAAATTCCAAAAATATCTTAGATGGTATCCATTCATGACCATCCAACGATCTCACCATCGGTTTAAAGCCTCCACCATCATGCCGTTCTCGACCATCCATCAACAGAATTTCACTATTGATTTGCATCTGACACCACCAATAAGACTTCTTGAAATAAAGGTGTTGTGATCATTTTGCACTTATAACACAAATTCTCCATTGAATTTTATTAAATAAAAAGTAACCACGTTTAGATATTAGATGCTTATACGTGTGATTTATACTTGTACCTATTACCAAAACATAGTACAAATATAGACCCGCTTTTGTCATGCTACTAGTGACTTGACATTTTGTACCTAGATCGATATGAGATTGCACCAATGCTAAATTGTTCTTCTGGTATGTGTGTGTGTATAGACACTCTTTACATTGGCACACTTTAAGATCACATCAGTACAAATTGTTCGAAAAAAGAATATATTTGTACAATTCAAAATCGCCCATGTAAAAACCTGATTTAGCACTAGCGCGACAAAAACTTGCTTATATTTGTAATTGGTATTGAAATGGGTTCGCTTTGGTTATAGGTTTTGAAAATTTTCCCAACTTGATCACAGTATAATAGTATATGGATTAAGAGCTAATTTGTACATATATTTGCAATTTGCAATATAAACATTTTGACTGAAATAATGTTTTCACCATACGTGCAGGGTTTAAGGAGTTTTTTTCAGCTGCATCGTGTGGGTCAGGACCAGTCGAGTTTAGTCAGAAGATTGTGCCAATAAATTACATTAATTATGGATAAATTATTGTTGTTGTTGTATGGATAAATTATGCCTCTTTAGATGATTTTGTTATGAACCAGTTCAGTTCACTGTCTCTCGTTATCTAAAAATTTTAAAGCATGTGTTTATTGTTTTATTGCAAGTACCGAGGCTATAAACTATTGTATTATTGTTAGTCCAATGTGCATTTCTAGTGGATTATTTGGGGAAAAAAAATTTTTGTAACCCATACCTCATTGCCCTCATTGATTTTTTGTGTTGTTGCTGTTGCCAGTTATTGCTACAACCCATCATCAGGGCAATGACCTGTACTATCATTTTAAATGAAGTTCCCTTGCCTGATTCGTTTAATGCTGTTGTTGGATGCAAAAGCTGAAATGCTATGAGATTTATGTGATCAGAGTTTTGGTATTGAATCGTAATATTCAAATTTTGAAATTGAGTTTTGCATGATTTATCTACTATTAATAATGTTATTAATGCGATAACAGGATAAGGCTAGGCAATGTATACGCGACCATCAAAATTAGTTTTGTCAAAGCATCAGGCAAGTCTTTTTTTCCGGTTCAATTATGTTAATTATTCTTATGCTTACTAGTATGGGTCTGTATTTCGCACACGGCTGTTTGTATTATTGTAAACGGAAAGCAATGATGGTTTTAAAATTTAAAAAAGATGCCAAGTAAATTAGTTAACGAATTTTATCCTCCTTCCATGTTTGACATAAAAGCCAAATTAGAATTCCATCAAAAGATTCTAACTTCAACTTGGAAGGCAAGATAAACAAAGAACAAAAAATTGGTACAGCTTCATTTTTCGTATACGTGTAAACTATGAACCCCTAAGGTCGTAACGTTTTATTCATTTTTCTTTTAATAGTTGTATGTCTACTTGTTTTTGGAATTAAATTGTAGCCTAGTCACTTCATTTAGCTCCGAAACTAAAGTTTGATAGCGATGTTAAGCCAATGAAACATTACTTGTTCAAGACAGGTATACAAGAGCTGTTTGATCTTGACATTCTTATTTTGTCATATTCCCAAATTACAAGTATTTACACCTTTTGTTATTTGCACTTGTGGTTGCAAATCAAATCTTTTCTAGTCCTATTCATGTATTGCAACTTACAAAACCAAGTGTCGGTCAATACATAAAAGCTTGTTACTGTAAGCTTAAATGTGGACTTAATGTACATGTACTTGAACTTAAATTTCCTTTTAAATGTCCATGAAATAACATGTAGCCGTGCTTTTGAGAAATTCTTTACTTTAAATTGTTTAGTGGTATAAAAATTGACCTGCGATACTAACATTAAAAGCTGCATCAGAATACGATTCCAAAGATGACCATGTCTTCCAAGTAAAAGAGAAAGTATTCTAGGTTTTAAACATGTGAAGAATCATCGGTTTCATTTGTAATAAAGCAATTCTTCGATCATTAAGCAAGGAACAACTAGTCATTATTTTGATATACAATATAAAGTTATCTTGCACTTGATAAAATACAACAAAGAAATATAGAAATGATCAGGAATCTGACATGTGAAATTTTTACGAATAATATTGTTGTCATAGAAAGCTAAAGCCCAACACTATGTACAGTTGTCTTCACTAAAATATATGTATCTTCATAATGAAAATTTAACAATGATTATATAAATAATGAAGAAGTTGGTGATGTCTTAGTGGATAATATTCAATTAAGTTTGCAATTAATTACTAGGCTTTCTTTTCTAATTAGTTCACACAAATGTGATGCATGATGCAGACACTTGATCAGACAAGCTACATACATGCTTACAGTCACCACCAACTAACATTATATATTAACCTTATTACACAAATAGCCTAGACAATGAGTTACTAAAACTACTGATGAATAATTCAAGTTAAATGTTCTAGACGATGAACATTTCAGGTGCTGTTAGCTGTGGAGCTCTATTCTCTACTCTGATAAAATTTTAGTTCATATACATCTGACTTAACTGGATTAACCTGGACAACATATTTAAAACACCATATCATATATCTAGTCACTGCTCACACTATGGCCAATTATGACAAAGTACAGGTCAGAACAATTCAAATATTGCACAAACAATCATCTGAGAACCAGTATTGAGACCAAATTTCTTTGTTCAGGTGACTAAATCAATTATATTAGTTGAGTTTATGACATCCAAGAGTTGTTGCACTTTGATCATCAATTCAGAACTAGTATTGACACGAGTTTCTTTCTTTTACGGAAACTTGGAAACAGTTTGTCAGCTATTTAAAAAGAATTTATCATTAAATTTGTTTATTTGACTAAATCATCTAAACTATTATCAGAAAGAGAAAGAAAACTAAAACTGTAATTTTTCATACAGCTTGATATGTTTTATCTTTGGATAAAACTTTTATACACGTTGATGTTACAAAAATACAATTTTTTGTTTGACACAACAATCACTATGACTCCATTCATATTTCATTCTGGCATTATTAATCTCATCTGAAGTGCTTACTTAAAGTAGCAAATATTATTTTTCAAACCAAGTAACATAAAAAAAATACACATAACCATGTTATATGAACAGCATATCTCACAATTTAATTTAATTTCGAGGCTATTAGTTTCTATTTTTTTGATGCATTAATATACAAAAGAAAAAAAAGACAAACTAAAAGAAGAAAGAGACCATTAAAAGTAAAAGACCTCTAACTTATCAACTGCCCATCGAATAAGTTGCCAACACCATGTGGCCTTATCTGGACAAATATAATGCAAACAAAGTCCATAGATATTTCTAGACAATACATAGCAATATGTTTATCATGCATTTGGAAAAATCTTATAACCATCGACCACATCTTAAACGAACAAAAATACACAGCTCATTAAATAGCTTCTTCAACTAAAAATGTTGCAACAACAGTACGAATTCAATTCAGATTTCTGAATTCTTGGTAAGCGTAGTAGGTGGGAACAAAAAAAACTAATAATTCAAACAACATCATATGGTTCTCTTATTTGTACACAATCCCTCAATCAATAAATCAAATGTACAGCACTTCTAAAAAAGGAAAAAAGAAGTAGAAAAAAGAAAAAAGAAAAAAAACTATAACGTCATCATAACAAATTTCACCAATAAAATAAAAAATAAAAAATTTACCCGATCAGGAATCCAATGGTCTGTAAAGATCGAACGGCTTCCAAACCTTGTCCAACGGACAGGATTTCTTATCATCCAACCTCGTCCATGGCTTCCCACTTCCACTCCAATGCATCAAACTAACCGGACCCGAATGCAAACCTCTACAGCTCCCTTTCACATTATCTCCTCCCAATCCATGCTGATTCCATCTATGTTCGATTTTTGCTATTCGACCGGCAAACACCAACAAATATGGTGGCAGCGATCCGAGCTCGTATATCCGCTCTTTCTTCTGCACCTCCATCCACCGTTCGATCTTCTGCGTGCTCCTATCTGCTCGCCATCTGTCTAGATCGATCACCATCACTCCCGTGTTGAAGTAGCAGGGGTTACGTGCTTTAAATGTGGTTTTGAATCGTTGATCGGACCAGAACTTCTCTGTGAAATACTTGGTGAAGTTCGCGTG
The DNA here is from genome assembly GCA_030765085.1 of Allium cepa. NCBI lineage: Eukaryota > Viridiplantae > Streptophyta > Magnoliopsida > Asparagales > Amaryllidaceae > Allium > Allium cepa. Next base: position 133,497,057 of record CM060940.1, on the reverse strand, counting down.
GCAGTATTCAGGTGCGCCTATGGTTTTGGAATCCAAACTTGTGTTCCAGAGGTTGCTGATGTCGTCGATTACGATCAGATCGGAGTCTAAGTAGATGATTTTGCTAACGCATGGATCGATTATATCTGCTAGGTAGTTTCTGGCGTAGTTCAGAGGCTGCTCGAGAGCTTGTCTGATGGATGAGGAAATCAGATTGGCGACACGTGTCGAGTCAAATTGGTAGGTTTTGAAATTAGTCAATGGGAAAACGGAGTGTAGGAGATTTTCGAAGTTGGGATCGGAGAGGAGGAAGTGGAAGAAGATATTTTGGGGGCAGTCGGAATGGGCGAGGATGGAGTGGACAGCGGCGACTGTGCCACGTAGGTAGGTTTCGTCTAGGGTTATGGCCACGTGGATCAAGTTAGGGTTGCAGACAATTGAGGGGTGATGGTGTTCGATTTGAATGCAATGGTCGGAGTTGATGAAATGAGGCGCTTGCCGGATGGAGAATTCGGCGTTTGGGTTCGAGGCGGAGTTGACGGAGGGGTTGAAATTGGACGGCCGGATTGCTTCCGCAAAGACTATGACGGCAGTGACGGCGGAGATAAAGCGGGAGAGTTTGGTTAGCATTTTTGCGACGGCGGCGTGGGAACCGCCTCGTTGAGTTTGGATTTTATTTAGTTATTTGGAGGTCTTGATAAATTTGAGATTTTGGGGGTTGAAAATGGAAAAAAAAGAGTAGAGATAAATAGAAGCGCCGTCGAAAGGGAGAAGAAGAAGGGAGTGGAAATAAATAGAAGTTGCGATTTGGTAGAGAGATGACTTGGCCCACCGCTTTCTTTCTTCTTTATATATTTGATCTTTGATGAATTCAGAATTTGAAATAATAAATGATTATGCACTAGTACATCTTTTAGTTGAGATCCACTGTTCACAAATTAATGAGTTTTATGTACCTTTTAATCTCAAGCATCCATTATCTTTACACTTTTTGCAATACCAAATTGTAGTGAGAGCTTTTGCAATTGTTGAATCCTCACGCTGTCACACATATAGTTATCGTGGGAACACTTATTAAAGGTATGAAAAGAGAGGCTCCTGTACCTATAACGCATGTACATAGCTCGCATGTACCATACAAACATCGCACATATCATGTTGTCATTCATCTAACAGATAAGAGTAGAATAATACCTTGTAGTTATAGAAAATTCTAAACCTGGGAGCAATGGCATATTGTTTTCTTCAGCCTTGGAGGAAGGAAATATTGGAGAAATGCGAGTAGTAAGCGATTTCCTAGGTGTGTTTGAACCCCTTCGGGATTGCCACCCTCAAAAGCAGTAGAGTTTCATAACGAGTTAACGCTGAAAGTTGAATCATTTATCCGACCTCTTAGCAGGATGCCTTTGGATGAGATGGATGAGTTGAATGAGCAAACAATTTGAGTTGGAAAGCAAGAGATTTTGAAGGTCAAGTAATTCACCATGGGGATCTTCGGCCGTGTTTGTAAAGAATTCCGATGGGTTTTTGAGACTATGCATTGACTGTTTAGTTAATTAAGAGGACGATTAAGTACAAATATCATTTCGAAATGATGATTTATTTGATCAGTTGAATGGAGTCAAGTTATTCTTGCAAATAGATTTATCTTTGGAATTCCATCAAATGAAAATGGAGAGCAAAGTGTTCTTTTGACTACTTTTTGAATGAGATACGGATAATATGAGTAGCTAGCAATGTCATTTGGACTAACTAATGCACCTCTATTTTTTGTGGAATTGATGAATCAGATCTTCCAAGTCCAGTTAGACCGATATGTGCTAGTGTTTGCATATGACATCTTGGTGTACTTAAAGGATGAAGAGCCTGAGGTTCACCTAAGGCTGGTGTTGGAGAAATCAAGACAACATAAGTTAAATGCGAAATGTTCTAAGTGCCATTATTAGAGAAGGGAAGTTATGTTCTTAGGCCATGTTGTTTTGGAAAGAGGCTTGGCCATCGACCTTTTGGAGTTTGAAGCTGTGAATGGGTAGAGGATACTCAAGACAGTTAACAAGATTCGCAGTTTCTTAGTGCCGGCATACTACTATAAGAGATACATTAAAACTTCTACTGGATAGCAGTGCCAATGATGAGACAAACTCGAAAGAACGAGATGTATGTACGGACCAAGGAGTGTGAGACATCATTCCGAGAGTTGAAACTTCGATCGACGAATGCTCTAGTTTTTGTTATATCCGAAGAAAATGAAGACGGAACTGTTTATATAGAAGCTTCAGGTTCATGGTTAGGAGCATTGTTAATGCAAAGAGGCAAAGTAATAACTTATGCATCTATGCAGTTGCGACCTCATGAAGTTCGATAGCTAAAACAAGATTAGGAGTTGGCAGTTATTATCTTCAGATTAAAGATTTGGGTAAATTTACTTTTAGGAGAAAGGTTTGAGTAATTCACTGAGCATAGATATTTGAGATACATGCTCTCTCAAAAGGAGCTGAACATGAGGAAGCAGAGATGGTTAGAGTTTTTAGCATCTTATGACCATGGGATAGAGCACACCCCAGGGAAGGAAAATAAAATTGTCGATGCCTTAAGCCGAAAGTATCAAAGTTGTGTTTTGGTAATGATTGAAGGGTGGAACGTCTTTGAGATATTATCTTCTAGCAACATTCACTTTCGGTTGAATGCTAGTTTGAGAAGAGCTTTTGGGACACTATCATGTTAAGTAGTTTGGACAGATCTCATGGAAAGGATTGCCAAAAAGCAAAGAAAAGATCCACTTTGTGTTGGAAAGGTGAGAGGCCTAGATCCTAGAACCAAAGTAGATGAGCTAAAAGGTTTCATTGTGGTTAATAGAGATACACCTTATACACACACTGTAACAACCCGGATATTTAGGGATTATATATCTAAATGTTTTATTTAAATATAGCGTCGTTGGTCGGATTTTGGTCCGAAATGTTACTTTCTGCAAACTGTCAAATTGGGACTCGAAACTACTTCCATTGAGTTCAAAATGGCGTTTGCGATTTTTTTGAGTATAAACTTTGATATGGTTGGAGTAAGTAGAATTTTGCTACATTTTCTATTTGGGTTATAGGTTTGGGTTCAGCCCATTAGCTTAACTTAATACCCAACTCAGCCCCTCTCTTCTCCATTCACTCATTTTCATTTCTTGAACTCTAGATCAACTGAAAATGGGGGAAAGGAAAAAGAATTAGAAACTCCAAGCCCTAGTTTCCTCTTGCAAACTCAAATTCTTGCCCCATAATCCAGGAGAAGCTATTGGTAAGCCTCCTCTTCATCTTCTCCAACTCTTTCTTCCTTCAATTTCAGAAAGTTTTCTAAACCTAAACTTAGGAAATACTTGTTTTGATATTAGATTGAAGCTTCTAGAGTTGAAGTGGAGAGTGGTTGGTCTTTTCTTTACATTTGAGCTTCTCATCCGTGTTTTTGGAGTTAAATGTGAGATTCTTATCTCACATCTATGCCTAAACTATCTTGGGTTGTTAGGAATGAATTCTAACATATTTACAGGTTCATTTGCTTTCGATTTGGATTTATTTCGATGAAAGTGCCAATTTATGATTTTTGAAGCCCATGAAATCCTTACATGGTTGATGTTTATGTTGTTCGGAGTGTTTGGGTGAGTCGTTAAGGTTGGGTAGTCGTTTGACGTAAGCCCCCATAATCATCGCTCATCCGATCGCTTTCGATTTGTTTTGGCCATCAATGGCCTAGGTTCAGGAAATGCCTGAGAAACAGGTTTCAGATATCTGAAATCTCATTTCCAGACGTCTGAATATTATACTGGGAAATTTTATTTTCCAGTATTCAGACGTCTGAATCATGTTTTCAGACGTCTGAATTGGTTCGAGTGCAACTAGAAAGGAAATAGGCTTAAAATGCCAATTTCAGACGTCTGGAAGGTATTGTTCAGACGTCTGAATAGGATTTTGGAAAACTTTTAATTTTCCAGATTCAGACTTCTGAACCATATACTCCAGACGTCTGAATCTGCTGTCTTTTGCCAATTTGCCTATGTTGCTTGGTTTTCCAAATTTAATTGACGCGTGTTGATTCCAATTAGTTGTTATGCATATTTGATCTTGATGATTTCTTTTTGATTTCATCCATGGGTTTTTTATAAAATAATCTTTTAAAATTTGTATTAAAAGCTCGTTTCTCCAATTTATAAATTCTATTTAAAACACACACAATTTCGCACTCCGAGCAAAGTGAGAGGAGAATTAAATGATTAGATAAAAACGCGTGCTATGAACACGTGCGTTTATCTTTTCAGTTAATTCCCAATCTATTCGTTTGAACGTTTTGACCTTTGGGTCTGGTTTACTGATGAGATGAGGTAAACTTTGTACTGCTTTGAGTGTGAAATTGACTAACGGATAGTAAACCGTTTAGTGCGAACGGGTGGTTATGGGACTCACGTTAACACTTCTCGGGTTCCTTTTCGAGAGTTGTGACGCATTCTTCCAGTTAGTGGTGTCCAGTACTGGGCCTCCGGACCTTAGCCACTACGGTTTGTTGCCTTCGAGGTTTGTTGCCTTCGGGCTTGAGCCTTTGGGGTTTGTTGCCTTCGGGTATGTTGCCTTCGGGTATGTTGCCATCGGGTTTGTACCTTCGGGTTTGTTGCCTTTGGGATAGTGTCTTCGGATTGTCTCCTTTTGGCTCACCACCTTCAGGATAGTGTCTTCGGACTGTCTCCTCTGGGTATTGTCTGTTATGGATCCTTGTTATACAGTACTGAGCTCGAGCATCTTTTGTTTCATTGATATTTATATTCCCTAGGTATCGCCCTTCAGTGTTGGTCTTTTTGAGCCGTACGATATATAGCGGTTACCTTGCGGAACTTGTGTTACCTTCGTTGGTATTTGTTATTTGCCTTTTTGGCTTGTTTTGGGATATTCATATCCTTTGTTTATCGGTGTTGCCGATGATATGAGGCTTGTTTTGTTATGATTCGTCTTTTGTTAGATGATTGTGTTATCTCTTTTAGAGATATTTGTTATACTTTATGACCTTGTAGGTTTATCGTTGCTCAGTTTATCTAACCGATTTGTTTATCTAGACTGACCCATGTGTTTTATACTCGGGTCAGACTTTGATGTTCCAGGTTAGGTGCTTTTGGACTTAGCCTATTTTGCTTCCGCATGGACTATTCAGCTAGCTCCTTTCTGTTATAGCTTTTGTGTAGTCCTTTTTGTTGTAACTCTGATATGTATTCTTTTGGATTCGCCTGTATATTGTGGTTTGCTATACCACTTGACATGTATCAGTTTGTATACTCTGTTATGTATCCGTATATGTATATATGATGATCTATTGTTCTGTGATGTATATTACATTTGAGTTATTACATTCTGTTCTGATAGATCCTCCAGCCACCTATGGTTTTGTTTTAAGTATTCATTGGATATGTCGACCTGCTTGGTGTGACAATTGTCGATGTATTCAATAGATAGTTAAAGCAAGGCTATAGATGGTCGCTCCTATCCAGCTCTATTCTCCGTATTAGCAGACAGTATTATCTATTAATATTCTTTGCTAATGTGGGTCTCGAAGTGGGGCGTCACAGCTTGGTATCAGAGCCGAGTTCATAAAAAAATATGATAAACACAGAATAGAAGCACATATTCCGGTACATCAAAGTATATAAGTGTTACAAATCTTTGAACCATCGTACCTCTATATTCCTTCCGTGCCTTTGGTGGTAGATAGAATGTGGGAATACGTTTAGAAATTCATTATTATTCCGGGGTATTCCACATTTGAATTAGTGATGTCTACCGTGTGAATAATCTTTATCTTGTCGTAACTTTCAACGTATGGCTGGAAGAGGCAGGGGACCATGTTCGGGTGCTGGGCAATCCAGCGGCTCGCATTCGGATGGCGTTTATATGTCTGCCGATCAGTTTTTGGAGTTATTTAGGAGCACTCAGCCTTCAGTTCCTACTCGAGTATCTCCATCTCGCAAGTATGCCTTTGCACGCCTGTGTAGTGATTTTTCTCATCTTGGAGGAAAGCCATTTAAAGGTTCTGAGTCTGTTCTTGAAGTCCAAGCTTGGATTCGCACGTGCGAGCGTATCTTTTCTCGCATGGATTTTTCTGATCATGATAGAGTCCTTGTTACTTCTAGCTTATTGCAAGAGCATGCCCTTGATTGGTACGAGCTTCTTATAGCCGAAATTGATGAGTCTACTCTTTCTTGGACTTATTTTCGGGGGCGATTCGAACTCAAGTTTGTTCCTGAATCTGAGAAAGTTTTATTGACCCATCGCTTTCTTGAGTTGAAGTAAGGGAAGTCTTCTGTTTCTGAGTATGTTGCATCATTCGAGGCTTTTCTAAGTATGGTCTTGAATTCATTAATACATCTTATAAGAAGAATCTGAAGTTTGTCTCTGGTCTTAAGAAATATCTTAAGAAGCCTTTATTGCTCCAGCTTAAGTTTTCTTTTGAGGAGTTGGTAGATTCTGCACTTCATCTCGAAGCTATCGAGAAAGAATGTGATAGTGGTGATGACGTTGAGGTTCCCAAGAACCCCAACAAGAAGCAGTTTCCATTTCAGAATTCCAGGTTTTTCCTTCCAAGAAGAAGAAGACTAGTGGTTCTAGCTCTCAGACTCATTCTGCTGGAACACCTTCCATTCGGAAGTGTTTCAATTGTGGTTCTCCTGATCATATGACTCGAGCTTGTCCTAAGCCTCTTTTCTGCCGTTATTGCAAGAAGGAAGGTCATCATGTTTCCACCTGCCCTACTGTTCCTGCTGGTGCTAAGTCTAGCAAACTTTATGCTGCTAAGGCTTCTGAAGGTTTTCTCAGCCCAAAGGTATATCTCCATCTATTTTGAAAGGTTCTATTTTATTTCATGATCATAGTATTCGAGTTCTTTTCGATACAGGTGCTTCACATTCTTTCGTATCGAAGAAGCTCGTCGATGATTTATCTTTGGATGTTTCTTGTATGGTTACTTCATTGAGGATTGCGAATCCTATTGGAGGATCCGCGACCCATAGCTTGTTTTGTGATGATGTTGAGATTGTTTTGTGTGGCTTTTCTTTTCGTGCGAATCTGCACGTTATTTCTTATCTGGGATTTGATATGATTCTGGGTATGGACTGGCTAGTGAGATACGATGCCAGGATTATTTGTTCTAAGAGGATTTTATATCTTCGACATCCAGATTCGTCTACTCAGCTATCACTTGTTCTTCGGAATGTGGAAAATTCTGAAATGGCTTTACATTCTCTTGACTCACGAGATGATGATGATATATCTCGTATTCCTATTGCTTGTGACTTTCCTGATGTTTTTGAGCCTGTTTTGGGTTTGCCACCCAAGCGGCAATTTAGTTCTGCGTTGATCTCATTCCAGGCGCGCTGCCAGTTAGTCGTCCTCCCATGAGGATGTCTACAAAGGAAAATGAGGAACTCAAGGAGCAGCTTTTAGAGCTTGAGTCCAAGCAGTTGATTCAGTCCAGTTTTTCACCGTGGGGAGCCGCGGTCGTCTTTGTGAAGAAGTCCGATGGAACTCTTAGGCTTTGCATTGACTATCGTAAGCTTAACGAGTTAACCATCAGGAATAGGTATCCGTTGCCTAGGATCGATGATATGTTCGATCTATTGAGTGGTGCTAAGGTCTTTTCTCAGCTCGACCTTGCCACAGGTTTTCATCAGTTACGAGTCGCGGAGGATAACATACCTCTTACATCTTTCCGCATTCGATATGGTTCTTTTGAGTGGCTCGTTATGCCGTTCGGTTTGACGAATGCTCTTGCTTTCTTTGTTGATCTAATGAATCGAGTATTTCGGGAATATCTCGATAAGTTCGTCCTTGTGTTCATCGACGACATCCTTATTTATTCTATGTCTGAAGCCAAGCATGCTAATCACTTGAGAATTGTCTTGAGTACTCTCCGTCACCATCAGCTTAGAGTCAAATTCTCCAAGTGCCATTTTTGGGAGAATAAGGTTAAGTTCTTAGGCCACGTTGCGTCTTCCGAGGGCATTTCAGTCGATCCCTCAAAGATCGAAGCCATCCAGAATTGGAAGGGGCCTGAGAATGTTCATGAAATTCGTAGTTTCCTTGGATTGGCGGGTTATTACCGTCGGTACATTAAGGATTTTTCCCATGTTGTGCTTCCTCTCACCAGCCTTATTCGGAAAGGCATTCGTTATATTTGGTCCGACAAGTGTGAAGTTTCCTTTCTGACATTAAAGGAACTTCTCACTAATGCTCCTATTCTTGGGGTTCCCGAAGGGAATCATGACCTTGTTGTCTACACCGATGCTTGTGGTAGTGGTCTCGGTGCTGTTCTTATGCAGAAGGATCGGGTGGTTGCTTATGCTTCTAGGCAACTGCGTCCGAATGAAGTTCTCTATGCCACTCATGATCTTGAGTTAGCCCCATTGTCTTCGCCTTGAAGATTTGGCGACACTATTTATTAGGTGAGCGCTTCACTCTCTATACCGATCATAAATCCTTGAAGTATTTGTTCACTCAGAAGGAACTCAATATGAGGCAATAGCGTTGGCTCGAGTTTCTTGCTTCCTATGACTTTGATATCCAGTATACCCCTGGTAAGAGTAATCGTGTTGCTGATGCGCTTAGTCGCAAACATTCGGTTGTTGTTTCTATGATGCTTGCCGAATGGAATATTCTTGAGACTCTATCTTGTTGTGAAATTCGTGATCAAGCTGCACCTTCTGATTCTCCTATTCTATTATTTAGTTTGGGAGCTCGACCCATTTTATTGGATTGTATTGCCGATGCTCAGCGGCGTGATCCTGATTTGTTGCATCTTATTCAGCTTTGTGAGTCTGGATCCTGTGATGAGGCGTTGCGGGATTTTAGCATTGATTCTCATGGGTGTCTTCACAAGAAGAACCGTCTTGTTGTGCCTTCTAATTTTGCACTTAGGCGTTCTTGATGAATGTCATCATTCTAAGTATACCATTCATCCTAGTAGTAGTAAGATGTATGCCGATATGCGTCGCCTTTATTATTGGGAAGGCAGGAAGCGCGATGTGGCGAGTTATGTGAGTAATTGCATAACTTATCAACGTATTACGGCCAAACATCAGCATCCTTCGGGTCTTCTTTAGCCTCTAGAGATTCCGTTGTGGAAATGAGATCAAATTTCTATGGATTTCATTGATGGCCTACCTCATTCGAGATCGGGCCATTCTAGCATATGGGTTATTGTTGATCGCCTCACCAAGTCTGCTCATTTTATTCCTATTAAGTCTAATAGGACTGCTTCTCATCTGGCTAAGTTATATGTCAAGGAAATCGTGAGACTTCACGGTGTTCCTAGTTATATTGTGAGTGACCGTGATCCTTTATTCATGGGTCATTTTTGGCAGAGTCTTCAGCAAGCTTTGGGAACAAAGCTCAATTTTGGCACAGCTTATCATCCGCAGTCTGACGGACAGACTGAACGGGTGAATCGTGTCTTGGAAGATCTCCTCCGTATTTGTATTCTTGATTTTGGTGGTAGTTTGGAGGATCACTTACCTCTTGTAGATTTCTCCTACAATAATAGTTCTCAGTCCAGTATCGGTATGGCTCCTTTCGAAGCCTTATACGGAAGGCCATGTCGATCACCTTCTTGTTGGTTGGAATCTGGGGAGAAGCTTATTCTTGGCCCAGATTCTGTTCGTGATTCTTCTGAGAAGATTGATCTTATTCGTCTAAGAATGAAAGAGGCACAGAGCCGCCAGAAATCCTACGTGGATAACCGTAGGAAGCCTCTCGAGTTCTCAGTTGGTGATCTCGTCTTTATTCATGTTTCTCCTTTGAAAGGGGTTATGCGCTTCAGTACGACTGGGAAATTGGCTCCTCGCTTCATAGGACCATTTTCTATTACTGAATGTATTGGCACTGTGGCTTATAGAGTTTCACTTCCTGCTCATTTATCTGGCATTCATGACGTGTTTCACGTCTCTCAACTTCGGAAGTGTCTTCGGGAATCAGATTATGTTACCGATTCTCCTGATTTGCAAGAGATTGAGATCTCACCAGACTTATCTATTGTACAACAGCCTATTCACGTATTTGCCACGGAGGTGCGACACCTTCGAAACAAGGATGTGACACTCATTAAAGTTCAATGGTCCGCTAATCCCAATACTGTACTTGGGAAACCAGAGAGTTTATCGAGCGATCCTATCCAGGTTTTCTATCTTTGCTTGGCAACGGTGAGAATATCTTTTCATCTCAAGCTTATTTCCTTTTCTTTTTGGATGATGTATGTATGTAGCTGTTACAAATATCGTCTCTAGGAATTGGGTGGATGCAATTTTGTAAGGAGGGGAGATCTGTAACAACCCGCATATTTAGCGATTATATATTTAAATGTTTTATTTAAATATAACGTAGTTAGTCGGATTTAGGTCCGAAATGTTACTTTCTACAAACTATCAAATTAGGACTCGAAACTACTTCCATTGAGTTCAAAATGGCGTTTGCAATTTTTTTGAGTATAAACTTTGATATGGTTGGAGTAAGTAGAATTTTGCTACCTTTTCTATTTGGGTTATAGGTTTGGGTTCAGCCCATTAGCTTAACTCAATACCCAACTCAGCCCCTCTCTTCTCCATTCACTCATTTTCATTTCTTGAACTCTAGATCAACTGAAAATGGGGGAAAGGAAGAAGAAATAGAAACTCCAAGCCCTAGTTTCCTCTTGCAAACTCAAATTCTTGCCCCATAATCCAGGAGAAGCTATTGGTAAGCCTCCTCTTCATCTTCTCCAACTCTTTCTTCCTTCAATTTCAGAAAGTTTCCTAAACCTAAACTTAAGAAATACATGTTTTGACCTTAGATTGAAGCTTCTAGAGTTGAAGTGGAGAGTGATTGGTCTTTTCTTTGCATTTGAGCTTCTCATCCGTGTTTTTGGAGTTAAAGGTGAGATTTTTATCTCACATCTATGCCTACAACTATCTTGGGTTGTTAGGAATGAATTCCTAACATATTTACAGGTTCATTTACTTTCGATTTGGATTTGTTTCGGTGAAAGTGCAAATTTATGATTTTTGAAGCCAAATCTATGAAATCCTTACATGGTTGATGTTTATGTTGTTCGGAGTGTTTGGGTGAGTCGTTAAGGTTGGGTAGTCATTTGACGTAAGCCCCGTAATCATCGCTCATCCGATCGCGATTTGTTTTGGCCATCAATGGCCTAGGTTCAGGAAATGCCTGAGAAACACCTTTCAGACGTCTAAAATCTCATTTCTAGACGTCTGAATATTATACAGGAAAATTTTATTCCCCAGTATTCAGACGTTTGAATCATGGTTCCAGACGTCTGAATTGGTTCGAGTGCAACCAGAAAGGAAATAGGCTTAAAATGCCAATTTCAGACGTATGGAAGGTATGGTTCAGACGTCTGAATAGGATTTTGGAAAACTTTTAATTTTTCAGATTCAGACGTCTGAAACATATACTCCAGACGTCTGAATCTGCTGTCTTTTGCCAATTTGCCTATTTTTCTTGGTTTTCCAAATTTAATTGATGCGTGTTGATCCCAATTAGTTGTTATGCATATTTGACCTTGATGATTCCTTTTTGATTTCATCCACGTGTTTTTTATAAAATAATGTTTTAAAATTTTTATTAAAATCTCGTTTCTCCAATTTATAAATTCTATTTAAAACACACACAATTTCGCACTCCGAGCGAAGTGGGAGGAGAATGAAACGATTAGATGAAACGCATGCTATGAACACGTGCATTCATCTCTTCAGTTAATTCCCAATCTATTCGTTTGAACGTTTTGACCTTTGGGTCTGTTTTACCGATGAGATGAGGTAAACTTTGTACTCCTTTGAGTGTGAAATTGACTAACGGATAGTAAACCGTTTAGTGCGAACGGGTGGTTATGGGACTCACGTTAACACTTCTTGGGTTCCTTTTCGAGAGTTGTGACACATTCTGCCAGTTAGTGGTGTCCAGTACTGGGCCTCCGGTCCTTCGCCACTATGATTTGTTGCCTTCGAGGTTTGTTGCCTTCGGGCTTGAGCCTTTGGGGTTTGTTGCCTTCGGGTATGTTGCCTTCGGGTTTGTACCTTCGGGTTGTTGCCTTTGGGATAGTGTCTTCGGACTGTCTCCTTTTGACTCATCACCTTTAGGATAGTGTCTTCGGACTGTCTCCCCTGGATGTTGTCTCTTATGGATCCTTGTTATACAGTACTGAGCTCGAGCATCTTTTGTTTCATTGATATTTATATTCCCTAGGTATCGCCCTTCGGTGTTGGTCTTTTTGAGCTGCACGATATATAGCGGTTACGTTGCGGAACTTGTGTTACCTTCATTGGTATTTGTTATTTGCCTTTTTGGCTTGTTTTGGGATATTCATATCCTTTGTTTATCAGTGTTGCCGATGATATGAGGCTTGTCTTGTTATGATTCACCTTTTGTTAAATGATTGTGTTATCTCTTTTAGAGATATTTCTTATACTTTATGACCTTGCAGGTTTATCGTTGTTCAGTTTATCTAACTGATTTATTTATCTAGACTGACCCGTGTGTTTTATACTCTGGTCAGACTTTGATGTTTCAGGTTAGGTGCTTTCGGACTTAGCCTATTTTGCTTCCGCATGGACTATTCAGCTAGCTCCTTTCTGCTATAGCTTTTGTGTAGTCTTTTTTGTTGTAACTCTGATATGTATTCTTTTGGATTCGCCTGTATATTGTGGTTTGTTATACCACTTGACATGTATCAGTTTGTATACTCTGTTATGTATCCGTATATGTATATATGATGATCTACTGTTCTGTGATGTATATTACATTTGAGTTATTACATTCTGTTCTGATAGATCCTCCAGCCACCTATGGGTTTTTTTAAGTATTCATTGGACATGTCGACCTGCTTGGTGTGGCAATTGTCGATGTATTCAATAGATAGTTAAAGCAAGGCTATAGATGGTCGCTCCTATCCAGCTCTATTCTTTGTATTACCAGACAGTATTATCTATTAATACTCTTTGCTAATGTGGGTCTCGGAGTGGGGCGTCACACACACACACACACACACACAGAGACATACATACATACATATACATAAGAAGGTTGTATGATCCTGAAATAGGAGCCTTTGTAAAGAAGTCTTGGATGAAGTCCATCATTCAAAATTTCCTATTCACAAAGGATATACTAAGACGTACCAAAATATGAAGAGAAGCTTACCTTGGGAAGGGATGAAAGGAGATGTTGGAGAGTGTGTAAAGTGACATTTCACATGCCAATAGGTTAAGGTAGAGCATCAAAATCCAAGTGGATTCTTGTAGCTATAAGTAATTCTGATGTGGAAATAGGACTCGGTTTCTGTGGATTTTATAGATGGCATGCCGAGATCTAGGACGGGAATGAGAGCATATGGGTTATAGTTTATAAACTAACTAAGACCACCCATTTTATCCTTATGAGACCTACCAGGATGGAAGTATAGTAGGCCAAGATTTATTTGAAGTCTATAGTGAGATTACATAGAGTACTCAGTACTATAGTTAGTAACCGAGAGCCGTTGCTTAGCAGTGAGTTTTGGTAGAGCATACATGGTGCTTTGGATTTGGAGTTAGGCATGAGTACAGTACCATCCATAGATATATGGACAAATCGAGTGGGTCAATAAAGCGGTGAAAGACTTGTTGCGAACTTGTGTGCTAGACTTTGGTGGATTTTGGAAAGACCACCTACACTTAATGAAATTTTAATAAAACAATAGTTACAATCCAGTATGGGGATGACACCTTTTGCGACATTGTATGGAAGACCATACAAGTAACTCATATGTTGGTTCAAGATAAGCTCGTATTAGTGTCCGATCTCATAAGAGAAGTTTTGGAAAAGGTTGAGATAAATTGGAAAATGATAAAGGAAGCCCAATTGAGGTAGTAGAGTTATGCCTATAGGAGGCAGAAATACTTAGTTTGATATGGGAGATCATGTTTTTATTATGATTTCACCGATGAGCGACACTGCGAGGTTCAAAAAGAAGGGAATGTTAGCACCTAGGTACATTGGTCCATTTTCGATACTAGAAAGAATCGAAAAGGTTGCCTATAGGTATGAGTAGCTGAGCACTTTTGTCGGGGTCTACAATTTATTTCATATTTTGCATTTAAAGAAGTATATTCGAGACCCTGGGGCGGTAGTAAATGCAAGAGCTATTGATGACTTTGTTGTGGAACTGAACATGAATTATATTGGAAGACCTATTCGGATTATACACCAAGATATACATAAGATTTGAAATAAAGAAGTGAGGTGTGTATGGTTCCAATGAAATGAGGACAAGAGGATTGTAGTTTGGAAATAAAAGATAAGTTTCGGGACTTATCCTATGTTTTTTGATAAGAGCAGATATGTTTGATATGTGTATTATAAACCATATATATATTATTTTTATGGTGGATTTGTTCTGCATTAGTAGATGCAATGGTCCATTTTGTTTTTTTATGCATGGATTGGGAGCTTATGCGTTTATGCTAGAGTAGGCAAGAAATAGTTTGAGAATGACTATTGTGCCTTATTTGAGTTTCAAGGATGAAATTCTACAAGGGGAAGCCTTTAACGACCTACAATTTAGTGAATAATTGACTAAGGAATTAGTTACAACAATAAAGGTTTATAGGGTTTAAATAAGGAATTGAATTTGAATAAAATGTATTAAACAAGGTGAATAGTTAGAGGACATTTATTTACTTACTGTATATATATGATAAAATAATAATAAGAAATTACTGGATGAAAATTAAGGGAACTTAATCAAATGAGATATAATTGAATTCGGCTGATATGTGAAGGTTAAATATAAATAATTGAATGAAGCATATTTTTATTTAAGGAAATAAATTAGATGAGGAAGAATTAAATATAGGAGATTTTATATTAAGGAAACAAATTAATAGCATAAGGAAATGAAGTTGAAATCAAAAACCCTTGATGCACACACCTCGATAAACATATTGTTTTCCTCACATGTTAGTTCTCTCTTCAAATTAAAACAAAACAGAGGAGCTTGCCGACCGCTATTGCTAAGAATAAAAGAGGAAAAGAAGAAGGAAAAAGATAAAAGGCTAAGGAAACTTAAGAAGATTAAAGATAAAGTGATCCTAAAACCTAAGTATTATATCATTTCTTTTACGATTGCTTTCATCTATGATTGAACATGATTTTTTATATGTATGATAAATTTCATTTAATATGTGTTTTCTAATAGTTAATCTCTGTTTAATGAAGTTTTATGGTTGTAGTAACTTAACTATATGATGTTTTGTTATGTTTCCCTACCTTTTATGCTTTCGAAGAGAAGTGAAAACTTAATTTGTTGTTGGAAATGAATTTTTAGAGATGGGTTTTAATTTTGAGAATTTTTCAATGTTAAAATATTTAGTTTTGAAATTTTTAAGGATCCCGTGTGCTAAATAAATAAGCAAAATTGACCTAAATAGGGAAACATGGATAAAATGAGCTAAAATATTAATTTGCAAATTTCTAATATTTTATAAGTATATTTTTTAGTACCATTTCCAATAGAAAAACTAGAATGCCTAACCTAAATATGCGACAACAAAGACCTAATTATGCATGCCGATTTCATAATTTAGTAATAAGGGCATACAATCCTATAAAAATGCTATAAAAATAAAATAAAGGATGCTGCCACTAACAAAATATAGAGGCGGAATGAATAAAGAGGCAACACGTGAAAAGACATGCGCATACGTGCTTAGATCTGGAGATGTAATTCAGGAAACATGGATAAAATGAGCTAAAGTAATTATTTGTTAATTTTTAAAATTTTATAAATATTTTTCCTAATCAAAACACACCATTTTCGAAAGAAAAATTATAATGTCGTAACTAAATATGAGGTAATCGAGACCTAATTATGCATGCTAATTTCATAACTTGGTAATAAATGGGCAAGTCTTTATGGAAATGCTTTATAAATGAAATAAAAGAAATTACAACCAACTAGAAAGTGGGGGTAAAATGAATAAGCAAATGACAAATGGAAAGACCTATGCAGAAGTGCTGAGATCTGCAAACGTGGGCAGTTAGCTATGCAGGCTTTATTACATGTACTGAAATGAGAGTCTAACTAAAGGTGTTATGCCAGGGGTGTAACAACCAAAACCTAAAATGAACTAAAAAATAATAAGGAAAACTTCTAAGTAAATAAACTAAGCAAGAGCATAGCCGTAAGCGATGGCTGAATGAGTTCCAAAGAAGAGTGCGTAAACATGGCTTTCCTAGGATGAAACTAAGGGTAGTGATTCGATAGTTAATATCTATTGACTTTCTGGAAAAGTCAATACTGAGACCAATTAGCTTTTGTAGAAAATCTAATACCAAGACCCAAGTCTTAAGATGGCTGTAGGTAGTACTTAGAGTTTTCTAAAGAAAAATGTGTTGTGAAAGTAGTTGCGAGGCTTAAGATAGCCAATGGTAGGATGAGAACATAATGAAGTTAAGAGAATAGCAAAAGCTGAAACCTAATAATCAAAAAATTAGGTAAATTTTGGAAATTTAAAGGTAATTAAGAAGTGAGAAAGAACCTACGTGTACTGTGGGTTCAGAAGGGATGTTGACCTTGAGTAGGGATCTAATGCATCCTCTTTTAGAGGAATGGTTCGACATTTGACTTTCGGAGGGACGTAGAATGTCCAAGCGGGTTTTATGCTTTCGCAAGGGTGGTTGGAACTCTCTTATGAGGTTCAAGCTTAAGTAAAAGAAAGAAAACCTGCTTAGGGTTGTACTTTGCAGAATAAAAAACTTAAAGAATTGAAACTGCTTAGGGTTGTGCTTTACGGTATAAACATAAAGACAATGATACTGTATTTGGTTATACTTTGTAGTATATGAAAGACTTAAGAGAAATCATGTAGTTTTATACCAAGATCTAACTCTATAATCAATCATATCTGTAATAAAGGTATTTGTTTTCTACTATGTATTTTGTTATATAGTGATATAATAAATTAAATTAATCGATTTAAGATATATAATTAGGAAATCTTTAAATAATATATTATGTGATAACTGTTGCAAAGATTAGTAACCATGAGAAAATTATCACCATATAAATTAACTTATTATTTTAAATATTCCTGGTTAAGGTACTTCGAGAATGGATAATGATACATACACTGAGACCAGAGTACGTATCGCTCTCCAAATGTTAGGCAGAGTATTACTCATGGTTGCTTGGGACTATTGGTAGTTATTAGATAACTAAGGAATAACTTACTCGAGAGTTCCTATTGGTTAATAATAACCAAGGTCAAGCAGGAAATCTCTAAGTGACAATCTTACACAGTTCTCTCGACTTGAGAATACTATTGAACTTCAATATGGATACTCCAATTTGATTGTAGTTGAATCATGACATGACGACCATCGAGTGATTATAGTTGGGTTTGAGTGGAAGCATTGGAAGTGAAACACAATCTAATAGATAATTCGTCACCTTGGTTATATGAGATTAGTAGCATGGTCAATTCAAAGTCAAAGTCATTGGCCAGAGCAATATGGTTAATAATAAATGTTATTATTTATCTAAGGAGCTTGTTTATAGACTAATTGAGTTGAACATGGACGATACTAGAATTTTGGTCAAAACCAAATTTCATTATTCCTAAAGTGGTATAATAGCGTTGATGAAGAAATTTGGTATAACCAATCGTTACTAAACGGTACCACTTGAAGTAGTAAAATTGGATTTTTAAGATGAGATTTGTGAGTGATGAATTAAGTCAAATTTCAATTAGCTAAAATGACGTGTGAACGTTAGCATTTGAAATTTTCGAATATTGATCGTTGACTGAATTCACACAAATGAGTCGAACAACCAAATCTATTTAATCTTCGAAATACCAATTAATTTAATTAGCTTATAATAGCTATAAATTAACTAAATAATTAATATTTGTGAAATATTGTTTTTATGTATGCCGTATGTTTAGTAAAATGAAGTTGCCTCTAAGATTGTTTATCATGATGTTAACAATTTATTGGGTGCGCATATAATTGTTATATATGTGCATATTGATATAAGATATTGACAAGAATTTAAATTGGATTTAAATTAAATAATTAGCTAATGGATTTGAAAGAGAATTGGTTTATTAAGGATCATAGATCTTTTGTTTAGTTCTTTCTATAAAAAGGAACTAAAGCACTTTGTTTTGGTTTACCTTTTGGAGCCTCTTCCTTCATCATTTCTGGCTGAAACTCCTACCTCCCTCCTCCTTCATATTTAAACTCCATTCACCTCAATTCAATAAAAACTAGTGAGATCCGGTGTTAGCATGTTGTTTGTCCACGATAGAGAGTGTGGACCTAAGAGATCAAGGAAGCCGTCCAGATCAACATGTGAATCAAAGGTAATGAATTTCAAGGTATGTCCTTATTTAATTTTATGATATTTGTTATCCCACCTTCTAGAAAGGCCGTGTACCACTAATCTAGATAAATGGATTTCATGATCATCTAGGCAGGAAGCTCGAAGAGATGATTATTAGGTAAGGAAATCAGGCATAAACAAGGCTATGGATGATAGTCAAGCAGATTCGAATGAATGACATCCCAGAATTGACTAAGTATGGATTGGTACTTCCCCGAAACATGGGATCAAATCGTAATGCTTCCCTTAGGTAGGGGATCCGATCAGATTACTATGGCTATAGACACTCAACTCAGCAGATCAACTCATTAATGATCGATCGGCTCCTCTAGAAAATAGTTAAGGAACTATTCAAAAAACTCAGGAAACCAGAAGAAGACATCAAGGAGGATCCTCTGGAAGGATTGCTCGACCCTACTCCCCCATCTTTGGGGATCGACACCGATCCCCCAAAGCGGGCCGATTGAGGCCCAATTTTGAGGAGTTGGGTCGGCCTGGTCTGGAGGTTCTGTTGGCGAGTTTTTAGCTGGATAATTTGTCGTCTTCTCTTATAAATACAGTGAGCATGGCACTCATTCTGGATGTTCTTTCTATCTTTCTTCTTCCTCCATTATTATTTTAAGCTTTTGTCGGGATTGTAATTGTAATCTACAGTATAAGTAAAGGTAAAATATTTGGAGTGGACATAGGCCGGAGTATGCCGAATCACTATAAAACATTCGATGTTCATTTCTTTGTGTTTTAATTTGGTTTTCTTCATATTTTATTCTTTACTTCATTCTGTTTGGACTTGGTGATTGGATTAGTGGTTCTTTCATACTATTTGGGTTTGGCAGCCATTTCTAACGCTAACAGTATGGTGCTTTCACTAAGAAGACGTGGGCCTGCAGATTTGGAAGCTCGGATCTTAGATTTGGAAGCTTTGATACTTGGCTCTAGGAAGCAATGGCTAGGCAATCGGCAAGGAGACCATTGTTAGATAAGAGTCACCATGGAGGGAGTCAGAAGGCATCCTTAGGAGGTTGTGCTAATCAACCCTCCATCTACATCACTAGGAACGAGATAAAGACTACGATGGAGGCGATGCAGGAATGGATGTTGAAGAGACAGGAGGAGATGATGCAGAATTTTCTCAAGCAAATTGGATAGTCTGGAGCTGGAGCTACTGACAACTTGAATTAAGGGGTTGGAGTAACAGGAGTTGTAGAAAATAAGAATCAGGAGCATGGAAACATGCTAACAGGTAGGAGAACGGAATGGAGTAGCCGGGGGCGAACCTCGAGCAAGCAGGAGGAATCGGTACCGATCCTCCTAAAGGGTTCAGCAATGATCCCCTAAGCTTGGGGGCAAACTCCCAGGTCAGGCTGGATCAGAATGTGGATGCACGTCTGAAGGAGTACGTTTCGAAAAACCCTCGTGGAGTTGGGGGCCAGGCTGGTAATAGGGGTTGGAGGCCACCAATGGACAATATTAAAAGGATGAATGAGATGATATGACAGATAATGAGAGGTGGATTTCCTAGCAGGAATCTGGAAGATGTCAATCGAAGTTTGTTCACTTCGAATATCAGGCAAGCTAAGAACCCACCGAAGTTGAAATTACCAACACTGGAGGTGTGCGAGGGATGGTCAGACCCTATAGTACACTTGATGAGATATATCCGGCATAGGAAGTGTCGGGAGCATCGGTGGAAGCCATGGCAAGGTGTTTTCCACTTTATTTGTTGGAGTTAGCTGTGCTCTGGTTTAGGCAGCAGGAGAATGGTTCAATCAGAATGTGAAACGAGTTGTTAGATCGGTTCATGAGGTAGTTTAGGGCCCACATTTTAGGACCCAAGAGCGTAATAACATTGGAAACACTAAAGCAAAGAACAGTAGAGTCCCTGAGAAGTTTTTTGACAAGGTTTAATACGACAGTTGCTTCGGTGGATCGGCCAGATCCATCGATGGTTTTGATGGCGACTGTATCCGGGATTACCGACGATACAGATTTTAAGATTTCACTGGAGCGAGATCCACAAATGGATCTCAGGGAATTTTTCCACAAAGCTGAGAGCTACAAATGGCACGAGGATGCAAAAATCGACAAATAGGAAGTAAATGTTGTGCAAGGTGAAGGACCATCTGGAGAAGGTTCCAAGAAGGATAAGGGAAAAAGGAAGCTGGACAATGGTTATGATGAATCAAGAAGGCAAAGTAAAGAATGGGGACCAAAGTTCTCCACTTATTCGGATTTGATGGAAAGCTTGGAAGGTATTTATCTGGGCACAAGAGGGCACTCCCCTATCGAAAACTGCAAAAGAGGGATCCTACAAAGCGAAAACGTAGGTCTGGAAAGTATTGCCTATTCCACAAGCTGGATGAGCATACCAAAGATGTATGCAGGCACTTGCGAGATAAGGTTGAGGAACATGTCAGGGATGGCAGGCTGCCACGGTACGTAAAGACTCGGGCTGTGGTAGTGGAACAGGAGCGGCCATCATCCATGTCTAATGGAAATGACATTGGATCGAGGTTACGGATCGTCATCTCTTGATCGGGATGATATAAACTAAATAAATAATAAACTCCATAATAAAATGGCTAAGCCACTTACACATATACGGGATCGAGGTCGGTCCCTAGGCATGCTCTTAGATGATGATGAACTGTCATGCGCAAAGAGGCAATGTTTGGTTTTCCTTGTTTTTTAGTTTTATGGTTGTAAGAACTTAAATTTAATAATCCGCATTAATGCGACGAACAAAATAGGTCGCAGTCGTCCTGACCGAAGAGAAAGTGCAATAACCGCAAGGTGCTAGTCCCTTCGCCAGAGAGTGGCGGGATGGATTCATACGTCATGGATTAAGCCCTGACTAAAGAGGCAAGGCCAAAGAAAGGAGTTGGTATGGAATTGATCGCGTTATGTCCTTGACCGGAGAGTCGAGGACTGAAGTGCAAGAAGTAAGCCGCTTCACTGGAGAGCGACATGATCGATTTACTTATTGATGTTTCCCCTTTCATCAGAGAGTGACTGGATGGGGTCTAGTAAGGGTCCGAACAGATCATGATCGGCCTAGGAAGACCAAGACATCGCATAATGTTCAGGGAAACTGAACCATAGTGCAGGAAGTAATTTCGCTTCGGTGGAGAGCGACAATATCGGCTAACTTATCGTTATTCCTTCTTTGCCAGAGAGTGACAGGATAGGGTCTAGGAAGAGTTCAAAGAGGCTATGATCGGTCTAGGTGGATCAAGACATCGCTATATGACCCTAAAAGGGACAGTGCAAGGGGTAGATCGCTTCGTCGGAGAGCGACAGATAGGCCTACTCGTCGTTAATTTTGGATTGGACTTAGCAAGGGTTTAAAGAGACCATCGATTGGTCCGTGGGGACCATGAACTCAGAGAACGATCCAGAGAGATCGTGAATTGGCTTACCGACTTTCAGGATTTCAAACAATCATGGATTTGGGTATGATCCAAACAGGTCACAATTTTGGATAGTGATCCGGTAAGATCGAGGATTTGTCTAACGATCCGAAGAGATCGAGGACTTGGAACAATGATCCGATGAAATCAAGGCTTTAGATTTGATAAATGATCTGGTGAGATCATGGATTCAGTTACCGGATTTGGATGGATATGGATTTGGTTAAGGATTTGGAATGGTTTTGGAATTGACTATTGACTCGGGGTAGTTGTGGATTTTACAAACAATTCAAAGAGATTGAGAATTCATCATGCAAATACTAACTCGCAGGAAAACACGAAACGTCTTATGGTGATTCGGTTTAGCAAAGGATTGAATTCTGGATTGGAAATTCGATTATCAATGGAGTTTGGAAATCAGACTTGTGATAATTTAAAACATACCTTCCTTCGCAAGGCATGTTTTGAGGGCAAATGGTATCCTCCCTTCTGGCTAAATGGATTTCATGATCATCAAGACAGGAAGCCCAGAGATATTAGTTTTGGAAATCAGATATAAAAAAGGCTATGGACGATACCCAAACGGATTCAGATCAATGGCATCCCAGAATTGACTAAGTATGGATTGCTACTTCCACTAGGTCATGGATCAGATCGTAATATTTCCCATAGGCAGAGGATCATATTAGATCATTATGGCTATGGACACTCAACTCAGCAGATCAACTCATCAAAGATCAATCAATTACTTCGAAAAACACTTAGGGAATTATACAAACAACGCGGAAAACCAGAAGAAGACATCCTGGGGAACCCCCTTAAGGGATCACTAGACCCCAATCACCCATCTTAGGGGATAGGAACCAATCTCCCTATAGGGATTATCATCGATGCTCCAAAGTTGGCCCAATGAGGCCCATGTGAAGACCCAAATTATTGAGATGAAAATGATTTTAAAACGAAAATCAGTTAATGGAAAATATTCAAAGGATAGAATAGTTTGAAAATAAATGTCAAGAATGAGTGAAATAAATAAGGAAGAGAATAGTTGTTTTCAGTAATTAATAATGAGAAGAAAATAACAAAGTGTGAATGAGTTTTGTATTCACATATCTCACATACATATTGTATATAAGTAGCCAGAGGAGTATAGAGTGATAAAATAAACTCTTATGATAATTAAAATATATGAAACTAGTTTAGTATTATATATGTGTAAATACATTTTTAAAATCAAGAGAAAACAAATGGTTTGAAACATTAGAGAGGAATTAATTGATAAAAAGATATATATGTGAACATTTCAGATTTGTCATAAAAAATACATAATGTAGATAAGTCACATGAAATAGTGTGTGGGTGAAACATGCAAATGGCATGTACACAGAAAAAGAAGAAAAGTAACTGTAATACCCGAAATGGAATCAAAAAAGAAAATGGCATATTTAGCCATAAACACATATACAGAATTCTCTTATTTGTGTGGGGATAAAATGGGTTTTTCACTTCACTAAAACCCTAGCTAAATGTTTTAAAATCAAAGGATAAGCAGCAGTTTATTTTTAGAAAAACAGAAAGATATTTTAGAAATAAAAGAAGAGCAAACTCACACTGTTTTCAAGTTAGAGCATTCTCGGGGAAAAGAAGAAGGAAGGTGAGTGATTAATCATCTTATGAGATTTAAGGCATTAAGACCCAAGCTAAGGGCAGCCGCATTACTTTTGTAAAACCATATCATGTTTTTGTTTGATTTTTATTCCCTGAATAAATAAATGTTGATTATGGTTGGTATTTTGGCTGAGTCTTTGGTTGATGTTTTGATCTGTTTTGATTGTATTGATTAATGCTTGGAAAAGATGAACACCTTGATCATAGAAATGGATTCTGTAACTCATAATCCAGTTTTTATATGGAGACGAGTTAAATATTTTTACTGAGAAATAGGGTATTAATGAAGAATGAAGTAGGCAGTGTGAATAAAGGGATTCATGCTTATGTCTGGTTCATTCTAAAAATGATATGAACAATGCAATATTATATATATATGTGCTGATTTGTTCAAATCACAAGTTAATATGTTTTTATGGGTTTTTCTCAAAAACCATACCTTATGTTCACAATAAAATGAATGTAATGTCTTATATGACTTCACCAGATTTATGTAAGAAATGGGAATATTTCTGGAAATAAATATATATGCAAGTTTTAGAAAATATGATTGAATAAAAATGACCTTAAAATGGGATATGGTGTTTTGCATGAATGCTTTGTATGTCTGGCTGAAATCCCTGAGTGGTTTAATACTCTTTGATTTATGAAAGGAAAAAAGGAATATAAAGCATTTTAATAATTAATAAAATTCTCTTGAAAGAAAATGAGAATGGTCTCTAGATTATAAAGCTAATTTAAGAGTGGTGCCTTGATCTATTCATCATCAAGTGGATGATGGGTATGTGCATGACTTGTTTAAGTCCTGTAGGCCTCTGTGTAAAGGGTTAACAGAATTGAGCCCCCTTTGCAATGCACACATGGTGTTCAATGGCAAGAGTTAAGACCAAATAAATGATAACGAGGATTGAGGAATTAAGCTATGGAATTAAGGGAGTTAATCTATAGGAGTATATGGAAGTATCACTGAATGGTGTTGATGAAAGAATGCTTGGGGTTCATGTATGTTAGAAAGAGCTTACACACACACACACACACACACACACACACACACACACACACACACACACACACACATATATATATAGAGAGAGAGACTCAGATTTTAGTATGAACTTGAATAAGCATCAAACATATGAATTCTTTGCATTGTATTTGGTAATTACAAGTTATTTATAATCTATGATTTCACTCACACCAGAATATATTTTCTGACCCTATTTGTTGCCTTTGCAATCTTTGGGGTGTCTCATTTTCATTGAGGCGGTTCAAAGTGTTGCTGCAGGGAAAGATGCTTGAGTAGCTTGCTTGTATGGATGTTTGAAGATCTTGTTGGTTTTAAAATGCTTTAGAGAAGTAGCAGTTTAATTGTAATGAATAATCTAGGCAAACTCTCTTATGTCTTGTGTATTTCCAGGATTGATACTTGCTTTGTTTTCCTGAAAAGAACATGTAAAAGAAAAAGAAAAAACTTAAGTATTATATGTGCTTGTGAATTGATAATTTAAGTAACAGATTCTGGATGCAACACCAAACTCCAGAGCAGGACCCTCTAATGCAACACCATTGGTCAATTTGCCAGATTTGGTGAGGGCATTTAGGGAAGGAGCAGTGCAGTGGGAAGAAAATCCTCATAAGGAGTTATCTAAGCTACTGAAAACGTTCTCAAATTTAGAAGGCAAGGATTTTGACGGCACTGAAGGGGTCATGGGTGTGCAAACATGGCTAAGAACTTTGGAAAGAATATTTGCAGACATGCAAATCAATGACCAAAGAAAGAGGCAAATAGCTTCTAGAAGGCTCAAAGGAGCAGCACTGGATTGGTGGAAGGTAATCATCACAGGAAGACCAAAAATGAGATAACATGGGATCAATTCAAGGATATGCTTGAGGCTAGATTTGTCCCAGCAACAGCTAAGGCAACATTGCTTGAGGAGTTCATAAGATTGAGGCAAGGATCAATGAGTGTGAGTGAATACACTCAAAAGTTTGAGAGCTTGTCTAAGTATGGAACCATGCGCATAGGGAATGAGGAATCAAAGAATTCAAGATTTTTTCAAGGACTTAATGCTGATTTAAGTAGAGAAATGCTACCATACAAAGACAAAACATTTGATCAAGTCATAGATCTCACTCTTTCTTTTGAACAACATGATAATGCAAGGGAGAAATTCAGGAACATGAGAGCTAATAACCACAAGAAAGGGAAAAATAGAGCACATCCTTATGACAAGAAGAATTTAGACAAGAAGGTAAAGGAGAAACCAGTGAGGAAATTAAGAAGAAAATTATTTGCTACAATTGTGGCAAGGAAGGACACATGAGTAATATGCGTCGAGCAGCTAAGAAGACCCCATTCAGTTGCTATAATTGTGGGGAAGAAGGTCATATCAAAAAGAATTGCCTAGAGTTCAAGAGAGGAGCAAAGGTAGGAGCATTGGAAGGTAAAGCAAAAGCAAATGTAGTGGGAAATTCTGGACAATTGGAAGGTATACTCCTTATTAAAGACTATCCAATTTCAGTTATATATGACACCGGGGCTACACATTCTTTAATATCACAAGACGTAGTGAATAAATTGGCTCTCACATGCAATTTAGTTGATAAACCTTTGTTTATTCAGAGTCCCCTAGGTAGTTCTTGCATGCTAGGAATTAGATGTTTGGGAGTAGAATTAAACGTAGGTGGAAATATGTTTAAATCTTATTTGTTTGTGTTAAAATATCCTGGAATAGGAATTATTCTAGGAGTAGATTGGTTGAATAAATTCAAAGCAATTTTGAACTTGAAAATTTTTACTATTTCTTTGAAAACAGAAAATGGTAAAAATATTATAGTCATGAGTGAAATAGCCAAAACAAATTGTCTTAATCAAATGTGGAGCATGACTGAAAAAGAATTAATTCTAGAAGACATAAAGGTAGTAAATGAATACCCAGATGTCTTTGGAGAGGTTATAGGAGTTCTAGAAAATAGGCAAATTGAATTTCAGATAAGATTAACCCCAAGAGTAAGTCCTGTCATCAAGAAGCCTACCAGAATGGGTCCTAAAGAATTAGTGGAATTAAAAAAACAATTGGAAGAATTGGAGCAGAAAGGCTTCATAAGGCCTAGTAGTTAAAACTGGGGTTCTCCAGTGGTATTTGTAAAGAAACATAATGGTATAAAGAGGATGTGTATTGATTACAGGGAATTAAACAAAGTTACCATCAAGAATAAATATCCACTCCCCAGAATTGATGATTTATTTGATCAATTAAATGGAGCAAGAATCTTTTCAAGGCTAGACTTAGCCTTTGGATTCCATCAAATGAAGGTCGAGGAGGAGAGTATTAAATACACTGCATTCAACACAAGGTATGGGCTATATGAATTTTTAGTAATGCCTTTTGGATTGACAAATGCACCATCCTATTTTGTAGATTTAATGAATAGGACATTCAGAGATTTTCTAGATAAATTTATAGTTGTTTTCATTGATGAGATATTGGTGTATTCAAAATCAGAAGAGGAGCATACAAAACACTTGCATCTAGTTTTGTCAAGATTAAGAGCACATAATTTAAAGGCAAAATTTACTAAGTGTACATTTTGGAAGAATGAAGTCAAATTTTTGGGACACATTATATCACAACAAGGGATTTGTGTAGACCCAAACAAAGTCATGGCAGTGCAATCATGGAGTAGACCCAAATCAGTGACTTAGGTGAGGTCATTTTTAGGGATGGCAGGCTACTATAGAAGATTTATAAAAGACTTTGCAAGGATAGCCATTCCACTAACCAAGCTAACCAGAAAAGAGCAACCATCTGTGTGGACAGAAAAATGTGAACAAGCTTTTGAATCATTGAAGAAGGCATTGATGGAAGCTCCAGTCTTGCAAGTTCTAGAGGGAAATGAAGGATTAGTGGTTTATACTGATGCTAGTGGGTCTAGGTTAGGGGCAGTACTCATGCAACATGGAAAAGTCATAGCATATGCTTCAAGGCAACTCAAGCCAAATGAAACCAGATATGCCACTCATGATTTAGAGCTTGCTGCCATTGTTTATGCATTGAAGCTATGGAGACACTACTTGTTAGGTACTAAATTTGAATTGTTTACAGACCATAAATCACTTAAGTATTTGTTTTCTCAAAAAGACTTGAATATGAGACAACATATGTGGGTAGAGTTTTTAGCTGCCTATGATCTTGATATATTATATACTCCTAGAAAAGCTAACAAGGTAGCAGATGCTTTAAGTAGACATCAAGCAAGATTGGCAAGCTTAATGATGACTGAATTCAAGGATTTAACAATCCTTAGTGAAGTAGAAATGAAGGAAGAAATTGGCGCATCAGACAATGTACATAGTGACATGATTGAATATGGAAAATTAAGTCTCATCTCCTTATGATCAACCCTGGTTGATAAAATAGGAAAGATGAAGAATCAAGACACTAATTTAAAGGAAAAGAAGGACATGATATCATAAAGCATATCAGTGGAAAATTATAAAGTTGATGATAGAGGCTACTTAAGAAAGAAAGGGAAACTCTACATGCCCAATGTAGAAGAACTGAAGCAAGAGGTTATGGATGAGCATCACAAGACAAAGTACACTATACATCCAGGTGGTACAAAAATGTACCATGATCTTAAAAGAAACTATTGGTGGCCAGGAATGAAAGGAGCAGTGGCAAGATATGTGGCAAAGTGTTTAACATGTCAACAAGTCAAGGCAGATTATCAAAGACCTTCAGGCCTACTACAACCTCTGGAAGTGCCTACCTGGAAATGGGAAAGCATTTCAATGGATTTTGTGGATGGTTTGCCAAGAACAAGAAGAGGCAATGATAGTATTTGGGTTGTGGTTGATAGACTCACAAAAACAGCTCACTTTATCCCAGTGAATTCAAACAGAAATGATCACAAATTAGCTCAATTATTTGTGAAGGAGATAGTGAGATTACATGGAATCCCCAAGACTATCATTAGTGATAGAGATACCTTGTTTACCTCAAGGTTCTAGGGTAGCTTTCAAGAGGCCATGGGGACAAAATTAAGCTTGAGCACATCTTACCATCCACAAACAGATGGGCAAACTAAGATTGTTAACAACATTTTAGAGGATTTTCTTAGAGCATGTATACTTGATTTTGGAGGCAACTGGGAAGATCATCTCTATTTAGCTGAATTTTCTTATAACAATAGCTATCGGTCCACTATAGGTTTGGCTCCATTTGAGGCTTTGTATGGGAAGCCTTGTGTATCTCCTGCATGTTGGATGGAGGCAGGTGAAAGAGTGTTGCTTGGACCAGAACATGTGAAAGAGACCTCTGCAAGGATTGAACTTGCAAGGCAGAGAATGAGAATAACACAAGAGAGACAAAAAGCCTATGCAGATAAAGGGAGAAGGCCGATGGAATTTGAAGTGGAAAATTATGTATTTCTTAAAGTTTCACCAATGAGAAAAATATTGAGGCTTGGCAAGGCAGGAAAATTATCACCAAGATATATAGGGCTATATGAAATTATTCAAAGAGTAGGAACTTTGGCTTATAAGTTGAAATTGCTAGAGGAATTGAGTAATATAAATGATATATTTCTTGTATCTCAAAATGGGTGCATGATAAGGAGACCATTTTGGAATTTCCTACATAAGTTGAAGCTCAAGAAAATCTGGTTTATAAGAAGGAACCAATAGGTATTGTGGCTAGAGAAGAAAAGAAATTGAGAAATAAAATAATTAAATTGGTTAAAATCCAGTGGAGTTTAGATGAGAATGATTGTACATGGGAAACTGAAGATAGGATGAAGGATAAATATCTTAATCTATTTTTTGCTTAAGGTATGCCTAAAATTATGATAAACTTAAACATTACTTATGTGTGTTTGATTGGGATTGAATGCATAAGTTTCTGAAATTTCTGAAATAAAGTTATGACTTGTATACAATTGGATGGAAATGTATGAGAAATAATAATAATAATAATTGTGGGACATAATTACTTTTAGGAGGAGAGTATGTGAAGACCCAAATTATTGAGATGAAAATGATTTTGAAATGAAAATCAGTTAATGGAAAATATTCAAAGGATAAAATAGTTTGAAAATAAATGTCAAGAATGAGTGAAATAAATAAGGAAGAGGATAGTTGTTTTCAGTAAATAATAATGAGAAGAAAATAACTAAGTGTGAATGAGTTTTATATTCACATATCTCACATACATATTGTATATAAGTAGCCAAAGGAGTATAGAGTGATAAAATAAACTCTTATGATAATTAAAATATATGAAACCAGTTTAGTATTATATATGGGTAAATACATTTTTAAATCAAGAGAAAACAAATGGTTTGAAACATTAGCAAGGAATTAATTGATAAAAAGATATATATGTGAACATTTCAGATTTGTCATAAGAAAATACATAATGTAGATAAATCACATGAAAATACTGTGTGGGTGAAACATGCAAATGGCATGTACACACAAAAAGAAGAAGAAAAGTAACTGTAACCCCCGAAATGGAATCAAAAAAGAAAAAGGCATATTTAGCCATAAACACATATACAGAATTCTCTTATTTGTGTGGGGATAAAATGGGTTTTTCACTTCACTAAAACCCTAGCTAAATGTTTTAAAATCAAAGGTTAAGCAGCAATTTATTTTTGGAAAAATAGAAAGATATTTTAGAAAATAAAAAGAAGAGAAAACTCACACTATTTTTAAGTTAGAGCATTCTCGGGGAAAAGAAGAAGGAAGGTGAGTGATTAATCATCTTATGAGATTCAAGGAATTAAGACCCAAGCTAAAGGCAGCCACATTACTTTTGTAAAACCATATCATGTTTTTGTTTGATTTTTATTCTCTGAATAAATAAATGTTGATTATGGTTGGTATTTTGGCCGAGTCTTTGGTTGATGTTTTGATCTGTTTTAATTGTATTGATTAACTCTTGGAAAAGATGAACACCCTAATCACAGAAATGGATTCTCTAACTCATAATCCAGTTTTTATATGGAGATGAGTTAAATATTTTTACTGAGAAATAGGGTATTAATGAAGATTGAAGTAGGTAGTGTGAATAAGGAGATTCATGCTTATGTCTGGTTCATTCTAAAAATGATATGAACAATGCAATATTATATATATATATATATATGTGTGTGTGTGTGTGCTGATTTGTTCAAATCACAAGTTATTATGTTTTTTCAAAAACCATACCCTATGTTCACAATAAAATGAATGTAATGTCTTATATGAATTCACCAGATTTATGTAAGAAATGGGAATATTTCTGGAAATAAATATATATGCAAGTTTTAGAAAATATGATTCAATAAAAATGACCTTAAAATGGGATATGGTGTTTTGCATGAATGCTTTGTATGTCTGGTTGAAATCCCTGAGTGAGTTTAATACTCTTTGATTTATGAAAGGAAAAAAGGAATATAAAGCATTTTAAGAATTAATAAAATTCTCCTGAAAGAAAATGAAAATGGTCTCTAGATTATAAAGCTAATTTAAGAGTAGTGCCTTGATCTATTCATCATCAGGTGGATGATGGGTATGTGCATGACTTGTTTAAGTCCTATAGGCCTCTGTGTAAAGGGTTAACCGAATTGATCCCCCTTTGCAATGCACACATTGTGTTCAATGGCAAGAGTTAAGACCAATTAAATGATAATGGGGATTGAGGAATTAAGCTATGGAATTAAGGGAGTTAATCTATAGGAGTATATGGAAGTGTAACTGAATGGTGTTGATGAAAGAATG
The DNA here is from genome assembly GCA_030765085.1 of Allium cepa. Taxonomy (NCBI): domain Eukaryota; kingdom Viridiplantae; phylum Streptophyta; class Magnoliopsida; order Asparagales; family Amaryllidaceae; genus Allium; species Allium cepa. The sequence goes on along the minus strand of CM060940.1, from coordinate 133,465,803 downwards.
CTTGGGTGCATGTATGTTAGAAAGAGCTTACATGTATATATACTCAGATTTTAGTATGAACTTGAATAAGCATCAAACATATGAATTCTTTGCATTGTATTTGGTAATTACAAGTTATTTATAATCTATGATTTCACTCACACCAGAATATATTTTCTGACCCTATTTGTTGCCTTTGCAATCTTTGGGGTGTCTCATTTTCATTGAGGCGGTTCAAAGTGTTGCTGCAGGGAAAGATGCTTGAGTAGCTTGCTTGTATGGATGTTTGAAGATCTTGTTGGTTTTAAAATGCTTTAGAGAAGTAGCAGTTTAATTGTAATGAATAATCTAGGCAAACTCTCTTATGTCTTGTGTATTTCCAGGATTGATACTTGCTTTGTTTTCCTGAAAGAACATGTAAAAGAAAAAAAAACTTAAGTATCATATGTGCTTGTGAGTTGATGATTTAAGTAACAGATTCTGGAGTAAATAGGTGGATATATTCTCCTTGGCATGTTTGTTATACTTCAGTTATAAAGTTAAGTTGTTTTTGAGTAAATATGTGCCAAAGTATTGAGTAGATGGGTTGAACATGGTCTTGGCTAACCAGTAAGGCTTAAAAATGTCTTGTAATTGATATAAGTACATGCAAAAGCTTGAAGTCATAACCTTTGATCATATCTTTACATCTGATTTTTCAGCTGAAACTTGTATTGCATTGTGTAGTGAGTTGATGTGCATGCTTTGTACTTGAAGTCTTCACTGCAATCATATTGAACTAAACCATGTTGTCTACATGCTTTATTCAAAGTCTGGTACATTTGGTTTTAGTTGAGTCTGTTGTAGTTTGCAGTATCATGTGGTCTTGTTTGTGTATTGAGCATATCCATTACCCCACTGCATATTGATCGTTGTCACTTGCTCTTTGCTTGGAGTTCAGTAGCTTGCCTTCATTATGTATTCATCTGGAAGTTTTGCATTATTCTGATTTTTGACATTGCCTGACTATATAAATATATTGATGTCACCTCTGACCTTAATTCTTGTGCATAGCATATTGAGTCGGTACCTTTATCAACCATTCATGTGTGTTTGCTTTCAGTCAATTTGCACTGACTAAAGCTCGAGTTGCATTCATTAGTCTTGTTCACTTGATGGTTGTTGTGCACTGGGTAAATTCTGTGCTCATTGTAACTGTTAACTTGGTTCTGGGCTTGTTGCTTTGATCATATTGACTTCATGTGTATAGTTTCCTTTCACTTGAATCATGTATTAGTCAATCTTGAGTTAAATAAAAGATTAAAGTGTAGAAATAGCTATGTGACACAAAACCTCTCAATTATGGGAAATATTGTGTGATTAAATTTCTTTGCTACTTTAACACTCTTATAGGCAAAGAAACATTTATATATCTTCACATATATAAATGATATGACTTGATTTAAATACTGATATTTTTATATTAGTAAATTCTGGATCTTGGGAGATTGATTAGAGGAAGTGATCCCTTGTTTTTAAAAAAAAATCAACTAAAACTGATTAAAAATATAGGTGAAGAAAAGTGGGTCACTTCAGCCCAATTTTGGGGACCGGGGTCGGCTAGGTCCGGAGGTTCTGTTGGCGAGTTTTTAGCTGAATATTTCATTTTCTCATATAAATACAATGGGCATGGCACTCATTCTGGATCTTCTTTCTGGCTCTCTTCTTCCTCCATTACTATTCCAAAGCCATTACCCGGACTATAATTGTAATCTACAGTATAAATGAAAAGGAAAATCTTTAGAGTGGACGTAGTCCCGAGTACGCCAAACCACTATAAAACATTCAATGTTCATTTCTTACTTTTTTAATTTTCTTTTCTTCATATTTTATTCTCTACTTCATTATGTTTGGACTTGGTGATTGGATTAGCGGTAGTTTCATACTATTTGTGTGTTGGCAGCCATTTTTGACTCTAACAATATTCATTATATGATTATATATAGATATATCATCACCTGTGTATATGCAATTGCCATCGTCTGCCCATATACTATTTTATTATTTTGGTTATTCATTAATTATGCTAATTAAATCTAATACATAAGCCTATAAATTTAAAATGTGTATGTGTATATAATATACATTTTTGGATATAATATTATATATATATACTAGTGCAAAATATAATTTTTCTTTTATTTAAAACATTGTTTATCAACACATATGCTTTATGTTCGAATAATATAAATTATTTACGTATACATATTTTACTTTGACAATTTATAAAAAGAAAATTTTATCCAAAATTATAATTTTTTCACAAATTTCATGTATTTTATATTGTACAAAAAATAGTTTTAAATTAAAATATATTTATGTAACTTTAAATTTAATTTATATATACAAATCTCTCTCAGCAATAAAAAAGGAATTTTTAGGCCAAAATATATATGCTATATAAACACACACATAGACATATATATATACATACATACATATATATATATATATTGTACTATATATATCAAACATTTATAATCATATTTATATCAATAATTATTAATGAAATATTTTCAGCATACATACATACATATACATACACATACACATACACATACATACATACATACATATATATATATATATATCAAATATTTAAAATCATATTTATATCAATAATTATTAGTGAAATATTTTTAGAATACATACATACATATAATTCTACACATTCAATTTTATAAAATAACACGAGTTTAGATTTTAGGATAATCAGCAAACTTTAAATTTAGGTCTTAGATCCAGTGCTAATTTTTTTGGCAAGGCCAGCCAGTTTTATAGTGGACCGTCCACTTTTTATTAAGAACGTAATAAAAATTTAAAGTACAGGATTAAGGTAAAAACACCTTAACTACAAAGAAAAGTGAAAATAGAGCACAGGAGTGTGACAGACATGCCACAGCTACAATAAAATATGCCTAGACTAGGCCTCCTCTGGAGAGGAAGAAGCACCAACATCCACAATCACCCGAGAAGATACCAAGGGGACATTCCCAAAAAGACCAGCAATGGGGCGGAAAAGGATAACAAGATAAGGATCATAAACATCAGCATCAGAAGAGTATATAGAAGAACGATCCCAGGTAGTATCAGCAAGCATGATAGAATTCAGCTCCGCACACGGACCATCCATATCGAGAACTAAAGAGTCACCAGAAGGCCTGTAATAAAGGCATCGAAGGTCTAAATGATCATCGGAAACAAATCTAAAATAGGAGTCATCCAAGGGATTAAATCTTATATCAGATTTGTGATCAACCCAACATCTCTCGGACTCATCCCAAACAACAGGAAAACGTGGCGGATCAAGATCCAGAACAGCACAAGGAACCGTGGAAACATCAGAAAGGACCACCGAAGCAGTAGGGGAAGCAGGCCGAGCATCAGAACATGGAGGCGGATCCGGGACCGATGAAGGAACCTCAGGAGGATGAGAAAACTGAGAGGGGGAGGATGAAACCTTAGGAACCCATTTTCTGAGCAGAGGTCGAGGAAGAGGGATCTTAGAAGCAGCCACATAAACAATAGAATGCGAGCAGGCGATAGCCAGGTGGCCAAAAGGGTGATAGGAGGAACAAATATTTGGAACCCAACTATAACGAACACGGACATCCACTACAGGTCCAACAGCTAGCTGAACAGGAATTGAGGAAGGGAGAGGCTTAGAAGGGGAAATCTCAATCAGAGCCTTAGCGAACATCAATTTTTACGCACAACTATATTTGTGTCAAAACATTTCAGTTTAACAACGTTACAAGCTAGCCAATTTAAACCAAGTAAAGGTTGAAGAGCACAGAGAATATGAGAAAAGTAGACCCAAACGAGAATAGAAAGAACTTGCTCACGAGCACTAGCAACAGTTGGAGACCAAGGAGTAATAATAAAAGGTTTTCCACCAAAGAAAGAAGGCTCAGCCTCAAGAACACGACTGCGATCAGCGGAGGAGGAGAACAAAAGGAAATACATGGAGTCAACCAACTTAACATGAAGACCACCATGAAGCTTCCAAGCACTTTGACAAACTGAAACCGCATCATGCAGGCGGGTATTTGGGTCCAAAAAGAAACCAACCAAGTATTCAGACCAATAATCCAAACCGTCTTGCATAACAATAGGAGGAGGGATCATCACTCCATTTTCCTCAATAATATCAAAATCCATCGGCTTGTAATCTCCCGCATTTCGAGGCAGAGATGCCAAAAGGGAAGACCATGATTTCGTACTGGCCTGGGAATTGGAGCCAGCCAGGGAAGGGGTAGCAGAAATAAGAATTGATGTTCCGGGATGCACCACTTCGTTGGGGTTACCAACATAGTCATTACAGTTAGGAACATCTAAACACAAATTACTGTGAGATGGAACACCGTTGACACAGGCATTAGCACAAACACCTAACGAGCACCGATCAACGATAGATGAAACAGCAGAAACTTTGCTCCTATCCCCACCAGACTGTCCAACCACCATACCAATACCAACAGGGTCAACAAACACACCACTCGCATCAAGAACATCATTCACAGAACTAGATTTCTCCAAAATGCTATACGATTTCTCATTAAGTCCTGACTCAACTCCACAAGCAAGGGGAGAAAGGGGCATGTTACCATTAGCAGACGAAGTCAAAGCACCAACCATAGAACGAGAGATAACAGCCGGCACAATAAACAGATCCACAGAACTCGAGCCAGGGCTAGCAGTAGAAGAATGGGAATTTGTTGCGGGTAGAGGAGGAAAGTCATAAACAGATTGAAGGAGGGGCGATGGGCGAAGGGGCGCTGACAGCATGACGCTGAAAAAATGACCAAATCTGGTGGAAGAGCGGGAAGGAGAAGGAGCAGCGGGGAGGGGGAGCAAAGGAGGGGAAACATGCATAGGAAATAGGAGGAGCCGAGGGGAGAAGGGGCGGCGGGACATGAGGGCTGAAGAGGGAAATCAATGGGAAACATGGCAAGATGAAAGAGAAAGAAGATCGTACGCGAACAGGAAGGACGCCATTATTGATTGTTTTACTTAAGGAAAGGCTTTAATTTTTTGATCTAGTGCAAAATTAAATTAAATTTACTAATTCAAATAAGATATTTGTTTAAAAAATCAATTACGAGATATCGACTTAGCAAAAATTTATGAGTATTTTCTAATGATTATATATATAATTTGCGAAGAATATATATATATATATATAGTCGAAATAAATACTAATATAAACTTATGTATTAACTTGGCCATGTACACCTTATGTCATTATGCACATGCACATTATATATACATGAGTGTATAGTGATATACTCATATGAACTATATGAAATCCTTTTAATCATACTCATCAATTAATTAAATTGAAAAGTTAAATAAAATATTTTATTTGAACTCATTTCATTGGATCTAATTCAACTGATTAGATTTCATAAGACCATTATGGTCCAAAATAAGGAATTTTTGTAATCTACCCTTTTCATCCACTTTCGACCGGTCTAGTTCCAACAACAGTATTAGAGTCCTAATGGTCTATATTGTCTAGATGAGCAACTTTAAGGCCAACTAATTAAGTCTACATGTCATTTGGATGTTTGGAATAGTAGCATATAGGTCTAGGATGGATGACAAGTTTTCTCCCCTACTTGGCTACTGGTCTGACTCAATTATGGAGCACGTCTAAAATGTTATCCCAATTATAAAGGCTCAAATTGATTTGTGCCTTGGGCTAGTTTTCAAAACTCAGTTCGAAAATTTTAACGAAATATCTTGAATTTAAATGTTAAATATAAAATAATTTTTATAATAGTTATATTATATTTTCAAAATTATTTAAAATTTAACTAATTTGATTAATTGAATGAATATTTAATTAAAATAAACATAGACACACATACATGTACACGCACATGCACACATATATGTATGTGTGTATGTATGTATATTAATGTATGTGTGTGTGTATCTATAAATGTTATTGTTGAATATATATATATATATATATATATATATATAATGTTTGTCTTAAATTTTTTAAGGTAAATTATAAATAAATATTTTTGATTTACTAAATTATTCAATCAAAATTTTCTTTAAATGAAATAAAAATAAATATTAAACAAATAAATTAATAGTTAAATGATAATGAATATATGTGATGTATATAAGATTGTAAGTGTTATAGTTAACATCCATCTTAAACTGTTTAGGATGAATAAAATAAATTATTGAATTTTAGGATTATTTAACTGATTAGTTAATCAAATTAATAGATTAAAATAATTGAATATGATTTAATTAATAATATACAAAATAATATTAATTAAGTTAATTAAATTATAAATAGTTATAAATGAATAAAACTTATATAATATGAATATATAAAACTAAGTGGAAGTGTAACAAACTCAACATAGATTTAAGGAACGAATACATGCGTATTATACGTATATTGTGATTTCAAATGTATTCGACACTTGAATCATGATGGTATTTCATAAGAATTACATCATTTCCTAAATCGATATCACTTAATTATGTGTGTATGTATTAAAGAATACGAATCCTTAATATATAAGTTGTCCACTAAATTTGTATATTAATAGACTTGTAGTTGCTGAGCTTCCTCTAGCTAGCGTATTATATGTAGTTCTATTAATATATAGACTAGATGAGGTAAGATACATGCATGTATATATTAAGCTTCCTCAATATATGTGCATTATGCCTAGAAGGTCGTGAAATGGTGGGTACGAGTGACTAATCTCTCTGGATTTATTGAGCTTCCTTAAGGTTGAGGTGAGATTAGAATAATGTTATGGATTATGAGATGTATATGATTCAATTGATAAGGTGTTAACCATCACATGTAGGCCTATGATTTGTTAAGCTTCCTCAAGGTAAGAATCTAAAGGCAATAGAGTTCCTAACGCCCACTATAGAAATTGAAAATTTTCTATGGTTTTCATAGGTCTTTGAGAAACATGAAAATCTAGTGGGAATTCTGTTAGAAAAATAAAGTGAATACGTTTTGCCTTTCTAATATTGTAAGAATATATGTTATATAAAGTTAAATAATCTATTAAGATAAATTTCCACAACCATTATAATTGATAAATATTTATGAATTAAAATATACAAATAAATTAAACTACGATTGATATAGAAATGTAAAATATACTTACTAATAGATCTTTTGGCATGTTTTCACTTCAATGTCATCGCAAGAGCCAATTTATATAGCTACTAAAACATTTGTGCCTCCATCAATTAGGATTTTATTTATCCGAGACTATGCATTATATTTTATGAGTTCCTGCAAACACCTCATAAAATGAACCATAAATAAATGGTGTAAATTAAATTAAATATGACAAGGGTTGAATATGGAAATTAATATACCGATCTGTTTCCATATATAATATACTGGAAATAAACCAAATTTTGATCTGTTTCTATATATAATATACTAAAAACGGAGCACAAACAATGAGTTACGAGCTTTTGAGGTTCTACATTTAAATTAATTTAGTTTGAATTCAAATTTAAATAAGAAATAAAATTTAGGATTTAGATTTCAAAAATTCACTTAGAGGCTATGTTAACGTTTAATTAATGCATAACGTTAAAAAGTTAACTAGGGAATAAAATAATACGACAACGGAAACAAAAATAAACTCCCCTGAATAAAAGAGCGGTCGACCTGAATAGGTCAATCGGTCGGCCGTAGCGGTCGACCGGTTGCCCAAGGGGATTGACCACTTGGCAACAGTAGTTGCCCGTGGCGGCTAGGGTTTTATGTTCTGCTTTATCCATTTGTGCGCTCCAGATTTACCCGTTTCCTACCTACTTCCATCCTACGGTTCTGGTGCATTTCAACTCCTATAAATAGAACCCTATCCTCTCCACTTTTATTCATATTATTTTGGGAAATATGACAAAACCCTACCATTGCTATCTCTCTAATAAGATTCAGAAATTTCATAGAAAATTCAGGTAAGAATTCAACCTATTTCCTATTTGTTTCTTCTTTTTTCAATCTATTCTTATCCTATTCTTCTCTAATTATTCTAAATCTAATGAATATATATACCTCTTCCTTATTGTGTGTGTGTGTATATATCACAAGAGAGAGATTCTGGAAGAGTCCTGCAGGCTACAAATCCATTTGAGTAAAGCTATGGCTAATCTGTTAATGGAAATCTTAGTATTTCTTTTCAGCAATTGTTTAGTGTATTTCTTTTGGATTTGAATATGCGTTAGGAATTTCGAAAATATGATAGACAAAATTCCCCAAAACTCCTTTTTATTTCGATATGTCAATTCTACGTTTAGATCCTTAATCATTAGTATTAATTTGATGGAATTGTTTTGTTTATGCATTTTTTGATAATTTCATAATCTATTCCACTTCTACTTCTTCTTTAGGTTAAATTGTGATCCTTTAATAAAATAAGGGGTTTAAATTATGAATTCTATTTGTAGTTTACACCTCTTATTCTTATCTATTTCTTTGTAAAAATGGGAGTTGAATAGAATATTGAGTTTAGATTGCAATTCTTATTGTTTAAGATATTCCATTGAATTGGTGTAATAAATTGAGTTTCTATTTTATTTACAAGTTTTTTATTGCAGTTTTGGTTATGAATATGTATTCTCTATTTTGGACATTAGGATTCCATCAAATCTTGGAAAATTGAAAAAATAGGACTTGTAATAATAATTGGTTAGGGAATTGACATTTAACGCTATTTTAGAGCGTAAAATCCATGAGTTTAGAACTTACTAGCGTAAATAAGGGGCGCGAGGTCAATAAAGTTACATGATGGAAGTCTGCCTTTCATTTTGAGTCTACCTGCGATTATGTACACTTTTATTGATGTGAGATATCCTTATGATAAATATTTGTAGTGACGCGAGGTTAGTTCCAAATTCTATAGTGGAAATCTGCCCAGTTAATCTGCCTACCAGTTCCTACGAATAGATGACTAATATGAGATATCATAAGGGTATGGACCACAAGACAAAGGGCCTGCTTCAGGATTTGAGGTATTAAGTGGTTGGACCCGCCTTTTTCCTAAATGAAGTATTAAATGGCCAAGGGATTAAGTTATGTGGTACCTCTACAGGGGTCTGCTTCTGAAATTAGGCCTTTAAGGACAAAGTCTGCTTTTTTCCACTTGGAAGTATTAAGTGGCCTATAGGATTTCATATAATGTCAGCTAGATAGTACCATTGAGGAGCGTGCTTCTAGAAATAGGCTTTAATTGACGGGGTCTGGCTATTTTCCACTGGGAAGTATTAAGTGGGTTGGGCGCCGTCTCTCACATTATTATCTATTTATGTTGTATTATTCTGATATGAGATCTACTTCTGGAATGGAAGGCATTGAGTGGTTGGACCCGCCTCCTTACCTTATAAAGAAGTATTAAATGATTTTAGTTGTTTTATATTCACAGACATATTCTTATTTTGAAATATACTGCCCAAGTACTGAAAACGTAAGACTCGAGGTTTTTATTCAATATGCACTTGTTGTTTTGACTCCCTCCTCATTATAACACATGTTAAGGGCGGAGTGATGGCAGTGACGATGCTTAGAGATGGAGAAACTTAGCTTGTGGTCGTATTTGTTGTTATTAATTGCTTTTATGTGTACTTATGTATTTAGACAATGTTGTAATACATATTATGTTACAGTTTTTATAGATTTTGTATTATGTCATTTTATGGTTTTGAAATAAGTGGGTACACTTTGCTATTATATTTTGTTCCATCCGTTGTTAGTTTTAAAAGTTTAGTTATGGCTCTACACTGTTATTTTCTTTTTACTACAAACATCTTGCCTTAGAGTGGATCTAACTTTCGATGGGCCTTTTTAGAGTTGAAATTTAGGACCGTTCCGTAGTAGGTTGTTACATTTGGTATCAGAGCCTTAGGACCTAATCAATAGGGAAAGTATACTGTACGTATGAGTGTCGTACTGTTATTTTTAAAAAGTTTTTTTTGAAAAATCATACTATATATATATACTTATTTTGAATTTATGCTTAACTCTATAAATTCCAATGACAGAAGTAGTTGCAACCATATTCCGAAGGGATGGGCGAGGTGACCATGAGTTGGAAGAATAAATAGAGGTAATTTCTACTCCTACTCCGATTACCCATGGAGCGAAGATCATATCTTCAGGAGCAAACTTGGGAGAACATACCCACAACTTATAGAAGCACCCTAGAAGCTAGATATTAATTGACTCCTTGATAGGACCAACTCTTTCTTATCATTGTGGACCCTATGGACATATTTACTAATAAGAGCGACCGTAAATGGAAAGGTTGATAGGAAATAAATTATCTTAAGGAAACATCCATTAGGCTGACAATTAATAGGGACAAATTAACATTTATGGAGGTAAAAATTAAAGGTGTTATGTATAGAAGCAAGGAAAGGAGCAAACTTCCACAAGAAGGAATACATTTATCACTATAAGGAGGAAATAAGGATTTTAAAGGGTAGAGTACAAAGGTTTAAAAGAAAGAACAAATTTTAATCTTACCTTTTGGGATATAATTTAATAAAAAGGTTTCTTTGAAAACCCCTTGAAACTTTTGAAAGTGCCTTTCAAAAGATTTTGAAATGGAAATCTTATAAGTTAGAAATTTTTGATAAAAAGTGATTTTAGATGACTTTTAAATTATATCACCGTTTGTTTTGTAAAAAGTTTGAAATAGGCTGTAAATTTATAAAGGGTGATGAAACATTTTTGGTAGGTGATTTTAATTCGAAAAGTTGAAAAAAAAAGTTTCCATTTGTTAACTTCTTGATTAAAAATTTGATTGGATTAGAAAAACTTTCAAATTCCTTGTTTTTGTATTATTTTATTTTTCTATGTTATACTTCCTATGCAATAAATTTGAAAGTTCATTCATCTATAACTTCTTAGAGGATATATAAGTTGGAAATTTTTAGAAATGTAATTATGATTTTAGACAACTTTGGTAATATACCGCAGTTAGTTTTGGAAAAGTTTGGAAAGGTAATGCAATTTTTAAAAGTGGTGAATTTCTTTAAGTCAAAATGGTGGATGGTTTTAATTGTAATTAATACCTTAAATTTTTTTCATTTGTTAACCTTTTTAATTTGATTAAAAAAGGTTTCAATTTTTGGTTCTTTGATTCTTCTATTTTTCCTTATTTATAAACCCAAAAGTTTTTTATTTAGAACTCTTTTTAGGGGTTTATAAATTGAAATAACGCCTATTTTGTGATAAAAATAAAAAGAAAGGAATGTCTGATAGTATAGAAAGGAGAGCATTTCCATATAAGGCGATGAAGAGAATAATGGTTGGAATTCAGGTAATGATAGAATTGTGAATTTTGGTAGATGAGATATTAAAAGGAGTAATAGAGTAAGATAGAAGTTATCTTTGTCTACTCTATCTATTTTTCTATCGTATAAAGTTACAAAAGGAATCTTTGATCATTGATTGGATTTAAATGATGATTGCCAAATAAGTTAGATGTTTTTGTATAAGGAGAAGCATTTATGTAAAGATGAGAATTTTATGCGCTTTTCCTAGTTTGAATACAAATGTTATTTGAATAATAATAATATTGGATTTGATAAAGAAAAGTGTTGCAAGAGATTTTAAGAGTTTTTGAGCAAAGTTACGAGATATATTTCATCAAATAATAGTATATTTTGAGTAATAAGGTAATAAATATTATTGTATGTTTTAGAAGGAAATAACTGTTAATTTGGAGTGATGATTGTGAAAATTTTATTATTTTGTAAATGATAATTCTTGTAGCTTGAACACTCTTTGAAGCAAAAATGGTTTAACATATTATTTTGGGAAGATGATTAAGTCTTGAATCCTTTGTGTTAAAATTCCTATTTTCAAAAAGGATTAAATCTTTATTTTAGTAAGTTATTGCAAAGGAAAGTTTTTCATAAGTTCCTTTTTGAAAAACCAAGAGAATTTTGAATGCCATAAATTAGAAAGTCTAACTTTAAAAATAATTTTTTGATAAGGAAAGTTTTAAAAAGGGAGATTATTTTATTCCTATTTGGGAACAATGGAATTTTGAATCTTTTATAAAAGTTTTTATTAAAATTTAAATTTTCAAAGATGATATTGAATTTGATACTTCATTTTTTAAGTATTGCAAGAAATGAAGTAATAAATGCTTATTTTTAAATAAATCTATTTGTATGAACATATTTTATTTTGTATGCGAAAGTTACGACTTTATAAAATTTTATGGATTAGATACGGATCATGACCCAGGTGGGATAGACTAAGGTTTATCTTAGGATATGAGTAAAATAGAAATATAATGTACAACACGATCTGGAAAGTTGAAGTCGGTCTCAAACCCTATATGAAGAAGTTGGTAAAGTGTAAACATATTGCAGATTTGTAATTGAATTATGAATTAGGTTTCCCATAGAATATCTATATTTTTACTTTGGAGCAATTTGCATGTAATGTCCATAAATTATCTAATTCCAAAATACATGTAAAAGTGCATTGTTTGAAGTAATAAAGAATACACTAAAAAGGAAAGAGATGTGTATGGGATGGATATTCCTTTCCATGGTTTACACTGCCTTTTTTAATAATAAGAAAAGAAATGATTCCTTGTAATTTCAAACAAAGTAAAAATCTTAATTGTGGTTAATTTATGACAGCAATCTTTTTGGAAGGATAGCTTCGATGAATTAATATATGAAAATGAGTATTTTAGTTTTAAAATTAGTAGTTAGATATAGATTTTGTATAGCTATGCTAAACGACTACAATATATATAGATAGCATAGACTACAAATATATGTGCATTAGTTAGTAATTGATGGATTATGATTTATGAATGTTAATTACAAATTTAACGGGCAATAAATTTGTAATTAATGGGAGGAAAAGTAATCTAAATGGGGACTGGTTAAGGAAACTTGATATTGCATTTATGAAGAGAGAAATTTGAGCAATGAATGAATTTTGGAAACCTAAAGAAGAATTAATTGGAAATAGCCTAATTCTGACAGTAATGATCAACTGCTATGGATATTAACTGAAGCACATTTACTAAAGGCCGAAAAAAGAAGATGAAATTAAGAAAATGGGTAGAATTGGAATGAACTATTAAAGATAGCCCATTTTAATTTAGAAAGGAGTGGTAGGACCTCAACACCATTTATATCAACTGATAATATATGGCAACTTCCAGTAAAATTTTCTTTTGGAATTGTTGGATTATAGTCACTAGTTGTCTTCCTTAGTTATTGGAAAAGTGGATGATGTGGTATAAGATATATTCCCATTTTATTCTGGTGTAGCCTTTATGGATGGGATTTAAACCACTTGATATATGTTGGGAAACAAAGCAAATAAGGAAAATTTATCGAAATACTTAACTAGAGATAAACCATAGGTAGAACTGGAAGTTAATGAAGAAATTAGGTTAGCAGCCTAAATTGAGTAAATGTTTCAATATGAAAACTTTAGATTTTGGAAAACATAAGGGATTTAGCTCACAAAATGCCATGCAAGCAAAAGAGAAAATGTATAGAAATGAGTGTGGAATTTCCTATTGATAAAGGATTAAGAAGAAGGTAGCAGTAATTTTCCATTGGAAGCAGTAGAACCGCAACATGTGAGAAATGCGGATTAAGGATCTTAAGGCTAGGATAAACACTAGAGGGAGGGTGAATAGTGTTTTTGAGAATTGTTAAATCTTTTTGAGTTTTTGTTAATTTGAACACAAATGTAAGCAATATTCAGACACAGATATGATCACAGAATCAAACACAGATGCAAATATAAAGTAAAAGTAGTAAAGGAAGAACACACCGAATTTTATACTGGTTCGGAGTTACCCTACATCTAGTCCCGCACACAAGTATGGATTTCCTTTCAAAAACAATCTTTACAATTACACCCTCGATTTCAAGGCAACGGGGTACACCCTCCAGATTCACAATCCTCTGGGTAGAGATACTTGATTTCCAAGGCAACAAGTTCACCCAATTGATTTCCAAGGCTACAATCACACCTTATCTCGCTTGATTGATTTCCAAGGCCACAATTACACCTTTTCTCGTTTAATTGATTACAAATAAGCCTATAATTCTGAATAGCACTGAGGATCTTGTTGAGATAGTGATAGAGAATCAAACCAGAGATAATCTAGTTAGATTCAATGTTGATTTGGGCAGAGTAATGGTAGGAATATGTATAAAGAAATGTGGAAGAAGAAGATGAGTGAAAAAACCAGAAAATCTATGTTAAAATTCGTTGAAAACATCCCCTATTTATAGAAGAACAACTGTCATGTCCATTCATGAAGAGATATGACGAATAGACACTTCTTTTGAAATTTAAATTTGAAACCAACTGACACTATGTCGACATAGGTAGGTTGAGCATGTCGACATCCCAAAGGAATTTTTGGTGATTTGTTTTCCTTTAAAAATAACATCTATCTTATATTAAAACTATTTTAAACTTTATAAATATACTTGTCTATAGTTAAAATACATAAGTAAATATATAGAATAATATATACAATATTTTACTATAATTTTATATTTAAATCTAAGTATAAATATTTAAAAAATTAAATATATTGTTATTAAAGACAGTTAAAACCATGGATAATTTGATTTTTAAATTAAAGTTTATTTTGAGGCTAAAAGTATTTGAAATCGGGATAGATGTTTTTGATCTTAAAAGGAAGGTTTTGAAAACATTTTGAAAACAAGATATAATTTTGTAAAAATCATTTTGAATAAAAATTAGCTGATACAAAATAATGTTCCACTAGATTTTTCATAGGTTCCATCCTACTTAGGGTTCCATCCCTTTAACAGGCTCGAAGTGGATTCCGTTCCACGAATAAATTAGATTTTAAAATGTCAGTGTTTTTCTAGGAGTTTTAAACAAATTACTAATTAAATTAAAAGATAAATTACTTGAACTCTTGAATTCTTGATAATCTTGATATTTTTGATACTCATGAGTCTTCAATCTTGATATCTTGAATCTGTGTACTGTACAGTCTTCATTCTTGGCACCGGCATGGTTAAATCCTGCATATACATATATATCTAAACTTATACTGTTAGTATTTATATATATCTAAACTTATACTGTTGATTTTTAAATTAAAGATTATTTTGAGGCTAAAAGTATTTGAAATCGGGATAGATGTTTTTGATGCTTTTAAAAGGAAGGTTTTGAAAACATTTTGAAAACAAGATATAATTTTGTAAAAATCATTTTGAATAAAAATTAGCGGATACAAAACAATGTTCCACTAGATTTTTCGTAGGTTCCATCCTACTTAGGGTTCCATCCCTTTAACAGGCTCGAAGTGGATTCCATTCCACGAATAAATTGGATTTTAAGATGCCAGTGCTTTTCTAGGAGTTTTAACAAAATTTCTAATTAAATTAAAAGATAAATTACTTGAACTCTTGAACTCTTGATGATCTTGATATTCTTGATACTCATGAGTCTTCAATCTTGATATCTTGAATCTGTGTACTGTACAGTCTTCATTCTTGGCACCTGCATGGTTAAATGCTGTATATACATATATATCTAAACTTATACTGTTAGTATTTATATTTTATAATCTATTCTAAGGTTGTCATCAAAACCATCATCTCAAGGACTAAAAATCTCCCCCTTTTTGATGATGACAACCTTTTTTATCAAATATTACTTTTATCCTAATAACTCCCCCTTAATCTATGCCTAACTACCCTATTTTATACTTCTCCTCCTTTGTCATCAACAGAAAAAACCATCTCCTAACTATATAACTCCCCCTCATTCTTGGACTAAAATACCTGCACAAATAAACTATACAATGGAGTATATAATAGATTTATTAAGAGATAATTTACACCGATAGACTTGATAATCAAACAAGGATCAAATGTATATTTATACATGTTTTGTACAATCATCAATCCACACTAAATATAAATCCATGTCAAACCAAATTAAAGTAAATGAAATCAAATCAATCAAAGCAAACAATTCAAAAAAAGCAATAAAATTAAACGTTATGAGGAACTTCCACCCATCCTTCTTCTCCAAAAATAGGGTCTGCTTTAATAGCATCCCAATTTTCATTGTCATTGGTGAGAGAGACTGAAGGATGTGCTTCCTTATCATCCTCATGCAGGGAAGAAATCATCCATCATATTACATCGAAATGCCTTTCTTGCTCCTTGATGATCTGCATTTGACTCAATTCTAAGTGTCGCTGGTTACGAAGAATGAACGAGAGAATATTCTTGAACGAATTAAGAGTTTCTTCAAGATTCTTGGATAAACTATGAATTGGATTAGCCGTATCTGGATTTATGAGAAGAATGAGAGATAGAGTAGATAAGAAATAATATCCAGTGATGAATTCTGGAAGAAATAGGTATTTATAGGTGTAGAAATTCGTTTGAAATGAATAGACATATGGTAATTTTTCAAATTTTCAAATTCAAAATGAAGTGTCAATTCTGACCAGTACATGTCGACATGGTCATAGGGGGTATGTCGACATGGGGCAGTGAATTTTTATGACTTATTTTGATTTTATGAATAACCGTGTGTATATATATATTTATATAATATACTAACATTTATTCTGGAGATAAGATAAGCTAGATAACAGAAAAGAAATTCCATTTCATTTCATACTAAGACGATACAACGATTAATCATAAAGAACTACATGAACTTTCAAATTAAAACAAACTAAAACAAATACAACGA
The DNA here is from genome assembly GCA_030765085.1 of Allium cepa. NCBI lineage: Eukaryota > Viridiplantae > Streptophyta > Magnoliopsida > Asparagales > Amaryllidaceae > Allium > Allium cepa. The sequence goes on along the minus strand of CM060940.1, from coordinate 133,449,023 downwards.
GATACGAAAAGATAGAACTAGTTAGAGGATGATGATGAAGATAATCCAAGCTTCTTGCTGACTTTGGAAATAAACTTGTTCATCTTGGATGAAATATTGTCCAGCTTCTTATTAACGGATCGTTTAAGAATCCGTTGATTCTCAACAATGGACTTTTGGTTTTTGAGAAGGGTTTTGTTGGATGGATTAGGATGATAGTCGATGCTTTCCAAAGAAGTTTCACCTTCTTCTTCTTCTTCAATTTCCATTTCATCCCCTTCTTCTTCTTCTTCCTCTTCCTCTTCTTCCATTTCCTTATGAGCCAAACGAGCTTCCTTTTCGGTAAGAGTCTCATAAGGTTGAAAAACAAATGGAATTTTCATAAGCGAAATGTTGGAATGATTGAAAACTTTTCTAGAAACAAATTCTTCTCCTTTGAAATCCACTCCAAAATAGTTAAAAATCCGAGTGAGATAAATAACATGATACAAAGTATTCTTACCCATTTCATGATTTTTAGGACGAAGTTCATCCAAAATAACTTGCGCCCAATTAATATCATAGTTTCCAAAAATAGCAAAAAGTGATTTGCAAACTTTTGAAGTAGGATTATTAAAATTTCCCGATCTTGGGGTCAAAGTATGTAACTAAAGAAGATTGACAATTCTTGCCTTTGGTCGAAAATTTCGATTTTTAAATTCAAAATCAATCTTTCCTTCAAAAATGTGATGAAATGTCTCATGGTCATTTTCATCGATTTTAAAACTAGAAAGATCCATTCCCGTACTTTTGCAATTGAGAATGGTACCCAAAAGATCACAATTCAAAACAATTCTAGTACCTTTGACACTACACCAAATTTCATCCTCATTTCCATTATTAAATCCATGGTTTAAATTTGCATAGAAAATTTTGACAAGGTTTGGATGGCAAACAAAATTATTTTGAGAAGCGTCAATAAGACTAAGAATTTGAATGTTTGCAAAAGGAGAATCAATTTCATCAGAAGAAAATCTTGAAAGATAACAGACTTTTCAGGATGGATTTTTGCATAGTTAGCATAACTGATATATGCTTCAGTTGCCTCCGGATCATTGAGGAGTTGCTCTTTTATCTTTTTGAAAATTCTTATGGTGGAGGGGTTGCTTGAAGAAGCCATTAAAGTAGAGAGTAGAGAGCTTGAAGTTTTGAAGTGAGGTTTTGAATTTGAAAATGAGAGTGAAAAGATATGATAAAAGATAGTGAATAAATAGATTCTCAAAGGACATGTTCTCTGGTCAAAAGATGCCTTTTCAGAGAATTGAATGAAGTAAAAAGATGGAGGAAAATTCAAACATTTGAATTCAAATTTTGAATTTCAAATTCTGGTACCCATGTCGACATCGTGGTAGGGACCATGTCGACATGTGCCTATGAATTTCTATGATTTATTTTTCCTAAGTACTAATATATATATACTTATTATTTTTAATGTCTATATATCTGGAATATTATTATAATTATAGTATTTTCAATAATATATTATTATACTAATAATAATAATAATAATAATAATAAAATAATAATAAAAATAGTAGTAAAAATTTTAAAATTCAAATAACACACCAATTCAAAATCAATCAATCAAGCAATCAAGCATCTAATTCTAAGCATGCAATTTCAACCAATTGTATTGTAAATGTGTACCTTTTTCTGAGTCCGTTTCTCTGAATTTGTCGGAATCGTGAACTGCCGTGAAACACAAATTTGAATTATCTGTCTTCTGATCATCATCACTTGAGGACGAGTCTGAGTCATCTAGAGTAGTAGTAAATGCATGCTTCCGTTTCTTTACCGAATCATTGTTTATAAGAGGATTTTTCCTATCTGGATACGGAGAGTCTCTTTGATATGCCTTGGTTCATCACAGTTTAAACATTTGACATTGTTTGACACTACATTCTGATTTTCAGAGTTCTTATAGTTGTTTCTCTTGAGATTATTCATCTTTCTGTATTTCAGAAATTTCCGAAAATTCCTGGTCATAAAAGCTATCTCTTCATCATTATCGCTGTTTGAGTCCGATCCATCAGTTAATGCATTAAATGCCATTGATTTCTTTTCAGATGCTTTGCTTTCTCTTCTCCCAATCATTTGAACTTCAAACGACATTAGATTACCAATTAATTCTTCTATCTTTAAAGTACTGATGTATTTGCCTCTTTGATCGCAAGTGTCTTTTGATCCCATTCTGAAGTAAGAGAATTTAGAATTTTGCTGACTTGATCTTCTTCCGAAAATTCCTTTCCCAATGATATTAGAGAATGCACAATATCCTAAAATCTACTATACACATCTGAAATAGACACATTAGAATTCATTTTAAATAATTGAAACTGATTTGTGAGCATGGAAATTTTGGTCTGTTTAACTTTGCTTGTTCCTTTGTGATTCACTTGCAAAATTTTCTAGATTTCATATGTAGACTTACAAACTGACGCTCTATTAAATTCATTCCTATCAAGTGAAACAAATAGAATATTCATTGCTTTAGAATTATTTTGTGCAACAATCTTTTGCTCAGCGGTCCACTGTGCAAAATCAGTTGTGCATTCAATATATTCAGTTTGTGTGATATTCCAAGTATCTAATCCAACAGACTGTAGATATAATTTCATCCTACATGCCCAATATGCATAGTTACCGCCAGGAAAAAGTGGTGGTCTGACAGTAGACCGACCTTCTACAAATGAATTAGTGGCAGGGATACTAGTGTTAGTAATAATACCAGTGTTGATAGCCATTTTGAAAACTTTTTCAAAAATCAAATTATGAAACTTTGAAATCCTTGCTCTAATACCAAATGTGAGAAATGCGGATTAAGGATCTTAAAGATAGGATAAACACTAGGAGGGGGGGTGAATAGTGTTTTAGAGAATTGTTAAATCATTTTGAGTTTTTGTTAATTTGGACACAAATTTATGCAATATCCATACATAGATATGATCACAGAATCAAACACAGATGCCAATATAAAGTAAAAGCAGTAAAGGAAAGAACACACCGGATTTTATACTGGTTTGGAGTTACCCTACATCTAGTCCCGCACACAAGTACGGATTTCCTTTCAAAAACAATCTTTACAATTACACCCTCGATTTCAAGGCAACGGGGTACACCCTCCAGATTCACAATCTTATGGATAGAGATACTTGATTTCCAAGGCAGCAAGTTCACCCAATTGATTTCTAAGGCTACAATCACACCTTATCTTGCTTGCTTGATTTCCAAGGCCACAATTACACCTTTTCTCGTTTAATTGATTACAAAGAAGCCTATAACTCTGAATAGCACTGAGGATCTTGTTGAGATAGTGATAGAGAATCAAACCAGAGATAATCTAGTTAGATTCAATGTTGATTTCGGCAGAGTAAAGGTAGGAATATGTATAAAGAAATGTGGAAGAAGAAGAGGAGTGAAAAAACCAGAAAATCTATGTTAAAATTCATTTAAAACATCCCCTATTTATAGAAGAACAACAACCATGTCCATTCGTGAGGAGATATGACGAATAGACACTTCTTTTGAAATTTAAAATTTGAAACCAACTGACACTATGTCGACGTGGGTAGGTTGAGCATGTCGACATCACAAAGGAATTTTTGGTGATTGTTTTTCTTTGTAAATAACATCTATCTTATACTAACTATTTTAAACTTTATAAATATACTTGTCTTTAGTTAAAATACATAAGTAAATATATAGAATAATATATACAAAATTTTACTATAATTTTATATTTAAATCTAAGTATAAATATTTATAAAATTAAATATATTATTTTCAAAGATAGTTAAAACCATGGATAATTTGATTTTGAAATTAAAGATAATTTTGAGGCTAAAAGTATTTGAAATCAGGATAGATGTTTTTGATGCTTTTAAAAGGAAGGTTTTGAACACATTTTGAAAACAAGATATAATTTTTTAAAAATCATTTTGAATAAAAATTAGCGGATACAAAACAATGTTCCACTAGATTTTTCGTAGGTTCCATCCTACTTAGGGTTCCATCCCTTTAACAGGCTCGAAGTGGATTCCATTCCACGAATAAATTGGATTTTAAGATGCCAGTGCTTTTCTAGGAGTTTTAACAAAATTTCTAATTAAATTAAAAGATAAATTACTTGAACTCTTGATAATCTTGATATTCTTGATACCCGTGAGTCTTCAATCTTGATATCTTGAATCTGTGTACTGTACAGTCTTCATTCTTGGCACCTGCATGGTTAAATCCTGCATATACATATATATCTAAACTTATACTGTTAGTATTTATATTTTATAATCTATTCTAAGGTTGTTGTCATCAAAACCATCATCTCAAGGACTAATACAACACTCCAATACAGCTTCACGGAATTGTGCTTTGCATCGTTAGTAATAGGGAGCCTTAATTTATTGGTAGATTTGGAGGGGTTTGCTAGTAGATTTAGGAACTTCGTTGGAGCATCACTTACTGACTGAAAATCGATGGACAAACTAAAGGAATGGATGGGAACTTGGAGGATTTGTTGAGAGCTTGCATATTGGACTTTGGAGGACCTTAGGAATAGCGCTTACCCTTAGTAGAATTCGGTGGGATTGCAGTCTCCAATGGACGATTAGTATGGCACCTTTGAAGCATTTTTTTGAGAGGCTATGCAAATCGTCAAATTGTGGGTGGACAAATACCGACAAATTCTACTCCGACTAGATTTTTATTGTGAGACATTGAAAAGTTAAAATTGATTAGGCAGCTACGATTTGGACAGTTGGAAAGTAGGCACCAGATTTATTGGGCCTTTTCCCAATGTGGAAAAAAAAAGAAGACTTTTATATTGGCCGGAGTCCATGACGTTTTTTCATTTGAGGAAATGCCTTTACAACATAGCAATTGTTGTAGAGCCTAACCAATAGGGGGATTTTAGGACAGAGCCAATAGCATCTTGTGCCACTGCATGCATTGTAGAGCACGGAACTTGGAAGCTCCACAATAAATAATTAGATTAGTTCGAGTGCAATGGTGAGAAAATATGATGAGAAGCATGAGGACTCTTTGTCCAAAACCTTTCTTTGGAAAATTATCTCTCCAAAATTAGGATTTTTCTTGCATCATGGTTGCAAAATTAGATGGTAGGAGATGGTTCTTATACTTTTTCACAACCACTTTACACTCATATAGAGATTTTTATGCATATTTAGATATTTACATACATACTTTCATGAAACGATTACACACTCATGCTAGGATTAACTAGGATTGACCTCATTTTAGTATGTCTGCAATACATAATCACATTGTAGTATTGGTTGAGTAGATGGTTATGTACATAACTTTGTTATATAACATGGATGTTATTGCGCGTAACGCTGTTCGTCGCTTGAAAGATTTCAGGACGAAATCCTTTTTAAGGAGGGAAGAATGTAACACCCCATAAAGTGAATCATAAATAAATGGAGTAAATTAAATTAAATACGATAAGGGTTGAAAATGAAAATTTTATAAAATATGGAATTTGACCACGGAAATTATTACGTTGCGGTCGAGGCGAAATTCTGATATGTTTCTATACATAAAATGCTTGAAATGGAGCTCAAACAAAAAAGTTTTGAGAATTTGAAGTTCTCAAATTTAAATTAATTTAGTTTAAGTTCAAATTAAAATGAGAAATCAAATTTAGGATTTAAATTTTGAAAATTAGCTTTGGGGCTAAGTAGACGTTTAATTAGTGCTTAATTTTGAAAAGTTAATTAGAGAATAAAATAATAAGGTAATGAAAACAAAAACAAACGCCTCTGAATAAAAAGCCGTTGACCTGAATAGGTCAACCAGCGACTGGTCGTCCAAGGGCGGTCGATCGCTTAGCAACGGTAGTCGCTGGTGACAGCTAGGGTTTTAAGTTCTGTTTTATTCAGTTGCGTGCTCCAGATTTACTTGTTTCCTATCTACTTTCATCCTACCGTTTTGGTGCGTTTCAAATTCTATAAATAGAACCCTATCCTCTCCACTTTTATTCATATTATTTTGGAGAATACGATGAAACTCTGCCATTGCTATCTCTCTAATAAGATTTAGAAATTTCATGGAAAATTCAGCAAAGGATTCAACATATTTCCTATTTGTATACTCTTCCTCCAATCTATTCTTATACTATTCTTCTCCAATTATTCTAAATCAAATGAATATATATACCTCTTCTCTATTGCGTGTGTATATATATACAAAAGATAGAGATTCTGGAAGAGACCGGAAGGCTACAAATCCATTTGAGTGAAGCTAAGGAAAATCTATGATTGAAAATCTTAGTATTTCTTTTCAGCAATTTTGTGTAGTTTATTTTTTCTGGATTTAAATATGCCTTAGAGATTTTGGGATTTTGAAAATATGATAGACAGAATTCCTCCAAAATTCCTTTTTATTTCAAAATGTTAATTACATGTTGAGATTCTCAATCATTCATATTAATTTGATGGAATTTGTTTCATTTATGCAATTTTAGATAATTCACAGTCTATTCCACTTCTTCTTCTTCTTTGGGTTAAATTGTGATCCTTCAATATAATAAGTTGTTTAGATTACGAGTTTATTCGTAGTTTACACCTCTTATTCTTATCCATTTCTGTGTAAAAAAGGAGTTGAATAGAATATTGGGTTTAAATTGCAATTCTTATTGTTTAAGATATTCCATTGAATTGGTGTAATAAATTGAGTTTTTATTTTATTTACAAGTCTGTTATTGCACTTTTGATTACGAATACTTATTTTCTATTTTGGACATTAGAATTCCATGGAATCTAGGGAAATTGAAGAAAAAGGCGTATAGTAATAATTGGTTAGAGGATTGACATTAAACGCTAGTTTAAAGCGTAAAATCCGTGCGTTTAGAACTTATTAGACGTGGGTGTTTATTTATTTCTATTTACATAATTAACGTATAACTATTGCGTATATGGAAATTAATTAGTTATTTATTTATGTTTATTTTCCCCATTAGGAAGATAATTGATTTTGAGGTGAAAATAAGAGGAAACTCTTATATAGCCTAATTATTATTTTAAGGCGTATTAAAGAAGATTCCATATGAGGCCTTATTTATGAAATAGTGGGATTGGAGTGTGTGTGTGGTATGTGTGTGTAGAGTAATTAATTTATGGCTAAGTCATAGGGGTGCGAGGTCAATAGAGTTACATGATGAAAGTATGCCCTCACTTTGAGGCTACCCGTAGTTATGTACACTTTTATTGATATGAGATATCCTTATGATAAGTATTTGTAATGTTGCGAGGTTATTTCCAAATTCTATAGGTGAAATCTGCATAGCTAATTTGGCTTCTAGTTCATACGAATAGAGGACTAATGTGAGACTTCAGTATGGGTATTGGTCATAAGATGAAGGGACTGCTTCGAGGTTTGAGATATTAAGTAGTTGGACCTGTCTTTTCCCAAATAAAGTATTAAATGGCTGAGGGGTTACGTTAGCTGGTATCTTTATAGGGGTCTACTTCTGGAATTAGGCCTTAAATGATGGGTAAAGTGTCCTATTAGATTTCATATGATGTCGGCTAGATAGTACCATTGAGGAGCACCTTCTGGAAATAGGCCTTAAATGACGGAGTCTACCTATCTTCCACTATGATGTATTAAGTGACTTGGGTACCGTCTCTCACATTATTAGCTATTAATGACGTATGATTGGGATATGGGATCTACTTATGGAATGAAAGGTATTAAGTAGTTAGAGCCGCCTACCTTCCTTATAAAGAAGTATTAAACGATTTTAATGGTTTTACGTTCGTAGACATATTCTTATTTTGAGACATACTGCTCAAGTTTTGAAAAGGTAGGACTCGAGGTTTTTATTCATCGGACACTTGTTGTTCTGACTCCCTCCTTATTACAACAAAGGTTAAGGGAGGAGTGATAGTGGCGACGATGCTTAGAAATGGAGAAACTTAGCTTGTGGCAGTACTTGTTATTATTACTTGCTTTATGTGTACCCATTATTTGGCCAATTGTTGTAACATATATTATGTTACAGTTTTTATGGAATTTGTATTATGACATTTTTATGGTTTTAAAATAAATGGGTATAATTTGCTACTATATTTTATTTCATCCGCTATGAATTCTGAAACTTTAGTTATGTCTTTACATTGCTATTTTCTTTTTACTACCGACTGCTTGCCTTAGAATAGTTCTAAGTTTTGATTGGCCTTTTATGGGTTGACATTTAGGCCTGTTCCAAAGTGGATTGTTACAGTTTCGAACTCTAAAAATAATACAAGAATATGGATATTTAGTCCATATTCGACTACATTTAAATTTTATATGGTGAATAGTTGTGATTCATAATGTATGAAATTTCTATAAAATTAATTCATTCGAAATAAGCAAGTAAGATATACGTGAGATTGTGTATTCAAAACGATTGATTACAATGAGGATCTTATTGTGTTAGATATATTACTAAACCAAGAGCTACAAGATGTATTTAGGAATTCGATCACTGAAATTTTAGTTTGATCACTTTACGTAAACTACAACTTATTTGATATCCTTATGCATTAAGGATGATCGAATGCATTTTTGTAAAGAGTTTGTTATGGTCTTGTAGTAAGGGTTTTCTTCTGAATGTTCCGACCATTTGAAAACAAAATCGAACATACGGGATGGATGTAACATAGGCACATCTCAGGTGAAGATAGTGAATAGTCATCTCTAATTCATAAAGAGACATTGGAAATGAGAATTGTATAAAACATTAAAAGATACTTAAAGTAGAAAATTGTTTTCTATGAAAGTTGTTTTCTTCAATTTCAAGATATTTGATCTAAAACTCTCAGTGGTAACAAATAAAAGTGTATGAAACAAAATTATATAATAATTGGTTGAATGGAGCTTCATATTTTGTATGCTATTATGCTAACGGTGGAAATAGTGGAAGCAAACTATATAACGCTTCTTATTGGACTCTATTATGACCCAAAATACTCCCATTCCTCCTTATACTCCTAGGTAGCTAATCAATAAAGCACATAGAGATACTTTTCAATTTCCATTGCAGAATATCCAATGGCTTTAATAATCCACCAGGCTTCTTCTACTCCGCATCTGCCCTTTGACAAGTCATGGACTTGAAAACATACTCTACTACATGCCTCCTTATACTGGGATGGTAAAAGTTTAATAACCCACCCCGGAATATACCTAAACCTCGACTCAGAAAAGGCCTATCTAGGCATAGAGCCATTCTAAGATAGGCTGTTGGTTGGTGAAATATTAAAAACATTACACAGTACACAGAACCGTCTATCTAACTTTCAGAATCTCACAACGGATGGATAAAATATAATGGTAAAGCATATACCCGTAAACAAAAGCTATTTTAGAAACATAGAACATTTTCATGAGACCTCCGTATATGTCAACATAGCCATTTCAGTACATAAATCTCAGCCGAAGACAGAAATAGCAATAACACAATCTCAAACGTCCATGTACATGGGAAAAACATAAAATAAATAATAACGAATAACGACTACCACATCCGTTAACTTTTCCCATCTCTTACTTCCTCAACAATATCATGCGCCCAACTTTTCCCATCTCTTACTTCCTCAGCAATATGTTACGCCCCTAATCTGTTTGTTGAAATGAAGAGGGAGTCAGAAGAACAAATTGTAATAAATGAAATTTTTACTTTTACCATAATAGAAATCTGGGCCGTAGTGTCTGAAAACGTTATATGTCTTTCATATTAAAATCATTATACATACACAAAGTTAACTATAAGCCCGAATGCCCTTCCACCCCTAACTACGCCAAAAATCGATTATTGGCTTTAAGCCCTTTCCAGTCTGACTAGTCCAAAGTCAACTATAGACTCGAAGGCCCTCCCGGCTTGCCTATACCCTTTTTCATAACTAGTGCATATGATGCAAAATGAAAATACCCAAACCACTTAATACATTTTTAAAGGAACTTAGGCAAACTCTGACCATTTAATACCTACAAAGATTCCTGTCATTTATGACCTAACCCCAAGGCGGGTCCCTACTTGGCTCTTCCTTATAACATTGTTTGAAATCATATTAGGTCACTTAATACTTCTAAGAAAGAGGAGGATCCTACCATATCCACTTAATACCTCAAACGAGAAGTGGACCTCTCCTAAGGATTTCACATACCGTATCCAAATGAAATTTATGACCCATAACTCACTTGTGACGTCTCATATTAGTCCGACTATTTATAAGTACTGGACGCCAGATTAATTGGATAGGTTTATCCTACATAATTGGGACTAACTTCGTGTCCACTGGAGTTATTTATTATAAGAAATGTCCTATTAGTCCAGAAAGTCACACCGTTGGTAGCCAGATTTAACTGGACGGACTTCCATGTAGCTTTTGACTAGCCTTGCATCCTTATAACTTAGGCATAACTTATATGTATATTCACTATATACATATATAATTTTATGCAAACACTAATTGAGTTCATGTATGGTATCCCTATATTACCACTCTAATTAGGGATTAATTCCCTAATCTACTCTTACTACTAAACAATAAAGTAATATTGCTTAACTATTCTAATAACAATAATTTGCGATACTCAATATGCTATAACCAATACATTATATTATACATCTACATTATATTTATGCATGGAATTTCGAATATAAACTATTTTTTGGAACAATTCGCTTACAAGATTTTAGGCAATATCAATCTAATACAAATTTACTATTCCACATAAATTACTACTAACATAGTCAAATAAACAGATTTGTACCAACATGGATATTTATAATTGTTTATATTTAGAATCTTATTTTTTTCTTAAGGAACATGCCATCATAAATTAGAATTATCTATATTTGATCTAACCTTTGCATATACATTTTGAAGTGAAAAAAGGAATTTCATGTTTTAAGTAGTAGAAATAGGTGGTGCAAATTATAACAGTTAAATTTGTGATTTACGTGCCATTTCTAATTCATTATCTTTTAAATCCCTTTTATCATTTCCATTAGAAGAAACATGATAGGTTAAATTGACTATAGACTTCTAATTCCAAAAATTTACATGATTCTAATATACTAATACCAAAATAGTTTTCATTCCAACATATACTAAGATTGGTACTTACTTACGAAAATTCTAGGGTATATTTCATTTCAGGTTTTACGTTTCAATAAGTCCCCAAGGCATATATAGGATCAGAATAAGTACAATACAGATTCTAGAATAGGAAAAATGAAATTCCACTCACTGAATACACTTAAAGATCAGATCTAGATTAAACCGCTTCTAATCCTTAAAGATCTTCCCTTTTTATCATACAACAAAGATTGTATATTCAAACATTAGATTTCAGAATTAAGAAGATAGAGAGTAGAAAGACTGGAGATTGAAATTGAGATAGGAATTAGGATTAGAATTTCTTACATGTAGTTTACTGTTTTTTGAAACCCTAGGAGAAGAGATTTTGACAATCTCTACGTGGTTATAGAATTTTGTGTATAGAATGGGTGAGTCTTCAGGTCTATTTATAGTGGTGAGAAAATATGAGGATCGTTCGATTAGTTTAAAATAAATTTGAGCCGTTCAGCCAGCACAAATCTGAGCCGAAACGACCCGACCGGTCGACCGGTCCATAGTAGCCAGCGTCATTAGCTTCTTCCCCCTTTACTTGATTTATTTCCCAACTAATTACAATTAATTCGCCGTTACTTCTCATTTCCTCCTAATGTTACCTTCTAGCATAAGGAAACGTTCAAATTAAAATTTTGAACTTTTGAAATTTCCTCCAAGTTCAAGTTTTAAATACTAAATTCATTTTAAATTATTTTAAATCTGAAAACTTCAAACATACATAACTTCTTCATACGGATTCCGTTTTGGGCATATTATATATGAAAGTTCATCAAAAAATTGCCTCTGAAAAATGGTGCAACTCCCTTGATCAAATTCTGACATTTATAGAATTTCCATTTTTAACTATATTCCAATTATTAGTTTCTTATTAAATCTTACAAGGTGGTACATTCTCACCCTAGAAAGGACATCGCTTCCGAAATCATTAAGGGAAGATAGTGTAACGCACACTCAACAACCATGTTATACAACCAGTTTGTTTATGATAATCTACACAACATCTACCAAACTAAAAATGTAATGTGACGATGTATGCAAACATGCTATATGTGAACTAAAAATGTAATGTGATCATGTATGCAAACATACTAATGTATCACTAAGTGGAGCTCTTAGTGCGTCTGTCTACAATAACCCAAACAACTTCATTGAATCTTTGACTCCTAGGCAACCCATAAATGGAGTCCATGGATATATACACCCACTTCTAAGTCCGTATTTTCAATGGAAACAACAATCCTCCGGGCTTCCCTTGCTTCGCCTTGATCCTCTGACGTGTCAGACACTTAGAGACATATTTTTCTATCATTTTCTTCATTCAGGTCCAAAAGAAAATCCTCTTCATATCTTTATACATTTTATCACCTCTGTCGTGAATAGTCATCTTAGAATAGTGACACTCCACTAGAACTTCTTTCGGTACATCATCTTTCATTGGGATACAAAGACACTCATCTCTCCTCAGCTAACCTTTTGGTTCTAAAACATATCTACCATAATGGGGAAAACGCTCACCCCTCTCAAACTTGTCAAAAATATCAGTTAACAAAGCATCCTCATTTTTCCATATCCCTGTTCGATTCATTAATGCCGGCCTAACTTCCATAACTGAAAGATATGCAAGAGTGGGTACTATTGACGGTTAGAAACTAAAATTTGATAGAAATTTCAATTGCCTCCACTCATATATAGCATCAAGAATAGCATACCTCCTATTGAGGGCATCAGCAACGACATTCCCTTTGTCAGGGGTATAATGAATCTCAAAGTCATGATACTATAAACTCCATCCACCTTTGGTGCCTGTGGTTCAGGTCTTTTTGGGAAAAGAGATACTTAAGAGATTCGTGGTCGGTGACCAACTTAAACTTTTCTTTCAACATATTGTGCCTCCACGTCTTCAAAACAAAAACAACAGCTGCTAATTCCAAGTGATGAGTATGATACCTTTTCTCATGATCCCTCAATTTCCTACTGACATAAGCTGTTACTTTTCCCTCTTGCATAAGAACAGCTCCCAATCCCATCCACATGCATCGGTGTATACGACGAAAGGTTTCGATCCATCAAGAATCGTCAATACTAGTGCACAAGTCAACAATTTCTTCAAAGTTTCAAAAGATCCTGCACAACTTTCATTCCATGTAAAGACCAGGTTCTTCTTGATTAGGCGAGTTAAAGACACTTCTATCTTTGCGAAATTGTTAATGAATTTCCTATAATAACCCACCAAACCAAGGAAACTTCTAACTTCCGTAGCATTCTTAAGCACCTTCTAGCCTTGAACAACTTCTACCTTAGCCGGATCCATAGACAATCCTTCCTCGGAAACAATATGACCTAAGAACTTCACCTCCTTTAAAAAAAATGACACTTAGAGAATTTTACTTTAAGCTAGTTACTCCTTAAGGTCTCTAATATCTCCCTTAGGTATTTTTCATGCTCCTTCTCCATCTTGGAGTATATGAGAATATCATCTACAAACACCACAACAAAATGGTTCAACTGCCCTCAAAAGACTCTGCCAATGAGATCAACAAAGTAGGCGAGGGCATTAGTCAAACCAAAAGGCATCACCATCCACTCAAACAATCCATTTGGATTATGGTAAGTTGTCTTCGCTTTGCTATCTTCAACTACCCTTAACTGACGAAATTAGGTAGCCTAGTCCAATTGGGAAAAGACTTTGGGACTAAAAAGCCGATCGAATAATTCATCTATCCTAGGTAGAGGATATTGTAGGATCTAGATTAACCCTAGAGGGGGGGGGGGGCGAATAGGGTTATAGCAAATTTTCTTGATATAAACAAAGAAATAAAACGCAGAAATAAATATGCTGAAAAAGTAAATCACACACAAAATTTACCCAGCTTCGGCAACCCCTGCCTACTGCTGCATTCCCAGATTTCTATTAGAATTAAACAGTATCACGCTTACAAACACTCTACTAGACTCGCAGACATTTGCTCCCGCTCACAAACACTCTACTAGACTCGCAAACATTTTCTCCCGCTCACAAACACTCTACTAGACTCGCACACCCTGCTCCCGCCTATAGAGTTTCGTTTACTCGCAAACTCTGCTCCCGCCTACAATAGAACTTTGCTTACTCGCAAACTCTGCTCCCGCCTATAGAGCTTTGCAAACTCGCACACCCTGCTCACTGAACTAATTCTAACTAGACAATCTGACACGACCTAATCCCTAGGTGGTGATTTACAAATTCTTCGATTCGAAAAATAAAAACAACAATTAAAAGACAAAAAATAACCCTAAACCCTAATTAACAATATAATAAAGCCCTTTTAAAAAACACGGCCGGCCCCTATTCTTTATTTTAGCCCGTTCCTTTTTGTTTTCTTCTGTAACAAAGAACACGGCCTCCCTTTCGTTCCTCTTTGCGCTTAGGGCTTGCGTTTCTTCTTCGTTCCTCTTCCTTCAATAAATTAGGGCTTCGGGAGGAATCGCCGCTTGATAGTTGATGCTCCGATTTGCTTACTTCAATTTGATTGTTTTCGGCTTCTCCTCCTTGATCGAGTTTGGCTGATGCTTCGGTATGTAATTTCCCTTTTTGCTTTACTGGTTGATGCTTGAACTCGATCGTGATTCGAGTTGGATGATTTGTTCTTTGTTAAGCTCGAACTCGAATAGATTTGCCGATGATGATCCTAGGGTTTATATAGGACTCGAATTCCTATTTTTGCGTTCGTATAAAATCATTTGAATTTGTCATATTATTCATCACGGCCACTTGATTTTGTTTCGATGATTGAGATGTTTTCTGACTTGATCAAAAACGTATATTGATGGTCACGGCTTTGCTTGGCCACCACGGTATTTAATTCTGACTTGTTCAACTTCGATTTTTGCTGGCATTTTTGGTTTGAACTAGTTGCCTTGGTCATCACGGTTTGATTTGACTTGACTTCGGCCATGTTTTGATTACGTGAATTTTTGGTTTCGTGAATTTCACTGTACTGTTGAACTTCGATCTTGGCTTTGATTCATTTCGTCTCTGGCCATCTTTTCTGGTTGGTACTGGATGCATCACTTCAGTGTTGTATTGTTTTCACCTCTGGCCTGTTTTACTGTCATGTGTATATATGTGTTATCATATTGTACATCCCTGTCTCGAGTAGCTCTGCATTGTTGAGGCTATGCATTTGTTCGAACTTGCCACCACTGTGTCATTTACTGAATTAGTTGATTTCATGGTTCACCTTGCTTTGTTCACTGTGTACTTGATGGTTACTGTGCACTTTTGTGCTTTGAGTCAGTTTCATTGTTGCTGTGTTATCATCATGTTGGTTTGACTTGAACTCGATTCACTTGAATTGTCATGTTTGTTCAAATTTCATGTGATATCCAAACTGGTTTGCAGATACTTTGGTTTTACTGGCCACACATGTGCATGCTTGCTTCTTTGAACTTGGTTAGATGGTACTGTCCAGTTGAGCTTGTTTTGTAGTGATGCACTTGATTGCTTCTGATTCATTTTTTGAGGCAGTTTGCATGTATGGGCTGCTATGTTGTATATATGAACTGCTTCATGCATTTTTGTGACCTTCATGTATACACTGCAGTTTGTACATGCATTTGCATCACTGTTGGGTCTTTGGTTTTGGGGCTGCTGTACTTCATGTTGTATTCATCCCTGTTGCACTCTTTGATGATTCATTGGTGAATATGTTGCATTGAGCTCGACATTGTTGTTTACTTTGTTTCATGCATTATTGATTTTTCATTTTACATCACTTGAACTTGCTTTTGACTCGGCCTGAACCTTTGCATTACATACATATGTATATGCTCACTGTATCTTCATTCATGTTGCAACTGTTCCACTGCAGTTTCATTGTGACTGTGACTCCATGACTTGATCTTTGTTGAACTGGCTGTTGTCATGATTGCTATGGCACTGAACTTGATCTCTGTTGTATTCATCTTTGTTCTGCATCACTTGTAGCTTGCTACTGTATCATTGAGTAGCCGTCGTCTGCACTTTTAGTCGAACTTGTATTGGTGCATTGCTGCCATGTTGTAGTTTCTATGCCTTGTCTGGTTCAGTGGTGTTTTCTGAAACTTGCAGTAGTCTTCATTGCAGTATTTGCCATTGTTCCATTCTGGTCATGTTGCCTTGTGTTGAATCCAGTTTTTCAAAAAAAAAAACTCGGGTTTGACCTTGTGCTCGAGTCGTGATTTAATTTATGTCGCACCTGAGTTGAATCCTGTATTTGGGTTTGACCTGTGCTCACCTGTCCCTGTAGCATTATCAAGTGTATATATCGGTGTGCACGGCCTTGTGGCATATATAGTGATACACTGTGTATGTCACAAGTTGTTCGTGTATGATGAATTCAAATTTAAATTATGACGAACAACCCAAATAACTGAGGCAAATTGTATTTTCAAAAATCATGTTTCATTTTATATTGCAAAAATATTTCTTTTTCAATTTTACCGCGTTAGTGAATATTTTTGCAGATTGCTCAGATGCTGGATTCAAACTGGAATGCAGTTGAAGACCAAATACGAGTGTGAGTGATATGTAGTGAGGTGAACTATAAATATGAAATGTGATGTAATTGTAATCAAAGTTGTATAGTTATAGTGAGAGCTTGAAATTGTACTATTCAAAAATGTAATAAATATTTATTTGAATAAGATATCTGTTTGAATTCAAATTCTGTGTAATTTATTTTATTCAACAAATATTTATTTAAACTGTAAAAAATAGAATAGTATATTAACAAATACATTTAAATGAATGTATATATGTTTATTATCATCAAACAAAAATCATATAAGCGCAAAGCGCATATTCAACAGATATCCATTCTTCTTTGTCAACTCGTTCAGTGCTCGATAATCGATGCATAACCTTAAAGAACCATCTTCCTTGGTGGTAAAGACAACCGGTGCTCCCCATTCAGAAATGCTACGATGTATAAACCCTTTTTGCAATAGTTTTGAAATCTGTTTCTTTAATTCTCGCCTCTCCTTGGGTTCCATATGCCTCAGTGGCAGTGCAACGGGTTTAGCAACCTTCTTTGTATGCTGAATTCGATCTCTCTATAGGGAGGGAGACCAGAGGCTTCTTTAAAAAAATCAGTAAAGTCTCGGACTACGACTATTGATGAGAGTTTATTATTCGGTAGGCTAAGGGAATATAGATAGCTCGACTAAACCGAGTTTTGGGATGAACAACGAGCACTGATGTCTATCCCCGTTCTACTACTTAGCCATACTATCCTACTTTCACAATCCAAGACAGCCCCATAGTGAGATAACAAACCCATTCCTAAAATGAATCCATACCCCTAAAGGCCAAGAATGTACACATTGTATAAAAAGTCAATGTTACAATTATCCACAACTAGGTCTTCGCAAATTAAGAAAAGATATGTCGATCCCCTAATAGGGTTCACAACCGCTAATAGGTTAGTGACCACTTGGGTTTTCAAATTCAAGGATCTAATCATTCTTTCAGCTAGAATGAGTGAGTAGCTCTAGAATCAAACAAGGCACGAATAACATTTGCAGAAATAATAAGTGTACCTTCCAAGGCTTCCCGCCCTTTGTCCTTTAGAGGTGGCCTACTCGAAACAGGAACCGCCTATATAGCATGAGCCTGCCCACTCTGACCTCCTTTAGCAAGTTTTGGACACTTATTATGATAGTGCCCCTCCTCAAAACAATTAATTCATTTTCCCTTAAACTCCTCTCTAATCAAGCTAACCATGTAATCTTTAGCAATATGTCCCTTTTTCTGGCACCTTCAACAAACTATCCCTTCCTTCTTTAGCTTAGCAGCCTTTTTGTTTCCCCAAAATCCTTTCTTAGCTCCTTCTTGCTTATATGCTAACTCTACCATCTCTTTCTCCTTCCCTTTCTCCTCACCACCAGAATTCTGTAACAAGGCCATCTCGACAATAATTTCATAAGTAGCGCCCATGGGAATCTGGGTCAGAAGCAACTCACTTAATTTGGAATTCATGCCTTTCGCATATTTCATAGCTTTCTTAATTAGGGTGTCTATCAATCCATCCCAAACTTTGCCAACTCTGTAGATTTTTTGATGTACTCCCTCACGGTAGAACTCCCTTGCTTTAGCTGAATGAACTTTTCCAACCGCATGCTAACTTCTACACTGGACATAAATCTTGAATCAAAGCGAATCCTAAAGCCATCCCAAGTGATTCCTCCTCGTCGGTTTCTCCCATAACAACAGTCCACCAATATAGGGCTTCCTTTTTTAGATGCCAAGCAACAATCATTCTCTTGACCCTATCCTCCACCCCAAGCTTCCTAAATATGCAGTCACAGTCAACCATCCTTGCTTTGGTTTTCAAAATATCCTCGGTTCCATTATATGCACGTCCGCCCTTATTTTGGAAGGCCTTGCACAATTTGAGAATCTAAAGGCTTGGATGCTGCATTTGCGAGGCCAGCTTGCTATGGGAGTGGAACCTCTCCCGTATGCCTCAAGAACTGTTTGAAACACTCAGGCATGCCATGTTAGCAATCCCTTCATGTGACGAGTTCCTCGCATTAGAATTCTCAACCACATCTACTATATGTAGGTTTTAAAAATGGTTTAACGACATTTTCCTAAGATAGTACTAATAGCTGAAAATTTTACCTAGTGCGGTCGCATACATTCTTTAAAGGCTTATATATATAGACACATACACATACATATATATAAGGGCTTTTGGAAAACATTTGAAAAATGTTTTCAAATATAACAAGTATGCTCTCATACGCAACTTATTTCCTTTTGATTGGGCAACATATGCTCTAATACCAAATGTAATAACCTACTTCGCAATAGCCCTATATCTCGACCCAAAATGGCCCATTGAGGCTTAGAGCCATTCTAAGATAAGCTGCCGGTTGGTGAAAAATTTAAAACCTTACACGATACATAGAGCTATCTATCTAATTTTTAGAATCTCACAGCGGATGAATAAAATAAAATAGTAAAACATGTACCCATAAACAAAAGCTATTTCAAAAACGTAGAACATTTTCATAAAATCCCAAAATATCTCAACATAGTCATTTCAGTACATAAATATTAACTGAAGCTCGAAATAGCAATAACAAAGTCTCAAATGTCTGGGTACATGAGAATAACATAAAATGGATAATAACCAAAGATAACTGCCACATCCATCAACTTTTCCCACCTCTTGCTCCCTCGGCAATACCCTATACCTCTAACCTGTTTTTTGAAATGAGGAGGGAGTCAAAACACCAAATTAGGATGAAAGAAATTTCAAGCTTTTCCATAATAGAAATCTAAGCAGCAGTGTCCGGAAATGTAATATTTCTTTTGTATTAAAATCATTGTACATGCACAAAGTAAACTATAGGCTTGAAGGCCCTTCCGGCCCGACTACGTCGAAAGTTGACTATAGGCTCGAAGGCCCTTTCGGCCTAACTATGCCAAAAGTCGACTGTAGGCTCGAAGTCCCTTCCAGCCCGACTATGCCAAAAGTCGACTGTTAGCTCTAAGGCTTTTCCAGTCCGACTAGTCCAAAGTCAACTGTAGCCCTGCAGGCCCTTCCAGCCTGACTATACCCTTTTTCATAATTAGCGCATACGATGCAAAGAGGAAATACTCAAACCACTCAATACCTTTTTGATGGAGCTTAGGCAGACTTTGATCATCTAATACCCATAAATAGGCAAATCCCCGTAGTTTATTACCTATCCGCATGGCGGATCTGCACATGGCTCTTTCTTATAATATCGTAAGAAATCCTATTAGATCACTAAATACTTCTTCCAAGAAAGAGGCGGACCCTATCGTAGCCACTTAATACCTGATACCAGAAGCAGACTTCTCCTAAGGATTTCACATACCCTGTCCAAACAAAGTTTATAACCCATAACTCACTTGACAAGTCTCACATTAGTCCGACCATTCGTAGCAACTGGTAGCCAGATTAACTAGGCAGGTTTACCCTATAAAATTGAGATTAACCTCAAGTCCACTGGATTTATTATAAACGATGTCCCATATTAGTCCGGGAAACCACACTGCTGGTAGCCAAATTTAACTAGACAGACTTCCATGTAGCTTTGGACTAACCATGCATCCCTATAACTTAGTCATAACTTATATGTATATTCATTACATACATATACAATTCTACGCAAACACAAGCTTAGGCCATATAAGGCATCTCCTTATTACTCCTCTAATTAGGGATTATTTCCCTAATTTACTCTCACTACCAAACAATAAAGTTATATTACATAACTATTCTAATAACGATAATATACGATACTCAATATGCTATAACCAATACATTATATTATACATATACGTTATATTTACGCATGGAATTTTGAATCCAAATTATGTTTTGGACAATTCGCTAATAATTCGCTTACAAGGTGTTTGCAATATCAATCTCATGCAAATCTACCATTCCACATAAATTGCTACCAACATAGCCAAATAACAAATTTGTACCAACATGGATATTTACCATTGTTTATATCAGTACGTTAGACTCTTTTTTTTCCTTAAGGAACATGTCATCATAATTTAGATTATATATATTCGATCAAACATTTGCATATACGTTTTGAAGTGAATTTTTTTCTTCTTATTTTAAGTATTAGAAATAGGCAATGCAAATTACAACGGTTAAATTTGCAATTTGCAGTTTACATGTCGTTTCTAATTCATTATCTTTTAGATCCCTTTTACCACTTACATTAAAAGAAACATGATAGGTTAAATTGATTACAGATTTCCGATTCCAAAAATTTACATGATTCTAATATACTAATACTAAAACAGTTTAAATTCCGACATATACTAAGATTGGTACTTACTTACGGAAATTCTAGGGTTTATTGTACTTAAGGTTTTGCATTTCTAGAATTCCCATAGGCATATATAAGATCCGAATAAGTACAACACGGATTCTAGAATAGGAAAAATGAAATTCCACTCACTGAATACCCTTAAAGATCATATCTGGATTAAGCTGCTTCTAATTAGAAAGATCTTCCCTTTTTTTATCATACAACAAAGATTGCATATTCAAACATTAGATTTCAGAATTAAGAAGATAGAGAGAAGGAAGATTGGAGATTTAATTTGAAATAGGAATTAGGATTTAGAATTTCTTGCTTGTAGTTTACTGTTTTCTAAAGCCTTAGGAGAATAGATTTTGACAGAGTCTCTACGTTGCTATAGAAGTTTGTGTGGAGAAGAGGGGAGTCTTCAGGTCTATTAATAGAGGTAAGAAGAAAAGAGGATCATTTGGTTAGTTTAAAACAAATTTGAGCTGTTTGGATAGCTCAAATCTGAGCCGAAACGAACCAACCAATCGGCCGGCTCTGTAACGGCAGTTGACCGGCCCATAACAGTCAGCGCCATTTGCATCTTTCCCCTTTACTTGATTTATTTCTCAGTTAATTACAATTAATTCACCGTTGCCTCTCATTTCCTCATAACGTTACCTTCCAGCTTAAGGAAACGTTCAAATTCAAATTTCAAACTGTTGAAATTTCCTCCAAGTTCAAATTTTAAATATTAAATTCATTTTAAATTATTTTTACTTCAAAAGCTTCAAACATATGTAACTTCTTCATACGGATGCCGTTTTCAGCATATTATATATGAAAATTCATTAGAAAAATGCCACGAATGCAATGGTACAATTCCCATGATTGAAATTTAACATTTATAAAATTTACATTTTTAATCTTATTCCAATCATTAATTTATTATTAAATTTTATGGCTTGTTACATTCTCTCTCCTTAAAAATGATTTGTCCATTGAAATCACTAAGGGAAGATAGTTTAACATGCACTCAACAATCATGTTATACATCCAGCTTGTTCAGACAACCATCTACTCAACCAAAAATGCAATGTGATTATGTATGCAAACATACTATGTGCAAGCTTAGCCCTAATGTGAATTCAAGGTCGTGACATATAGGCGCAAACTTCCATGATGTACCAAACCTCATAACATTCCTAAGAGGGGAAACTTTGACAGAAACCATATCCCTAACACAAAATTGCAATTCTTTTCTTCTCCGGTCAACATAGGACTTTTGATGGTCCTGTGTGGCCTTCTTGCACTGTCTAATAAGTTCTACCATCTTTGAGGTTTCACTGATCAAATTCGGCCCAAGTATGATTTTGTCGGTGGCTTCCCACCAACAACTAGGCGACTTACACAGCCTCCCATATAAGGCTTCATAAGATGACACGCCAATCGTTGCTTGATAATTATTATTATATGCAAATTCTACCAAAGGCAAGTGTACCTCCCAAGATGCACCAAAATCCATGATGCATGCTCTCAATAATTTATTAAAAATTCTATTAACCCTTTTAGTTTGACGGTCGGTCTGTGGGTGATAAGCGGTACTAAGACTCAACGTTGTTCCCAAGCAGATTACGGACATCCTCGAAATTCGCTGTTTAACAAAGGGTCCCTATCACTAACTATGATGGTTGGAACTCCATGAAGTCATACCACTTTCTTAATATAAATCGGTGCAAGAGATGTTGCATTACTATTATTCTTAACAGGAATAAAGTGTGCGCTCTTAATGAGTCTTTCTACTGTAACACAAACAGTTTCATTGCCTCTTTAACTCCTAGAAAACCCATCAATAAAGTCCATGAATATATGCTCCCAATTCCAAATCGGTATTTCCAATGGCAACAACAATCCATCGGGCTTCCCTTGCTCTGCCTTGATCCTTTTATATGTCAAACACTTGGACATAAATTCTACTATCATTCTCTTCATTCTGGACCAAAAGAAAATCCTATTCATATCTTTATACATTTTATCCCCTCTGGGGCGAATCGCCATCTTAGAATGGTGACACTCCGCTAGAACTTCTTTCCACACATCTTCTTTCATTGGGACACAAAGATGCTCATCTCTCCTTAGCTAACCTTTACGATCCAAAACATAGCTACCATAATGGGGAAAATGCACACCCCTCTCAAACTTGTCGAAAATCACAGTTAACAAAGCATCCTACTTTTGCCTAGTCCTTATGCGATCCATTAATGCCAGCCTAACTTCCATAACTGAATAGAGTGGGTACTATTGGCGGTTGAAAATTAAAATTCGATAGAAACTCCAATTGCCTCCACTCATGTATAACATTAAGAGTAGCATGCCTCCGACCGAGGGCATCAACAACGACATTTCCTTTGTCAGGGGTATACTAAATCTCAAAGTCATATGATGCTATAAACTCCATTTACCTTTGCTACCTAAAATTCAAGTCTTTTTAGGAAAAGAGACACTTGATGGATTTTCGGTCGATGAACAACTTAAACTACTCTTCCAACAGATAGTGGCCTCAACATCTTCAAAGCAAAAACAATAGCTGCCAATTCCAGGTCATGAGTAAGATACCTTTCCTCATGATCCTTCAATTTCCTACTAGAATAAGCTACAACTATTCTCCCTTGCATAACCACTGCTCCCAATCCCATCCCACACATATCAGTGAAAGGTTGTGATCCATCAGGAATTGTCAATACTGGTGCACAAGTTAACAATATCTTCAAAGTCTCAAAAGATCTTGCACACTTTTGTCCCCATGCAAAGACAAGGTCTTCTTAGTTAGGTGAGTTAAAGGCACTACTACCATTGTGAAGTCCTTAATGAATTTTCTATAATAGCCAGCCAATCCAAGGAAACTTCAAACTTCCATAGCATTCTTAGGTACCACCAGCCTTGAATATCTTCCACCTTAGCTGGATCCACAGACAATCCTTCCTTAGAAACATTATAACCTAAGCTTTTCACCTCTTTTCGCCAAAAATGACACTTAGAGAATTTTTCTTTAAGCTGGTAACTCCTTAAGGTCACTAATACCTCCCTTTGGTATTTTTCATGCTCTCTCTATCTTGGAGTCTATGAGAATATCATCCATAGACATCACACCAAACTTGTTCAACTTCCCTCGAAAGACTCTTCCCATGAGATCAACAAAGTAAGCGAGGGCAGTAGTCAAACAAAAGGCCATCACCTCCCACTCAAACAGTAAGTCTGGAGTATGGAAAGAAATCTTTGCATTACTATCTTCAGCTACCCTTAACTGATGAGATCCGGCGGCCAAGTCCAATTGGGAAAAGACTTTGGCACCAATGAGCCAATCTAACAACTCATCTAGCCTTGGTAGAGGATACCTATTCTTCTTTGTCAAATTGTTTAGTGCTAGATAATCGATGCATAACCTTCATCTACCTTAGTGGCAAAGACAACCGGTGCTCCCCTTTCGAAAATGCTACGACGTGTGAATTCTTTTTTCATTAATTTCGAAATTTGTTTCTCTAATTCTCACCTCTCCTTAGAAGCCATATGCCTCAGTGGAAGTGCAACATGCCTAATGTCCTTCTCTAAATCAATTCTAAATTCGATCTCTCTATGGGGTGGGAGTCCAAAGACTTCTTCAAAAACATCAGCAAAGTCACGGACTATGGGTACAGTTGAGAGTTCATTCATCGATAGGCTAAGGGAATATAGATAGCTCGACTTAACCGAGTTTTGGGAAGAATAACGAACATTTATTTATATCTCCGCTCTACTACTTAGTCAGACTATCCTCCTTTCACAATCTAAGACAGCCTCGTAGTAAGATAACCAATCCATTCCCAAAATAAGTCCATACCCCTCAAGTCCAAGAACGTACGCATTGCATAAAAACTTAATGTTACAAATGTCCACAACTAGGCCTTTGTAAATTAAATAAAGAGATGTCGATCCCCAAATAGGGTTTGCAACTGCTAATGGGTTAGTGACTACTTGGGTTTTCAAATTCAAGGATCATACAATTTTTTCAGCTAAGAATGAGTGAGTAGCTCCAGAATCAAACAAGGTATGAATAGCAGTTCCAGAAATAAAAAGTGTATCTTCTACCAGCCCTTTTTAATCCCTTTACCACTTCCATTAAAAGTGACATGTTAGGATAAATTGACTATAGATTTTTGATTCCAACAATTTACATGATTTTAATATACTAATACCAAAGCAATTTAAATTCCAACACATACTAAGATATATACTTATTCAGGAAAATTTTAGGGTGTATTTTATTTAGGGTTTTGCATTTCTAGAATTGCCTAAGGCATATATTATTTCCGAATAAGTACAATACAGATTCTAGAATAGGAAAAATGAAATTCCACTCACTGAAACCACTTAAAAACCGTATCTGGATTAAACTGCTTTTAATTATGAAAGATCTTCCCCTTTTTATCATACAACAAAGATTGTATATTCAAACATTATAGTTAAGAATTTAGAAGATAGAGAGGAGGAAGATTGGAGATTGAATTTGGAATAGGAATTAGGATTTCGAATTTCTTACCAGTAGTTTAATGTTTCTTGAAACCCTAGGAGAATAGACTTCGACATAGTATCCATGTAGTTACAGAATTTTATGTGGAGAAGGAAGGAGTTTCCAGGTCAATTTATTAAGGTAAGATGAATTAAAGGCCGTTCGATTATATTATAAAAAATCCGAGCCGTCCAGGTCATGAGTATGATACCTTTCCTCATGATCCTTCAATTGCCTACTAGCATAAGCTACTACTATTCTCCCTTGCATAAGCACTGCTCCCAATCCCATCCCACACATATCAGTGAAAGGTTTCGATCCATCAGGAATTGTCAATACTGGTGCACAAGTTAACAATATCTTCAAAGTCTCAAAAGATCATGCACACTTTTGGCCCCATGAAAAGACAAGGTCTTCTTAGTTAGGCGAGTTAAAGGCACTACTATCTTTGTGAAGTCCTTAATGAATTTTCTATAATAGCCAGGCAATCCAAGGAAACTTCTAACTTCCATAGCATTCTTAGGTACCTCAAGCCTTGAATATCTTCCACCTTAGCTGGATCCACAGACAATCCTTCCTTAGAAACTATATGACCTAAGCTTTTCACCTCTTTTCGCCAAAAATGACACTTAGAGAATTTTGCTTTAAGCTGGTAACTCCTTAAGGTCTCTAATACCTCCCTTTGGTCTTTTCCATGCTCTCTCTCCATCTTGGAGTCTATGAGAATATCATCCACAGACATCACACCAAACTTGTTCAACTTCCCTCGAAAGACTCTTCCCATGAGATCAACAAAGTAAGCGAGGGCATTAGTCAAACCAAATGGCATCACCTCCCACTCAAACAGTAAGTCTGGAGTACGGAAAGAAATCTTTGCATTACTATCTTCAGCTACCCTTAACTGATGAGATCCGGTGGCCAAGTCCAATTGGGAAAAGACTTTGGCACCAATGAGCCAATCGAACAAGTCATCTAGCCTTGGTAGAGGATACCTATTCTTCTTTGTCAACTTGTTTAGTGCTAGATAATCGATGCATAACCTTCATCTATCTTAGTGGCAAAGACAACCGGTGCTCCCCTTTCGAAAATGCTACGACGTGTGAACCCTTTTTACATTAGTTTCGAAATCTGTTTCTCTAATTCTCGCCTCTCCTTGGAAGTCATATGCCTCAATGAAAGTGCAACATGCCTAACGTCCTTCTCTAAATCAATTCTAAATTCGATCTCTCTATGGGGTGGGAGTCCAAAGACTTCTTCAAAAACATCAGCAAAGTCACGGACTATGGGTACAGTTGAGAGTTCATTCATCGATAGGCTAAGGGAATATAAATAGCTCGACTTAACCGAGTTTTGGGAAGAACAACGAACATTTATGTATATCCCCGCTCTACTACTTAGCCACATTATCCTCCTTTCACAATCTAAGGCAGCCTCGTAGTGAGATAACCAATCCATTCCCAAAATAAGTCCATACCACTCAAGGCCAAGAACATACACATTGCATAAAAACTTAATGTTACAAATATCCACAGCTAGGCCTTTGCAAATTAAATAAAGAGATGTCGATCCCCCAATAGGGTTTGCAACTGCTAATGGGTTAGTGACCACTTGGGTTTTCAAATTCAAGGATCATACAATTTTTTCAGCTAAGAATGAGTGAGTAGCTCCAGAATCAAACAAGGTATGAATAGCAGTTCCAGAAATAATAAGTGTATCTTCTAAGGCCGCCTGCCCGTTTTAATCCCTTTACCACTTCCATTAAAAGAGACATGCTAGGAAAAATTGACTATAGATATTTGATTCCAACAATTTACATGATTCTAATATACTAATACCAAAGCAATTTAAATTCCAACTATACTAAGATATATACTTATTCAGGAAAATTTTAGGGTGTATTTTATTTAGGGTTTTGCATTTCTAGAATTCCCTAAGGCATATATTAGATCCGAATAAGTACAATACAGATTCTAGAATAGGAAAAATGAAATTCCAAAATGAAATTCCACTCACTGAAACCACTTAAAGATCAAATCTAGATTAAACTGCTTTTAATTCTGAAAGATCTTCCCCTTTTTATCACACAACAAAGATTGTATATTCAAACATTAGAGTTAAGAATTAAGAAGATAGAGAGGAGGAAGATTGGAGATTGAATTTGGAATAAGAATTAGGATTTAGAATTTCTTACCTGTAGTTTAATGTTTCTTGAAACCCTAGGAGAATAGACTTCGACAGAGTCTCCATGTAGTTACAGAATTTTATGTGGAGAAGGAAGGAGTTTCCAGGTCTATTTATTAAGGTAAGATGAATTAAAGACCGTTCGATTATATTATAAAAAATCTGAGCCGTTCAGCCAGATAAATCAGAGTCGAAACGACCTGACCGATCGATCACCTATTGGGGCGGTCGGTCGCTAACGGTCGACATGCCCTATTATGGCGATCGACAAACTCGTAACTGCTAATGTTGTTTGCTACTTTCCCATTTACTTGATTTATTTTCCAATTAGCTATAATTAATTCACTGTTACTTCTTAATTCCTCCTAACATTACCTTCCAGCATAAGGAAATGTTCAAATTCAAATTACGAACTTCTGAAATTTCTTCCAAGTTCAGATTTTAAATATTAAATTCATTTTAAATTATTTTAAATCTAAAAACTTCAAACATCCGTAACTACTTTATACATCATCAAACTTTATATGCTACAAATTTGTGTTAGTTATGAGATCAATAAAATGACCAAAAAAACTATTGATAAAAAAAATCTAAGATTAATATGAGGAAGAAAGTCGACTTAAAGAAATATAAAATAAATTAATCGCTATGTTTTCATCAAGATTAGAATCATCCATTGAATCTTCACTTAGTTTCATCTATTATACAAAAAAGAGATTTTTTTTTTTGTTTTAGGGTTTCAAATTTTTGATTTCTGATGATGTTTTGAGACAGTGTATATGTGTTTTTCGAACGGAGATGAAATGTATGGTGGTTGTTTATGGCTGAATGTGAGAATAAAATTTGGTGGCCATAAGCATAAGAAAAAATTGATATGTAATAAAAAATTAATGGTAGCCAGAAGCATTTCCTGGTTGCCAGTAGCAACACACATTATTGTAATTATAGATTTTAAAGAAACTTAGCTAAAATATTTATTAGCAACCTTAGAGAATTAAGAATTTTTCTTAACAAATCGAGTAAAGTTGTTTTTGGTAATATTATAAATGAAAAGGATAAATTAACAAATGAGATTTTAAAATTAAATAAAATTGAAATGTCAAGGAATTGGAATATTTCAGAAAAAACATGCTTTCAAACTTAAAAGAAGAACTAAATAAAATTATTTTAAAGAAGTGATTTGGAAACAAAGATCTAGGATTCAATGGATGGATGAGGGAGATTTAAACACTAAATTTTTCCACAAAGTAGCTTATGGCATAAAACGTAGTAATACCATTAATTCCATTCTAATTGAAAATATTGAGATTTTTGATCAAAAAGAACTAAATAAGGAGTTTACAAATTACTACAAAGAAAATTTTGGATATAAGAAAGGGCATAGAATTAGTGCTTATGTGTTGTTCACGATAGACACTGAGATTGATTTAGTTGAGTTAGACGTTCCATATACGGAAGAAGAGATTTTGAGGGCTATAAAGGATATGTTATTTTAAGAAACAATTTTGAATGTTTTAAAAGCAGAGATTATTAAAAAATTTAATGAATTTTATGATGGTTCATTATAGTTGTGCAGATTTAATTTCACAAATGTAGTTTTATTTCATAAGGGATGAATTACTAAACCGTTCTTTTAAAATAATTTCTAAGCTTTTAGCCAATAGATTAAACACTAAAATGAATTAATTAATAGATAAAAACCAAAAAAAATTCATTAATGGTAGAAAAATTACAAATGGGGCAGCTGTAGTATAAGAATTATCAATCACTGTTGTAAAAATAATGCCACGCGTGCATTTTTAAAATTTGACTTTGCTAAAGTTTTTGATTCGTTTGATTGAGATTTTCTTAAAGATTTGATTTTAGCTAGGGGTTTCACGGTTAGATGTAATGGATGGATTATGTCTTTACTTAAAACAGAAAATACAAGTATTATGGTCAATGGTATAATTGGAAATGATATCCAATCGAAATGTGGACTTAGGCAAGGGGATCCATTGTTAGCTCTTCTTTTTTAATTTAGTAGCTGATGTCTTTGTTAGGATTATAAAGTTGGCCACCGGTAATAGGATTTTAGACAATGTAGGAGATGAGATCACAAGAAATAGCCTTTGTGTCCTACAATTTGCAGATGATACTATGATTTTTACTTCTCTTTTACCTAAACACGTTAATGCATATAAATTTACTCTATATAGTTTCGAATTACTTTTTGGATTAAAAACTTATTTTGATAAAAGTTCAGTTTTAATGCAAATGATATAGATAATATGGAGAAACAAGTTGCTTACACGTTGAACTATAAAACGATGAAATTTTCCATAGATTATTTAGGAATTTTGATGAGACCACAAAAGCTTAAACATGAGGATTGGCTAATTATAATAGACAAAATCAATAAAAGATTGTCCAAATGGAATAGTAAATATTTATCGAGGCAGGTCGGATAGTTCATATTAACTCAGTTTTATCAGCATATCGGATAGTCCAAATGATAATAATGAAAATTTATTATGGAAAGAAATAATATCTAATCAATAATATGATGGTACATATAATATGGATCATATTTCTATTAAGGTAACTTTTATTTCCATCCATAGTTTCTTTCAGTTGATCCATCCATAATATAATACTATTAAGTTTATCCATAAATTATTTGTAAGTTAATCCGCTTGTGGGTTAACTAATAGAATATGCAATTTTGATTGTTATTCATTTATTTACTCTTTTACTTTGTTGTGTATAATTCTATTCATGTACTTATGGAATACAAAATCCATAGATTAGATTACGCATTTATTGCATATATAAAAACTCAAATCCATACTCTATCTAATGTTACTAAAAAAATCAGAAGATTCAGGACCAGCTACATATCCTTATAAGCTTAAATCCTTTTCATAGTTGTATATACTTTATTTATTCTCTTACAAATTGTATGCAAACTTAGCTACAAATCGTTGTGTGGAAAATATATAAATTTTAATGTCCAAATTGTATTTAAACCATATTCTACTTTTTAACCATCACATTTCAACTAGAAATAAGATAAAAAGCAAAAGCTGTATTTAAAATCTATTCTTATTTTCAATTCACATATGTCAACCATATCACCACAAACAAAATCCAAAACAAAATCACTCCATCTAAACAAACTTTCAATTATGATTTGAAGCATAAAAAAAAACTGTTATGTAATTATTTTAGGCAACAAGAACAAACAACAACAACAACAACAACAACAAGAAGGTGTCTAATAATTGTACACATGCACATTTCTATAACCAAACTCAAGCAAACAATTACATCAAATACCGTGCAAACAATGTTACCATAACACAAATATCAAACATAATAGTACATTAACAGTTACCTGATTAAGAAAATGAGAAGAATAAATCCGATGATTTTATTAATGTCAATGAAAGTAATAACAGTACATAAACGGTTAATGACTCTTTCCCACCTGTGAATTTTATTTTAAACCACTTCAAACTATTTTTAGGCATCAAGATAACATACCTTCTCCCAGCCTAGATAAGTATGTGGTAATGGTGCTTCTTCTTTCAAATGAACTATCATTTTGACTCACGGTACGATTAATAATTCCATTGAGATTACTCGAATTTTTCTTCTCAAATTTTTTTTCCTTAGACAAAAAAAGTATAATGAGTTGGACAATATTTTTTATTATCTATTATTAATATTGATTATTAATTTAAGTCAAAGATTAGAGGCACACCTGATGGCACAAAAGTATCTCATGTGATTCAATCAGGTAGTTAAAGTATCAAATTATTTGGAGTTGTAGATTTGATTTACCTTTACTATTGCAGTAGAAAAGAAAGGATGATATATAATATAAAAGAGGAGAAGAAAGAATTATACATGGTGGATAAATTAATCATTTTTCAAAATTTAAAAGGTCAAAGATGCTTGTTGGTGTTAACTCGCTTTTTAGCAAAGCGGATTTCAACTGGACTTAGAAGATTCAAACGAGGATAAAACGACTTAAAAATGGCAAGCACTCTTAGATGGAACAAAGAAATAGATTAGAGAAGCTTCACCCCAAAATTTGTTAAGGAGAGAAGTCGGTGCCGACATGATCATGTCGTTGGTGACTTCTCCTAATTTTGTATTTCTCACTCATATTTCACAGAAATCATTGTCTACATATTTTAAGAGTGCTTAAGAAATATGGGCTCAAAATACATTAAGGACTTGTTTTAGACGACTAAGGATCGATGTAAATAGAATGAAATACCTTAAAATTTAGTAGCATGAAGGATGTACGAAGAATCAAAGTGATTCAAACTATGGTGAGAAGGTAACCCCGACAACATCATGTCGGCGCCGACGTCTGGTGTTAATTTGGAAGATTTTGCAACTTTGAACACTATTTCAGGCCGATATTTGGACTCTGCCTCAGATGGTTTTTGGCCCAACACGACCGTTTCCTCTATAAATACAAGTTTACCTACAACCAAAACGGGATCTAAATTCGCAAATCATGGAGACTCTACCATATCTTCACCTCTAATATCCTCTGCATTAAAGTCACCTAAGAAACATCTATCTACTATTCTAAGACTTAGATCAGCAAATTCTTATAACTAATGACTCTCAAACTCTCTAGAAATCTCATTGTAAATCTGAGATCTAGTAGATTATGGTCAGATCTGAGAAAACTAGTTGTAACCCAAAAAGAGAATAACTAATTAAAAATTGAAGCGGATATAGATCAGAGATTATTTCGAACCATTATAAAAACTTCTATGTGTTCTTATCTATTTTCTGCCTTTTCTATCTATTTAATCCGAACTGGTGCTTTCATCTTGATTATGGGTGTTGATCCATTTTTGGGGTTAACATTTTGGTTTTTTGGGTTAACATTTTGGTGCTTTCACTGAGAATCAAAGATACATCTGAAAAATTGAAGCTTGAATTTTAAGTTTAGAGAAGATGAAGTGGCCTAATAATAGATCTAAAACCAGAGCAAGTCAACCAAAGCCTGGGGGCATCCAGGAGGTGTCTTCAAATTTTCACCAAACCATCTACGTGAACAAGGAAGAGATGGAGAGAATGATGAATGAGAGGTAGGATGAGGTGATAACTAGACAACATGAAATGCTTAAGGGAATCTTACAAAGGATAAGACAGTAGGGAACAGCTAGAGTTGCTGAATTAAGAACCAAGGAGAAAAAGTAGGTGCATTTGGAGTTAAAGCAGAATAAACTTAAACAATGCCCCATGACTCGAGGGGACGATCGATTTGGATCTTGGATGAGCTTTAATGCTTGGAATGGGCGATGCTTGAGCCAGAGAGGTGAATCAGAATAAAAATACATGACAATAGGAGTTGGAACTAGAAGCTCATCGTTGGAACAAGTGGCAGAATGAAGTTATGGATCAGAGGCTTCCATTGGATGATAACCCCATGATCGGGATGGATTGGAGTCAGGTTCGGTTCCTTTACGCTGGCTTTGAATGAATGGTGCAATGTTAGCTTATGCCGCTCACAAATGTACGAGACCCCAATTGGTCCCTGGATACGCTCTGAGTTGGATGCCTTAGATGACTATTTAGGATAATAATAACCTCAGGGCACTTAAACATGTACAAAATCTAGATTGGCCCCTAGTCATGAAAAGTTCAGATGTCTAGGGTTACTGCTTAGAATAATAATAACCCCCAACCACTCAGACGTGTACAAAACCTAGATTAGTTGGATATTTGGGATGAACACTTAGGATTTCTACTTATATTTCTTTGATTTGGATATTTGAATCTTGAAATTCCATCAGAGAGTGATGACTGATTTTGATCGCCTCAAAGTACCGACTAGAGAGATGGGACTGGAGTGCAAGGTGCAAGTCCCCTTGCTAGAGAGCGAGCTGATGGACTTCTACGATATTGATCGCCATAGAGTCCTGACTGGAGACACATGATCAGAATGCAAGTTACAAGCTCCCATGACAAAGAGCGAGTGGATGGGATTGTACGAAAAGTAAGTCCTCCCACCAGAGAGTGAGCGGATGGGCTTGTTTGGTCATTAAGTCTCTTTGCTGGAGAGAAAATAGACTTAGCAAGGATCCAGAGAGATCGAAACCCTGGATTAAATGATAAATGATTCGAAGAGATCATCCCTTCAACTCAGACAATAAATGATCCAGAGAGATCGACTCCCTTAAATTAAACATTAAACGATCCGAAAAAATTGTCCTTTTAGATTAAACAATAAACAATCTGGAGAGATCACATGTTAAATTAAATGAAAATCAATCCGAAGAGATCGAACCTTGGAACAGAAACAGACTTGATAAAAGGATTTGAATTCCTTGTAGTTAGAATAAAACTGATGAATCCTAGATGAATACGAAATGATTTTGGATATGTGATGTAATAACTTTGAAATTAGATATGTAGTACAATATGAGATATGCGATGTAATAAATCCAAATGAAATCAGAATGATTGTGATGTATAAACTACACTTAGGAAGTGTATAGAGTCCTGGCTATAACAGGTTTGGAATGACTCGTAATTGATAAGAGAATCCGAAGAAACAATACGTTTCATCTAGATTGAAGTGGCCGGAGAGCTCAACAATCGAAGACTGATTTTTGTAACTAGTTTTTGAGCAAAGTACATCATAAATTCGAAAGACGTACCTTAGCGGGAAATGTTAACCCGCTTTTTAGAAAAAAAGATTTAGCAAAGAAGATTTCAACTGAACCTAGAAGATTCAAATGAGGACACAACCAATGGGAAATTGGCAAGCACTCTTAAATGGAACAAAGAAATAGCTTAGAGAATTTTCATCCCAAAATATGCTAAGAGAGCTGTCGGTACCGACATGATCATTTTGGTGGTGACTACTCCTGGTCTCGTATTTCTCACTCAAATTTCACAAGAATCATTGTCTACCTATTATAAGAGAGCTCAAGAAAGTTAGACTCAAATTACATTATGGAGAGAAGTCAACCCCGACCTCTCCAGGCAACCCTGATCTCTCATGCTAACTCCGTAGATGCCACGACTTCTTGGGACACCTCCATATGGAATTAGAAGAGTACTGTAAAAATTACAGGTCATTATGAGCTAAGGAAAAAAGTCACTACCAATCTCTTAGGTAAAAGGGCTGATATTGGGCTATTTTTGAGAGAGGTGGGTAACGGCTTATTTGGGATGACCAACGATCGATGGAAATAGCATGGAATACCTTAAAATCAAGTAGCATGAAGGATGCAAGAAGAATCAAAGTGATTCGGGCTATGGTGAGAAGTCAGCCCCATCATGATCATGTCGATGCCGACATTTGTTGTTAGCTTGTTAGATTCTACAACTTTGCACACTATTTCAGATCGATATTTAGACTCTGCCTCAGGTGGTTTTTTAGCCCAACACGATTGTTTCCTCTGTAAATATAAGTCTACCTACGACCAAAATGGGATCTGAATTCGCTTACCGCGGAGACTGTACCATTTCTTCACCTCTAAGCTCTCCTCCATTAAAGTCACATATGAAACAACTATCTGCTGTTCTAGGACTTAGATCAACAAATTCTTAATACTAGTGACTCTCAAACTTTCTAAAAACATCATTGTAAATCTGAGATCTAGTAGATTATGGTCTGATCTAAGAAAAATAGTTGTAATCCAAAGAGAAAACAACTAATAAAAAATTGAAGTGGACGTATGCCGGAGATTACGCCAAACTACAGCAAAAAATTCTATGACTTCTTATCTATTTTCTGCCTTTTCTACTTGTTTAATTTGAACTGATGCTTTTATCTTGATTCTGAGTGTTGATCCATTTTTTGGATTAATAGTGGGTGGATTAGGAGACTAATATTATGGATTCATATAAAACTTACTAATATTTCCCACTTTTGGAAGGCAATAATAATAAACTTTGGTATTTATAAATTAGGTATTAATAATGTAGTGCATTCGGGGAATAATACATCATTTTGGCATGGTGTTGGTTAAGGGTTACTCCCCAAAAGTGGAGTTTTGAGATTTTTACGAATTTTTAATTTTAAAAATGCATTGATATCAAAATATATAGATCAAATATGAGTTTTCTAAGGGAATTTAGTTTTAATCGTATGCTATATGTAGTCACTTTATCTTAATTTATATTATTGTGTGCTAAGCTAGAATTGTATAATATTGATAATGAAAATGATTTAAAAAATGTGCTACTATTAGCACACAGTTATTTTTCTTCCAACCGCCATTATAATTTTAATATATACCAATATTTTTTATGTACTTCTGACCATCATATTCTATTTTTTCATTCAGCCCTAGAAAGTCGTACCTCTCATCTCATCCCAACAAATCTTACGTGCTTCTCATAAATTTTAAACCACAAACCCAAAAAACTGTCTTTTTGCCTAATAGAAGATGAAAGGTAAAGATTTTGTGGAAAATCTCAATTGTGATAATCGTAAAGAAGTTAGTTTTCTTTTCATATGTTAATATTTAATTTTCTTCTACAAATCAATCATAAATACGTTATTTATGGTTTTTGATTTTTTTATGATACATTTTCATGCCTCCCAACATACGATATCATATCATTGACTTATGGTTTCGGGCGGCATTACCAAAACAAAAAAATTGAAATCAAAATTAAAAAACAATGTAAAAGCGATGGCATATATATCACTAACGATAATAAAAAAACTTACTTGACTGCGTCGGTTGACGGCAAGAAGAAGACTTCCAACTGTGATTTTCTTGACATGAACAATGAGACTTTGTCTTGACGATCGTTAGATAAAGTAGATGTGTTTTAGTTCAATTTAAGGTCAAGGAAGGAGACTTCGAAATGCTTGGGTGCTTGGTTAATAGAAAAAAATAATGCTTTGTGTTAAGAAGCATGGAAAACAAATTAGTAAGGTGGCCTTTAGTTATGGTAGCCAAAAGGAAAAATGGTCGTCAATAGCAACACACAAAAAATACGGTGTTAGGATAAAAGTAAAATTTATATACCTCGTTCATTTTATAATTTTAGAAATTTCTTAGGAGAAAAATTAAACATATTTAAATACATTTGGAAAGTTAATGGTCAACCTAAAGCAAAAGTACATATATGGATAATTATACATGGAAAATTAAATACTATAGAAATGTTAAAAAAGACAAATATATTTAAGCGGAAAATAGGCGTAAGGACAAACTTTGAAAAAAAATTAGGCTAAAGGACAACAAGTTTCATTTTTATGCTGAAGGACAAAGTTTGAAAGTAATTAGGCTGGAGGATAATGCTAGTTAGAACTAGCATTTTTTATAATGTAAAAACTGAAAAAATGCTAGTTAGAACTAGCATTTTGTATAGTGTAAAAAATGAATATAATGCTAACTTGAACTAGCATTATCCTTCAGCCTAATTTTTCCCAAAGTTTGTCCTTCAGCTAAAAAATGAATCTTGGTGTCCTTGAGACAAATTTTTTATCAAAGTTTATCCTTTTCCCTAATTCCCTCTATATTTAATGATAATTTGTTTTTATTATGTAATAAAAATCTAGCAAATATAAGTAATACTAGGTTTATTCCGTTAAATATTTTTAATATGTTTGATTTCAATATAACAAATAGGGATATTAATTGTGAAATATATTGGCATAATGTTAGATTTTATTATAAAAGACACAGCAAATTTTTACTAGATACTATTTACACATTAAATATTGGTGTCTTTTGTTTGTGAGCAAAAAGTGTTTAACAATCTTAACATTGATTTGGAAATTTTAATACATATAGTCACTTCATTTTATTTCAAATCGATCTCTAATGTTGGTTATAAATTAAGTAAGCACGGTACGTTCAAAATTTTCCTTAAAAAGGTAAAATGTCATATTGATCTTTTAAAGGAAAAAATTATTCTTAATAATAAAAGAAATAGTAATAGTTTAAATTCAATCTCATTAGACATTTTTTCTAAACATTTATGATAATTTGCTATGAGGATTTTAGCCTCAAGGAAAAAGTTAGAAAAAAATTTAGTTTCAGAGACAAGAAGTTTGTTTTTTAGGTTAAAGGACACTTTTTAGTGTAAATCACGGAATGATAGTTGTAACTATCATTTTCAGTTTACACTAGAAAGTGTCCTTCAAACTAAAAAGCAAACTTGTTGTCCTTAAGACTAAATTTTTTTTCAACTTCTTCCTTGTGCCTATTTAGCTGATTTGCTATTGCTAGAAACTTAGTTTTGAGTCAAGAGTATTATTCTGCTCTACAACTTATTTAATGTTTTCATTATACTGTTTGTTTTATTATTATTACATATATATGTATATAAATAAACATACACACACACACACACACACACATATACATGCATATACATGCATATATACATGTAAATATATATGTGTGTGTGTTTTTGATCTTACACTTTTTGTTTAGTCTTACTTTGTAGCTTTAGATATGCTCGTAGTCAGGATAGATTCAGCAGATTTATGGAGATTAACATTTATCATTTTTAGCGGTTTATAGTGTTTTTATTTTATTTTATTATGGACCTTAGCTTTTAGGCTTAGGTTTTTTTATTATTGGTTGTATGGATGGGTATCGCTACTGTCAAATATGTTGGCAGTTTCATTTTTTAATATAGAATAAAAATATATGGGTGCTCTCCTATTCTAAAAAAAGACCACCCGTTTCTCTCAAAATATTTTTTTTTAGATGGAGAAGATCAAAAAATGAAAGCAAAAAGGTAAAGTGAAAGTGGTAGATACCCGAATAAGTGAAATAGAAGGTGAATGGGTTGGTGGTTATAGTATTATAATTAAATTAACTTTGTGTTTGAAGGGTAAATAAATAATGATACGAATTATTTGTTTAAAAATGTACGCTGGAAATCTTCATGAAGTTACTATGAGTATGTAACACTATAATTTGTGCAATTTGGTCCCATCTCTCCATACCACTACCAAAAGAGTTGAAGTTGGTTTCACCACAAGAAGTAAAATCTAATAATGGAAATTTTATATCCAAAAATGCATGACAAATATAAAATTACTATTGTTGTAATTTCGTGTCAATTTTCTCTAGCCTGTAACCATCAGAATTCTTATTTCATTTCATCATCGTAAGTGATGCCTATTAACACAAATATTTTATCAAAAAATGTATGCTAAAAATGTGCATGCAATTAATATTAAATTATAACTTTGAGTAAGGACCACTAGCTCAACTAGTTAGTGGTATGGTACTCTAAGCTTAGGTTCTAGAGGCCATGGTTACGAACCCCTGAGACATCAAAATGAGTGTTCTTCTTGAATTAAGTATCTCTTCGACCAGTAGAAATTTTTTCGCAAGTCGGTCTCAATTTTCTCTATCCCACCGCTGTCATAATTCAGATTAAAAACTTTGTGAATATATTTATATTGTTGGAAGAAAATGCCAAAAAGAGAAATTTGAGAGAGATTATTTATATTGGGAATAACAACATGAAGGATAATAAATTTGCAAGATGTTAATTGGAAAATTAATAGAACATCATATTTATTAAAGCGGAAACATAAATAATAATAAGTTAATTGGAAAATGAAGGAAATATCATATTTTTTAAAGTGTAAATAGAGCTGGAAAATATACTTAGGTCAAGTTAGGAGGTAAAATGTATAAATTTGATCAAGTCAAGAAAACGAGAGGACGGGAGATGAAAAAGTAGATGTTTTCCTGTATTTGAGGGAATTAGTTTAAAGGAAAAACACAAGACTAATTTTAGTCTAAAGGACAAAATTATAAAATTCAGTCTAAAGAACACTAATTGCTACATCAATATAGCATTAGATAAAACAGAATGTTATATTAAACTAGCATCAAATAAACTGACTGCTAAATTAAACTATCATCGGATGAACTACATTAAATGAACTAAAATAGTATTTCATTTTTACAATTGAAGAAATGCCAAACTAATATATTGTTACACATATATAATGCTAAGTTCATATAACATTACATATGTATAATACTACATTCATATCACATTCGTTTTCATAATTCATATAGCATCTGTTTAGCGAGTCGAGTTACTAAGTATAGCTCGTGTGCATAATGTTTTTCATATATTGAATTTGAGGAAATGCGTGCACGACCTAAGTTTGGTAGTGCGACCGAGAGCGATAGAGAATTTACTAATAGAGTCAGATTTGAACTATGTGAGACGACCGAAAGGGATAGTAGGTCGTGATGTGAAGGAGTTAAAGAACAAAGTTATCGGACTTTTTCGCATCTAGTGGAGTGATGATAAAGAAGATTGTATATGGAAGGTGAAGGATATTATTAGGAATATCTATCTTGATTTATTTTAGACATTCATGTGTCTGTGTGTGTATAGCAGGGTGCTTTGTTCATCCATTGGACTAGGATGGTACATGTGTATTTATATATAATATGGTTGTGTGCCAATAGTTGTATTAATACCTTTTTTCGATGGTTGCTAGTTTACATTAGTAGGGCACTAGTGTAATCTTTGTGCTTATGTGTGTTTATATAATGATGACTTTGCACTTCCAAGATGTTAGTGTAAATCTTGTTATCCTTATCGAAATTTCGGGGACAAATTTTTTGTAAGGAAGGGATACTAACACCCCATATTTTGGAGGGTCCATAACATAGAAATTAAATTAGAATAATAATAAGAAATTATTAAAAGATGAACAAAATAGTTTAATTGAAAGAATTTCCTAAGGGAGATTTAATTAATTGCGGGATATTTTAAAAGGTTAATTGAATGGACAAGGGTCAATTGAGCAATTATAGTTGGTCTTGTTAATGAATATTAATAATTTAGATTTTAAATGGGAAGGATTATGGTGTGACTAGGCAAGAATGAGATATTAGATCAAGATAAAAGCACAAGCCCCCTTTCTTTTGTCGCATCCCCTCATTTCTATTTCATTCACAAAAACAAATCCCTAGAACCCAAAATCAAGGCTGACCATCAATTCTCAAAGAAGAAGAGGAAAAATTAAAGCTAGAAGATCAAACTTTCGACTTAAATGAACAAGGAAGATTTAAAAAAGTTTATAAATAATTGAAACAAAGCTTGGTTATGCTTGAAATTTTTAATAAAGTGAATTTGTTCATGTTTTAGGTAAAATATGAATTAATGTAAGATAAATGATTCGAAACTGAAACATAATGCTTTCAAAATTTTCGAAAGTAATTTGGGATTATTATGAATTTTCTAGATTGAGAAAAAGGTTAATGTTGGAAAATTAATTATCAAAAATAATGAAAATAATTATTTTGATCGTTTTTGGACAACGTAAAATATGATAAATTTGATTTTTAGGATTTTTCCGATCAATTTTTGATTTTACATGAATTTATTAGTAAAGGAAATAATTGACTAAATTAATGATAATCAATTGATTAAATAGGTATGTAATTGGCCAATTCAAAAAAGTATACCGTGAAGAAGGAAATTAACAAGTGAAAACTCAACACCAATTGGGGGTTGGTGGCTACGTGAAATCATAATGCGAAGATTAGTCAACTATTGAAGCATGAAGGCTGTTATGAATTAATATTCAATAGCGTAAGATGGGGTTAACATATGATGTCACTTGATGAATCAATACGTGATAGCTCTTGTGGAGTTAACATGTGATGGCTTAAGAGGGGATAAAATGTGATGGCTACAGAGGAGATAATACATGATGACTGTAGAGAGGTTCATACACGATGGCTTTAAAGGAGTCAACTCACGACCACTACTTGAAGTGCTATATGCGATAGCTTAGGAAGATATCATCCCCCTAAGGCTCTTGAGAAGCTAACACACGATAGTTAAGGAAAGAATATAAACAAGTAACGGCCTAGGGAAAATTAACCCACGACGGCTATGGGATAGCCAACACTCGACGACTTGGCTCAACATTTAAAAGCCATAGGATAGCTAGCATGCCATGACTAAGGTCAACTTGCAATAGCTTGAGAAGCTATATTTTCTTCTAAGTAAAATAAGAATGCTTAGGGCACTTTGGAAGACGGTTTCTAAGTGCTGATAAACTATTTCATAGGAATTAAATAAAGGAAGGAATATGTAAGTTAAATTGTGCCAACTTATTTTGAAATGAAGTAAAACTTTGGGGAGCTAATAAATGATAGGGTATCATCTAAATTAAAAGATAAAGATGTTTATCTAATGAACGTGTAGGGTACACTATAAATGAATGAAATAAAGGTTTGAACTATAATAGTAAAGATATACCAACTTATGAAGTTATTAGATGACATGGTGCCTTAACTATTAGTCTAAAGTCCAATGGTATATGACAGGTTGCCATAATAAGGTTCAATCTTTTAAAATTTATAAATTCTAAAAGGGAATTAAGGTAGGATGCCATGACACGATGATAAAACATCAAGATTATGTTATAACTAAAATAAATAAATCGGCAACGTGAACGATAAAAGTTCAGAAACTAAGAGGGGCTATTAAGGCTTAGTAAGCACACTTACTAGAATGTATTCTGAGTGCTTACATTCACCTCTTAGGAGAGCCAGGTTAGCCCTAGTTAGGGTGGCTTCTGTCGGTGGAATGAGTGGCCATTTTATCATGTGACATTTTTCGAGAAATTAATATTAGTGATAGATAAGCCTAGAGGGGTAATCACTAAATAAGTTAATGATAACTTATCAATGAAATCCTAAAACAATGGATTAGGTGATGTTTGAATGGACGATGAATGATTGTATGACATGGCTCATAATTGGATGATAAAAATAGGGTACACTTAATTTAAATTGAAATATGACATGGTTCATAACTAGATGATAAGTGTAAGGTACACCTCTTGATTGAATATATGCATATCGTTGCTTTTTATGAAATGTTGTTTACATATATGATGTATCCTGATGATGATAAAGTGAAGGGAAAATTTGTTTTGCATTTGTGGCATGGTCTCACCTCACTATGGACAACAAGGGTAAAGATTTTACTTATAACAGGTTTTATGTCTGACCCTTATTTTATTATTTTTCAAAAACTCACGGATATTCATTCGAGTAAGCTAAGTTTATGGATGTTGGAACTAGGCCAGCTAGTAGCGGAAGAAATGAGTGAATTTCAAAAAATTTATCATTTTGGATCGTTAATGGGCCTATAAAGTCTAAATGTATTTAATCTTATCTAAATTCATTTTCAATAAAATTATTATTTTACTTAATACCATATTTTATTTTATTAATTTAATTATAAAACAATCAAGAATAGGATACAAAAAAATGATTTTAATATATCAAATATATTCATTCCTTAATTTTGTGACAAATAGTTAAAATTAAGGCAAGTATGATCAATTGATAACATGGTGTATATGAATAAATGAGAATAAATTTAAAGACAACCATATAAAGGACAAAAGAGAAAGAAATAAAAGATTGTAAACATGATTGATTCATCTTTCCCTTTTTGACAAACTTGATTTATGTAGCATTCAATAGCAATCAATGAATCATTATGACATAAGAGTAGGAATAGCCAACAATAATTCATATGCATATACAACTGTCTCATTTAAATTATTTGATATTAATAAAGCATTTAAATTATACAATTTGAAATATAAACATTAAGTTTGATATGTACATATACATATAGATGTAATTATTTGAATATAAAGATTAACCCAAAACTTCTTAATTTATTCAAAATAAACCATATTACACTTAAATTTTTTAATGTATTTAAGTACTTATGTAAACTTAAATTAGTTAACAAAATATATATGTATACAATTAAATCAAAAGATTCAACCTATATGAAAAATGTTTTTTAATAAAGTGAAATATACTAAACTGAGCAATATGTTAATAATCCTTTGAATACTTAAAGAAAGATACTAGTCATGTCAAATACGGCAACAAATTTTATAAATTTATTATAATCAATTTATTATCAAAGCATCCTTAAATCATGCGTGGGCTTCGATTACAATAAGATGCAGACAATAAAAGAAATAAACTTTCAAATCTAAGGAGATTCAACCGATATGAATAAATAATTTTTTCTCATTATTATAAAAAAAGGTGATATATACTGAATTAAGCAATATCTTTAAATCCATTGAGTGCTTAAAGAAGGTTGATTGTGATGTCAAATAAGGCAAAAAGTTTAAAATTTTATTGTAATCAATTTATTATCAAAACATCATTTAATCATATGTAAGATTATTACAATAGAAATGCAAATGACAAGAACATATAAACTTTCAAATCAAAAGAATTACACTTTTATTTGAATGGTTAAACATAGATCTAAAATTAAAATATAGTCTAATCGCATATAAGTTTCAGTTTTGATTTATCTAAATAAAAAAACCAAATCAAATCATACAATAAACAATTCAAACTACATAAACCATTTTCAAATCAAATTAGACAATATTATACACATATAAATTGTGATATTCAATTTTATTCATTAAAACATTATATCAAAATTATTAGAATAGGAAGATCATACCTTAATTCCAAAACCTTGAAGTACAACTTGAAAGATTGAATTTTTCCTTTAGATAAGCTAATGAATCATACCTTGAACGATGAATTA
Organism: Allium cepa; assembly: GCA_030765085.1. Lineage (NCBI taxonomy): Eukaryota > Viridiplantae > Streptophyta > Magnoliopsida > Asparagales > Amaryllidaceae > Allium > Allium cepa. The sequence continues at coordinate 133,404,737 of CM060940.1, read as the reverse complement.
AACCACCAAGATTTAGAAATCAGCCTCTAGAACCACATTGAATTTATTTGTCTTGTTTGGATTTGCTTTATGAAATTTTTATTTTCATGGAATCCATTAAAGGAGAGGAGGAGAGCTTAAGAAAGAAAGAAAAATTGTCTATCTAAAACAAAACATGAATGAGGATGAGAGAGAATATGGTTTAAAAGAAAATAATAAAACCTTTTCAATTTCCTCCTTTAAAACCTTCCTTATTTATTTCCAAAATTAAATCACCAAATCCCCTTCCATCCTCTTCGTATATTTGGCGGAATAAAATAAAGAGAAAAGGACAAAGTTCATTTCATAAATGATATTTAAGTGATTCATAAAAAGGAGATTTATTTCCTTTTTATTAATTAATTCCTCATTTAGATTTTCAAATCACATTTGAAACCTATCCCTTTTTTCATCATGCATGTGGGCCTCAATGAAAAATTCCAAAAAACACTTAGCAATTAGTCTATTTAAATCCAATTTAAATATTTTATTGATATCGAATATTAATACACGTGTTTATAAGTTTTATAGATGCACTTTATTAAGTGCTAATTCAGACAAATCAAATGAAGTTTAATAATTAATATTTCACAAATATTAATTAGCTTAAGTAATTTATAACAATTTACAAATTAACTAAGTCATGTGGTTCATTCATAGTATTCATCACTATGGATGTGCGACTCAAAGGGGTAAATTCAATCAGCAATTAATATTGAACTATTCGAATATTAATATTCATACATCACTTAGCAGGCGGTGTGACATGTTGGCTAAATTTATTGCTTACACATCTTTTGGTAAAATTCAATTTTACTTATTATAAGCGATACCTCATAGTGATAATTATTTACACAAATTCTTCGTCAAAACAATATCATTTTGGATTTATGGAATTTGGTAATGGTCAAAATTCCAATATCATCCACATTCAACTTTATAGTCCAAATGCAAACTCTTTGGTTCAATAATAACAATTGTTATTAACCAAAATGGTCTGGCCAGAGACTTTGACTTTGAGTTGACTTTAGTTGACCGTGATACTAACCTCATATAACCGAGAAGACAAATCCTTTCTTGAATAGTGTTTCACTTCCAATGCTTCCACCTGACCCGATTATAGTCGTTCAATTAATGCATTGTCACAATTTAACTATAATCAAAGTGGAGCTTCCACATTGAAGATCAGCGGTATTCTCAAGTCGAGAGAACTGTGTAAATTTGTCACATCGATATTCTCTACTTGACCATAATTATATTATACAATGGAAAACTATCGAGTGATTTATTCCATAGTTATCCACTAACTATCAATACGTAGCCCATTGGTGCCCCCAACAAGCATAAGTAATACACTGCCCAACATTTGAAGAGCGTTACATACTCTAGTCTCAATGGATCCACCGATATCCAGTCTCGATGCATATTGACTAGAAACATTTAAAATGATATATTTATTTCATTGTAATAAATTAATCACGGTTATGACACATTGTAACTACTATAATAAAACATACCATTTATGAATTTTCTATTAAATGTACTGTTAAATAAATTGATTAATTAAAATAACCATATTATATCAAGTATATAATAGAAAGAAAATACCTTTATTTCGAACAAGACTGGTCAACGAGTCAGATATATGTAACAAATTACATAATTGCCCCTATGGCATACCTCCAACTCTATCAATGGATTAGATTGGTATCTATTGAAAGGACGAATAAAGATTTCAAGTCGAAGTAGGAGGCTTATCTAGAGAATAAATATGTTTTAAAATATATGCCGTGTAAAGGCAGGATTTATAAGTGGTTATGTATCGTGTTGGCATCTTCATATGTTGGACACAATACAACTCTTATTTTCTATTGTATTTACCCACGCATGGGAAATGGGTTAAAAATGATGTAATGAATTATGTAATTTAGGTTATGTAACAAAAATGTTATTTAGCTACTCTTCTTACTTATGTTGTGCCAAATAATACTGAACTCACTATGTCATTGGAAATTAATTCTGGTGATGATTGCAGTATCATCGGCATCTATTTTCAAGTTTCGAAGCGAGAGATGTTACAAAGGACCACCAACTCAACTAGTTAGTGGTGTGGTGTTCTAGACTTAGGTTCTTGAGGTTATGGGTTTGGACCTCTAAAACATCAAAACGAGTGCTCTGCTTGGATTAAGTAACACTCCTTCAAGTAGAAAAAAATTGCAAGTCATTCTCAATTTTCTCTATCCCATCACCATTATAACTCAGATCCAAATCTTTGTGAATATATTTATTTTAATGGAAGAAAATATAAAAGTGAGAAATTATAAAGAGATGTTTAAATGGGGGAATTAATTTAAAGGACAAATATTTGTATATTTTTTGCCTCAAAGACACGACCTTAATATTTTTACCACAAGGACAAACATTCTTATAAAAATTATTCATAAGGACAAACATTTTTCAAAATTATTCATAAGGACAACAAAACTGCTACCGACCTAAAAACTGATACCTAAAAACTGCTACCGATAACTACAAACTGATACCTAAAAACTACTATCAATAACTAAAAACTGACACCTATATAAAGTTGTCCTTCAGGATAAAATATTGAAGGCTTGTCCTTGAGGCTAAAAAGCTGTGAAATTTTGTCCTTGACAATAATTTCCTATTTTTAAATTGGGAAAGACAACATGAAAAGTAATAAATTTGTAAGATGTTAATTGGAAAATGAATAGAGAATCATATTTATTAAAGAGGAAACATGTTTATCTAAAAAATGGATCAGCATTCTGATATAATTATTAAAGCACTAACTCCGTTTATCAGGACAAATAAAGTAGAGCCATACACTCTTCAAATTACTGAAAAGGCAAAATAAAGTAGAGAAGCACAAGATTTTTATAGTAGTTTGGCTATTAACAAAGCATATATCCACTTTATAGATTTTATTGATAGATTGACTATTGATCACAAGTACAAGTTGTTTACCATTCTAATAATTGAACGAAGAAAGATCAAACCACCATTGATGGAGAGAAAAAGGAAGGATCTCAATTGTCTCACGGCAGCCATTTTGAGGAGGAAGAAAGTTGAAGAATCTCTATAGCAGAGTTTTCCCAACGATCAGAGCAGCCGGCTGCCTCTATATTGAAGATATGACGGTATTTATAGGATTTATATAGCACATGGATCAACTAGAGTACCAGAAGCCTGTAGTCATCCATAGGAGGAGGCACATAAAGTTTGGGGCGATTTCAAACTAATTTTTTGGATAGGATCGGTACCGATCCTATCCAAAATGTTGTGCAATTTTTACACAACTCCTTCTTCGTTGGCTTGTTTTCTTACATGTGAGGTTCCCCATGTAATTTCATAGCTCGTTGACATGTTTTGATGACGGTTCACCTATAAATTAGATTGAATTGTAATCCAAATCGGATAAGTCTTGACTTCTTCAACTCGAATCCTTGGAATGTTGTCAAACTCAGTAGCTAAGTTTAGGAGAGACGTAGGAATATAATGCACGTGGATTGGAGAATCCACAGGTCAATAATTTGGATCAGATTGGTGCCGATCCAAATACTTGGCATATTTTTAGTCCAAACTTCCGGGTTTCTTTATCATGTGCCTTTAGGTCTTCTAGTCAAGTTTTGAGTCATTCTGGCGCAATTTGAATGTTCTACCTCCTTCTGAATTCTGCTAGATTAAAAATCTGGTTAACATTTGCTCCCTAGAGCATGCTTTCATTGGAAACAAGGCATGCTATGAAATTATTTATCTTATGGTTTTCATTTCATGGAGCTTTATTGGTCGTATCTAGCTTCCTTGAGTAGATGCCTATGACGTTCCAACTAACCATCCAGTCCTTAGTGGAAAATTTCATTAGTTGTAATTACGAAGTGATCTTGTCTTGATAACTTCCAGAATGAATACGAACATCGAGTTGGGCAAACAAGGAAAGTTTGAGGTCATTTGGGGGAAATAAATTGGATCGGATCGGAACTGATCCAAGTACGTGGAAAAAATTTCCACCTTTTTTTACATATAAGTGGGATCGGATCTCCATTCTCCCATTTCACATTTTCGAGCTGAGCCGATTCAAAAGATACAGAAACTTCGCCGATCCAAATCCTGCCATTACCGGAGTGCTTCCGCCATCGATTCTTATTCCTAGCATCACTAGCTATCGTGATTTTATCTACCTTGAGGCACTACCGATCCAAGCGCCCTCGTTCATGCTACCTTGAATTGAAGACCTCATTGCCTTGCTCAATTTCAATGGTGGGTGAAGAGGATTTGATTTGATATTACATCATCGATCAATGGTGAGGTTATGTTGATGATGGATGCAGTGGAAGATTCGAGCAAATTATGATTTTGTGGAAGAAGATAGTAAATCGAGTCTGAAGTTCTTCACAGAATGAAGCCAGGGGTTTTCCTTGGTACTCGACATGTTTTTCTATCTTCATCCATAGGATCAGAATTAATTTGTACCAAGTTTCACAGTCGATTCCGGCATGACATCTTGTGGATCGCGGATTGATTTTGGTTTTTCTGGGAAGTGATAATAACTTAAGACAACGTCTTGCATGGAGATTTGGTTTTTATCACTTTTCAGGAAATAAAAATCGACTTATGCTAATGATTTTCTTCCTAATTCGGACTCATTGGTCTATAATTACTCACATTGATTTGGTCTTGTCATTGCACAGTCAGTGTAACTGGAATAGGAAAAGCTTTCCATGTCGCTTTGGACAATGGATCCGTTATCGATCGTTAATCGATAACAGGTAAGTTAGGAGAAAATACGTTAATAATTGATACGGATCGCTTTATTCGGTGTGAGTGCGCCGTTTACATAAAATGGTCTGTTCACAGCGGTCAGGACACCGAGCCCGTTCTCACGAAGATTACACATCACACACGCTCGCGGTTAATATTTGAATTTCGATCGGTGAACGGTACACATCAACTACCTTTCAAATTCCAAGTATCAGCTGGGTTCGGTGTTTATAGTTTAAGGATTTGGCGCACCTGACCGTTTTGAACACAAGCTTTCTTATATAGAATGATGTGTAAGTCCTCCTAACGTAGATCAGTTGAAGGAAACTCACCTATTTGTGAAGCGAAGTCTTCGTCGATCATGGCTGAAATTGCTACTTCCCTAGCTTTGGGGCAATATGGCCGTCAGATCCTAATTGGCCCCGTCATCGACCGCGTTCTCCCCAACTTCAAGATTTTACTTGATCCTCAGAAGAAAGCCTCTTCGATCCTTACATGCAGGGTGTTTCGAAGCATTTGCTCACAATATGACATTCCAGAGGATGACGTGCTTCTGCCGTCCAAAGGGGAATTCACTCATAGGTCACCTTTAGAGTATGTGGCTTGCCATCGCTACATGTGTATGTATGGTGCGATGCCCTCATTTAATCACTTTCTTATGGCGACTCTTTAGAATATGGGGTTGGCTCAATTCCAAATCCTTCCAAATTGTTACACCATGTTAACTTGCTTGTATATTATGTTCATGCAAACACTTAACCGTGCCTCGAGCTTTGCTGTGCTGCAATATCTCCTGCTATTCAAAAAGAAGGAGGCTAACCCATCACCCGTTTATATTGAGGCGCAATGCAGCCGAAAGCTTATACTTGATCTTCTTAGCAAGGTTCCCTCATTCAAAAATGAGTTCTTTTTTGCCAATTGTCCAGAGGGGTTCGCCCGTCTGTAGATGATGGGTGGTAAGTTTCTTCCAGCACACATGGAATTTCCTTTAGGTGCTAAAAAGTCTTCTAAATAATCATCTATTTTTTTGCAGTTCTCTCGAAGATTAACAAAGATCCAATACCCGGACCTATTCTCATCGCCCTGAAAGCGGCCTATGCTTGAGAGCGGACGATCGGTTTTCTGCTTACAGATAAAAATCTTCGTCGATGTTGGCTCTTACATCCAGGAAGATCTGTTGGATTTGTTAGTGCCCCTCCAAAACCCAAACTCTTTCAGTTTCCTCTTCCCATGATTCTATGTAGGTGAATGATGATGGTAACGAGGAAGAAGAAGTGACTCGTCCAGCAGGTCAGAGAAAACTTCTGAAGAGGCCCACGTTCAAGTTGGGGCTGACAGTCTACCCAAGTTGCCTTTGATCCTGGAGGAGAATAAAGAAGATTTTGTTTATCGAACGGGCAAAGCTCCATTGATTGAGGGAAGGGAGGAAGGAGAGATCGGTGAGGGGTTCCCTTTAAATGGAGAAGAAATAAATTGGGATACAAATACCGACGAAGGCGATGTCGATTTAGGCAACAAAGCCCTAGAGTTGACTCTTGAATATACTACGTCACCTCCTTCGAAAGAATGTTTTGACGAAGCTCCTCCTAAGAACGAGCTTGTTCCTAGCCTTTTGTCGGTGGGTGTAAATTTTGACTTGGAAGATGCGAGTGACATTTTTGTAGATATGAATGCTCTAATGGGTGACTTCAATTCGAAAGGGTTGCCTTCCTAGCCTAGCTAAATCGTTTCTACAAAATGGACGTCCGGACGTTAGTTGGCGATCGATCCAGTTTGTGTATTCTGCTAGGATTGTTAACCAATAACACACAGTTCACTAGGATTACGCATTTCAATGTTATTCTCTTAGGATATTTTGATCGATCAAATGCCTATTCTCTGAAGTCGTTTTGTTATTTGCTGCAGGGATCATGTCTCATGGCTTCTACAATGATCTTAACCGAGCACTTGAGTCTCAGCATTCGTAAAGGCGTTCATCCTGATACTATGCCTCCCGTAAAACTGACGAAGAGAGGAGGAGGAGAAAAGATAAGGAGCTAGAAGATTGTCGTCGAGCTGATAAGGATCAAGACTATGGTAGAGGAAGCGACCATGAGAAAAGGAAAAGCTCGATTGAACGGGAAGACCCATCAAAGAAGCCGAAGAAAGATCAAAAACCTACACCCACCGTACACCTCCTACTTCTACTAGGATCGCGATTCTCGCTTTCGGCGCCGTGACCTCCTCCACTCATGCTACGGTGGCCGCTTTTCTCCCAATTTGAAGGCGAACCCCTTACATTTTCCCTACTGGTCTGCAGCTTCTACAGGCTGCGTTTCCCAGCTTGTTCCTAAGGCGGGTTGTTTTCGATAAACCCGACTTGAAGTCAGTTCGTGCAGAATCTTATTCACCCCATCTCCATGCGATTTAGAGCGGCTTAGAGCAACCCGAGGGATGGAAGAAATTGTGCGAGTAGCTTTCTACTATTAATCAAAACAATTTCCAGGAGATTCACTCATTTATGTCCGAAAAAGATGAATATGAGAAGAGGCTTGCGGAAGGTGACTCGAAGATTGAAGAAGGAGATGGATGACACCTTGAAGAGAGAAAGTAGGAGTGCTTCTTTATTCAAGGAGCTGAAGGTGTCAACCAGCCAAACCGCACTCATACTTAGAGATGAAATAAAAAGTGCCACACCGATGAGGTGGCTCTGGAAGAAAAATTGAAGGCAAGCGAGACAGTGGTCGAGGCGGAGAAGAAAATCATCGCCGAGAAATCCCAGGAAATTGCCTCACTATGTGTGCAAATTTTGACTTTTGAAGCTGAGAAAAATTAACTGGTGGTAGAGAAGGGTAGCACGGAAGACAGCCTTTTAGAGCTCCAAGATACTTTCGTTAAGAAAATGGAAGGCTTGGATGCTACCATTTTAGGCTTCTCTGTTAATTTTGTGCTTCATCAGGGTAGCCTCGGTTACTTGGGTATATTGTTCCCTTGCATACTCACTGTAGTTTGGGAAGAAGTTCTGCTTCGATTTCGAGATATGGGTGGCGTTTACACTGAAGAGGGGTTGTTTCAGGCCCACTTGAATGACGAATCCTGCCTAACTCTAGTGGAAGGCCAAAAAATCTTAATGTTGGAGGGGGGCATGAAACCATCAATATCACGGCTACCACCGAGACTGCTGCTGAACATTTTCCTTCGAGCCCGGGTGAGCCATCTTCGCGTCTTCCTACCATCGAGGGTATTGCTTCCACTTCTCCTATAGTTGAGCAGCCATCGAAGGATGGCAACGATGAAGACTTCGAAGTCATTGCACATGAACAAACCCTCATAGTATGTAACTTTCTTATCTCTCCTGTGCTTGAATATTTTCAATTCACCCTTGAAGAGATTGCCGAAATAACCGTCAGTCATTTTGGTATTGTAGATCAACCTTCTCTTCCCGTTGAATTGCCTTCTCATCACGATGCTAGGTCCGCCGTTATTTTAACTGCGTCACCCGTCGTCTCCACTTCTTTCCCGTAGCTCAGTTCGTATTATGAGAAAATTGCTGCGCTACATGGTCTGGACGACCCCTCTATTTCTCAAGAGGAGCGCTTGGCAGCTGGTGATACACGAAAGCAAGTAGACCAAGTAGCCAGTTGGAAGGAGAAGAGGCCGAGCAGCCGAAGGCCGAGCAACAAATGAAAAAGGAGAAGGATGAAGCATAGAAGAGGTCATCAAGGAGCTCTCACCGATCCCACATGCATTACGGGAAAGTGTTGGAATCTCAATTTAACATTGTTTTGATTAATGACAAGCTATATATACAATATTATGTGTACTAATCATTTATGCAAGAGTTTTATTGCAGATTCATATTCAGAGTGTTTTTGAAGCTGTTAAGTTCCTTATCTTGAGTTTTTATATGATTTAGTATCATGTTAAAATCTCTCCTGGATTGATATATATATAAAATCATACACACACATACTCTACCATGCACACAGGCTGAAAATAGACGGCTGAATGCATTAATTCAGCCGGCTGAATGCTGAAACAATTTTAATGTTTCACAATATTCAGCCGGTTGAACGAGTTTATTTAGCCAGCTGAATCAGGACGAAAATAGCCTTTTTCCTCGCTATTTATAATTTTTTTAGTTTATATGGATGAATTAATAAATTTAGTCGGCTGAATATCTTGCAATAACTATTTTTCGAAAAGACACTTCTCTTCATCGAAGAGAAACATCTTCAAACCAACAGTTGCACTTGTTTCTTTTCATCATTACCTTTCGATAATGGTTGCAACTTTTTAAACTCTATAAATATATTTTAGAATTCAACAAACAATTCACCGAAACTAATTTTAATATTCTTGAATTCTTATCTATTCTCTATCTTCAAACTGCACTCAAACTGCTAACATTCTCTGATTGTCGATCACTTTATCTTCCACAATTCTCAAAGCACATTACACTTTATATCATAACGGAGAAGATTATAGGAAGATTGTATTTAATTGAATTATTAATGCTATTTAAAGAGCATACTATAGTCAGATACTTTTATTATTTGTAAAGAAGTACTGTTCGATTGCTTAGGTGGTAGAAGTCCTATTCAGTAGTTTGGTGGTAGAAGTCCTGTTCGGTTGCTCAGGCGGTAGAAGTCCTATTCGGTTGTTTGGCCGCAGAAGTCTTGTTCGGTTGCTCAGGCGGTAGAAGTCCTATTCGGTTGTTTGGTGGTAGAAGTCCTATTCGGTTGCTCAGGCGGTGTAAACCTATTCCTCCGGGTTAAGCGAGGGTTGCTGGTTTAATTTCATAAGGAGTCTGGGACTGAACGTAGAACGGGAGTTCGAACCAGTATAAAAATATCTGGTGTCATTTACTTCACTGCTTTTACTATTTACTTACTTATTCCGCGCAAGTAGTTTGTCCATATTACACGATACTATAGCACAGTAGCTTACATTTGGTATCAAAGCAAGACCATCATATTACCGTAACATAGTTATCTGAAATTGTTTTAATATGGAAAACAACACCAGTACTTTTCTAACACTACCTTTTTAGAAGGTCAATCTACTGCACAACCACCTCTATTTAATGAATGAACTATAACTATTGGGCTACAAGGATGAGAATCTATATACATGCAAGTAGTTATGAAAGCTGGAACATTATGCAAATTGGATATATATTTCCTACTACAGAATATTCAGAATGGTATAACACACAAAAATTAGATGTTGCGGCTAATGCTAAAGCTATGAATATGTTGTATTGTGCATCAGACAAAAATGAGTTTAATAGAATAAGCATGTGTAAAAATGCTCATGAAATGTGGCGTACACTTAAAGTTACACATGAAGGAACTAACAAAGTTAAACAAAGTAAAATTTCTATGCTCAAAAATCAGTTCCAGAATTTTAAAATGAAACAAGATGAGACTATAAATGACATGTACTCTAGATTTCAAGATATATATCATTCTTTAATAGCAATAGGAGAAACTTACGTAGATTTTGATATTGTTTCAAAAATCCTCAACTCACTAACGGATAAGTGGGAACGAAAAGTCTTAGCAATCGAAGAACTAACGACATTTCGACCATAAAACTAGAAGAGTTGATTGGAAATCTAATGTCTTATGAAGTTAATCTCCCGGCAAAACGAGTACAGGCTCAAGATAAGAAAAATGTAGCATTTCAGGCAGAAAAAGATGAATCAGATTCAGAAGAAGAAGATATGGCATTCATTGCTAAAAATTTCAAAAAGGTTTTGAAATTTAGAAATAGCAACAAATTTAGAAATAATAAGAACAACTCCAATATAAATAACAACACCAACAAATCATCAACATCTACTCTAGAATGTTAAGAACGTCACATCAAGAAAGGCTGTCTTGAGAAAAAGAAAGACCGTCCTGAGAAAAAGAAAGACTAAGTACAAGCACAAGAAAGATAAATTCAAGAAGAAATCTTTCTCTGTCATATAATACGATACAGAATCATCTTCATCATTAGAAAGTGACTCGGACAGTGATTCAGAACAAGCCAACATTTGCTTTATGGCTACAAAAGACGAGGTACCATCCAAAAAGAGAGGAAAACGGATACTAGACAGTGGTTGCTCAAAACACATGACAAGAAACAAAGGGATGCTAACAAACATTATTTATTCATATGGAAGTTTTGTCACATTTGGAGATAATTCCAAAGGATATGTCATCGGCAAAGGCGATGTGAGCAATAACGGTATATCTAATTCACCTCTCATTACAGATGTCTTATTAGTTAAAAATTTGAAACATAATTTACTTAGTATCAGCCAATTATGTGACAAAGGATTCAATATTTCTTTCTCTGAAAATAAGAGTAGCATTTTTGATCAAAATAAAAATCTTATTTTTGAAGGCTTTAGAGATAAAAATATTTATGTTTTGAATATGAATATAAATCATAATACAAATAATGTGTTTAATAGCCAAAGAGAATGATTCTTGGTTATGGCACAAAAGATTTTGGTGTAAATTTATCTAAATCAACAATTTTTTGTGAAAATACTAGTGCTACAAACATATCAAAAAATCCTGTCAATCACTCACGAACTAAACATATTGACATACGTCATCATTTTCTTCGTGATAATATAGAAAAGGATTTAGTCAGACTAGAATCTATTTCCTTTGGAAATCAATTGGCGGATATATTTACAAAACCTTTAAATAAAAATATCTTCATAAAATTAAGAAGAGAATTAAGAATTGTATCCCTAAAAGATTTATAATTTTTTTTCAAAGACTCGAACTCGGGATCTCTTCTTGGAAATCTGGTGTTCTACCACCTCACCATTCTTTTCTTTACATCTATTTTTAGATTACATTCAATTTTCTTTTGTTTATTTTCTACCTCACAATTTTCTCATCAAACATTTTTTTCTCTGGTTCCTATCATCTTAACCACCAATATTCTTTCTATTTATATGAAAGTTTTCATATAAAATGACTCTACTCCTTATTACTTTTCATTTACTGAAAAATAAAAACTGTTTCAACTCTCTTACTTTACAAAAAATGTGTCTTCCCAGCATAATTCTGAATCTTCTGGTCTATCATATTCTTCTCCTAGTTCGGGATCGGTGAATTTACCTACTCCAACACCGATTTATGAACTAGTCCTAATTGTTCCTCCTCCTACACACTGGTTATGCTTCACCTGGTAAAAGAATGAAACGGTCTCCATTTTTTGGTTCACCATCAACCAAAGAAAAAATAGATGACATTCATCATTATCAAAGGGAATCGTTGGAATTACAGTGCGAACTTTATTATGAACAAAAGGTTAACGCCAAGAGTTTGAGCTTTTTGGAACAAGTCGCTTTAAAATTATGTGGTTCTTCATCTAAGAACACGGTTCATCAACCATCTCTTGTTTGTTCTCTAATCCGACATAATACTTGGGAATCATCGCCACATCGCCCACCAATATCTCCGAATTCTAGGGAACGCGGCAATATATGGTCACCACTAAGGCCTTTTCAAGAGAATACAAAAATGGAACCAGATGAATATCACACTCCAAACTCTTCTTCCAAATCTATTTAAACATTTATTCTGTTGTTAATATGTAATTTCCTTTTGTTTATTCAAAAAATTATTCGTTTTTGTTTTTCTACAATTGTTGTTATAAAAATAAAACGCTGGCATAAGTTTCTGAAAAATTCAGTCGTCTGTCTCTTATAAAAAAGACGACTGAATATTATCCAGGGAATAATTTTTTCCCTAATTCAGCCGGCTGAATAAACTCATACCGCCGTCTGAATTAGTTCAAAAATGAACTATTTTATTACGGGTTGAGATTCATTGTAACTCAGACGGCTGATTCCAATCATTCAGTCTGCTGAATTTCCTCTGAGGCATTAATTTTAACTTGGACCTACAATTTTTTCTTCCAATCCTACCCTTACTTTTCGCCTACTATATATTCATCTTTTCACCATTTACCCATTCACTTCAAAACCCTAGCTCATCTTTCTCATTTTTTCCAACTTTTACTCCTTATTTTCACTCTCTAATGGTTCATAGATCCAAACGCTCAAGGGAATCCACCTCTGGTCCTTTCGAAGATCAGATTCGTCAATGGCTTTGGAATGATATTGCAATCTCCCGATTCAATTCTATGAAAAATTCAAGTATCTTTGAAGGGGGTTTCATGAAATTTTCGAATTTTATGGCCTATAGAATTAGAGAATTGGTGGAGCAATTCTAATTTGACTGTCTAATAGGGTATGCTCCAAATTGTGTCAAAATTAATCATCTTTTGATCGAACTCTTTCTCACTAATCTGAATTTAAACCACCATAATCCTCAAAATCGACAAGATTGTGTTTGGTCAATAGTTTGTGGCATTAAAATTTGCTTGCCTCTACAAAGATTAGGGAATATTTTAAATTGTCCTTATCAAGGTGTTGACATTGATGATATTGAAGTTGATATGAACCATAGAGACGAGGTTTCTCATCGTTTCTTATCCGATCACCTTACAAACTTAAGCGGATTAAAATCTAGCACCTTATGGCCACAAGCATGCCTTCTTCACCGTGCTTTTATTCACTCTCTACAACCTCGAACAGAAAGTTATAAAAAAGTCTATAAAAGAGATTTTCAAGCCCTCTATTCCATCTACTCCAACCAACAAGTAAATTGGGGTAAATTCATTTTAGATGAATTTCAAGGCATCACAATCCGAAGAAAATACAAGGCCATTCATTACGGTGCTTATCCTTGTCAATTGGGGCATTCCAATGCCCGACTCCGAGTTTTCAAGCTAGCGAGTTAGGTGAAAAAACATTAGGATTAATGGGTCTTCCTCACCGGCCTCCTCCACAACAAATCATCTCTTTTCAACAATGGTCTCACAATATTCAACAAGGTGTTCCACAACCTCATGACACAAATGTTTCCTCCTCTTCGTATACCCAAATTGAAGAAGAAGAAGAGGACGATGATTCCATTCAAATTATTGACCCGGAAACCTCTTCGAGACAAGCTATCATCACTCTCTTCCGTAGTAAATCCAAACTTCATCGGGAAATTAAGGCTCTTGAAAAGAAAACGGAAAAGAAATTCAACTCCATAAAAGGTCTTCTCAATAAAATATGGGATAAAATTTCTTGTTCCGGATCTACATCCACCGAAGTTCACCACCCATATCCATTTCAAAGGTCATCTTCGAGTTTGGATTCCAATGATGATGAGCCTTCTCTCTCTACCCAGTTTTAACTATCTTTGTTTTAATTAAGTTTGTGTTGTCTTCTTTGTTTCAAACTTCTTTTATATTTCTATCTAGTTATTTATGTAATGTTGTACGAATATTTCCATTCTTCTTTTATAATGACATCCCAAGTAAAGAGATATATTTTGCTTAATAATGTTTCTCTGCATGTATTCTTATCTTTCTTTTTGTCGATGATAAAGGGGAAGAAAGTTAACTAAATATTTGTGCATATTGACAGAGGGGTAACAATATTATTGTAAGTATTTATTTTATTACTTATATAGTTGTCATCATCAAAAAGGAGGAGAATGTTGGAATCTCAATTTAACATTGTTTTGATTAATGACAAGCTATATATACAATATTGTGTGTACTAATCATTTATGCAGGGGTTTTATTGCAGATTCATATTCAGAGTGTTTTTGAAGCTGTTAAGTTCCTTGTCTAGAATTTTTATATCATTTAGTATAATGTTAAAATCTCTCCTGGATTGATATATACAAAATCATACACACACATATACTCTACCATGCACACAGGCTGAATGGATTAATTCAGCCAGTTGAATGTTGAAACAATTATATTGTTTCACAATATTCAGCCGGCTGAACGAGTTTATTCAGCCGGCTGAATCAGGCCGAAATAGCCTTTTTCCTTGCTATTTACAATTTTGTTTAATTCAGACGACTGAATTAATAAATTTAGTCGGCCGAATATCTTGCAACGGCTACTTTCTGAAAAGACACTTCTCTTCATTGAAGAGAAACGTCTTCAAACCAATAGTAGCACCTATTTCTTTTCGTCGTTACCTTTCGACATGGTTGCAACTTTTTAAACTCTATAAATAGATTTCAGAATTCAACAAACAATTCACCAAAATAGATTTTAATATTCTTGAATTCTTATCCATTCTCTATTTTCAAACTGCACTCAAACTGCTTACATTCTCTAATCATTGATCACTTTATCTTCCATAATTCCCAAAGCACATTACACTATATATCATAAAGGAGAAGATTGTAGGAAGATTGTACATAATTGACTTATCAGTGCTATTTAAAGAGCATACTACAGTCAGATACTTTTATTATTTGTAAAGAAATCCTATTCGGTTGCTCAGGTGGTAGAAGTTCTATTCGGTTGCTTAGGCGGTAGAAGTCCTGTTCGGTTGCTCAGGCAGTGTAAACCTCTTCCTTCGGGTTAAGTAAGGGTTGCTAGTTTAATTCCAGAAGGAGTCTGGGACTGAATGTAGAACGGGAGTTCGATTCAGTATAAAAATCTTTGGTGTCATTTACTTTACCGCTTTTACTATTTACTTACTTATTCCACATAAGTAGTTTATCCATATTACATGATCCTATAGCACAGTAACTTACAGAAAGGAGGGTCCACCAGCGGCCATGCTTTAGAGAGTGAGATTTACCCGGGAAAGGATAATCCCATGCAATTTAGAGGCGGGAAAGGAGACCGGGGAAACAGTGTGAAAACGCCTTGATTTGTCATTTCCTCATTTTGTTGTTTTTTGATCACCTTTTGTACTAGTGCAGAGTCTGCACTTAGCACTTTTCTTGTTATTGTCATAGTGATATTTTGTATTTTCCTATTTTTTGCCGATATTATGCGGGCACGGCACTGGCTTTTTGTTGTTGTACATTGTTATAAGTAATACGATGTTGACATTTTGTTTGTGACTTTATTTGTCTATTTATTTATGTTTCATGCACTTATGCTAATTTTATTTATTGTTTTTTATCTAGTCATGTAACTATCGTCAAAAAAATTTGTTTGGAGTAACAGAACTGTGAAGTACTTGGTTTTTTGGTCGAGTATTGGTGTGTGTATGCCCCCCAGTTCATAGGGCTGTTTACCTCAAACGCTTGACAAATGACCGGTTGATCCATGTAATTCTTCGGATGTCTATAACCGAGTCTATTTTGCGGTATCTATCTTCAGGTACTTATGATTTAAGTGTATCGATTCTAGAGATTTTGTTGGTCAATAATTGTAATTCTTTGTTGATTCATAGTCATGCGACATTGTTGGATTTATGCCCATTACTCCTAATAGTGTGAGTGAATTGATTCTTGTTAGTCCTGTAATAGACAAGTTTTCCGGCATTGCCGGGAGAATACCAGTACTTAAGAGTGTGTGCGGCTTATGAAATTTGCGGCTTTTAAAAGTGGTGCGGCTTACAAGATGTGTGGCTTTTAGAAATATGCGCGGTTTATAGGATGCGCGACTTTTATGATCGATTGGACCGGTCGAACCGGAACGGTCGATCCGGAACGGTTTGGAATTTCTCGACGTTACCAATCTTCAGGCAACATGAGGAATTAATGTTTCAAAAGCGTGGTTTTATGACTCAAGAAGCAATGCGCAACTTATGAAGGTGCGTGGCTTTGATTGGGGCCTTCCCGGTGTTGCTGGAGCAACACTGGTTCTTAGAAGGCAAGGATCGAGTTGCTTCGATCCAATGGTTTGATTCGATTTACTTCCGTCGACCCGACAGGTAGATGAGGCATACTTGAGCATAGTTCCACTATCTCAAGCAGCGATTGGATGGTTTTGAGTCGATTTGACCTCGTTGACTCAACAAGTTTCTTTTGTGAACACAGTTTTATCAGTTAAGAAAGCAAAGCAATTATATTGATCAAAGTTGCCTATTTATAATGCCTCCGGTATTCTAGGATGGCTTATTTGTTGGAAATAGGAAATACAAAAGATAGTCTTAGATAAAGAAAGGACCCATCGATTCACTGTTCCATGCATTGGGAATTTGGGCTCCATCAACGTTTGTTAGCTTGAATGTGCCATCCCCTAGCTTCTGATCAATCACATAGGGTCCTCCCCAGTTTGGTATGAATGCTCCCGGTGCAAAGTAGACCCGGATGAGGACGAGGTCTCCCATTTTGAAGGTGTGGTTATGAATTTTGGATTTGAAGTACCATGCGACCCTTTTCTCATGAGGGCAATCCTTAATTCGGCTTCTTCCCTCTTCTCATCGACCTTATCAAGCGACACAAGTAAGAGCCACTCGTTCCGCCTTTGATCGATGTTTTTCTTCGATAAGAAGGAACTTTTTGCTCAACTGGGATCATTGCTTCTGAATCATATGCCACGGCGAACGGAGAGTACCCAGTTGCAGATATGTGCGTTGTCCTGTAAGCCCACAATGCGAGTGGAAGTTCATCAACCCAATTTCCTTTTTCTTTAGTTAGCCGCTTTTTGATGGTGGACTCGATGGTCTTATTTACTGCTTCCACTTGCCCGTTTGTTTGCGGATGTGCGACAATGGAAGAGTTTTTCTTGATTTGAAAGCATTTGCAAAAGTCTTTGAACTCGGCGTCTTCAAATTAAGTTCCGTTATTCATGATGATTTTCTATAGCATACCAAAGCTGCAAATAATATTTTTAGTAAAAAGCTAATGACTTTCTTTGTGGTAATAGTGGTCAGCGGTTCCGCATCGACCCATTTGGTGAAATAGTCAACATCAACGATAGCATATTAGGCTCCTCCTTTAGCCATTGGTAATTACACCGAAAGATCGATTTCCTAGATTTCGAACAGCCATAGGCTGCTGACCATCTGTGTTAGCTCCGCCAAGGAAGTTCTTTTGATCTTGTTGAATCTTTGGCATTGGTTGCAGCATCTGGCATAATCCGATGCATTGCGGTTTACTATTAGCCAAAAGTACCCATATCAAAGAACTTTCTTTGCAAAGTTTGCCCCATGGTACGATCTCCGTAGTCGCCTTCACGAACTTCTCTTAGGATCCTTCGAGCTTCATCGTTGGTCACACATCTGAGAAAGGAGGTAGAGAATCCCCTTTGGTTGGTATCCCATCCTGTATTGCGAATCATGGGACCTTTCGGAGAAACATTTTCCATTGATTGCTGTCTACGTGGAGGGCTCCTGTGAGTAGGTAATCCTTGATTGGCGGCATCCATGTCTTTGGTTCTTTGGTTATCTCAAAAATCCAATCGATATCCATTTCGCTTATGCTTGGAGTGGTCAAGGTATCAACCGGGACTAGCCCCAATGATTGAGTTTCTCCAAAACTAGCTAGTTTGGCTAGATAATCCGCCTTCGTGTTCTGTTCCCTCGGGATATGAGTTACGGTGTAATGCACGATGTCGTTCAGTGGTTCCTGTACTTTAGATAGGTACGAGGCGAGGTCCTCCCCTCAAGCCTGGTATTCACATTTCACCTGACAGACGACTAGATGAGAGTCGCTATAGCCGTGTATGGACTTTATCCCGAGTTCCTCACAACTTTGAGCCTGGCTTTCAATGCTTCATATTCTTCCACGTTATTTTTTGTAGGAAATTAATTCCAAGCGTAAGGCATCGTAAACGGATCATCCTTCAGGAGTTTCAAGCACTACCCCTACTATCGAACAGAAGTTGTTAGATGCACCATCAATGAACAACTTCTAACGTGCCTCCACTTCCATAGTTCATTTCTTTCTCGTTATCTCGTACTGTAAACTCGGCAGTAAAATCTGCTAGCACATGCTCATTGATTGCCTTTCTAGGGTGGTATGTTATTTCGTATCGTCCTAATTCGATGTTCCATTTGATAAACCGTCCAGAGGTCTCGGGGGGGTATAACACTTGCTTCAAGGATTGATCTGTCAGCACTCTTTTCTAGTGTTATATTACATTAGTAATCTGTCAGCAGTGAGTGTTCTTTTCTGCTCCAGTGTACCGTTTACTAATGTAATATACAAATACTGGATTTACCTTCTTCTCGTACGAGCGCGACACTCAATGCATGGGGCAAGACTGCTACGTAGATGTACAAATCTTCTCGTTTACTGGCTTGGACAGGATTAGCGGGTTTGCCATATATCGCTGCAGCTCTTTGGACGCAGTTTGACATGCTTGATTCCATTCGAATGTCTTCTTTTCCTTCTTTAATGTGTCAAAGAACAGTATACATTTATCGGTTACTTAGATAAACTGGCTCAGTACTGCAACCTTTCCATTCAAGCTGTGTAACTCTTGCATATTCCTCGGGGCCTCTATTGCCCGTAAAGCGGTTATTTGCTTGGGATTTGCTTCAATGCCTCTAGTGCTTACGATGAATCCTAAGAACTTTCCAGAGGCTACCCTTAAGTGACACTTAAGTGGATTGAGCTTCATTCCATTTTTGTGGAGTATTTCAATCATCTTAGCGAGGTTGTCTTAGTGATTTGCAGCTATGTGCGATTTAACCAACATATCATCTTCATAAACTTCCTTAGTCTTCCTAATATGATGTTTAAACAAGGAGTTCACGAGTTGTTGGTAGGTTGCACCGGCATCTTGTTTAGTCGTCTCATCCACAAGCTGATCGATTTTGGGAAGAGGAAAGCTATCTTTCGGGCAAGTTTTGTTTAGATCCGAGTAATCGATACAAGTTTACCATTTCCCTTTGGTCTTCTTGACTAAAACAATGTTGGATACCTATTCAGGGTAGGTTGCATCGCGGATAATACCATTCGCCATCAGCTTATTCACTTCTTTTCTTAGCGCTTTGGACCGTTCGGGTCCCATGCTGTGCCTTTTCTGCTTAACTGGTGTGTACTTGGGGTCAATGTTAACCGCGTGGCATGCGATCTCCGGCGACACCCCACATATATCAGAATGTGTCCAAGCGAACATATCCAAATTGGCACGAAGAAATTTGATGAGTTCCAATCACATCTTGTTTCCAAAATGTGATCCGATTTTTAGGACCCATGTTGGGTCATCCATATCAATTGGAACAGACATCGTCAATTCCGCAGGTGCTGCCCGTTCTGCTGTCCGTTCCTCCCCTGAACTCTTCTTTCTAGGGTCCAAAGAAATATCGAAACGGCTATGGTCCCCAAGCCAGGGGCGTCTTTGTGGTTGCGATTCGGTAACATCACGAATGTGGAGAGTTCTCCCTACATCCTTCCCCTTTTCTTTTCTTTTAGACCCGCGTAGTATCGTGATATAACATTCTCTAGTGGCACTTTGGTCTCCTTTGATTACCTTGACTCCATTCTTTGTCTAAAATTTCATAATTAGACACCATTGAGCTAAAGCAATCTTGAAATCTGCCAAGGCGGGCCGCCCCAAGAAGGCATTGTATGCGGAAATTTCATCTACGATCATAAATGTTTGGATGAGGGTGACTCTTCGGTCACCTTCTTCGATTTCTATGGGTAAATCAATTGTTCCGGCAGGTTGTTTAGGTTCACCGATGAATCCCTGGATTTTTATCTGGCAAGCGAATTACATCTTTCATATCGATCTTCATCTGATCAAAGGTGCCTTTGAAAAGGATGTTCACAGAACTGCCACTGTCTACCAATAACTCGTTGGACCATAGCAGGTCTGATTCCTACTATCATGACCATGGGGTTGAGAGTCGGAGTTTCTATCCTTTCAGTGTCTTGATTCCAGAATACTATGTCATTGTTTAGGGTCCTCTGTTGTTTAGAAGGGGTTCCATCTTCGATCGCAAAGCTTAAATCAATCGAAGCATGGTTTAGTGAGCTCGCATACCGCTCCATTTCTTCCCAAATCTTCTACGCGGGATGGGGTCCTCCAAATGTTGTTCCAATGATGAGTCTTTGGTCAGTCCGTTTGGGTCCCTCTTCACTGGTTCCAGCTGATTCCCTTATTCTATAGGAGCCTGAGGGGATGCAGGTTGGTCAGGATTCTGTGGTTTCCTCACATACCACTGAAGCTTGTTTTCCCGAATCAGCTCCCCAATCAAGTTCTTCATGTGACGACGCTCATTCATGTTGTGGCCATAAGTCTCATGGAAGCAGCATTGCTTTCCAAAATGCTTTTACTGTTCAGTCGCTTCCTTTTTAGGCGGCTTCACATACTCTTCTGTCCCCTTTGTTGTGAGATAGATGTTTTCTAGAAGTATCGTTGAGTGGGGTGTATTCTTCGGGCCTCAAACCTTTAAGTTGCTTGTTACTTCCATTTTGCTTGTTGGAATTCTGGTTCTTACTTTTCCAATTCTTTTTTTTTTGTTTCCTTTAGCGGTCCCGAAGCTATTTATGTCTTGGTTTATCGCCATACCACTCTGCCCAATGTTGGTTGGTTGTAAGTTAGTAGATTTCCTTTCTAATTCCTGTGCCTCTTCCAATCTCAAATACTAACTCGTCTTTCGGCCGAAGTCCTTCCTAATGGTAGGTTGTTTCATTCTGAT
This sequence comes from Allium cepa, assembly GCA_030765085.1. Classification (NCBI taxonomy): domain Eukaryota; kingdom Viridiplantae; phylum Streptophyta; class Magnoliopsida; order Asparagales; family Amaryllidaceae; genus Allium; species Allium cepa. The sequence goes on along the minus strand of CM060940.1, from coordinate 133,383,526 downwards.
CCATCTCCCGAATTCAATTTTAGGGTGAATGGCATGGACCAAGGCCATAAAACCATATCCTCGTTTGGATTACTTACTTTAGTCACTGCGGTGTTGAACTGATTCATGAAGGACATCAAATATTAATTCTGCCATAAGAATAGACCGTTTAAGGACATCACATTTTTTGGTTGTGCTTGTGAAGCCTAAATTGATCAAGGAATCTTGCTGCTAGTTGATCAAAGGTGGAGAAGGATCTTGGTGGAAGCCTAGTGAATCACATGGGAGCAATTCCCTCCAGGAAAATCGAGAAGCATCTACATCGAACGACATTCGAAGCATTTGCTCCATCCATGTATCAATTATACTTATACAAGTGGGGTTTTGGGTCTCTCATTCCATCGTAAGATGGAATAGTTGGTGTAGTGAACTTTTCAGGGTACCACTCATTCAGAATGTCCTTAGTGAAAAGAGTCCAACTTGGAGCGTATCCCGATTCTTCATTCCATCTCTTTACTTTCATCCATTTTTGGCTTGTCCATGTCTGTGATATAAGCCTCAGATGTCCGGTAATCTACGGTTTGGCTGTCAGTGATTGCACCAAGTGTTTGATTTTGTGAATGATCTTGGTGAGTGGACTGAAGCCTAGGCTCGAGAGAGCTACTCCCTTAGAGTTTCGTGAGTTTGCGGTTGGTCGGGTAGGGGCATTATAGATCTCCCTGACGTTATTGAATGCATTGGTATTTCCTTCCAACTTTTCATCGTCAAATCGCTCACCATCTTCTGAGTCAAAGAGATCCATTGCTATATCTTCCCTTGGAGTTTTCGACCCTAAATTCAAGTTTGTAGTTGGTTGCCTCGCAGTTGGTGGGGTTCTTGCGTTCTCTTCCATATTAATTCCTACGGCTCCACCTATCACTCCTTTATGCCACTGTTTCCCGTTTCTCCTCTTTAGGCCAGAGACGTAAGAATTTTCTTGTTTCATGGCAGTCATGGGCTCTGTCATGGTTCTTGAAGCAGCATGTGACTGTAAGGTCAATAGAGTGTTCAATTTTTCCATAAGAGCTCTTTGGCTATTTTCCACCTTCAGATTATTTTCATCAATCATTTTATTTAATTCATCTCTAGTGACAACTTCAGCTGAATAGAGGATCCCGACACCTGATCTCTTGTGTTGGTGCCATTGACTTCAATTTGCTGAGGATTGATCTCTTCTCCAGCAATTACAACTCCTATGGATCTTCCAGAAGCAGTTCTCCTTCTTCCTGATGCCATTGATTCTCAGCAGCAGATCTTTTGAGCATAAATTGAGGATCGAACTTCTAAACTTGCCTAATCCACAGTAGATAGCTGGATCTAAACCTGGATTCAGTTTTCTCAGTGGAAGCACCAAAATGTTGATCCAAAAATGGATCAACACCCGATATGATTGTGAAAGCACCGTCCCTGTTTATCAGGGCAAATAAAGTAGAGGTATACACTCTTCAAATTGCTGAAAAAACAAAATAAAGTGGATAAAAACACAAGATTTTTATAGTGGTTCGGCTATTAACAAAGCCTACGTCTGCTTTATAGATTTTATTGATGGATTGACTGTTGATCACAAGTACGGGCTGTTTATAATTCTAATAATTGAACGAAGAAAGATCAAACCATCATTGATGGAGACAAAAGGAAGAATCTCAATTGTCCCATGGTAGCCATTTTGAGGAGGAAGAAAGTTGAAGAGTCCTAATAGCAGAGTATTCCCAGTGATCAGAGCAGCCAGCCCCCTCTCTGTTGAAGATAGGATGGTATTTATAGGATTTGGATAGCACTTGAATCAAAACCAGAGTACCAGAAGCCTGTAATAATCCATATGAGGAGGCACGTAAAGTTTGGGGCGATTTCAAACTAAGTTTTTGGATCGGTACCAATCCAATTGGATAGGATCGTTACCGATCCAAAATGTTGTGCAATTTTTGCACAACTCCTTCTCCGTTGGCTTCTTTACTTACATGCGAGGTTCCCCGAGTGATTTCATACCTTGTTTTGACGATAGTCACCTGTAAATTAGATTGAAATGTAATCTGAATCGGATAAGTCTTGACTTCTTTAACTTTGATGCTCGAAATGCTAGCAAACTCTGTAGCTAATTTTAGGAGAGAAATAGAAATATAATGCATGTGGATTGGAGAATCCATAGGTCAATAATTTGGATCGGATCAATGCCGATCCAAACTCTTGGCATATTTTTAGTCCAAACTCCTGGGGTTTCTTTGTCATGTGTTTTAGGTCTTTCGGTCAAGTTTCGAGTCGTTCTGGTGCAATTTGAATGTTCTAACTCCTTTTGAATTCTGATGGGTTAAAAACCCGGTTAACAAAACATAAATATTACATGTGAATTGAAAAACGAAGAGAGTATCATATTTATTAAAGAGCAAATGGAGTTGGAAAAATGTATTTAGTTCAAGTTAGGAGGTAAAATGTATAATATTAGATTAAGTTAAGGAAACGAAAAGATAGGAGATGAAAAGGTAGATATTTTCCTGTTTAAAGGAAAAACGTAAGACCGACTTTAGTATGAAGGATACAAGTTTTAAAATTTAGTATAAAGAACATTAAATGATATTAATATACAATTAGATAAAACATAATATTATATTAAGCTAGCATCAGATAAAGAAATGTTAAATTAAACTAGCGTAAGATAAACTAAAATAACATTCACTTTCATAGTTGAAGAAATGGCAAATTAACATATCATTGTATACATATAATGCTAAGTTCATATTGCATTACACATATATAATGCTAAGTATATATATCATTCATTTTCATAGTTCATATAGCGTTCATTTTATCTGATGCTATATTAATATAGCATTCGCTGTCCTTTTGATTTAATTTTAAAACTTGTGTTCATTCAAAAATGCGGTTGAAGTTTTTTCTTATTCATATTTTCATGTATTTAGATTAAGTTAGAAGATAAAATCTCCAGTATTGGATTAAGTTAAGGTAATGAGATGATAAGATGAAAAGGTAGAGATTTTCTTTTTTAAATAATAGAATAGATGTGCCATAAGGAATTCGGTTCGCTAAACACGTTCACTCGCATAAGCAAGGCTGTCAATGGATGCAAACAAATACATATACTAGTGTATTAACACCCATATCTGAAAATAAAGATCCGCATCCGAATTCATACCAATTATTTGTGTATATCTTAAAATGCATATCCATATACACGCCCGAAGATATTTTTGAACGATATCTGCATTCTAAAATTAAGATCTGGATATTATAGTATATCTAAAAACATCCGTGTTCAAAAAACTAAAAGTGGGTAATATTGGATATTTGAATGTAATTTACATGAAAATTTATAACATTTATTAAATAAAGAATAGATTTTAATTTAAAACTTGTATTTCCTATATTTAAAATTACAATTTTCAATTGTAAGTTAAAGTTTATGTTTCATAATTGCATTTTCTTCAAAAATGTTGTTTCAATTTTTAAAATTGCACAAAATTTTCTTTTAACCACACATCGTTATATAAACATTCATAAAGGAATAATAATTCATGCCTTTATTTAAATATGTGTTAAACTCTTTTCTGTAAAAATGGACAGAAACAACAATTTATATATTCAAAGTTAACCAACTGAAAAACATAGAACGATAAAAAAGATTTAATACCGACCCTTAATAATGTTGAATGAATTTCTTCTAGAACTACCTAAAAACAATGAATCTCTAAAGATATATAATATTGACTTGCTAAATGTCAAAGCATTTCCTTTGAAAAATTTAATTGATCAACACTTAAATACAGTGTCAAATTGAACCTCCAATACCACTAAGTAGCCCTCCATTTTTATAGAAATGTTCATGGACAAAAATACCCTTTTTCCTGTTTTTGTCTAAATTAATGTTTTATTTATTTTTTAAAATTTTTTGTGCACCACGCAGGGAAATTGCATAGTGCTTTAAGGGCATCACGCAAAGCAAGTGCATGGTGCCTTGACAACACCACGTAGATCAATTGCGTTGGAGGGTATTTTTTAGCGGGAATACTATACAAAATGAGAGATTTACTCTTTCTTTTTCTTTTTTTTTGTTAAATTCAAGCAACTTAGCAATTCATTGAGTTCAAATAGAGTTTGCAAACTAAATTTTAGCGAACATTGCAATTTTTTAGTAGATGGTTGATTTATTCATTTTAACATGTACCCTTTTTAAATAAAAAATTATGTTTCCAATTGATAAATATTTTACGGATGCTGATACTGATGACATCATGTGTACATCCGTGTTCAAATTGGTGTGGTTTTTTTTTTCCTTCCAATATTGGATATATGTATTTGCTTTTTAAACATTGGGTACATTTTATATTTTTGGATTCAAAATGCAGATGAATTTTGAATTTTTCAGTATTCATCCACATCCTTTAGATGCTTTAACACGTAAAGTAACGCAAAAACAGAGATCTGTAACATTTCGAACAGAATATAAACAAATCAAGGAGAGAAAGGTTCAGTGTGATTGCAGATGATATTAGCTGCAATTTTAACTTGCGAAGAATACAAAGGCGTTAGCCGATTGCTTTCAAAGCGTCAATATATAATATTATTTTCTATGTTTGTAAGTTAAAGAGTCCATTTTGAATTTTGATTTGTTTTTTATACGTCAACTTGTAATTCTTTTCTTCGCATTTAATATTGAGAGCATCTTTGCATTCTTGAATACCTGGAACTCCCCCCCAGAATCTATTTGTTTTTTTAAAGGATGAGATGCTTGTCTTCAATACACAAAAGCCTCAAATATATATTCAACCAAACCAAAATTTTGGATGAATACGACACATACGAATATTTAAAGTTTATACTTCCTATTCAAACTTGTAACCGGCTCCAAAATTGCTTTGAACTTGATTCTCACCGTCATAACAGAACAGCTAAAATGAATAAAATAAACTGACACAATATGTCAATATTAAATGCTATATTTTCCAATATTGTAAAATTCCGTGAATGATATTACTTGTTTAGCACAAAGAGCATAATCCAAAAATAGCAAAACACAAAATTCGATCATTCACTTTGTTTGATGATTGAAGCTAGAGTTTTACTTGTAACAGTTCTTACTTGTCAAATCAAAACTTTTAATACTAGTATAAATGCAACTTACGAGTTTGTATGGATGGACGTTTGGTTGGTTTGATTGAACCTATGATGGAATTTGCTAATACGAACTTAAACCAATAAAAATTAAAACCAAACCAAACCGACCGAACTAAGTTTGGTTGGTTATACGGGTCAACCGAACAAAAATGATACACATTTTGTATTTTGAGTATTAATGGTGCTTTGAAACAAAATATAAGCACATGATTAAAATATTCTTATTTAGTATTCATATGCATTTTAATAGTAATTTTGATACGTATCTGATAGACTAAATTTATTTAAACCAATAAACTAAACGAAGAAAATCATTATAACGTCATTAATTTTGACAATATAATAAAAATTTGGTTAAATTGGTTAAACCTATTATTAAGCAAATTTTTTTAATGGAATAATTGTAAATTAATCTAGTTTCAAAATCAAACCAAACAAACTGAGATATGCTGTTTTGATTGGTTTATTTGATGTAATCAAATATCGTTCATCCCTATTTGTTTGTTCACTTAATAAAGACATTTACTTTAATAAAAAGTTACTAAATACAAGAAAACAATTTTATTACGATGATGTTGTTTTTACTACGCGTGTTGCAACTGAAAAAACGTTATTGGTAACAGACGTCTTTATTTCAAAAAGTTTGTTGGTATTGATCATTGAAAATCGACGGTTGGATTACTTATTGGGTTTTCACGAAGGGAATGGTGGGGCATATTACAAATCTGCGATAATGCAATACGTAATCGAAAAGAAAATATTACCCAAGGCATTTCTGAAATTCAAAAATGACACTACAAAATCTATTGCTTAGACATTCGTTGTTAATAACAATAGAGATCGAGATAGACGCAGAAATATTAGACATCGATTGATGAATTACAATAATTTTTACATTGCATCCATGGACCTAAAGCACTCGATTTTTATTAAGAAATTCATATTTATAGGCAAACCGTTGTTTTTACCTTTCAAATCAGCGCATTTGATCATGTCGATACAGTGGGGTCACGGAATTAGTGGACAAACGTAAGAACTGTCAAATATAATTATGTAAAACATGACAGTGAAATAACAGCCTTTATTGTTGTCCATATACGCTAGAGTTAAAAGGCCATCGTTGTTACGAGAGGTAAAATAAAACTTGCCTCTGAAAATGTTGCTCCTTGTAGACCCACGAGATGCGGGCTCGCGTCAAAATTGGTCACAAACCCCAATATCGTGAAAGCGTCAAGTTATTAATATAGATCAGCAATGTTCTAAACACGAATCTCAGATTTAACAATAACAAACAGCAATTCAGAAATAATGAAAAGGAACGTAAGATTTATAGTGGTTCGGCTATCTCCGGCCTACGTCCACTTCAAAAGTTTGTCTTTTATTGATGTTCTTCGCTGATTACAGATGGTTACAACAGTTACAATGAAGGAATTCAAATATAACAGCAATGGTGAGATATAGAATTGAATCCGACAGAACCTAGACGTCCAATAGCCCAAACGATCCTTTTTCTGTAGGCTTCAAGGGGCTATTTATACGTGTAGAAGGCTGATATCGCGCTCAAACTTCGGGAGACTCCTTCTGGCACGTGAGTGGGCCCACGCGATCGATCCCGGAAAGTTTCGACTCGATTCGTGATCGATACGAACCAATTTCGTATCGATCAAAAATGATCTGATGGAGCAGAAACTTGGCAGGAATGTTTTTTAGCTTGTACGTAAGCTCCTGCGAAAATTTCGTAGCATTTGGACCTGTGGTTTAGGAGATATGATCGATGCAAGATTGCGTTTTCGTGAGCATTGTCGCGTTCGAATCCTTGTTTCGTATCCATCCCGTTCGACTCGATTGAGGCACGTGTGTGTGATGTGACGTGGTGCGAGATTTTTGAAGCGCTCCACCTTTTTTGCCGAGTTGACCGAGTCGTTGGTATTTGAACTCCACTCAGATCCATCCACGTCTTTTCATTCGCATTCATCTACCTCAACCCCTATTCGCAATTTCGGTCCATGTCCAACGTCTCGTATCGATGCCTGTAGCGCGTTTCGCACCGATCTTATACATGCTGATCGATCCGAAGCGGCCTTGGATGATGCTTGAAGGATCGATACGAGGATGGTGTAAGCTGATGGATACGAAGTGGGGCACGGATATGAATAATGTCGATAGTTGAATACGAACGAAACCTTGCCTGATGGATACGACAAAAGTCTATAGAGTCGATGGGTTCGATCTATTCACCGAACAAGATCGATTCGAAGCATGATGGATACGAATAGTTCCACACTGATCGACACGAACCCGATGGATTCGAATAGCACGCCCAAGGTTCGACCCGAAGCCAATCGATTCGAAAAGATCGTTATCATGCTGTTGATCGAGTCGAACTTGATCGATTCGAAATTCAACCTCCCTCTATGGATACGAACATTGTGTTCTTTTTTTAACATGCATCGTTCATATCTCATTCGTACGAACTCCTGAAATTTGAAACGTTGGCTTTTATAGCTTTGCTTGCCATTTCTTACCAATTGTAGCCCGATCCGGACTCGGACAAAATTCATTGATATCCACAGTGAACCTGCGATGCATAATCGACATTCATGACTAGTAATCATTGGTTTTCAATTAATTTTTGGGTATCTCGGCTTTGCCAAAAGGTGGGATAACAGAGGCTATCCTGCTCTCTGTGTAAAACTGAATACAACGCTAGTTATAACTAGCATTTCGTATTCATCCCTCATCCATTTTTCTTTATATTCACTAGACTAGATTATTCCACGCATTCACCTACATCTACTAACTTAATTTTTGTTTCTTCCTCCTGCATTTTCTTTTTCCTAAAAAATGCAAAACGAATGAATTTATTCATCTTTCTTCCAAATAAACAAAATGAATGAATTGATTTCCATCCAACACACTCGAATCCCTACCGTCAAAAAACTAAGTCGATAATAAAATAGATTGAAACCAAGGTTAAGATGATTTGATTGTGTTGCTCTGTGAAAAAAGTAATGAACTGAGATTTATTGAGATTATAGCACACCCATAAATACCATGCATGGTTTGAATAACAATAGAAAGAACAATTTATTCATAAAATAATTTATCCAAAAACCATAAAATAGGACTTACATTATTAATTTCAGTATGCTCTACCATTATTCGCTGACAGCAGCTATTACTTTATTTTATAATTAGGGCTTTGTTTTATTATATTCACATCGTTCAATTATGCAAAACTGTGAGTCTAACTCATTTTTGCATAACCAATCAAAGTGGGTTTTTATGCAGTATTTTATGCATTTAATTTTTAGTACCTATTTAAGTGGCGTTAGGGATAGTTCATGCGTGTGTAAACAGTAACACCCAAAGAAAATCCCGATGTCCTGTAGCCCAATTTTTCTTCTTCTAAGTTTGTCATTGTGCCTATTTTTCTCTCTCTCTCTCTGTGTATAGCCCCCTTAATTAGCATCATTTATAGCCCTCGATATAAGCTACAAGTTCCTATTTAGATATTTGACCATGTGATAGGTGAGAAATCGAGGGCTACAAATATTTAAATAGAAATATATGGCTAATGTTAAAAGCTTACAAAATGATGCTAAATAAATGATGCTTGTCGTACCTCTTATATATGAGGAAGGATTATCCGCCCCCTCTAATGAACCATCAACGTAGTCTTTTAATTTCAGCCGCTCATACTAATTTAAATAATTGTATGGTGTGAGAAAGGAGAAAGCATTATTATTTGAATCGGAATGAGTGACCGAAAATAAAAAGCTACACATGGGGGCTGAATAGAGGGCGCTGCCGATATTACACACACAAATATTTGTTGGAATTGAAGGATGGAATAATAAGTGCAAGTTATACCATGTTGGAAATTGACGAAGGACTAGTAAAGATATCATGATCAAATGGTTGTGTTGTTGACACATCACTCCCTTTAAAATGAAATTCGACATGCTTATGTGCAGTCGATAATTGTCATCCATTCTTCAAAATTAACACGACGATCTTTCAAACTTATGCACCCCTAGTTGAAGGACTTGGAGAATTGCAGAAATTGTAACACCTAGTAATTTTAATGATAATTAATTAAAAAAGAAATTAACTAATAATCTGTAACATCTAAAATGGAATTTTTACAAGCATCAAATTTTGACTATGAAACTTGCACTGCTAGGTTCATGGGGATTTCTGATCAGTTTTCACATACAAAGTTTTCCGATCGAGGTTCAAACAAAAAAGTCATTAACGTATGAAGTTTATGAATCAGAAATAATTATATACACAATTAAGAAAAGAAAAGTAATTAATAGAAATTAATTAACGTTAACATTTGCTTAAGGTTTAAGAAAAGTTAATGTGGAAATAAATTATCTCAGTCGGTTGAAAATGAAAACAAATTAACAAAATAAAACGTGCACAATTAATTATCGTAATTAAATACGACAAGTCGACTCCTAGCTTGGGTTAGTCGGCTGCTAACGATCGACCGACAGAGGGCAGTGGTCGACAGGTTGAGAAGTTAAATATGCAATTTCAACGTGCTCGAACGACTCGGATTTAAAATAATTTAATCAAACAGCTGGCATTGACTCGAACCCCTATAAATATAGACTTAACTTCTCACTTTCTTCTCATATTTTCTAAAGCAACGTCGGAGTTCTGCCATATTCCTTTCTCCAAAATTTCTTAATTTTTAAAAATATTTATAGTTTACATATGTATATACAAATGGAGAATAGCGAGGATGATTGAGAACAAGAATGAGGTCGAATCAAATCGTCAAAGCCAAGATAAAGTATAAATCAGGATCTAAAATCTAAATTAAATCCAAATCACTTTTTTGATCTAAATTTTTGATAGGTATATACATGCTTGCGATATATGTATTTAAATAGGGAGAAAAAGGGAATCAAACTGAATAATAAGGATTAGATCTGGAGATTTGAAAAGCTAAAATGATGGATGAGAAATTTATACACTTTTATATAATACTGGAGTTATTGTTGTAAATTTGTTCCTATATGCTGGAATTCAATTATTTAAAGTTGTAGGCTTAGTTATATACATGTAATGAAATATAAAACTTTGCCTACATATTCTGTGATCGATAACTTAAGTTTAATACTGCATGTACTTGAATTTGGAAAGTGTTGGGTAGTACTAGCCTTTAAATATGATAGATTATGTAAAAGTTCCAGATTTGTAAATTAAATGACCTATGCAAGTAAAATGAAAATTTGAAAGTTATCACAATAAGTTATTGGGATTTAAGTAGTATTTTAATTCGTTGGAATGTTGGGCGTCACAATGTAAATTTCTATAGATTATCTAGTTCAAATTCATAACTAAAAGCATATCATCTGAAATAATAAGGATTATGCCTAAAAAAATAGATATACAAAATATGGCTATTTAGTGTATATTGTACAATTACTTCAATAATTATAAATATAATTGCTTATAATTCTAGATGTAACACAAATTTACCTTTAGATAAGATATAGAGATCTACAATTTTAACATTTCCTTTTGAGGGAGATGTAATTAAAATGCATTAAAAAGCAGAAACTCCTAGGGATGAATTAAAAAATTGCAAATTTTATAATGATGATGGTTTGAGTGAAAAATTAATATATATGCAATAGAGGTAAGACATAAATAAAATAATAAATAATAAAAAGGTAGGCAAGTAATACTATAAATAAAAATGGTAGGGAAAGTCCATTAAACAAGGGAGGGTAGTAAATGTTAGAAAGCGATCGAAATAGAAATTCAACAACGCATGAAAAAGTAAATAAGAAAAGATATTTGGATCTTTGAAAGAAAGCGGTAAATGAATTCAAATTGATGTAAATGGAATAAGAAGTAAACGCATGGAAAAGTAGAGAAATGCATCAACCGTCGAACATTAAAGGCGTAATAACTAAACAAGTATGAATACACACATAGATGTGCATGTATACTTTGCCTCAAGTATGCGTTTTTGACGAGTATCGATTATTAAAACTAGTAAACAACTTAGATCAAATGAGAATGACATAGTCATTAAAATGTGTTGGAATGCGAGGTCGGTAGTATTACTCAACAGAAGTATGCCACCGCAAGGGGCTACCAGTAGTTGTGTATATATTATACTGATGTAAAACATATCCAACTAGTATTAAATGGGGTAAATAGAACTAGGAAACAAGATTAGATCTTAGAAATAAAAGCAGTACACAAATGCACTACAATGGTTCAATAAGAGGACAACTAATTGAAAGGAAAAAGTGTATAAGAAGAGAATTTAAATAAGAGCGGTTTAGGTAGAAGACAACTAAATTGTAGTAACATTATGAAATACAAATAGAAACAAAATTAAGGATTTACATAAAATAATATTAATAATTAGAAATAACGCTAGAAGATTATATTAAAAGCAACGCTATTAATTTAATTTGAAGCAATATAGGAAATTAGAGGTAATGAAAAATGGATATTTTTCTTGGTGGCGCGCATTTGTTGCATGTATCTCTTAAAAAAAAAATTCCCACATGATATTAGGACTCCGCTAAGGATTGGAAGTGAAGATAGGATGAGCAACTGAAAAATAATAGGAAGAAAGTGATCTGATCTACTTTAAATTTTATTGTTTAAAATCTGTAAAAGATGTTTTGGAAACATTATAAAGCGTATTTTTATAGAAATGATTTGGTATAGGAATTGAGTTTTTAGAAGAAAAACTTAATAAATTGTTTGAGTTAAAAATCCCAAAAGTAAAAATTCTCGTTGCTAAAATAAAGGCTTTAAAAAAGTTGACCAGAAGGGAAAAAGGAACTTTTTAAAATTAAATTGCTAACATTTTTTTTGGACTTGGCGATTAAAGCTTAATTCAAAAATCCTAAGCTACTATGTTAAAAGTTAAGACACCAAGTTATTGTTGAATTTAATAAAAGGTTTCCAAGTTGTACTTTTAAGGATAAAAGTACAAGGATTAAGTGCTTTAAAATTTTGGAGTTTTAATTTTTGTAAAAAAAAGTGACGAAAACCAAACTAAAATTTTAATATGGAGTAGAAATGGATGATTGCCTAGGTAAGACGGGATAAAAGATAAGGGTATGAAGAAAATAGCGATGATTGCTCCTAGAATAGTGATAAAGAATCCCCATAGAGTGCAAGGAATGCTAGAGAGAACCAATGAATATTCTATTAGACATGTTATACAAACCATAAAAAGAATCCACAAAGCAATGATGAATTGCATTAAAGTACAATTCTGCGAGTTCTACAACAAGCTTGCAAGAAAGGTAAAGGATAAAGAAAATAAATACCAAAAATTCGAGAATACTATCAAGATATTTGGATTAAAAAAAGATAATAACAGAGGGTAATAAGATGGCAAACACATAGAAGACATGGATAGACTCAAGGTTAAGGTTGGCAAGATATATGGTAGAAAAGTTATTCCGCCAAAATCTATTTGCTAATGAGTTATTGTAAATGTGCATATTTTAAGGTAGGCAAGGCAGATGGTGGAAAAGTTATTCTGCAAAGTCAATTTGCTAACGAGTAATTCTAAATGTGCATAGTTTATCCCATAGTTGGATGTGATAATGGAAGTAATGGATGAACCTTAATTATTAGAAGCCATAATGTAGTTTAGAAACGTGGGTTATAGTAGAATGACATTTTAGAAAGGTCTATTTAATTTTAACAGGACAATGGGGCTATAACATCATAAATGTCAGTTGATGTTGAAGGGCAGCTTCCAGAAATTATTTCTTTTAGATTTGGGTTGTAAGCATTAGTTATTTCTATTGTATAAAACTGATATCATGAGAAATGTTCTTTTGTAAAATTGGTTTTCTGGATGTACCACAATATTAATTGGAAAACTGTGTAAGTAAGAAAATCTCATGTAGACGCTTAACTAATGAAAAATAAATAAAAGGTTGGAAACGTATAAAATGAACTAAGGAATTTATTAAATTAGCTAATAAAAGATAAGTTAAGTTATGTCTCAAAAAATAACAAAGGCTTGGGAGAAAATTTTGACGATTGAAGAACAGGAATAGGTTGTTGTGATACTACAAATCACTATTCCTACGCAATAAGAGCCAAAGTTTATAAATGATCTTGTGTGCTGGTTGTTGTTTGTAAAATAAATGAAAACATTTTTGAAATTGACATTTGCATGTAATAGTGCAAAGTCAATTACGTAAGTTAAACTGTTGGTTAAACCTAGACTGTGTAGGAAGTGGTATGAATTGTTTTAATACATACATACATACACACACACACACACACACACACACACACACACATATACACACACACACACAGATACACACACACACACACACACACACACATAGACACATGCTTTTGAGAATTTTTGTTTGAAATTCTTTGATTTTAAAAATAAAATACTTCCATGAGAAAACAAATTTTGAAAAAAAATGAATATTTTAATTTTAAAGATATTCCAACTATTTGAAGAAATTAATTTGAAAAGGTTTCGAATTGAAAAGAGGAAAATTTTTGATTTTTGAAATGCTACATGCTTAGCAACTAAAATTTCGACGGGCTAGGAAGTAATTTTTTACCGTGCAGCAGAAGTAGCAGTAAAATAAAATATAATTAGTGATAAGAGAAAAAGCCTTTTTTTCTATGAAATCGCCTTTTCCATACCTTGTCAATAAATGAACCAAACTTGGTTTAAAATAACTTTGTTTAAAAATTTTAAAGTAAATTTCATTATGTAGATTGTACTTGGAAAAGTTAAAAATGAATTTGGGGCCAAAAAAAGGTTCCAATGTATAATAAAAAGGGTACACAAGAGAAGGATGTAAATATGGAATTTTACATCTAAACCCTCGTCCAACACAAGAGCATAGATTTAGAAAACCGGATTTTCAAAATTTTCGATGTTAGAAAATTGTGCCCCTAGTAGTGGATGGTCGGGATTGGATTCAAAAATTGGTTGAACTATACTTTTATTCGTAGAAGTGTAGGAAAATTTGGACGCAAAAAGAAAACTTTTAATTTTTAAAATGTGCACACATATAGAACTGCCAGTACATATATGTTGTTTGCATCATATTTTCAAAATTGTTTTAAATAGATAAATTCATATAAGAGGCACCGATTTATAATTATTCTGCATACATGCCATATATGTTGTGTTACACTATGCACTTGTACATTATTGGTTGCAAAGAATTGATTGCACACTAATTGGCTGATTATTTTAGATTTGTTGCACGTTATGTTACATGATTCATCCCTTGAGAAATTTCAGGGACGAAATCTTTTAACGGCAAGAATATAACACCCCGTGATTGTAACAATAATTAATTGAAATTAAATTAATTAATAATTAGTAGTATAAAAAATATAAATTTTACAAATGTCAAAATTCAGCTATAAAACTTGTACTACTGGATTCGGGGTAATTTTCTGATTACATAAAGTTTTCTGATCCAGGTTCAAACAAAAAAGTTACTAATATTTTAAGTTTTTGAGTTGAAATAATTGTATATGTAATAAAGGAAATAAAAAGTAATTAATAGAAATTAATTAACATTAACTGTTGCTTAGGGTTGAAGAAAAGTTAACCTAAAAATAAATTACCATGCTTGGCTGAAAATGGAACCAAAATTACAAAATAAAACATGCACAATTAATTACTATAATTAAATACGATAGTCGACTCCTAACTTGGATTATTCAACTAGTAGGTGGCGGCAGTCAACAGATTGAGTCATCAAATGTACAATTCTGGCATGGTCGAATGACCGGGATTTAAAATATTGTAATCGAACAACTGACTTTGATTTGAACACCTATAAATATAAACTTAACCTCTCACTTTCTTCTTATATTTTATAGAGCGACGTCGGAGCTTTATCATTTTCACTTGACCACAAAATTCTTAGTTCTTAAAAGTAGTTATAGTTTACATATGTATATACAAATGGAGAATTGTAGAGATGATTGAGAAGAAGAATATGGTCGAATCAAATCGTCAAAGGCAAGGTAAATTATAAATCCGGATTTAGAATCTAAATTAAATTCAATTCTCTTCTTTGATCTAAATTTCTGATGGGTATATGTATGCTTGTGGTATATGTGTTCAAATAGAGATAAAAAGTGAGTCAAACTGAATAACATGGATTAAATCTGGAGATTTCGAAAGCTAAACAGGTGAATGAGAAAATTATATACTTTTACATAATATTGGATTTGTTTTGTAGTAAATCTGTTTCGTGTATGCTATTTGGAGCTGTAGGCTTAATTAAATACGTGTAATGAAATCTAAAACTTGTATTCTTTGATTGATAACTTAAATTAATATAGCATGTACTTGAATCTGGAAAGTATTGGGTAGTCGTAGTCCTTAATTTTGATAAATTATGTAAAAGTTTCATATTTGTAAATTAAATGATGTATGCAAGTAAAATGTAAAATTGAAAGTTATCAAAATAAATTATTAGAATTTAAATAATATTTTAATTTGTTTGACTTTAAGTGTTGTAATGTAAATTTCTATAGATTATCAAGTTCAGATTCATAAATAAAAATGCATCGTTTGAAATGATAAGGAATATGCGTAAAGAAAAGAGATGTATAAAAAAAGTATGTTTACCATATTTTGTACCGTCTATAAAATATAATTCATTGTAATTCCAAACGTAACACAAATTTCACTTTGAAATAAGTTTTAGAGATTCACAGCGTTAAGCTTTCGTTTTGGGAGAGTAGTAATTTCAACACATGAAAATGCAAAAATATCTATGGATGAACTAAAGAATTGTAAATGCGACAATAACAACGGTTTAAGTACAAAAATAATAAATATGCAGTAGAGGCAAGGTAGAAATCAAATAATTAACAATAAAAAGATAGACAACTAATAATTTAAATAAAAGGTATGGAAAGTCCACTAAACAAGGGAGGATGGTAGAAGTTAAAAATCAATAGAAGTAAAAATTCAACGAGGCATGAAAAACTAAGTAGGAAAGATATTGTATCTTTTATAGAAAGTGATACATGAAATTAAATTGATATAAATAGAATAAGAAATGAATGCATGAAAAAGTAAAGGAATACTATTGACAGATGAACGTTGAAGGTGTGATAATTAAACATGTATACACACATACACACACTTATAGTTACATACGTATTCATACACGCAGCCTCAGGTATGCATTTTTGATGAGTATGATTTATTAAAGTTAGTAAATAACTTAGATCAGATGAGAATGACACAGTCATTAAAATGGATTGAAATACGAGGTCAGTAGTGTTACACAACAGAATTCTACCTACCGCGTGGGCTACCACTAGTTGTGTATACATTATATTGATGTGAGACATATCTAACTGTGCGACCTGTGTAGTTATATACATTAACATATAGGTGATGGATGCCTAAGTAGGAAGTTTCACCTCGATCGAAGTGTCAAAGGGCAAGTAGAGTCTACTTCAACCTTTTAGAAGTTGTTAAGTAACAAGTGGGTCTCGCCTTGATTGCATTAGGAAATCTAAAAAAGATGGTGAGTAAGGCTCAGTGCTGTGTCAGTGTGCATTTGGTACCATCTCAGGGAATAGAAGCTACACATAGGTTAAGAACATCATCAACCTTGAGTTGTCGATGGAAAGACAAGGTTTGTACCTAAACGGCTATACCTCCTACTTGTGTAGATTATGTTTTGGTCATGTACCACCATAGTTGTTTGCTAGATTATTTGTTAGTGGTAAGGCTAGATAGCCCTTTATGGAAATCTTTCAAAATGAATAGAATATAGCTAACAATTTGTAACACCGTTATTAGGCACTATGGGAGTTTCATGGTATGAACCACGATAAAGATATGATACTGCATTGATGATGGATCCTGACAAGGTGTTGGGTTATAGATACTGACAGGATTGGTATATTGGTCCAAAGGAGGATTGTGGTAGTTATATATACGTATGCAGTTATAGTCTACTTTTGGTATATGGGGTGTATCATACGCATACTTGGAGTCGAAATGACTAAGTAAAAAAAAGACATAACATGAGAGGAAGGCAACCGACATAAATTAGTGTTATATATAAACTATGTAATTTACTAGTCGTCAAAACGTTGTTCCAACCCCCTTCTCATTACAACCCACATGATAGCTTAGAGGGACATGAACCGGCGTAAGATAGGAATGGTGGAAGGATAGATTTCCTTATGCATGCTCGACACTGATAAAGACACTTAACCTCAAAAGTGCCAACCTTGGTCAGTAACTATGTGTTTTATTATACTTTATTATTCCACTATGAGTTTATATGGATAGTGCTCTAATATGCATTTATTTAATAATAGGATACCAAACCAACGATCTGTACTATGGTGGACTTAAGTTTTTGATTTGGCAAAAATTGGGTCCATCGGGTTATAGGTTGTCATTAGAAACCATTGCTCAGAATACTTATATTTAAGATGCGATTAATTTTGAAGAAATTTAAGGAGGGAAAGTAAATACAGAAGGAGAATTTTTTCTCCATGTTCTATTTCAAAGGAGAGGAAGAGGAAGAAGAGATAATAAAAAAAAGCACGCTATGTGTTATCTGACATTTCGACCTGGCAATATTCGGACTGGCTGGACAATTTAGACTCGATGATGGATAGGGAAAGCATTCAGAGAAGTGATCTCATAGATCAAAGATCAAGTACAGACGACAATATGAAGTAACGATCAAGCTAAATCGAGGAATAGACTCCATAGAACATTCCAAGTGTGTATTAGTGTTCCCCTAGGTAAGGGATCGGATCAGATCACTATGGCTATGAACAACTTAAATCAGCAGTTCAACCCGACGAGAATCGATCAATATCTCTAATAACATGAAAGGGTTATGCAAACAACTTTGGAAACATGAAATCAATGTGGAGTGGGACCTAACATACCGATCGTAGCATGCTACATAGGCATCTTTACCGATCGGGCCGATCGCTCTACATGGGGAATTGGGCCTCAAAATTTTCCAAGTGACCTTGTCTACATCTGGAGATTCTGCAGGCGAATTTTTAAGAAAATATTTTGCAACGACCCAGAATCTCACCACATTAACTTCTAAATATTTAAATAATTCTAAATATTCAAATAATATGTTTTATAACTAAAATAAAAATGCTTTTAAATAATAGATATTAAATATAAAATAGTTTTCAAATTTAGTTTACAAAAATATTTAGTTGAAAATAAAACATGAAATGCGACCAAAAACTATTTTCCGAATTTTCGATGTTTCAGCGTATAAAAGTTGTTTTAAATGTTGTGAGCCTTGTTTATATATGAAACAACATTTAAATGGTTAAGAATGTAAATTAGTTATGACATATTGGTATATGCATAGTACGTATACTTAAGTATATACATGTATATACTAAAAGATGCCTTAAGAGACATGATTTGACTTTTTGGCAAGTAAGTATAAGACATGTTTTATCATGGAAAGAGGTAGGGGAACAAGAAGGTGGTTGAAGGACATGATGTTTAGGAGGCTAGGTGAGGTGGTAAGAGAGTAGTGGAGGGTAAAGGACATTGGGTGTTTTTCACTTGCTTATAAATACCCCTTTAACTTCTTCAATTTCATCTCTTTTACTTCTTCCATATCTTTCTCAAAACCTAATCAATTTGCACCACTTCTTCTAATTTTGAGCTTAACCATGTCCAAAGCTCATTTCATTACAGAGCATTTTCGGACCTAGAATTTCAAGCATGAAAAAGGTCCTTCCTCTTTTGACCATATCTTCCTCAAAACTAACTGTAATTGAGTGACTCTTTTTTTGAAATTGTAGAGAAAAGAATTTTTTAAAACTTTTCTCCTGGCCACTTTTACAAAATTTGAGAGTAAATAGTCTAAAAATCAATTGTAAAATGATATATTTTAATCTTTAGTTTTGAGAGTTCGATGATTATCCAAAGTCACTCTGCCTTACCAAAACAAATTTCACTTTCTTCTTCTTTCAAGGCCAATCTTACCTAGTGCATTAAGGGTCCAAAACTCCATATTTTGCTTATGAATGGAGATGCTAGGTCATACTCTAAATTAACGAGAGTTTGGATAGCTTTCGGTGAGTAAAACTCTTAATTTTTTGGGGAAATATTTTACTTTAGTAACATTATGATATATATTTCTTTCTTGGCTTGGATATGATGTGAATTTATTCATGTTTTGTCTAGAAATGTATATATGTGACGGATGCAAGCATGTCAAGTAAATGTTACTTAGCAAACTAACTAGTAAGTAAAATTTTACCCTTAAAAACCAATGCTTTAAAACTATATTATATTCATATTTATTTCCTATGAATGCTTATAGTATGTATGCTTAAAGCATTGCTATGTGATGTATGATTGTGTTGATAATTTTATAAACTTGCTCGCCGAACTGCCCGTACATCGATAGTCGCTGTATCGGCACTTTCGAAAAATCACTTCTTATCAAACCATTTGGTTTCATCTTCGTGCTTGAAATTATTTTAAAAGTTAAGAAAGATTTTGATTAATGATATTTTCAAAAAAAATTAATTATTTTATTTAATTAGTTATTAAATTAATAAGGATTAAGGCAAACTAATTAACATATTAATGATGTGTTTTAAATTTAACTAATTACTTAGTTCATGATGTTTTAAGCTTAACTGATCATTTTATTTAATTATGTTTAAGGCTAATTAGTCTTTTGAAAATGATGGATTAAAGTTAATTAATCAATTAATTAAAGATGTTTTAAAATTAATTAATCTTTTTAACTAATGACTTTTAAGAGAATATCAACTTGTTTTAACTTTAATCAATCTTCCCTTAATGATGTTTTAAATTGATTAATCATTTTAAACTAATGATA
The DNA here is from genome assembly GCA_030765085.1 of Allium cepa. Classification (NCBI taxonomy): domain Eukaryota; kingdom Viridiplantae; phylum Streptophyta; class Magnoliopsida; order Asparagales; family Amaryllidaceae; genus Allium; species Allium cepa. The sequence goes on along the minus strand of CM060940.1, from coordinate 133,363,493 downwards.
TTTATTTATTAATTAACTAATTTAATTAACTAATTTAATTAACTATATTTAAATATTATTAATTAATTAAATTAATGTTGTTTTAAAGGAGATTTACCCTTTTTAATTAAAGGTTATTGGAGTTCATTAATCAATTTAGTTTATAAAATTCCAACGTGAGTTTATCAAGTGATAATGATGTTTTGACTTTGTTTTTCATTTTTAATTATTATTAATTTAATTAATTATATGTTGCTAATTAATTGAATTAATAAGGTTTAAAAGTGGTTTATTTTTTTATTCAAAATCATTTGAAGTTTAATAATTAAATCGTGTGATGAAGTTTAAAGTTAATTATTCAATGTAATATGGATGTTTGAAGTTATTAAATCCATTTTATAATGATGTTTTAACTTTGTGAACTCTTTTAACAAAGTGTTTTAAAGCTAATACTTGTATGGTGAAGCCCAAGCAAGAATTCCGGTTTTTAAAAGAAAAAGTTTGATTTGTTTATGTAAATGCATTAATTTGCATAAAATTATTCACTTATATGGGATCGATTTATTTGTATACTTAGCACTGAACGTCGAAGAAGTAGACTCGTCGCTATTTCGAAAGTTAAGAATAATCATGAGACATGACTTTGAGGTAACACTATATTGACTTGTTTGGTATTATTGTTAACCAAGAGATAGTACAAGTTGGAATTCAATGAGTGGTGATAAGTATACAGACTTAATTTCCATATACGATAATTTTATATCCTCGATAGTTGGTTTCTCAGCTATCGGTTATTTCAACTTCTTTATTATCGTCGCTCTGAGACGATGTGTTGTTCTATTGAGCTTTGTTATCCTTTGTCGGAAATGACTAAACCCAAAGCGCGAGAGGGGGACAAGCTATGTGGGGTTGCACTCATTAGGGTATTTTCACATTTCATCAAGATTTTTATGTACCATCACGTGAAAAACGGTTAAGATTTAGATGTGAAATTTCGAATTCTCGGTAAGGTCTGGGGAGTCCGGCTTGGAGGGTCTCGAGAAATGTCATAGAGTAAATGAGATTCTCTGGAGTATATTACTAGAGGTATATTCCAAGGTGGATGCACCTTCCTAGTCATTGTTGGAAATTTTCCATTAGAACCTTTGAAACTGTCTTCTTTAATTACAATGGGAAGGGTCAACCACTCTTCGCGGTGTTCAATTATTGGTTTTATACATCTTATCGAGTTTGGATAGTTATAACTTTTAGTCAATTCTATCAAGTCTGGATTGTTATTTGTTTTATCCATGCTATCGAGTTTGGTTTTTTATTTAGGCTATTTCCATTCTTTCAAGTTCCAATGTTATACTAATTGTACTCATCATCCATGTTTCGATTTGTTTCCTATTGTTCATTTCCATTTTTGTTATGTTTGGTGGTTGTTTATGTGGGAGAAAACTCGTTCCACGTTGGCGGCGTGGTCCTACATATTATTATAGGGTGCACTTACTTGTTTCAAAGTTTTACTCATACCGGACATTTTGTCTGACCCGAGCTGTTTAATTTCCCTAAACTCTCGGGTACTCAATTATATTTGGGTAGTAAGAGAATAACATGTTTTCTTTGGAGCTCTTTGAAGATAGTGATCGAGCAGGCGGCACCTTAGTTATCTAGTTATTTATGTTCCACTGCATGATTATGTAGGTGTATTTTATATCTTAAAAATGAAAAATCATAATGTATAGCCATCAATCTTTTAGATGTAGTATTTTTTTTATAACTCTGATAACTTCTTATAAAGAGTAACCTTTTGTACTATATCATTTTATATTATATATAACTATTCCGCTGTGAGGTTTATCTATATTGTCTTGTTATGTTCTTTATTTCAACCCAAGACAACTTATCTTTCAGATGCTTGAGCAACAACACATGAAATGTATTAAGTGTCGTTTCAGGGATCAGAAAGGTGGGTCGTCACAGATTGTATCAGAGCGTAGGTTTAGCGAACCTCTAAGCCTTGGTGGGGTAAACACTCTAAGGATAGGATTAGTAAAATCCTAAGATAAGATTAAGAGTATAAATATATATTGAGTGCAGATTTGTTAGTGCTATAAAAATGTTTTATATTGTGTTGTTTGATCCATTGAGTAGTATATGAATTCTGTCAATGCGTCTGATCAGCGTTATCGATAGGCATTCCTAAACACTTGAACAAATCTACCAATACATCATCGTTTTAAAATGATAAATGAAATAATTTTACCTAGGAATATCTGTTATATATACAAGTATATATGTACGTTCAAATGGACCTGTATTTTATCGCTAAGCCATATTTTTACAATGTAGCTATTAAAAAACAACGACAAAAAATTAGTGTAATGATCGCTTGCCTTATCAACACATTCAAATATAGCCAATTGCCTCATGAATTGGTTCGGCATACATGAATAGTAAGATCCGATCTATAACAAATTAAAAATAATGTTTTATGTACTTATTTTAGATTAAACCAATCATTTTGTCAAACTGTATTGTACATGAGCTTATGCCAAACTATTTTATCAATGCTTTCTCTATGTGTTTTGATTTTATGTTCAATCTTTGTGTACATAATTTCACTGTGCTATTAAACTTTTAAAGTCCATGGACATTTAACTTAGATACATATGTTTCCTAATGCATTATAAATCACCTTGTAGAAATTCTGAACTTTATATTACATAGGTTAAAGTTTAAGCTATCATTTAATTAAATATATCGCCTGCAAATTTTTTTATTTAGCTTGGTCACTTATTATATTCCATGCAAAATAGCTTATGGATATTGTTATACTCAGACTTTCACGCTTGTTTAATAAACATGATTTTTTTTTGGCTATGAACTCAAAGTTTGGTTAGCCATTTAGCCTTAAGTGACCGTGACTCAACGATATTCCTAACATTTATTTTTCTTTGAAAACTATAGATTTGATAGCCCAGTTAATGCCAGTAAGGGTGAGGTAAAATATAGAAGGAATCATGGGAATTGTCATGTAATAGGATTACGCTTAAATTTACAGGGTTGTAAGAACAATATATGAATTAATTTTGTTCACTACTTCTTATCAATTAATTTGATTTAGGAGCCTAAAGTACAATAATCCATACTTAGTTGTATTAGAGCCATCCATTATAGGTTTCTTTGATAAATTGTATATTTTGAGACTCAAATTATTTTTAACATTTGGCATTCTAAGGAAGTTGGAGATTTATAATGGATTCGAATTATCTACTAAGATTGGTTGCATGTATTGAGGAGTTGTGCATTAGAAAATGGAACTTAAAATTATTACTCCTGCCATCAAGTATTTTATATCACAATATAATATATATTTGATTATAACCAGTTTTGCTCACGAAGATTTAGGCCTCGTCGTGCTTAATATAAATTATGCATTAGAGCATTTTTAACTCAACATTAAATTTGATGTAATGTCAAGCCATGTCAATAATTAGAAAATGTATTTTTATAATACTTTCTCTAATGCTAATACAATATATAATTCTAATATGACATCGCGTATTGCAATGTCTAGTTTTGGGTATTGCACATCATAACGTGAAGTGTTAGACCTAAATAATCATTAATAAATTATATAAATTACTTTAGTTGCCTACGAATAATAGAATAATCACACGTATGCAAAAAATGACCACTTTTGACATTTGCATTGAAGAGAAATTGTAAATGTCATTGTCATGTGTGCATACATTGAATTAACATTCTACAACCCGTTGACACATTAGCTTTACACGACAGTATTTGTGAAATGGGTAGAAGATGCTCTTAGCGGCTTTATTGCAATTCAGGGATTCAAAGTTACCCCAGAGTTAACATTCGTTAATTCGTATGGGAAATTCAAATGAATCGTATCAGGTCTCTGGTAAATGCTTCTAGCCCACCCGACCAAATACCTAGAAAGATTTCATCACGATCCTTTTCTCTCTTAACTTTTTCTGATTTTTTAATTTCTTTTTTAATCCATTATTATAATTTTTGTCCTTGTAATATCGTTCATCAGTAGGAAGGAAAACCTCTTCCTCTTCTCTCTTCCATCGTCCTAAATTCCTTTGTGAGTTTGAATTAATCTTACGTCGGACTACAATTCTTCTAATCCTTTGGAAATATTCTAAACTTTTCTTGAATTTGGGGAAGCATACCAGTAATTATTCAGAATATTGTTTCCAAATTTGAATACAAAACCCAATTCTACAATTTCATGTGTTCTCAATTTCCACGTTCAAAATCCAATCTTGCTACCTATATAGATCTAGATCTGTTGTATAATTTTCTGTATGCAACTAGGGTTCAATTTTCTCTTTTTATATAATACATCATATTAAGTGAATTACACCTCCTAATAATGCAATCTGTAGTAACCCGTAGTTCCATACCATTTGAGTTAATAAAAATTCATCCATATTCAACCCAAATTGTACGAAATAGCGAATAACTAGGGTAAAGAAGAAAAGATAAAAGTAATCGAAACAACAACACAAAATCTCATAGTCGCGGCGGAACAAAATATAATATATAATAACAGATTTTATACAAAAAATCTGTAACTGTTTTATACTTACAATCATCAGAGTACAGCAATCAATACACCAAAATGGACAGTATATAACTTGTCCTTACACAGCGGAAATATAAGCCAAGTACAGGGATACGTCTCGGTCATTCAGCTCGTCTCCTGAGCTCCATAGCATTCTATCCTTAATATGTAATACTCGGTCTGACCCGAGCATTATAATAAAATAACACCCGAGTCAGTTTGGAAAACCAGCGTGAGAAAACACACTCAATTGAATTATTGGAGTTATCAAAATCCTTTGAAATACAAAGGTATCTCGTAAGACTGCATCACACATAAACACGATGGGTTTTTCCATTACCATAAACAAAACATTTTATAGAAAATCCAATGATATTATAATAGTGTCTAAACACAAATACTTATTTGAATAGCTGAAATGGTTACATCAATTAAATTCCAACATACCAGGCCCTACAAACAAAACCATAAGCTCGTATTGGAAAATGAATTCCAATGAATGACTGGGCCACCGGGTACCATCCATCACAGTACACCTATAGAGTTACATACCGAGGACCATGCCGGGATCCCCTGCTACACAAGACCGACCTATCCATAACATGTATAGACCAAATATGTTATCGCCCCGGGTCTTCTCATCCTATCCATCGAGCGCTCCTTCTTTCATGCACAACCATATCCATAATAAATAGGTTTCCAAGGACAACTAGAAAGGTGATAACATACGCTAATTGGGTGCGACCCATTTAGTCTTGCTGCATCTCCCCTATTTTAGTCATCCCCAGTTGATGAGGTTCGAGGCTAAGCGTTACCTTTCAAGAATAATTTTATTTGGAATGCTCATCATCCTCCAATGACGATAATCTGATAGCATTCGTCCTTACAAGTTATCCCTATTCTGGACAAACCTAATCACCATCTTCATCATCTTTACGGTATTCATTCGTTAAGTTGAAACCGGATCGAAGTATTTTCGGATAATTAAATCCAATTTCAGTCTCGTCGAAACGATTAACGAGATTGGCCAACATTGATAGTCGGTTATTAACTATTAATAAAACATCCATCAGCAGTCACTAGGCCTTATTTTGAATTTTCCCATAATATTTTTTTCAAAATATCATTAAAAGATATATCAATTCTTTCCAACATGCGAAAACAATTTTCAAATACTTAAATCAGTAATAGGATACTTCCAAACATCTCAAAAATTAGAAATATTCCCAAATTTCCATTTTCTATGCTTAGGAAAATATTGTAAGTCTTATTCTCCAAAATCCCTTCAAATATCAATACTTAAGAGAATGTTTCGTGAATTATCTCCTAAATCTTCGGAATTTACATTAATTATTTTTTTTTCTCTTCAAAATTTGATTATATCTACTTATAATCTCTTATATCTATTTATAACTTGTTTATGACTTCAGATTCAACCCCGAAATTCTTATTCCTAATATTTCAGAACCTCCCTTAAGTTCCAAAAATTTTATTATAAGATTTTCCCTCATACAATCATATCCGTTAGATAACTTCGTTCGCAATCTCGAGATGATTTATAAATAAATTTCAATCTTTTGAAAGCTATATATGTAAAGTAGGTATTTTTAAAGGATAATAATTATTTTAAAAAATATGCTTAAGTAAATTTAAGACATCAAAACATTTTAAACAGCATATATAACTCTTTCCAAATCATTTTAAATAACTAATTAATTTACAAAGATGATTTATAAAATTATAATTTATTTCAATAAATATTAAATTAGAATAACTATCTATTTGGAATATTATAAGCAATAATTTAAGCTACATAGTATAGTAATTTAAAATTCATTAATTTTTTTTTAATTTCTCGACAAAATCTATTTTAAAAATACAATACTGCTAATTTCAATTTATAATCCCCCTCGATTTGTGTCACGTCGATTATATTTCAATTTTATCACCATTCTCACATTCAAAAATATATTCCATTATTTCTTTCCCAACGATTTCCATAACTCGATATAAATTCACATCGTAAATCTTTATTTCCAATTTATCAACTGACCATCATTTTCCTTATTTGTAAACGTCGTTTATAATTTTATAAACTTCTTTGAGTTTCAATTATTTTAAACAATTTCATTTGTAAAACCTCATTAATAAATCCATTTCTTAATAAGTCCCAATTTTATTTCGAATCTATCTTTAACACTTTTTTATTTCTGGAATATCATTTATAAATTCTTTTATATAATACATTTTTAAAAATCTCTATCTTTAAAATAATTTATGAAGAGTTAAGTGCAACTTAAACAAAAATCTTTTATTTTATTTTTTAATACAATTTTCTTTAAAATAACCCAATTTCCAATATAAATATTTTTATATCCAAAATTCATTTTTATTCCTTCGAATTCCAAAGAATAATATTTATGGTATTTAAAAATATCAAAATAAAGGACAGTGCTACTATAGCATCCAATGGTTCAAATTTCAACAATAATCGATAACAGATTATCTACCACATCATATATCCTTATATATGAAAAATAAAAAATATATTTGAGGAATCCAGTTGGATCCCTCCAACCAGTTTCTCTGCATCTATAGATGTTAATACAACATAAAAATACTTATCCCATTTCTTGGAGGATATCGTGATATATAGGGTCATCCGCTATTATGCAGGGCGCATATGGTCTCATCCGCTATAATATGCAGGAATATCACTCCAAATACTAGTGTATACACACACACACACTCTCTAATATATATATATAACATTCAACATATAATATTTTTTTAAATTCAACCAAGCATCCAATATTTATTTTAACTATTTAAAATAAACTCTAGTAATCCAAATGAGTAAGAATTTTCTCATCTTTATTTTTTTTGCAACCCATTTCAATTTAAATTCTCCTCTCTACGTAGCATTGCTGCCCCGGGCCCAACGTGATTTGCTACGTTAATTTTAATCATCGTATAAAAGCAATCACGACATATATAAGTTAACTATTCCAATTTCTAATTAATCAAACTAATTACAGTTTTAAGTTTTCAAATATATCTGCCATAGATACATAACAATATATATTTATCAATGCACTTAATTAGAGTTGTAGTCTCATACCAAGTTAGGTTATATCTACCATGTTTAAGCTCCGATACCAAAGGTTTGTAAGGTAGGTGTTCACATCTAGTATATAACAATATCATGCAATGAAGTCGTTACATTAGAGATAGATATGGACATATAGATTATATAATAGAAATTGTATTAGAGTTGCTAACTGATAGATGTGAACATATTTGATTCTAGATTGAAATGTTACCCAAAACCTGCTTACTGCTCCTCTGCCCCTACCTGCAACCTCGCGCTCACCTACGCCTACGTACACGACCTCCACCCCAATGCCATCTCCCCCTCTAATCACAAAGTCATGAAGCCGCACCACCTCGCAGTCCTCATATGACCGGTCACTCAACTTCGCCGACACGAGATGAGACACCAATCCCTCAACGATGATCCAAACCCAAAAATACCCTGCATGCAAATCTACCGCCGCCTTCACGTGCGACCAAAGACGGGTCGCGATCCCCTTCCTTGTTCCATCTCCTTGATTCTCTGAATTTGTTTTTGAGTTTCCCCCTCCCCCCTCCTCCATTTTTTTAAACATGAATCGATTCGAACGGAACCACAGAGAGGAAGAGAGGATTTTGGTATGTATATATTTTTTTCTTTTCTTTTGATCGATTTGATTCTTGAAAGGAAGAAAGGAATAGATTGCGATTTCACCCTGGCAAACGTCTCGAGCACGTTTTCGCTGTTGTAGATTGACTTCTGATATAATTTAATATATTTAAATATTGAAAATATCCTATGTTATCCACTGAGAAATCTCATTCTCTTATTGAGGCGTGTCGCTAAGCGTTCGTACACTATTACGAATGCAGTGGAAAATGTTTTGAGTCCTATTTTGATCGTATGGAGAAGATATCTTTTCGGACCCAATTATTTTTTTGAATTTTCGATATTAAGCGATAACACGTTTATATCCAGTATGATCAAGCGATAACTCCAAACGCTATGAAATTTGAAATTCGATAATAATACACTATTACGGATCCAATGGAACAGGTTTCCTCGAAATCCAAGACTGTGCCACGGATCGCTATTTTAAGTCGTCGATTAAATCAATGATTCTAAGTTTTTCGAAATCGCTTAAAATTCCAGTTTTAAAATCTTACTAACTAAATTATAATTCCAATAAAATTTCTGTCAACGTTACAAATCGTTTTTGAATCGTATTCTACTCCAACTCAATTATTTAATTACTTTCAATTATAAATCCAACAATTAAATTTATTCAGTGGATCGCTATATTTGGAATTTAAATTCATTCCACTTATTTGATTGTTAAATCCCTATTAAAATTCTGTTCACATTTCAAAACTCAACATTTAAAGCAAATTAAATGTTTAAAACCAACGACCCAAAAATCTGGGTCGTTACATTCCTCTTCCTTAAAAGAATTTCGTTCCCGAAATTGCTAAGGAGGGAAAAATATTCCAAACCCATTAACTTTTCAAACCCACTCAGTTAAAATTCGATATTTACTTTTCTAAACCCTTTTATTCCAACCAAAAAAAATAGTCCTGAATTTTCATTCCAAAATCCTTTAATCCAATTACAATTCGAAAACAAATCGTCGTTAACAAAAATTTTCCAAAAAGTTTTAAATTTTTTTTAACACCCTAAATTTTCGAATTTTTTTGCTAGAGTCTCCTTTATGCGAAGGACCCTTTGCAATAAGAGAAAAAAGAGATAAATATACATACGTCGACCCACACGGTTGGAAAAAAAAGTATATATATCAATATTTATATTTTGCGGTATTTAATCCAAAAACATACCTTATTTAACATTTTAAGCAAGCGGCTCATTTTTATATGCAATTTTGTGCGACCAAAAACTAACCAAACGGCCCCCGGGTACCTATACTTACTCAATTTAAACACCTAAGTATCCAAAACATGAAAATTTACTAACATTTCGCTTATTTAAATAGTTAAAACACATAACTTCATACCCAAACATTGTTAAAATATATTTGAAAGCAACTGTATGGTTCCAATACTAGTTTATTTACTTTCAATCGATCCATATACCATTTTTAATCCATTTAAATGATGTGCAACTCACTTTACATGCTTTCAATTTATTTTTATACCAAATAGACTCATATCCATTCTAAATTGATTAAAACTCAATTTATTCACTTATATTAATTCATAGAATTTTATTTACTTTCATTTGCGTCGAACAACAATTTTTCTATGCAAAATCGGCTATATATATTTAATATGATAACCATTTCAGCTTATAGCTATTTTAAATTGACTCCAAATCAATTTTATTCAATTCCTTTCCATTTAAAATTTATTCACGATCAATTCAATTAATTTATTTGAACCAAGCCTCCATCCAAATTTATTTATTTAAGTTGGTATACCTATTTCCAATTAATTCACCATATAACTTAAGTTCATTTACTTTGCAACCAAATTCCATTTCACATTTTTGATTTGATATTTATTCAATCAAAGTTCATCCCAATTACTAATTTATTCATTCACTTATTCCACTTAAATTTTAATCTCCATATTCAAATTCATTTCCAAATTCATTAAAACAATATTCAAGGTTATATTCAATTTCTTTGTACTCAAATCGGATTTATTTATAACTTAAGCCATTTCCATTTCAATCAAATTCTATTTTATTCGACCAAGTTAAGTTCCTTCCGTATTCCATTAACTAATTAATTATCTAATTAGTTCACTTTCATTCTATAATTCAATATCTGGATTTTATTTCAAAAATCACTTCATTTAATTTACTTAAGTTCGGTTTCATCTTAAAATTCAAGTTTGAACTTTATTTCTTCATAAAATATTGCACCATTTTTATTTTAGGTTTTCCATTTCACTTTTCAATTTCATAAGTCATCCAACTTATTTTTCACATTTCCATCTCTATACCTGAATATATTCACATTTTATTTTTAACTCGAGATTATACACTTATTTATAGTCTAAGTATTTGTTTATTCAATAAATTTCAATCTTTATAGGCTATTCCAATTTATTTATTAACAATTCCAATTCTTCACTTAAATTTTATTTCATTCAAAATTTTGTCACTTATGGTTATTAATTACTTTACCACTTAAAATTTATATTTTCTTCAATCCGATATTATTTCTAATCTAATTCAAATTTTATAACTGATAGTTATATAGTCACTTTATAATTCACATTTACATATTTCAATTCAATTCCATATAACCCCGATTCACCTTCTTATTTAAATTTGAATTCTTCTTTACCATCATTCCAAATCTTACTTAATTTAAATTCTACCCCCGCCAAATTTGATTTTTAATTCATTCAATTTAATCAAGTAAGAATTCAATTCCAATTTCAATTTTTTTCCACTTCCTTACTCATATCCATATGCAATTATTATCTCTATTCCCAATAAATTTATTTAACTTTCCTTAAGTTAAATTCGATTCACTCAATTCTATTTTAACTTACTTAAGTTAAAATTTATTTCTCAAAACTCAATTTCCATATTTCCTTTCTTATTGAAATCATCCCATCTTTAAATATCCGGTATATATTTCAAATAAGTTTGAAATCAAATATATTTGTATATATACACACTCTTTTTCATTTAACAAACCACTTCCTTTGAATTTCAAAATCACCCCGATTTTATCCAAAATAATTTCCTTGGAATTTCCAAAATGACACTTATTTTCACCAAAAATCACCAAATTTACTTTCTACGGTAGCAAGTCATCAATTAGAAACTCGAAAATGAATACTGATGATGCGGCCGTCGTCATCAGAATTATTTTCCAGCAGTTGAAGTGAGTTCAGTGCTATATCATTTCCAGAATCCATTTAAAACATTTTCTTTCAAAAATATCTCCAAAATAATATTACTATTATTTATTTCTTCAAACAATTTGGAAAATACTTCTAAAAATCCCCAAGATTTAAATTTTTCAGATCCTAGTTTGAATCTATTTCTATTTTTTAACTCAATTGTATAATTTATACTTATTTAGTTCAATTTGGTTTTTATATCTATTACAAATTTTAAAGTCTTATTTTGGTTATATATATAATAACAACCAAACACACCACTATAATAATTTTTTGAAAAATTATTTTCTTTTATAAAAAAATGTAATTTGGGTAAAATTATTTAATTTACCCTGTTCAAAACCATACTGTGTCGAATTTCTCTATTCAAGTGTTTAGAAACTCCTATCGATTTAAGTGGCATCCCACTATTTGATCAGAATTTATATACCACTCGACCAGTAAATCAACACAATATATACCATTTTATATTGACTAATAAATACACGTTCATTTCTATTATTACACTTAACTCATTCTAGAGTACTACTGACTCTATCTCTAATGAGTAATCCTCACCAAAGCAAATGTTTTCGCTTAACCTTCATGTCTAATACAAAATGTAGCGAACCGCACTTCTATACCCGTTGAGTTGATAAAAATTCACCCCTGTTCAACCTAGATTGTACGAAAGAGCGAATAACTAGAGTAAAGAAGAAAAGACGAAAGAAGAAATAGAAACAACAACACGGAATCTCACAGTCATAGTAGAACAAAATATAATGTGTAATAACGGAATTTATACAAAAGAATCTGTAACTGTTTTATACTTACAATCATCAAAGTACAACAACCAATACATCAAACTGGACAGTTATATAACTTATCCTTACACAGCGGAAATGTAAGCCAAGTACGGGGATACGTCTCTGTCATCCAGCTCGTCTCTAGAGCTCTATAGCAATCTGTCCTTAAACTGTAATACTCGGTCCGACCCGAGCATTATAATCAATTAACACCCGAGTCAACCTGGAAAACCAATGTGAGAAAAGACACTCAACATGAATTATTAGAGTTAATCAAATCCTTTGAAATACAAAGGTATCTCGTAAGACCGCGTCATAGATAAACACGACGGGTTTTTCCCTTACGATGACCAAAACAATTTGTAGAAAATCCCATGACATTATGATAGTGTCTAAACACAAATCCTTATTCGAATAGCTGAAATTGTTACATTAATTAAATTCCATCATATTAGGCTCTACAAATAACCGCAAGCTCGTATTGGAGAATGGATTCCAACGAATGACTGGGCCACTGGGGTACCGCCCATCACAGTACACCTATAGAACAATATACCGAGGACCACGTCAGGCTCCCCTGCTACACAAGACAGGCCTACTTCAAACCTGGATAGACCGAATATGTTATCACCCCGGGTGTTCCCACCCTTTCCATTGAGTGCTCCTTCTTTCATGCATAACCATATCCATAATAAATAGGTTTTCGAGGACATCTAGAAAGGTGATAACATACGCTAATTGGGTGCGACCCACTTAGCCTTGCTGCATCTCCCCTATTTTAGTCATCCCCAATTGATGAGGTTCGAGGCTAAGCGTTACCTTTCAAGAACAATTTTATTGAGAATTCTCATCGTCCTCCAATGACGATGTTCTGATAGCATTCGTCCATGCAAGTTATCCTAGGTCTGGACAAACCGAATCACTTTGTTCAAATTCTTCAAGGTATTCATTCGTTATGTTCAAACCAGATCGAAGTAGTTCTTGGATAATTAAATCTAGTTACGGTCTCTTCGAAATGATTAATGAGATTGGCCAATATTGATAGTTAACTATCAATAAAACTTCCATAAGCAATCACTAGGCCTTCTTATAAATTTCCTAAAATGTTTATATCGAAAATATATTTAAAAGATTATATCAATTCCTTCCAACATATGAAAACAATTTTCAAATACTCAAATCCGTAACAGGATACTTCCAAACATCTCAACACTTAGAAATATTCTCAAATTTTCATTTTCTATACTTAGGAAATATTATAAGTTTTATTCTCCAAAATCCCTTCAAATATCAATACTTAAGAGAATGTTTCGACTTATCTCTTAAGTCTTCGGAATTTACATCAATTTTTTTCTCTTCAAAATTTGATTATATCTGCTTATTATCTCTTCTGTCTATTTATAACTTCTTTATGACTTCAGATTCAACCTCAAAGTTCTTTTTTCTAATATTTCAGAACCTCCCTTATATTCCAAGAATTTTATTATAAGATTTTCCTTTATAAAATCCTATCCATTAAATAACTTCGTTCGCAATCTCGAGAGGATTTATAAATAAATTTCAATCCTTAATATATATATATATATATATATAGCATATGTATTTAAAAAGGATACTAGTTATTTTTAAAAATATGTTTGAGTAAATTTAAGATATCAAAACATTTTAAACAGCACTTTCCAAATCATTTTAAATAACTAATTAATTTACAAAGCTGATTTATAAAATTGGAATTTATTTCAATAAATATTAAATATTAGAATAACTAACTATTCGGAATATTATAAATAATACTTTAAGTTACATAGTATAGTAATCTAAAATCAATTTAAAAACAATTTTAGTTTCTCGACAAAATCTATTTTAAAAATCCCATACTACCAATTTCAATTTATAATATCTCTAGATTTGTATTACATCGATTATATCTCAATTTTATCACCATTCTCACGTTGAAAAATAGATTCCACTATTTTTTTCCCAACAATTTCCATAACTCGATATAATTTCACATCGTAAATCTATATTTCCAATTTATCAACTGACTATCATTTTCCTTATTTGTAAACATCGTTTATAAGTTTACAAACTCCTTTGAGTTTCTATTATTTTTAAAACAATTTCATTCGTAAAACCTCATTTATAAATCCATTTCTTAATAAGTCCCAACTTTATTTCAAATCTATCTGTAATATCGATTTTTAACACTTTTTTAATTTCTGGAATATCATTTATAAATTCTTTATGTAATTCATTTTTAAAAATCTCTATCTTTAAAATAATTTACTAAGAGTTAAGTGCAACTTAAATAAAAATCGTTTATTTTTATTTTTTAATATTTTTTTTAAAATAACCCAATTTCCAATATAAATATTTTTATATGTAAAATTCCTTTTTATTCCTTCGAATTCCAAAGAATAATATTTATGGTATTTAAAAATATCAAAATTAAGGCTAGTGCTACTATAACATCCAATAATTCAAATTTCAACAATAATCGATAATAGATTATCTACTACATCATATATCCCTATATATGAAAAATAAACAATATATTCAAGGAATCCAGTTGAATCCCTCCAACCTGTTTTCCTGCATCTATAGATGTTAATGCAACATAAAAATACCTATCCCATTTCTAGGAGGATATCGCGGTATATATGGTCATCCGCTATTATGCAGGGTGCATAGGGCTCATCCGCTATAATATGCGGGAATATCACTCCAAATACTAGTATATATATACTATAGGTAAATAGGCATAAGGAAGAAGTTGCAAAAAAAATTAGTCTCAGGGACAACAAGTTTGCTTTTTAGTTTGAAGGCCGCTTTTTAGTGTAAACTAAAAATGATAGTTACAACTATCATTCTGCGATTTACACTAAAAAATGTCCTTCAGGCTAAAAAACAAACTTCTTGTCCTTGAAACTAAAATTTTCTCTAACCTTTTCCTTTAGCCTAAAAACCCCTATATACTAATATATATATATATTTAACATTCAACAGATAGTAATTTTGCAAATTCAACCAAGCATCCAATATTTATTTTAACTATTTAAAATAAACTCTAGTCATCCAAATGAGTGAGAATTTTCTCATCTTTATTTTTTTGCAATCCATTTCAATTTAAATTCTACTCCCTACCACGAGTCCAATGTGATTTGGTACGTTAATTTTAATCCTCGTATAAAAGCAATCATGATATATATATAAGTTAACCATTCCAATTTCTAATTAATCAAACTAATTACAGTTTTAAGTTTTCAAATATATCTTAGAGACATAACAAATATTTGTCAATGCACTTAATTAGAGTTGTAGTCTCATACCAAGTTGGGTCATATCTACCATGTTTAAACTCCAATCCCAAATGTTTGTAAGGTATGTGTTATCATCTAGTATATAAAAATATCATGCAATAAATTCGTTAAATTAGAGATAGATGTGAATATATATAGATTATATATTGGAAACTGTATTAGGGTTGCTAACTGCTAGATGTGAACATATTTGATTCTAGATTGAAATGTTGCCCAGAACTTGCTTACTGCTCCTCCGCCCCTACCTGCAACCTCATGCTCGCCTACGCCTGTTTACACGACCTCCAACCCAATGCCATCTCCCCTCTAATCACAAAGTCATGAAGCCGCACCACCTCGCAGTCCTCATATGACCGGTTACTTGACTTTGCCGACACCAGATGAGACTCCAATCCCTCAACGATGATCCAAACCTAAGAACGCCCAACCTAGCTGGGAACCTACCGCCGCCTTCACGTGCAACCAAAGACAGGTCGCGATCCTCTTCCTTGTTCCATCCCCTTGATTCTTTGAATTCATTTTCGAGTTTCCCCCTTCCCCCTCCTTCCTTTTTTTAAAACGTGAATCAATTCGAACGGAACCACAGAGAGGAAGAGAGGATTTCGGTCTGTATATTTTTTTTCTTTTGTTTTGATCGATTTGATTTTTGAAAGGAATAGATCGTGATTTTACCCAGCAAATGTCTCGAGCACATTTTTGCTGTTAGGAGATTGACTTCTAAAATGATTTAATATATTTAAATATTGAAAATATCCTATATAATCCACGGGGAAATCTCGGTCTTCTATCGAGGCGTGTCGCTAGGTTTTTATAGTGTTGTACTCTTTTCCGAATGCAGTGGAAAATGTTTCGAGTCCTAATTTAATCGTATGTATAAGATAGCTTTTTGGACCCAATTATTTTTTTGAATTTTTGATATTAATTCTAACACGTTTGTATCCCGTATGATCAAGTGATAACTGTAAACGCTATGAAATTTGAAATCCGATAATAATACACTATTATGGATCCAATGGAACAGGTTTCCTTAAAATCCGAGACTGTGCCCCGAATCGCTATTTTAACTCGTCGATTAAATCGATGATTTCTAAATTTTTCGAAATCGCTTAAAATTCCAATTTAAAAATCTTACTAACTGAATTATAATTCCAGTAGAATTTCTGTCAACATTAGAAATCATTTTCAAATCGTATTCTACTCCAACTCAATTATTTAATGACTTTCAATTATAAATCCAACAATTAAATTTATTTAGTGGATCGCCATATTTGGAATTTAAATCCATTCCACTTATTTGATTGTTAAATTCCCTATTTAAATTCTGTTTAGATTTCAAAACTCAACATTTAAAATAAATTAAATGTTCAAAATCAAGACCCAAAATCTGGGTCGTTACATTCATCCCCCTAAAAAGAATTTCGTTTTCGAAATTGCTAAGGCAGGAAAAATATTCCAAACCCATTAACTTTTCAAACCCACTCAGTTAAAATTCAATATTCATTTTTCTAAACCATTTTGTTCTAACCAAAACAATTAGTCCTCAATTTTCATTCCAATATCCTTTATTCCAATTACAATTCAAAAACAAATCGTCGTTAACAAAAAATTTCCAAAAATTTTTCTAACACCCTAAATTTTTGAATTTTTTTTGGCAGAGTCTCGTTTTTGCGGAGGACCCTTTGCAATATGACAAAAGAGATAAATATATATATGTCGACCACACGGTTGGAAAACAAAATATATATATATCAATATTTATATTTTGCGATATTTAATCCAAAAACGTACCTTATTTAACGTTTTAAGCAAGATTGACTTATTTTTATATACAATTTTGCATAACCAAAAACCAACCAAACAGCCCTCGGGTACCTATACTTACTCAATTTAAACACGTGAGTATCCAAAACATGAAAATTTACCAACATTTCACTTATTTAAATAGTTAAAACACATAAATTCATACCCAAACATTATTAACATATATTTGAAAGCAACAGTATGGTTCCAATACTACCATATACCATTTTTAATCCATTTAAATGACGTGCAACTCAATTTACATGCAAATTATTTTTATACCCAATAGACTCATATCCATTCCAAATTGATTAAAAATCAATTTATTCGCTTATATTAATTCATAGAATTTTATTTACTTTCATTTGCGTCGAACAACAATTTTTCTATGCAAATTCGGCGATATTTATTTAATACGATAACCATTTCAGCTTATAGCTATTTTAAATTGACTCCAAAACTATTTTATTCAATTCCTTTCCATTTCAAATTTATTCACGATCAATTCAGTTGAATTCCATTCGTATCTACTTTCATTACATTCATATTCCTTTTATTAACTCGGAATCATTCCATGCTACTTTATTTGATGACCACTTTACAAATTTATTTGAACCAAGCCTCCATCCAAATATTTACTTAAGTTGGTCTACCTATTTCCAACTAATTCACTATATAACTTAAGTTTATTTCCTTTGCAACCAAATTCCATTTCAAGTTTTTTATTTGATCTTTATTCAATCAAAGTTCATCCCAATTACTAATTTATTCATTCACTTATTCCACTTAAATTTTAATCCCCGTATTCAAATTCATCTTCGAATTCATTAAAATAATATTCAAGGCTATATTCAATTTCTTTATACTCAAATCGAATTTATCTATAACTTAAGCCATTTCCATTTCAATCAAATTCCATTTTATTCGACTAAGTTAAGTTCCATTTCCATATTCCATTAACTAATTAATTATCTAATTAGTTCACTTTCATTCTATAATTCAATATTTTTATTTCAAAAATCACTTCATTAAATTTACTTAAGTTCAATTTCATCTTAAAGTTCAAGTTTGGACTTTATTTCTTCATAAAATATTACACCATTTTTATTTTGGGTTTTCCATTTCACTTTTCAATTTTATAAGTCACCCAACTTATTTTTCACATTTCCATCAATTCTGTACCCGAATATATTCACATTTTATTTTTTTAACTCGAGATTATACACTTTTTATAGTCTAAGAATTTTTTTATTCAATAAATTTCAATCTTTATAGGCTATTCCAATTTATTTATTAACAATTCCAATTCTTCACTTGAATTTTATTTCATTCAAAATTTATCGCTTATGGTTATATAATTACTTTACCATCAAAATTTATATTTACTTCAATCTGATATGTTTTCTAATCCAATTTAAATTTTATAACTGATAGTTATATAGTACATTTATAATTCACATTTACATATTTCAATTCCATATAACCGAAATCGGATTCACCTTCTTATTTAAATTTGAATTTGAATTCTTCTTTACCATCATTCCAAACCATACTTAATTTATATTCTTCCTCAGGCAAATTTGATTTTTAATCCATTCAATTTAATCAAGTAAGAATTCAATTCCAATTTCAATTTTTTTCCACTTCCTTACTCATATTCATATTGCAAGTATTATCTTAATTCCCAATAAATTTATTTAACTTTCCTTAAGTTAAATTCAATTCACACAATTCTATTTTAACTTACATAAGCTAAAATTTATTTCTCAAACTCAATTTCCATACTTTCCTTTCTGATTGAAATCATCCCCTCTTTAAACACCCGGTACATATTTCTAACCCGTTTGAAATCAAATACACACACACACACACTCTCTCTCACTCTTTTCCGTTTAACAAACCACTTCCTTCGAATTTCAAAATCATCCCGATTTTATCCAAATCAATTTCCTCGGAATTTCCAATAGGACACTTATTTTCACCGAAAATCACTAAATTTATTTACTATGGTAGCAAGTCGTCACTTAGAAACTCAAAAATGAATACTGATGATGCAGCCGTCATCATCAGAAGTATTTTCTAGCAGCCGAAGTGAGTTCAGTGCTATATCACTTCCAAAATCCATTTAAAACATTTTCTTCCAAAAATCGGGATTTAAAATTTTCATATCCTGGTTTTAATCCATTTCTAGTTTTTTACTCATTTGTATAATTTATACCTGTTTAGTTTAATTTGGTTTTTATATCTATTACAAATTTTAAAGTCTTATTTTGGTCATATATATAATAACAACCAAACATACCACTATAATAATTTTTTGAAAAATTATTCTCTTTTATATCAAATATAATTTGGGTAAAATTACTTCATTTACCCGCTTCAAAACCATACCATGTCGAATTTCTCTATTCAAGTGTTTAGAAACTCCTGTCGATTTACGTGGATCCCACTATTCGATCAGAATTTATATACCACTCGACCAATATATCAACACAATATAAACCATTTTATATTCACTAACAAATACGCGTTCATATCTATTATTACACTCAACTCATTCTATAGTACTACTGACTCTATCTTAATGAGTAATCCCTACCAGAGCGAATGTTCTTGCTTAACCTTCAGCTTTGATACCAAATGTAGCAACCCGCAGTTCTATACCCTTTGAGTTGATAAAAATTCACCCTGTTGAACCCAAATTGTACGAAAGAGTGAATAACTAGGGTAAAGAAGAAAAGACAAAGAAGAAATAGAAACAACAACACCGAATCTCGCAGCCATAGTGGAACAAAATATAATATGTAAATAGCAGATTTTATACAAAAGAATTTGTAACTGTTTTATACTTACAATCATCAAAGTACAACAACCAATACATCGAACCGGACAGTTATATAACTTGTCCTTACACAGCGGAAATGTAAGCCAAGTACATGGATACGTCTCTGTCATCCAGCTCGTCTCCAGAGCTCTATAGCATTCCATCCTTAATCTGTAATACACGATCTGACCCAAGCATTGTAATAAAATAACAGCCGAGTCAATCTAGAAAACCGATGTGAGAAATGACACTCAACTTGAATTATTAGAGTTTACAAAATCCTTTGAAATACAAAGGTATCTCGTAAGACCGCGTCATAGATAAACACGATAGGTTTTTCCCTTACGATGACCTAAACATTTTATAGAAAATCTAGTGATATTATAATAGTGTCTAAACACAAATACTTATTCGAATAGCTAAAATTGTTACATTAATTAAATTTCAGCATATTAGGCTCTACAAACAAAACCGTAAGCTCGTATTGTAGAATGGATTCCAACGAATGACTGGGCCACTGGGGTACCGCCCATCACCGTACACCTCTAGAACAATACACCGAGGACGATGTCAGGCTCCCCTGCTGCACGAGACATGCCTCCCCCAAACCTGGATAGACCGAATATGTTATCACCTCGGGTGCTCCTACCTTTTCCATCGAGTGCTCCTTCTTTCATGCACAACCATATCCACAGTAAATAGGTTTCTGAGGACATCTAGAAAGGTGATAACATACGCTAGTTGGGTGCGACCCACTTAGCCTTGCAGATCTCCCCTATTTTAGTCATCCCCAGTTGATGAGGTTCGAGGCTAAGTGTTACGTTTCAAGAACAATTTTACTAAGAATTCTCATTGTCCTCCAATGACAATGTTCTGATATCATTTTTCCATACAAGTCATCCTTGGTTTGGACGAACCGAATCACTATCTTCATCATCTTCACTGTATACGTTCGTTACGTTCAAACCAGATCAAAGTAGTTTTCGGATAATTAAATCTAGTTTCGGTTTCTTCAAAATTATTAATGAGATTGACCAGTATTGATAGTCAGTTATTTAACTATTAATAAAACTTCTATAAGCAGTCACTAGCCTTACTATAAATTTTCCTAAGATATTTATATCCAAAATATCTTTAATAGATATATCAATTCCTTATATTTGAAAACAATTTTCAAATACTTAAAACCGTAGCCGGATACTTCCAAACATCTCAACACTTAGAAATATGCTCAAATTTTCATTTTCTATACTTAGGAAAATATTATAAGTCTTATTCTCCAAAATCCCTTCAAATATCAATACTTAAGAGAATGTTTCGCGACTTATCTCTTAAGACTTCAGAATTTAAATAATTTTTTTTTCTCTTCAAAATTTGATTATATCTGCTTATAATCTCTTCCATCTATTTATAACTTCTTTATGACTTTAGATTCAACCCTGAAGTTCTTATTCCAAATATTTTAGAACCTCCCTTATGTTCTAAGAATTTTTTTATAATATTTTCCTTTATAAAATCCTATCCGCTAAATAACTTCGTTCGTAATCTCGAGAGGATTTATAAATAAATTTCAAACTTTTAAAAACTATATATATAAAATAGGTATTTTTAATGGAAAATAGTCATTTAAAAAAAAATTAAGTAAATTTAAAATATCGAAACATTTTAAATAGCACTTTCCAAATCATTTTAAATAACCAATTAATTTACAAAGCTGATTTATAAAATTAGAATTTATTTCAATGAATATTAAATATTAGAATAACTAACTATTCAGAATATTATAAATAATAATTTAAGTTACATAGTACAGTAATTTAAAATCAATTTAAAACAGTTTTAATTTCTCGACAAAATCTATTTCAAAAATCCAATACTACCAATTTCAATTTATAATCCCTCTCAATTTGTATCACATCGATTATATCTCAATTTTATTTCCATTCTCACATTGAAAAATAGATTCCACTATTTCTTTCCCAATGACTTCCATAACTCGATATAAATTCACATCGTAAATCTATATTTCTAATTTTCAACTGACTATCATTTTCCTTATTTGTAAACAACGTTTATAAATTTATAAACATCGTTTATAAATTTATAAACTCCTTTGAGTTTCAATTATTTTTAAAACAATTTCATTTGTAAAACCTCATTTATAAATCCATTTCTTAATAATAACGATTTTAACTCCTTTTTTATTTCTAGAATATTATTTATAAATTCTTTTATATAATTCATTTTTAAAAATCTCTATCCGATTTACGAAGAGTTAAGTGCAACTTAAACATAAATATGTTATTTTTATTTTTCAAAACAGTTTTCTTTAAAATAACGCAATTTCCAATATAAATATTTTTGTGTCCAAAATTCCTTTTTATTCCTTCGAATTCCAAAGAACAATATTTATGGTATTTAAAAATATCGAAATTAAGGCTAGTGTTACTATAGCATCCAATAATTCAAATTTCAACAATAATCGATAATAAATCATCTACCATATCATATATCCCTATATATGAAAAATAAACTATATATTTGAGGAGTCCGGTTGGATCCCTCCAACCTGTTTCCCTGCATCCACAAATGTTAATGCAATATAAAAATACCAATCCCACTTCGAGGGGGATATCATGGTATTTAGGTCATCTGCTATTATGTAGAGCGCATAGGGTCTCATCCGCTATAATGTGCGAGAATATCACTCCAAATACTAGTGTATATATACACTAATATATTATTTTTTTTCGTTCAACAGATGATAATTTTATAAATTCAACCAAGCATCCTATATTTATTTTAACTATTTAAAATAAACTCTAGTAATCCAAATGGGTGAGAATTTTCTCACCTTTATTTTTTTTTTTGCATCCCATTTCAATTAAATTCTCTTCTCTGCATAGCATTGCTGCCCGAGTCCAACGTGATTTGCTATGTTAATTTTAATCCTCGTATAAAAGCAATCACGACATATATAAACTAACTATTCCAATTTCTAATTAATCAAACTAATTACAGTCTTAAGTTTTCAAATATATCTACCATAGATGCATAACAATATCATATTTATCAATGCACATAATTATAGTAGTAGTCTCATACCAAATTGGGTTATATCTACCATGTTTAAGCTCTGATACCAAATGTTTATAAGGTATGTGTTCACATCTAGTATATAACAATATCATGCAATAATGTCATTATATTAGAGATAGATGTGAACATATATAGATTATATATTAGAAATGTATTAGAGCTGCTTACTACTAGATGTGAACATATTTGATTCTAGATTGAAATGTTGCCCACAACCTGTTTACTGCTCCTCCGTCCCTGCCTGCAACCTCACGCTTGCCTACGCCTACGTACACAACCACCACCTCAATGCCATCGCCTCCTCTAATAACGAAGTCACGAAGCTGCACCACCTCGCAATCCTCACATGACCGGTCACTCGACTTCGCCGACACCAGACGAGACTCCAATCCCTCAACGACGATCCAAACCCAAAAACGCCCAATTTAGCTGCTTGCGAACCCACCGCCGCCTTCATGCGCGACCAAAGACAGGTCGCGACTCCCCTTCCTCGTTCCATCTCCTTAATTCTTTGAATTCTTTTTCGAGTTTTTCTCTTTTTTTTAAATGTGAATTGATTCAAGCGGAACCATAACGAGGAAGAGAGGATTTCGGGGTGTGTGTGTGTGTGTGTGTGTGTGTATCTTTTGTGTTGATCGATTTGATTTTTGAAAGAAAGAAAGGAATAGATCATGATTTAACCCAGACAAACATTTCGAGCACATTTTCACTGATGGAGATTGACTTCCGATATGATTTAATATATTTAAATATTGAAGATTTCCTGTATTATTTACTGGGAAATCCTGGTCTCCTATCAAGGCGTGCCGCTAGGCATTTATAATGTTATACACCTATTTCGAATGCAATGGAAAAGGTTTCGAGTCCTAATTCGATCGTATGGTGAAGATAGAATTTCGGACCCAATTATTTTATTGAATTTTGGATATTAATTTCAGCACGTTTATATCCCGTACGATCAAACGATAACTCCAAACGCTGCGAAATTTAAAATCCGACAAAAATACACTATTGTGGATTCAATGGAACTGATTTCGTTGAAATCCGAGACTGCGCCGTGGATCGCTATTTTAACTCGACGATTTCTAAATTTTCCAAAATCGCTTAAAATTCAAGTTTTAAAATCTTACTAACTGAAGTATAATTCCAGCAGAATTTATATCAACATTAGCAATCGTTTTCGAATCGTATTCTACTCTAACTCAATTATTTAATGATTTCCAATTATAAGTCCAATAATTAAATTTATTCAGTGGATCGCTATATTTGGAATTTAAATTCATTACACTTATTTGATTGTTAAATTCCCTATTAAAATTCTGTTCACATTTCAAAACTCACCATTTAAAATAAATTAACTGTTCAAAACCAATGACCCAATAATCCGGGTCGTTACACAATCATTCTTTGTTGTTTACATTTACCGATTCTACGTTTTCACCTTGGGTACCACATAATTTTTTCCTCCTCTTCCCCTGCATAAAACGTTATATTAGCTAAGCGATAACTTACTGTAGTATATTTGTATTACCTGCTTTATTGTTCGGGAATAAGATTTGTTGAACAGTGACAGCATGTGCATAATTGGCATTTTAAAAAGACACCGTGCAAACGTATTCAAGGAATTCCCTTTATTAGTAGCAAAGAAAAGAATAATTTTCAAAATTAATATAATTGTATAGTTGAGTTGATTATATAGAAATGATAATATGTTATGGTTATCATTTAGGATTTGATTAGTTATGCTCGTCCAGTTTGAGCATTAACTATTGTTGAATAATTCATATGGAATTTTTCGTAGTAAGATATAGGTCAGGTAAATTGGAATTAGGGAATATTGGAATGAAACCCTTGTGAATTAAGTTTCATAGTTTGATTATAAGGTGTTTGGCGAAAGGATTAAGCTAAAAGTCAACTTTTATTAATGTTAACCTAAAAAGTAAACTTGTATCAAAAAAGTTGTTTAATATAATTTAAATGGTAGCAATTTTTTTAATAATAACGATATTAAAATAAAATAAATATATAAATAAAAGTTTAGGGGATAAATATTTGAGAAAATTTAATTATAATAAAGGAGAATAATTTAAATGTAAGTTTAACTCACATACAAATTTGCTATATCATATCTATGATGCTACAAACTATTTTTGATTTCTTGGATGATAGTTAGATTTGTTTGATTGAAATTAATCATGATATTCCATTTAAACTATTTAAGTGTTGTTATAGCAATTTCAGCTTACCATCGTTTATTAAATATCATCCCCTAAACCCTTATATGTGTTTGAACTTGAGCTTATGTTTTCCTAAAAGTAGATGTTTAAAATTCATTAATCATTTTGATTAATGATATTTTAAATTAATGAATCATTTTAACTAATGTTGTTTAAAATTAATTAATCTTTTTGATTATTGAGATTTGGATTTATTTAATCATTTTAAGTAATGATATTTGGATTTGATAAATTATTTTAATTAATGATATTTGAAAATTAATAATCATTTTAATAAATGATATTTAACAGTAATTATTCATTTTAATCAATGATTATTTGAATATAATAAACCATTTGATAAATAATATTTTAAGTTGGTTAATTAATTTAATAAGCGAGTTTAAAATAAATTAACTGATTTGATGAAGATGTTTTGGAAGTAATTAACTATTTTATTAAAGATTATTGATTTGTTCATTAAAGGAAATCGTAAGTTTGATTAATTATCTTTTAGGATAGTTAATATTATTTTAGATTTATAAAAAAGATTATAAATGTGATTTATTATCTTTCAGAATAATCAAAATTATTTTAAATTTAATAAAATAATTTAAATTTGATTTATTTTCTTTGAAAGATGTATTTGGTTTTAAGGTTTTAAAAAGAATATTATACACCGTCCCCCAGGACAATTAACATTGTTTGGAATTTATAAAAGGTATTTAAATTGTTTTATTACACTTTGAGATAATAAATAGCGTTTCAAATTAATAAATGATGGTTTTTAAATGAGAACTTTTAATAGAATTGTTTAAAAATAAAGCTTCGTGTAAAAAAAATTTGGTTTAGTGTTTAAAATGATATTTGGTTTTTGACCCTTGTTTTTGTACACTTAGTATTTTAAATTTGTCTTTCAAAAGAACATATTAAAAAAATTTGAAAAATTTAGATCCCAAAATTGTTTGAAATAATTTCAAAAGATTTGGAAAATAAGTTATATTGATATTATTTAGAAATATTTCTAAGTATAAATATTTTGAAAAAATTTCTTCAGGGTAATTCAGGGAAAACATTTCAGTTAGTTTTATGGTAATCTGAATAATCTTCCAAGCGACAATCAGATGTTGCTTAGGCAAATGTTGTGGAGTACTTAGCAAATTATTTTCTTAATTGTTATGTGATCGAAATGAATTCATATCCGAACGAACCCAAAGTGAGTTTTAATAAACAAGTTGTTTGAAGTTATTTCATAAAAAAAAAAATGTAGTATGCTTTCAAAGATGATTTGAAATTTATAACTGGGTATTTAATCTCTAAGTTCCCTAAAAGGGAATTGATTTCCAAAATAGAAAGCATTTTTGATAAGAGATTGTTTTAATAAATGAATTTTACCCTTAAACAATATATGAGGTAATTTAACACCGACTTAAATGGGTTTGATTGGATATAAAGGTTTTGATAACGTTGTTTTATCAAAACCATGGATATTATTTAAATATCTAAGCAGTGTAAACTAATTGGTGTTATTGGGTCAGTTCATAAACATGATTCATTATGACACCTTAATGTGAAAAGGTAGGAAGGTTTTAATAGACATCGTGTTATTAAGACCAGAGCTTTTATTTAACACATATAAGTTGTATAAACTATTTGTTATTTTTAGTCAACCTATAAACATTGTTCATCTTAACACTGTAAAGTTAAAGAGGTCGAGAGGTCGACTCAGTTTTAAAAGACCCAAATTTTGATTTGATCTTCGCCTAAATTATGAAAAGAAAAAAAAAATTGTATTTTGCGTACACTCTTAGGATTTAGAAGGGTATTATACAAGTAAATAAAGTGGAATAAGTTATTATCTAGTGTTTTATAAAGAAAGGACTTTATACAATATTTTTAAACATAGACGAAAATTTATGAAATAATTCATATTCTTAGGAGTTTATTGTTAATCTTTTGATAATTTAAATTATGTTGAGTGTTAGATTTTTTTCTCCTTATGGAATTTGAATGATTGATAGTGTTAGTGTATTCCTTTGTGGAATTTGGTTGATTTGATTTAGTTGAATTTGAATGACTGATTTTATGGTCTAATTTACCATAGTTTGTAAAGTTAAAAAATTATAAACCATGGTTTTATAATTACTGTTTATTAGGACTTAAATCCTAGTGCTTTTGAAAATGTGATTTTGAAAAAAAAATTGGGAAAGAGATACTATTTGTTCACTCTAGTTATTGTATTTGGAGGAACCAAAATACCACTGGATGCTCCATGTTGTTTTGATTCTAGAGTTTTACATGTTTTCCTAGGAGGACCCCCTTCTAGTATTTGTCATTCTGGTTTTAGTATATTTCATTTTGAAGAAATTTGAAAATAAGTTTTTGAATATAAAAGCTGGGCATTTAGTTCTAAATTTATATTTTGTTATGATTGGATGCGCAACATTTTATTTCAGATTATTCTTTGAATTTGGTTGCATATAGTTATATCTTACTAGTTTTTACTAGACAAGTTACATCTGATTAATGTGTTAGGTGTTTCTAGTATAGTTTTTTTATGGGATAGGATTGTGGTAAATTTCCGAGGATGAAATTTGTTTGTACCAAAAATGGGCACAATACTCTTCAGAAGTTTTTAAAGAGATAAAAGTGAAGAATGTAAATGTAAAATGAAGATTATCTAACAAAAACTCCAACAAACAATAACACAAATGCACAGACAAGCAATTTAGAGTGGTTTGGCGTGTTACCTACGTCCACTATGAAGTTTTTGTGATTTTATTGATTCTCTTTGAACGATTACAAGTGATTGCAGCGGACAACAGTAAAGTACAGCTTGAAATTCGAATTCAACAGCAAGGGTAGGATGCAGATCTCGATCCGGCAGAGTTTGGGCGCTTGAGAATCAAAAGATCCTTTTTGTATATGCTCTGGGGCTCTATTTATAGGTGTAGGAGGCTGATATTTCGCTCAAACTTTGGGAGACTCCTTCTGGCACGTGAGGGGGTCCACGTGATCGGTCTCGGAGAGTTTCAGATCGTTCGGTGATCGATATGAAATCAATTCATATCGATCGAGACTGTATCCGATGGAGGTGAAACTTGACGAGAATAATCTTTAGCTTGCATGTAGTCTTCTGTGAAAATTTCGTTGCATTTGGACCAGAGGTGTTGAATATGCGATTATATGATTTTTGTTTGATGATGATAAACATATATATATATATATTCATTTAAATGTATTTGTCAATGTACTATTTTATTTTTCACATAATTAAATAAATATTTGGTGAATAAAATAAACAACACAGTGTTTAAATTCAAACAGATATTTTATTCAAACAAATATTTATTACAATTTTTGAATAGTACAAATTCAAGCTCTCACTATACATATACAATTTTGATTAAAATACAAATTTAATTACATCACAATCTTTCATTAACAAATGTCCTTACTACAATTCACTCGTTCACTCGTATTTTATCTTCAATTTGAATCCAGCATCTGAGCAATCTGCAAAAAATAATACTAATGTAGTAAAATCGAAAAGAAAATATTTTTGCAGTGTAAAATAATGTGATTTCGAAAATATTATTTGCCCCGGTTATTTGGGTTGTTCGTCATCATTTAATTTTGAATTCATCATGTACAAACAGCTTGTGACATGCATAGTGTATCACTGTACATGCCACAAGGCCATGTACACCGATATATACACTTGATAAAATTACAGGGACAGTTGAGCACAGGTCATACCCAAAACGCTGGGTTCAACTCAAGTGCAATAAAATAATGTCACAATATCAGCACAAGGTCAAACCCGAGCTCCAAGCTGGATTCAACACAGGTGCAAGTTCATGAAAATGGTCAGGACAACTAAAACAAGTTCATCAACCAAGTTCAATATCCAACAAAAGTATAGCCTCAATAATGAAGAGCAAATGAAGATTCAAATATCAATGCCACTGCCTCAATAGTCAAAGCATCATATATACAAATGTGCTCAAGACAACCAAGCTAAATATGCTTACCAGAGTACACATGAAGACTCAAACTCAAGAAACAAGTTCACCACGCAACAGCAAGTGATAAACCAAAAAAATCAAAATGTTCAACCCAGACTGGCCAGAGAAACCACAGTGCAAAGTGGTGAAAGCAAACAGAGGTGGCAACATGAAACTGCACCGAACCAGATAACCAAAGGCAAGTACAGTACAACTGAACACACTAAACCAACAAGAAGGCCAGAGTACATGCAAAATGAAAACAGGCTAGAGGAATCACAGTGCAATGAAGATTACAAGGAAATACAACACATATATATAAATAGATGTATGTATACACATGGTAGCTGAAACAAATGGCTCAAACTCAACTACAACCAGATTTCATGAAACTAGAGTAGTTCAACTGCATGAACACACATCTCAGAGGCATGAAGCAATACAAAGGCAGTTCAGCAATCAATTGAAAACAATACAGCAATGAACCAAGACCAAATTCAAACCAAGTGCACCAATACTAAAACAGAAGAATGGCATGAACCAAGTTAATCAGAAACTTCAAAACAATGTGATACAAACACAACATTTCTACAAGATATATATATATATATATATATATATATATATATATATATGTATCAATGAAGCTATGGTGCAACAGGTCAGGGAAGCTAGCAAGTGCACCACAAACCAAGCAAGGGCAAAACTGCAAACAAAGTGAAACTGCACATATACACGAACCAGTGCCAACAGACCAGAATTCAAGCAGTATTACTGCAACTTGAACAAGACTCGAGTGCTACCAGAACTCCATGAACCAACACAAGCATATACACCCACACGAATGGATATAAATGCACAGATTCGAGTGAAACAGTGAAACAACGATGGTGCAACAACATACATATATTTATGTATGATCACACATGTATCTACACAGTACAGCAAGCACATAGCATCGTCAATGAAACAAGCAACAGTACAGATGACGAATGGAGTAAATTAAACAGAAAAAGAAGTATGGTAAAGATCAAGCTAAACTGCACATGAAAATGAAACCAGAGCTCATATGCAAACAGTTCAAAGTCGAACATTTTTACGTAGTAGTTTCGAACAAAGACGGTCTATTTACAAAAGTATCAACTGGTCGAAGTCAATAAGCAACTATTAATTACAGTTTTAAAGTGGTCGAAATCATGGATCAATAGTTTCAAACCAAATCAGTGATGAAGACACAGAGAAGAACCAGATTATCGAAAATTCCAAAATGGCCGCCGAGCATTTAAAATGCTAGTGTATTTAACAATTTTATCAGAGCCGAAGTTCAAACCAAAATCAACACCGCGGTAGCCAAGAAATCGAAATCAACATTGTGTCAATCAAGAAATCATAAATATTCGAAATTGATAAAGTTAGAATCAATCTCAAGCATCCAAGCAAAATCAATGGCCGAGATAAATTAAATGACAAATTCAAACGAATGAGAAAATAGGAATTCGAATCCTATATAAACCCATTTATCTTCAGCTTTCAACTCCATCGAGTTCAAGTATTCAAACCAGAGAGAAAAAGCATAAATTACATACCGGAATCAAAGTCAAACTCAATCAAATAGAAGCAGCCGAAAGCATCGCAAGAGACGATCAATCGACAGAGCAAGGAAATCGAAACCAATTACTAGATCGATCTAATTAAAGATGGCGTTTCAAATTTGTTCAAAACCCTAATTTTTAATCAGAGAGGAACGAATGAGAACAAATAGGAAGCCACCATTTTTCACAAGGAAGCGGACCGATAAAATAAAGGGAATAATATTTCAAATTGGGCCAGCCTTTTCTTTAGTGTTGGTTTATAATAAAAGGCTTATAATTAGGGTTTTGCTTTTTGTTTTAAATTGTGTTTAAATTGTATTTTCCATTTTAAACCGTTGTAATTTCTAGTCGTGTGACTAGGGGATAAACTACGTGGCGTAGTTCGAGAATTCGCAACTCAGTGGCTGAGTTGTGGCAGAGTTTTGAGCGTAGAGTTAGGTTAGTCAATAGCGGGTGTCGCGACTTTACGTGTGTAAGTGTGTGACTATTTAATTTCTAGTAGAAACCTTGGGGGCAGCACGTAGGCAGGTTTTTGCCGAAGCTGGGTAAATTCTATGTCGTTCTATTTCTTCACTTATTATTTTATTATTATATGTGCTGCTATTTTGATATATCTGTGTTGAAAATATTTTATAAACTTCCGCAATAATTTTTATAATTAATAGAATCACCCTATTTACCCCCTTCTAGGGTGAAATCGATCCTAATAATGGTATCAAAGCTAGGAACAGAAGTCAACTTTTGTTTTTAAAAATTCGATAATTTCAAAAACCAATTTTTGTCTTAAAAAATTTGAATTTTTAAAATGGCTTCTTTTAATAATGCTTTTGCAGAGGGTCGGTCCATAGTTAGACCACCAATGTTCAATGGTGAATATGCTTACTGGAAAAATATGATGGAAATTTTTCTGAAAACCATTGACGCTTGGGATATTGTTGAGACAGGGTATAAAGCACCAACTATAATTGTAAATAATTAGGAAATAAATAAACCAAAGGATCAATGGACAGAACTAGAAAATAAATTAAAAAATGGTAATGCTAAAGCTATGAATTATATTATCTGTTCATGGATCAATTTGAATTTAATCGTGTCTCACATTGTCTAACTGCGCAGGAAATATGGCATACACTCGAAGTGAATCACGAATGAACATCTCAAGTAAAAGAGTCTCATCTTGCCATGCTGAGTAGCGAATACGAGAATTTCACAATGGCGAAGGAAGAAAATGTCAAAGATATGTACGGATGACTTTCCAATATCGTATACAAATCAAAGGCTCTTGGAGAATCATACACAGAATTGGAGATAGTCCAAAAAATTCTCAGAGTCCTTCCACGAAGTTTTGAAGCTAAGGTAACTGCCATTCAAGAATCAAAAGATTTGAAACAAATGAAAGTCGTAGAACTCATCGGAAACCTCACCACTTACGAGCTAGAGATGAAATTCAAGTAAAGCATGTAGGAGGAGACACTCAAAATAAATCAATAGCTCTTAAAGGGACAATTGAAAGTGAAAATGATGATGATGGTGAAGCAGAACTAGCACTATTAATAAAAAAATTGAAAAGGTGGAATCGCAAATATGGAAATCCAGCCAAAAATCATCAAGTAAAGAGCAGATTAAACAAAGCACTAGACAACCCAAAAGAGCAAAAAATAATTTTTCACAAATGCAATAAACCTGGTCATATCAAGCCAAATTGTCCCTAAAATTGACTCAGCCAAGAAAAGAAACTAAAAAGGAGAAGTTTTGCAGCTACTTAGGATGAAAGCGACGAAGATGGAAGTGATAGCACTGGCAGTGAGAGTGAAAAAGCAAATTTGTGTCTTCATGGTGAAATAACTGACAGTGATGATGACGAGCCAAGTGAGATATGCTGGGAGGCTGAGGAACAACAGCAACGGTACTTGGATTCTGGCTGTTCCAAGCACATGACGGGGATAAATCAAAGTTCCTTAGCCTAGAAAAGTACAGAGGTAGCAGAGTCACAATGGGTAACAATGACAAGTGTAGAATTGTCGGTAAAGTTAAAGTAGGTAACAATACATTTACCTTAAATGACGTACTATATGCTGAAAATCTATACCACAATTTAATATCAATCAGTCAGCTATGTGATAAAGGTATGAATGTTATTTTTGATTCTGACTCATGCAAAATTGTTGACAAATCATCAAAAGAAATCTTATTTTCAGGTAAGAGGAAAGGTAATATATATTCTCTATCTTTTGATGATCTCACCCTTTCAAAATGTTTGGTAGCTAAGGATATAGAAGTAAATTTATGGCATAGACGATTAGGGCGTGCTAGCATGAATTTTCTAAACAAATTTAAAAAGGAAAAATTTGGTAAGAGGGTTTGCTTCACATGATTTCGAAACAGAAAATTTATGTAAAGTATATACCTTGGGAAAACTTAAAAAATAATCGTTTCATGCCAAAGACAATGTAAGCGCTTCTAGAGTTCTTAAACTAGTTCATATGGATCTGTTTGGACCTAACGACATTACTAGCTTAGGTGGTAAGAAATATTACTTTGTGTTAGTTGACGATCGCTTAAGATATACATGGGTATATTTCTTGACTAAAAAATCAGAAACTTTTTCATACTTCGCAAAATTCACAAAATTAGTTCAAAATGAAAAGGAGTTCCTATTGTTTCGTTGAGAAGTGATCATGGTGGAGAATTTCAAAATTATGAATTTGAAAAGTTCTGTGATGAAAATGGATTTAAACAAGAATTTTCTGTACCACATACTCCGCAACAAAATGGAGTAGTTGAGAGAAAGAATCGAACATTGCAAGAGTTGGCTAGGTCTATAATAAATGAATATGAGCTACCTATGCATTTTTGGGCAGGAGCTATAAATACAGCTTGTTGTGTAATGAATAGAGTTATGATTAGAACGATTCTTAACAAAACATCCTATGAGCTATGGTTCAAAAATAAACCAAACATTGCTTACTTCAAAGTATTTGGGTGTCCGTGCTATATTCTCAATACAAGTGTTCGACTAGGAAAATTCGAAGCAAAAGCCAATGAAGGCATATTAATGGGATACTCTTCTAGAAGAAAAGCTTATAGAGTCTACAACAAAAGGAATAAAACAATTATGGAGTCAATCAATGTGAAGTATGATGAAGGCATTAATGAACAGGAAATGGTCCAAAGCAATGTGAAGAGGAAAACGAAAAAGATGAGAATGAAAAACCAACAACAAAAGAAGTCCGAAGGAATCTAGATCCAGAGAGATTGAAATTCAAAGCAGATCATCCTCCAGAATTGGTAATAGGAAATCCTATCATAGGTGTTCAAACGCGTTCCTCCTTTAGAAATTTGTGTGATCTATGTCTATATAGTGGATTTATTTCAGAAATAGAACCTAACGACATAGATACAGCTCTTAATGATGAAAACTGGTTTATGGCTATGCAAGAAGAGCTAAATCAATTTGAGCGAAATGATATTTGGAGTCTAGCACCTAGACCTAAGGATTATCCAGTTGTAGGAACAAAATGGATTTTCAAAAATAAATATGATGAATCTGGAAATGTGATTAGAAATAAAGCTAGATTAGTCGTTAAAGGATATAATCAAATTGAAGAAGTTGACTTTGATGAAACTTTTGCACCAGTAGCTAGACTAGAATCAATTAGAATATTATTAGCTTTTGCTTGCTACAAAGGATTTAAATTAAGACAAATGGATATTAAAAGTGCCTTTCTTAACGGAATTTTAAAAGAAGATGTGTTTGTTGAACAACCAGAAGGTTTTGAAAGTCATGAATATCCTAACCATGTATATAAGCTTAAAACGCATTATATGGATTAAAACAAGCTCCTAGAGCTTGGTATGAATGCCTTAGTACTTATCTTCTTGAAAATGGGTTCAAAAAGGGATGTATAGACACCACATTATTTCTGTTGCATGAAAACGATGATCTTTTGATTGTTCAAATATATGTTGATGACATCATTTATGGTGCTACTAACAATTTGTTGTATGAGAAATTTGAAAAAGTTATGCAAGAAAAGTTTGAAATGAGCTTGGTTGGAGAATTAAAATTCTTTTTAGGATTTCAAGTCAAATAAAGCGATAAAGGTACATTCATTTCTCAAACAAAATATATTAGGGAACTTGTTAACAAATTTGGATTAAAAGATGCTAAACCAGCTAGAACCCCCATGTGCACAATAATCAAACTTGAAATGATGAAAAAGGTAAGGCAGTTAATCAAAAGCAATATAGAGGTATGATTGGATCACTCCTTTATCTTACCGCTTCTAGACCTGACATCATGTATTCTGTCTACTTGTGTGCACGGTTTCAATCTAACCCAAAAGAATCTCATTTAAAAGCCGTTAAAAGAATTATAAAATATTCGTTGCACACCCCACGATTTGGTCTTTGGTATCCAACAAATGATAATTTTGAATTAAAAGGATTTTCATATGCGGACTATGCTGGAAGTCTAGTTGATAGAAAAAGTACTAGTGGTGCATGCTTTATTTTAGGACATTCTTAGTTGCATGGTCAAGTAGAAAATAGAATTGTATTGCGTTATCCACCACAAAGGCAGAGTATATTGCTCTGAGTGATTGCTCTGCTCAAGTCTTATGGATGATACAAACTTTGCAAGACTATGGTTTAAATTTTAAATGTGTACCACTAATGTGTGATAGCAAAAGTGCAATTGATCTCACAAATAATCATGTACATCACTCATGAACAAAACATATAGATGTTAGGCATCGTTTTATTAGAGATCATATTTCCAAGGAAAATACCTGCACAAATTTCATTTCAACCGATTCTCAATTGGCAGACATTTTTACAAAACCTCTACCAGAAAATAGTTTTTGTAAACTACGTCTCCGCTTAGGTGTTTTAGAAATTTGATTTTCT
This sequence comes from Allium cepa, assembly GCA_030765085.1. Lineage (NCBI taxonomy): Eukaryota > Viridiplantae > Streptophyta > Magnoliopsida > Asparagales > Amaryllidaceae > Allium > Allium cepa. Next base: position 133,327,433 of record CM060940.1, on the reverse strand, counting down.
ACTTATTTAACATTTTTCTCCCTACTAATTATCGAAAAAGTAAATAGTAATTGAAAAAGGGATGAGTGTTGATATTGATCATATATTATAACTCAAGACGGTATAATTAGTATTTTTTTTATTTAAACAGGAGTTATAAAAACTCTTTATTGATAAATATTCCATGACCATTTATATTTCTATCATATTTCTATCGACTATCACTCATCATAATCCTTTATAGTGTGTCAATATGTGGTGATTTAAACAGGAATCATTCGTTTTTCATTAAATAATAATAATAATAATTATTATTAAATTAATAATCCAAATTATTCACTCTCATTTAAAAGTCCTCACCGTTATGCATGGGTGAACTACTTGGAATTTTTGACTATGTGCTTCCATGCTCATTTAAAAGTCCTCATGGTTAAGCATGTATGGAACGCATATCAAAATTGATTTATAAACAAGTTGATTCTAATCCCATTTAAAAGTCCTCACGGTTATGTGTGGTTAGAAGAAACTTGAATTCATTTTTTTAATAAACAAAAATGGAATACAACTAATCTCATTTAAAAGTCCTAATGATTATGCATGGTTAGTAGATATTCAAATTCCTGATATAAATATACCACAAATAGACACAACTATATGGTTTTATATGATGACATCATCCCTATCATTCTAAAGTGGAATATGCTTCAAAACAGAGTATTTATGATTTTTTGTTTGACTTTATTGAAACATAATATTTATATTTGATTGAGTTTTAATGTTTTATTAATATCTATCACTTCATCTCTATTTTTCTAACACTATTACTCTTTTGCTAATAACAAAAGAGGGAGAAAAATTTTAAGATTTTGTCAAGTAAAATCATGTAAAGGTCAAATATTTTTTTTTGCATCTACGCTCATTTGCATTATATGCATATATGAAGGGGGAGCTTTATGTAGAAAGAGAGCATTCAAATAGGGGGAGCAAATTGAATGATCAAATACATTTAATAAATTCAAAATCTTAAATATATGTTTGTTATCATCAAAAGAGGGAGATTGTTGAATATGCGATTATATGATTTTTGTTTGATGATAATATATATATATATATATATTCATTTAAATGTATTTGTTAATGTACTATTTTATTTTTCACACAATTAAATAAATATTTGGTGAATAAAATAAATAACACAGTGTTCAAATTCAAACAGATATTTTATTCAAACAAATATTTATTACAATTTTTGAATGGTACAAATTCAAGCTCTCACTATACATATACAATTTTGATTAAAATACAAATTCTATTACATCAGAATCTTTCATTTACAAATGTCAACACTACATTTCACTCACTCACTCGTATTTTATCTTCAATTTGAATCCAGCATCTGAGCAATCTGCAAAAATAAATACTAACGCAGTAAAATTGAAAAGGAAATATTTTTGCAGTGTAAAATAATGCGATTTTGAAAATATTATTTGCCTCAGTTATTTGGGTTGGTCGTCACCATTTAATTTTGAATTCATTTATGTACGAACAGCTTGTGACATGCACAGTGTATCACTGTACATGCCACAAGGCCGTGTACACCGATATATACACTTTATAAAATTACAGGGACAGGTAAGCATAGGTCAAACCCTATCACCCCCCCTCTAGGGTGAAATCGATCCTGCAGGTGGATCTTGAGTTATGATCGATACGAGCTTGAGTTTCTCGTTGGCTGTTTGGTTCGAATCCATCAATTCGAATCGATCCACTTTGAAACGATGATGCATCTGCCTCTGTGATGACGCGACGTGCATTTCTTGCACCGAACCTCCTTTTGCTCTGAGTTGACCGTTTCGCATCCATGAATCTCGCCTCATTTGCATCGATGACCATTGCATCAATCCAGGCTCATTTGACTTGATGGGCACGAACAAGCCATTGGACGTGGATTCGAACAAGAGCCCCTAATGGGTACGAAGTAGTTATCGTCTGATGGATGCGAATCAAGGTCATTGGATGGAAACGAAGAGCGGTTGCCTGATGGATTTGAACTAACAGAACCTGATGGGTTCGAGTAATCACTTACTGATGGTTTCGAACTGGATGATTGAAAATGATTGTGTGCTAACAGATTCGAGACAGATGGATACGAGGGTATTGTACCCCTGATCGATATGAAGATGGTGGATTCAAATAGAGGCTCAACCATGGATACGAGCTGTGTCTAGCTGGATGAATACGAAACAGGATCTAGCCGACCGATATGAAATGTACACTCTGTCGATGGATACGAACTTGATCGGTACGAACCGAGGATTCTCGATGGATACGAGACTGGTCGGTGCGAAGTTGACGGATTCGAAATATGGCTCACTAATTGATACGAAAACCTGGCTTTTCCCCTCCACTTGCACCGATCATAACTTGAGCTTGCGAACTCAGATTGACCTGAAATTTGGAACACTGGCTTTCACGGCTTTGCTTGTCATGCCTTGCTGATTATAGCTTGATCCGAACTGGGACAAAATTCATCGATATCCATAACGAACCAATGTTAGGGATGCGGATTAAGGATCTTAAGGCAGAAATAACACTAGAGGGGGGTAAATAGTGTTTTAAAGAATATATGAACTATATGACTAAATTTAAAATTTTCAACACAAATCTAAACAGAATTCTAACACTGATACACAGAATGATCACAGAACATATAACAAATGCAAATAGTAAAGCAAAGCAAGTAAAAGAAAAGAACACACCGGATTTTATACTGGTTCAGAATCCTCCTACATCCAGTCCTGCACCAAGGCAATATCCTTGTGCAGATTTTTATAAGCCAATATCCAAATTACAACCCTCAATTTCTAAGGCCTTGAGGAACCCTCCTATCTTCGAGTCTGGGGTAAACTCTCTTGATTTACGGGACACAAGATCACCCTAATACTTCTTAATAACAATCCTTTTGAATGGATAGACTCTATGGACTTTTTGAATACAAATTAATCCTATAACTCTGAATAGCACTTTGATCTTTAGCTGAATGACGGAGAATCAAATAGAGAGAGTATCTAAATGATTTCCGATTGAGAATTTCACAAAATGATGGCACGATCTTGAAAATATGAAGTTTTATGGATATGGAATGGTGGAGAAGAAAGAGTGAAGAAAATAAGAAAGTAGTTGTTAAAAAAAATTCGTTTTGGAAGCCTTTATATAGATGCACAACAGTCATAACCATTGGCGAAAGGTTTTCGAACGAATGGACACTTCTTTTGAAAATTGAATTTTGAATCCAACTGTCACCATGTCGACATGGGGTATCCCCTTATGTCGACATCCCTTAGTTCAAAATTATAGAGATGTTGTTTTGTAAAGACAATTGAATTTAAAACAAGTTGGAACTTCTCTGAAGCAAAGTAAAGTGTTTAAACACTATTTTGAGATAGAGAATGAATATAAAACATTATTTTAAATATATATATAATTGATATAGACTGTCAATTATATAAGTAATATTTAAAACCAGAATAAGTTTTGATATTTTAAAAATAGAAGTTTTTAAAATCAGAATAGAGGAATATTTCAAGGCTAAAACAAAGTTTGAAAATATTTTTGAAAACATGATTTTGAAAGCTAAAACATTTTGAAAACAGATTTAAAAACATTTTGAAAAATCTATTCAAACTGATATTACAAGAACCTTCCTAAAGAGCTCCTCCATAGGACTCGAGAACTTGTACAAAGTAGTTTAAATGATTTTGATTTTCGTGGGTTTGTAAGCCACTTGTCGTAGGTTTGTAAGCTACTTATCGTGGGTTTGTAAGCCACTGGTTTCGATAGAAATTGGGTTCATCCCAAAAGAAAATTGGAAGAAAGATAAGAGTGATATTACGAAGTTTTAAAAAAATACTAGACACTTATCTTGAGATCTTGAAATCTTGATTCTCTAGAGTCTTGATTCTTGAATCTCTAATCTTCATCTTGATGCTTGAGTCTTTATACTGATCAGTCTTCGATGATACCTGCATATACTTCCTATATATATATATATATCTATATGGAAATGTTAGTATATATTTTATAAGGTAAAGTATAATAACTATATAAGGTTGTTGTCATCAAAACATCATCAACTCAGTTCCTAACAATCTCCCCCTTTTTGATGATGACAACCTTTATTTGTAAAATATTCTTACCATACCATAACTCTCCATAACTCCCCCTTACTCCGTGACTTCTTCTTAAAACTACAACTCCCCTTTATTCCATGACTCCCCCTTACACCAAGCACATATATTTTTATAACTTTCTCCCCCTTTAACATCAGCAAAAAGGAATAAAAGATTTACCTATTTTTAGATCCAAACTCCGATCGTCTTCCGATTCGAGAATAGCAGTGAAGCACAGATTTGAATTATCAGTTTTCTTCTCGTCATCACTGGATGAATCTGAATCGTCAATAGTTGCTGCATATGCCTTTTTTCTTTTCCTTAATTGCTCGTTATTTGGTTGAAATGTCTATTTGTCTGGATATGGACAATCTATCTTGTAGTGCCCTGTTTTGTTGCAGTTGTAGCATCTATCACCATTGTTGTTGTATTTGTTGTGATTGTTGTTGTTCTCCGAAGTATATCTGGAATTCCTTTGATCCTTTCTTTTAAAGTTATTCATCTTTCTATACTTCAGAAACTTTCTGAAATTTCTAGTCATGAAAGCAATTTCTTCATCACTATCTTGTTCTGAATCTCCAGTTGTCGCTTTGAATGCAATCGATTTCTTTTCCGTTGCCTTAGATTCTTTTCTCCCTTGTAGTTGAACTTCATAAGACATTTGATTACCGATTAACTCTTCGATTTTCATTTGAGTAACATCATTTGCCTCTTCAATAGTAAGTGCCTTTTGATCCCATTCTGGAGTGAGTGAATTGAGTATCTCTCTGACCTGATCTTCTTCTGAGAAACCCTTTCCTAAAGCAATCAATGAATGTACAATATCTTGAAATCGACAATCATGTCAGAAATGGACTCATTTTCATGCATTTTCGAAACTGGTTAGTTAATATGGAAATTTTAGTCTGTTTAACTTTGCTTGTTCCTTCATGAGTTACTTGCAAAATTTTCTAGATTTCAAATGCAGACTTATAAATAGAGACTCTATTAAAACTCATTCCTATCTAGTGAACAAAATAGTATATTCATAGCCTTAGAATTGTTTTGTGCAACCGTCTTTTGCTCAGTAGTCCACTGGGCAAAATCAGTAGTTGGTTCGACATATTCAATTTGTGTCATATTCCAGGTATCTAAACTTATGGATTGTAAATAAATTTTCATTCTACATGCCCAATATGCATAATTACTGCCATTAAAAAGTAGTGGTCCGACAGTAGACTGACCTTCTACAAATGAACTAGTGTTAGTGCTTGTGTTGACAGAAGTACTGGTGATAGGAGTGACATTATTAGTGTGTTGTTCCATTAAAACTTTTCAAAATTTCAGATTATGAAAACAATGAAAACCAATGCTCTGATACCAATTGTTAAGGATGCGGATTAAGGATCTTAAGGCAGAAATAACACTTGAGGGGGGGTGAATAGTGTTTTAAAGAATATATGAACTATATGACTAAATTTAAAACTTTCAACACAAATCTAAACAGAATTCTAACACAGAATGATCACAGAACATATAACAAATGCAAATAGTAAAGTAAAGCAAGTAAAAAGAAAGAACACATCGGATTTTATACTGGTTCGGAATCCTCCTACATCCAGTCCTGCACCAAGGCAATATCCTTGTACAGATTTTTATAAGCCAATATCCAAATTACAACCCTCAATTTCTAAGGCCTTAAGGAACCCTCCTATCTCCGAGTCTGGGGTAAACTCTCTTGATTTACGGGACACAAGATCACCCTAATACTTCTTAATAACAATCCTTTTGAATGGATAGACTCTATGGACATTTTGAATACAAATTAATCCTTTAACTCTGAATAGCACTTTGATCTTTAGTAGAATGATGGAGAATCAAATAGAGAGAGTATCTAAATGATTTCCTATTGAGAATTTGGCAGAATGATGGCACGATCTTCAAAATATGAAGTTTTATGGATATGGAATGGTGGAGAAGAAAGAGTGAAGAAAATAAGAAAGTAGTTGTTAAAAAAAATTCGTTTTGGAAGCCTTTATATAGATGCACAACAGTCATAATCATTGGCGAAAGGTTTTTGAACGAATGGACACTTCTTTTTAAAATTGAATTTTGAATCCAACTGTCACCATGTCGACATGGGGTATCCCCTTATGTCGACATCCCTTAGTTCAAAATTATAGAGATGTTGTTTTGTAAAGACAGTTGAATTTAAAACAAGTTGAAACTTATCTGAAGCAAAGTGAAGTGTTTAAACAATATTTTGAGATAGAGAATGAATATAAAACATTATTTTAAACATATATATATAATTGATATAGACCGTCAATTATATAAGTAATATTTAAAATCAGAATAAGTTTTGATGTTTTAAAAATAGAAGTTTTTAAAATCAGAATAGAGGAATATTTCAAGGCTAAAACAAAGTTTGAAAATATTTTTGAAAACATGATTTTGAAAGCTAAAACATTTTGAAAACAGATTTAAAAACATTTTGAAAAATCTATTCAAACTGATATTGCAAGAACCTTCCTACAGAGCTCCTCCATAGGACTCGAGAACTTGTACAAAGTAGTTTAAATGATTTTGATTTTCGTGGGTTTGTAAGCCACTTGTCGTTGGTTTGTAAGCTACTTGTCGTGGGTTTGTAAGCCACTGGTTTCGATAGAAATTGGGTTCCATCCCAAAAGAAAATTGGAAGAAAGATAAGAGTGATATTATGAAGTTTTAACAAAATACTAGACACTTATCTTGAGATCTTGAAATCTTGATTCTCTAGAGTCTTGAATCTTGAATCTCTAATCTTCATCTTGATGCTTGAGTCTTTATACTGATCAGTCTTCGATGATACCTGCATATACTTCCTATATATATATATATCTGTATGGAAATGTTAGTATATATTTTATAAAGTAAAGTATAATAACTATATAAGGTTGTGGTCATCAAAACATCATCAACTCAGTTCCTAACAATCTCCCCCTTTTTGATGATGACAACCTTTATTTGTAAAATATTCTTACCATACCATAACTCTCCATAACTCCCCCTTACTCCGTGACTTCTTCTTAAAACTACAACTCCCCTTTATTCCATGACTCCCCCTTACACCAAGAACATATATTTTTATAACTTTCTCCCCCTTTGACATCAGCAAAAAGGAATAAAAGATTTACCTATTTTTAGATCCAAACTCCGATCGTCTTTCGATTCGAGAATAGCAGTGAAGCACAGATTTGAATTATCAGTTTTCTTCTCGTCATCACTGGATGAATCTGAATCGTCAATAGTTGCTGCATATGCCTTTTTTCTTTTGCTTAGTTGCTCGTTATTTGGTTGAAATGTCCGTTTGTCTGGATATGGACAATCTATCTTGTAGTGCCCTGTTTTGTTGCAGTTGTAGCATCTATCACCATTGTTGTTGTTGTTGTTGTTGTTGTTGTTGTTGTTGTTGTTGTGATTGTTGTTGTTCTCCGAAGTATATCTGGAATTCCTTTGATCATTTCTTTTAAAGTTATTCATCTTTCTATACTTCAGAAACTTTCTGAAATTTCTGGTCATGAAAGCAATTTCTTCATCACTATCTTGTTCTGAATCTCCAGTTGTTGCTTTGAATGCGATCGATTTCTTTTCCGTTGCCTTAGATTCTTTTCTCCCTTGTAGTTGAACTTCATAAGACATTAGATTACCGATTAACTCTTCGATTTTCATTTGAGTAACATCATTCGCCTCTTCAATAGTAAGTGCCTTTTGATCCCATTCTGGAGTGAGTGAATTGAGTATCTCTCTGACCTGATCTTCTTCTGAGAAACCCTTTCCTAAAGCAATCAATGAATGTACAATATCTTGAAATCGACAATCATGTCGGAAATGGACTCATTTTCATGCATTTTAAACAATTGAAACTGGTCAGTTAATATGGAAATTTTAGTCTGTTTAACTTTGCTTGTTCCTTCATGAGTTACTTGCAAAATTTTCCAGATTTCAAATGCAGACTTATAAATAGAGACTCTATTAAAACTCATTCCTATCTAGTGAACAAAATAGTATATTCATAGCCTTAGAATTATTTTGTGCAACCGTCTTTTGCTCAGTAGTCCACTGGGCAAAATTAGTAGTTGGTTCAACATATTCAATTTGTGTCATATTCCAAGTATCTAAACTTATGGATTGTAAATAAATTTTCATTCTACATGCCCAATATGCATAATTACTGCCATTAAAAAGTAGTGGTCCGACAGTAGACTGACCTTCTACAAATGAACTAGTGTTAGTGCTTGTGTTGACAGAAGTACTGGTGACAGGAGTGACATTATTAGTGTGTTGTTCCATTAAAACTTTTCAAAATTTCAGATTATGAAAACAATGAAAACCAATGATCTGATACCAATTGTTAAGGATGCAGATTAAGGATCTTAAGGCAGAAATAACACTTGAGGAGGGGTGAATAGTGTTTTAAAGAATATATGAACTATATGACTAAATTTAAAACTTTCAACACAAATCTAAACAGAATTCTAACACAGAATGATCACAGAACATATAACAAATGCAAATAGTAAAGTAAAGCAAGTAAAAAGAAAGAACACATCGGATTTTATACTGGTTCGGAATCCTCCTACATCTAGTCCTGCACCAAGGCAATATCCTTGTACAGATTTTTATAAGCCAATATCCAAATTACAACCCTCAATTTCTAAGGCCTTAAGGAACCCTCCTATCTCCGAGTCTGGGGTAAACTCTCTTGATTTACGGGACACAAGATCACCCTAATACTTCTTAATAACAATCCTTTTGAATGGATAGACTCTATGGACATTTTGAATACAAATTAATCCTGTAACTCTGAATAGCACTTTGATCTTTAGTAGAATGATGGAGAATCAAATAGAGAGAGTATCTAAATGATTTCCTATTGAGAATTTGGCAGAATGATGGCACGATCTTCAAAATATGAAGTTTTATGGATATGGAATGGTGGAGAAGAAAGAGTGAAGAAAATAAGAAAGTAGTTGTTAAAAAAAATTCGTTTTGGAAGCCTTTATATAGATGCACAACAGTCATAATCATTGGCGAAAGGTTTTCGAACGAATGGACACTTCTTTTTAAAATTGAATTTTGAATCCAACTGTCACCATGTCGACATGGGGTATCCCCTTATGTCGACATCCCTTAGTTCAAAATTATAGAGATGTTGTTTTGTAAAGACAATTGAATTTAAAACAAGTTGAAACTTATCTGAAGCAAAGTGAAGTGTTTAAACAATATTTTGAGATAGAGAATGAATATAAAACATTATTTTAAATATATATATATAATTGATATAGACCGTCAATTATATAAGTAATATTTAAAATCAGAATAAGTTTTGATGTTTTAAAAATAGAAGTTTTTAAAATCAGAATAGAGGAATATTTCAAGGCTAAAACAAAGTTTGAAAATATTTTTGAAAACATGATTTTGAAAGCTAAAACATTTTGAAAACAGATTTAAAAACATTTTGAAAAATTTATTCAAACCGAAATTTCAAGAACCTTCCTACAGAGCTCCTCCATAGGACTCGAGAACTTGTGCAAAGTAGTTTAAATGATTTTGATTTTCGTGGGTTTGTAAGCCACTTGTCGTAGGTTTGTAAGCTACTTGTCGTGGGTTTGTAAGCCATTGGTTTCGATAGAAATTGAGTTCCATCCCAAAAGAAAATTGGAAGAAAGATAAGAGTGCTATTATGAAGTTTTAACAAAATACTAGACACTTATCTTGAGATCTTGAAATCTTGATTCTCTAGAGTCTTGAATCTTGAATCTCTAATCTTCATCTTGATGCTTGAGTCTTTATACTGATCAGTCTTCGATGATATCTACATATACTTCCTATATATATATATCTATATGGAAATGTTAGTATATATTTTATAAAGTAAAGTATAATAACCATATGAGGTTGTTGTCATCAAAACATTATCAACTCAGTTCCTAACAACCAGTGCGTACCCGATATCTAGGACGAATGCCCCTTAGTTCTTAATCTGTTCCTTGATATCTCGGCCTTGCCAAAAGGCGGGATAACATTTGCCCCCCAAAGTACGTCTTGTGGTAACATGACATGCTTTGAGAAACTGCAATCTTCATTTTGAACAGTTATTGCTTCTTTGTTGAAGGTTGTAACCTTGCGTTGCTGTATAATAGTGCTCAGACGTACACATGCTAGTCTGACTCTTGTCAACGTTGCACGTTCACGAGTCGTTGTCATTTTCTTGTATTGAGTGTCGTTTCGATCCTCTCCTGAATCGATATGAGACTTGTGCTATAACAACACTTGACAGTTCTTTTTGGATGATCCTTCGTATTGATCCTCTCCTGAATTGATGTAGAAGTTTAGATTGTTTCTGTCGTGTTGACGGACTTTGCATTGATGAATGCGACATGGATATTTCGCATCGATGTGTACGTGCCCTGATGGATTCGACACTGCTGTTCGTATCGATGGAACTAATGGGTTCGAACATGACAGTTCGTAATGATGAACCATGACTATGAATGTGAGTAAGGACATCGAATCGATGGAACTCAATTGCCTCCAGAGCTATCTTCATCGTGTATTTCATATCGATGGATCTATTTACCGTTTCGAATCGATAGGAGCTTGGGCCGATGGATTCGAACTTGCCGTTCGACTCGATCGGAGTGTTGACCTGCAATGACCAGTCATGTTGAATGGGAGGCGAATCGGCCCTATTTCTCCCTAGGATCCATATAAATACCCTTGGACTTGGCCATTTTTCACATTTTACATTTTACTGCTGCTTTCCCTATTTCCTGCATTCGCATCGATCCACGAATTTGAGAAAAGAGGAACTGCACACTTCCTTCGAATTGATCAGATTCATTCTTTCAATCCTTCGAATTTCGACTTCAGTCTAGGTAATGAATCAGCTATGACTAAATCCACGCGACTATTCAAATTTCAGATCCATCCTATATTTGTCGATCGCCAATTTTGACAAGCGCTAAGGCCAGATCTAGGCCAAGGTTTGGTTGAGAGTGGCCATGGCGACGCTCATGTAAGTTGGAGAAGAATGGGTTAAGGATATGGAGCAATTGGTTGATGATTGTTCGGCCTCCATTTCGTACCGATGGAAAGAAAGATCGTGGCTTGATTTGACGACCGGATATGGGGTTTGCATCGATGTAGTGTTGATTAAGGAGCGATGGTGTCTGTATCGATCCTGGGTGGATGCATTTCGTATCGACTGATCTAACTTCTGAGCAAGCGATCGATACGAACTCCAACGTTTTTGATAGTTGTGAATGTAATCGATGCGACATCCCGAGTTGTGATCGATACGAAATTGGCTCAACTTAATCGATACGAAATGTATCAATTCGAATTCGATCGATACGAAACGTATCATTTCGAATTTGATCGATACAAAAAAGAGACCCCTGACGTGTCACTAATTTGAGCTATGGCGATCGATCCCAAACTGGAGTTTGATTGATCTAGAGAACTTTTGCACATTTGAACATTCGACTCCAACGAGCTTCTGCCTTACATAATCAAACTTGACCGTAGAACTGCACATTTGACTGCCTTTTGAAGCTCGTTGATGGAACTATATTTAATAACATGATAAGAAATTTTAATTTGTATAGATCACTAACATCTGTATGGTACGATGGTGATGGTCAGCGATGACGGTCACTCCAATTAGATTCCGATTATCATTGTCGTTTGCAAATTTTTCTTGAACTCTGCAAAATCTTTTCAAGTAATACACAGCACTGCACTGCATAATACACACTCTGCACGAGGGGAGCACACGGGCTCTCTGTCATTTCTAATGATGATTTTTCATGAGTTGGTTAGTTATGAAAACTCCAAGATCGCAGCCACAGGAAACTCAGAGTATAATTCCTCCTAGACTTGAGATATCAGACATCGAGGCCGAAGTTATCGATCCGGCTTCGGATGAGGCACCTAATGCGTCCTTTATCAATAGTCCGCCAGACTCTGTTCCGTCCAATATTTCTAAAGATATGATAGGGAGAATATGCTTAAGGCATGGTTTGTCGATGGACGATGTAATATTGCCGGAACAAATGACAGACCACAAAATCCACCGGAGGGGTATACCACCTTCAATCGACATGCGTGCGCAGCCGGGACGCTTCCCCCATTCAATCAATACATAAGAGAAGTGTTGTCTTTTATAGGGATTGCCCCATCTCAGCTACATCCAAACGGATATGCTTTATTAAATAGCTTAGGATTCTCGGGCTAATCGAGCAAAGACAAAGTATAAGGCTCGACAGTGCACTAAGGACTATCTCGAGGGAACGAGTTAAGCGTAATAAGCCCAGAATTGTCATAGTTCAAGAAGCTGACTCCGAAAGAACCCATACTGACGATGAACCTTTGGCTGAGCCTGCGGATGCAGCCTAAGATTTCGAAGAAAAGAGAAAAGGCAATGTAGCCATTTTTAAGCAATCCAAAAAGGGGAGATGGAAATCTATGGTCATGTCCCAGTCCCCCTCCGGAATTAGAATTTTGAAGATGTCTCCCCCAAGAATGGAAAATCTTTACGAAGGGCTCGTTGATCTTCAAACTCCGGATGACACGTCCATGCAGCATGATGCTAGATTGGATGAACTCCAACATGCCTTAGTTTTAAGCGAGTCTCTGTCCACTAGCGTGGTAACACATCCGATTGGTCGAGGGATTGCACATACATTCACACTTCACGGCACTACACGATTTCTGACTATAGTACGCCCACGGTGAAAGATTACTAACTTCGTTTCTATTTTGCTTTGCAGATACCATGTCCGGTCGAGGCACAATGCTTGGTAGTCTACACAGAAAACGCAAGCCTTCGTCATACTATGAATCGCATAGGAGGAAAAGAGATAGGGACTACGATCAGGGATATTCTAGTCAGGAACGGTCTGACAGAGATAAGGGTTATAGGCGTCGGTCCCGGTCTCACACGCCACCTCCTAGAGCTCCGGTACCGCCGCCAGTTCAGTTTCCACGACCTTCGGAAGCTCCGCGGCACAAACCATCTTCCCAATCATCTAGGCTTGAATCTCAACGTAGAACTGAAGTTACAGACCCTTCCACTACTACATAGGCCCTCGTCGAGCCCACTGGGGAAGGAGCGATGAGGCTCGCTCAGCTGAGAAAGGATTTTCCTGACATTTGTTTTGATGGGTTCGTCTTTCCTCCACGCTTGAAAAGGATCCCGGCGTCGGCCAAAAATACGGTGCATGATTATGTCGCAGACATATTTTTCCAGTATCAGGAGTGGTCGAAAACCGCGAAAAAGCATCGAAGGTGGCCTTTGACTGAGCAGCCACGATTGAAAGGCTAGAGAAAGAACTCGGCCTGAAAGATCGGATCATTCAAGCGCTCAGTAGTGAGGCCGAGTCTTCTCGCAAATCTGAGATTGAGGCTCTTGATAAATCTGACAAGGACCAGGCGACGATGGATAGGATGAAACGGGAGCACTACGCCATGGTGGTGGAGATGGGCCACCGAAACACCATCGTAACCGCTGAGCGAGATGCATCCCTAAAAGAGCTAAATGATCTTAAGGCCAAAGTCTCGGAAATCATGAAAGAGAGAGACGCTGCTAATGTTTCCGCACAGGAAGCGTGCGATCGAGCGGTGGTGCTTCGGAGGGAGAGAGATGCGAGCATGGAAAAGGTCCGCGAGGTTGAGTCTGAAGTTGATGAAAAGGTCCGATTGGCGAAGATCAGGCTCGAGTCGGAGATAGAGGAGCTTCTCATCACTTATAACGCCAATATGCTGAAACATAGGAATCTAGCTTGGCTTGACGATTACTCGACACATCTGTACAACGCCTGAAATTTGGTGGTTGAAGAAGAGAAGGTGGTGCTGTCGGGTGGTGCCCTTGATGAATTTGAGATGGAGAACTGCACTTTGAGAGAAGATGAAAAGAAGGTTCTTCATGACTCCATGATTTCTCATGCAAGAGAGAGATTGGGCAACCAGCATCTAGAAGTTGGTGAGGGCTCCGGCGTCGCACACCAAGCTATAAATTTTGAGATGATTAATTTATTTAGACCCGAGCTGATGCCAGCAATTGAGCCGCAGCCCATCCCAACCTGCGACCTGAAACATCCACACTTATCTCCCATAAGGGAGCATTCTTCGGAAGCTATTCTACCAGCCACGAGTCAAGCTGAGGAAGGTACTCTGCACAAATCTCTTGTGTGTGTCTGAAATGAAGTACTTGTATTAAAGCGTGTACTAACAACTTATTCTCTTTCCTTGTCCAGTGACTGAAGCTACATCTGCAGCGCTCCTGCGATATAGGAATCACAACAAATGTAGGAGGCCATTATCACCGAGGCAATATCACTAAAACCACAGCCGCGGCATCGAGGTAACACGGGGGGCTCCCTTTCTTTTGATGAGAAAATGATGAATGAGCTCCTGGGTCGACAGAGAGACCCCTTCGCGGACTTACCGTTCGTCCTTAGTGGATTCCCACCAGCCTCTTATGCTTCGACACAGACCACCGCTACCCACAGTGAAGCCCAAGTTGCTCGTGAAGCAGAGATACTAGCTGAAATTAACGCAAAGATAGAGGCTGCGGCTCATGGCGGTATTTATGAGGGTGGATTGACGGCATCTGACCCAACTCCACTTAGGATGATATCACCCGGAGGTACGCTTGTTGATACTAGTACATCCGTTCCGCCCCCGGTCGTAGGTCCAGTTCCTCCGACTCCTCCTGTAGGGAGCACTCCATAGATTCAAGTTCAGAGGAGGATGTTGATATTATGCTTCCATCTGGAGATGATCCGCCAAAGAGTAAAGGTTCAAAGCAAAAAAAAAAATGGTGGCTCTAGCGGGTATGCACTTAAGAGGAAGCCGAAGAAGGCTAAGGAGTAGATAGGCCCTTCCGGTGCAAATTTTTGTTTAGCTAAGAATTTGCTTTTCCTTTATAGGCCATGTATAGATGCAGGTTCGGCCCCTGCTAGTAGAAATTTTTCGGGAGAACTTGTATGTAAGTCTTTTCTTTTGATTATTTGAAATAAAACTTTGTTTTTGTTGCTTCAACTCTTATTTCCGTCTTCTATACTTAAGTGTCGTAGAGTTTGGATCTCTGTCCCATGTAGTGAAGTTTCAACCCTTGAGTTTTCTTTATTTGCGAAGTCTGAAAATCATGAGCATAGGTTGTACCGAGAGATCGAGTTAGACTTTAGACATCGTACTGCTTCAGCCAACAGTTAACACTTAAGCTCTGCCCCCAGTTTTGGGAACAAGTTGTAAAGGTCGGCTAGCAATCGTGATTTGCCCCTATTTTTAGAGTTTAACATCGTCATATTGATGCAGAAACAAGTGTACGTCGAGCGATTGCATCGCATTCGCTTACCTATGAATAGTCGCATCCACGCTTTGGGGATCAGCATTTGCACTTCGACAGTCGATTACATCTATTGAAGTTTTTTAAATACACGTCCACACTCCAGAGGCCTAAGCTAATTTATGAGTGGCTATCCGCACCCGAGTTATTTTTATATTTTGTCCACACTCTAGGGACTCAGGATAATCTGTGATCGATAATCTGGTTTGCACTCTGGGAATCCGAGAGTTGTTCACGTTTGTGGCGCAGTTCGCACTCCGGGAACTTTGATCAGTATTTATACTCCAATTCACACTCTGGAAACCTGGAGTTAGCATTTATACTCTGGTTCGCACTCCGGGAACCTAGAGTTGACGTTTATACTCCAATTCGCACTCCAGGAATTTAGAGTTAGTGTTTATACTCCGGTTCGCACTCTAGGAACCTAGGTTGATGTTTATACTCCAATTCGCACTTCGGGAATTTAGAGTTAGTATTTATGCTCCGATTCGCACTACGGGAACCTAGAGTTGATGTTTATACCCCAATTCGCACTCCAGGAATTTGGAGTTAGTGTTTATACTTTGGTTCACACTCTAGGAACCTAGAGTTGATGTTTATACTCCAATTCGCACTCCGGGAATTTGGAGTTAGTCGACAGATGGTTAGTCACATCTGTTTAGACTTTTTAGGAGGTCGTTCACACTCTGGGAGCGATAGGTTTATCGGGATCGTGGATGGTCGGATCACATCCTTCCCAAATTAACAAGTGAGGTAGTTAGATGGATGGGTCCATCCTCCTTTAACTTGGTTAGGACACGGCCGAAGTCGTTAGGCAGATGAGCATGCCCTCTCTAAAACCGTATTCAGGATTTCTATGCTCCGACTCACATTTTGGGAGTTTGGAGTTGTTTTAAGGATTGTCGTGTATCATTCCTCTTTGATATTAGTGTAGTGACTTGTCCCCGAGCTCGGGTTTCATTTGGTGAGTGACCGATCATATCACAGTCACTCTCTACTTGAATAAATTCCACCGTTTGACGGAACTTAGCTCTCCGTGCATCGTGATGTCGTACGTCATACTCAATAAATTACAGCTCCGGCTCGAAGAGATGGCATTTTATTGCTGAAATGAGAAAATATGGCAAAGTCAGTTGCCTTATTACAAATTCAAATTTTGAAATGCGGAAACAAATTGCAAATAAGAGAATGAATCAAATAAATAAAGCCTGTCATATATAGTAGCAATGGAGACTTTCACTATTCCAAGCTCTCGGTAAAGTAAGACCGTCAACGGTCGATAACCTGAACGTGCCATCTCCGAACTTTTGGGTGATCACATACAGTCCTTCCCAATTTGGCTTCATATGTGAAGGAACCGGATAAATTCTTTTTAGAACGAGTTTGCCAAGTTCGCAGGTCCGTGGTCGAACCTTGGCATTGTATAATCGGGCGACTCGATTTCGATATGCGGCTGCCCTCAAATCAGTCTCTTCACGCTTCTCATCCAGTAACTCCAATGATTCAGCGAGTAATATGGCATTAGTTTCCAGGTCATAATAAGTCACATGATGAGAAGGTACTTCCATTTCGATTGGAATAACGGCTTCCGAGCTGTAAGATAGAGAAAATGGAGTGTGTCCGGTCAGGGACTTGTGGGTCGTTCGGTAAGCCCATAAAGCCATAGGTAGTTCATCAATCCACTTTCCCCAGACTTTTCTAGTCACTTCTTTAGAATAGATTTGATAACCTTATTAACAGCTTCAACTTGGCCATTCACCTGAGGGTGTACAACCACAGAGAATTTCTTATGGATATGGAATCATTGGCAGAAATTCTTGAATTCAACACTGTCGAATTAGGCTCCGTTATCAATGATAATGGTATGCGGGAGACCAAATCGGCAGATAATATTGTGAACTACGAAGTTGATTACTTTCTTCGTCGTGATCGTCGCAAGAGGTTCAGCTCAGCCCATTTAGTAAAGTAATCAACTGCGACGATGGCATGCTTCGCTCCTCCTTTGGCAAGAGGTGGAGTACCAATGATATCAATGCCTCATACTGCAAACGGCCAGGGACTGACCATTTGGGTTATCTCAGTAGGTGGGGCTCTCGGAATTCGAGCATGTTTCTGGCATTTATCACATTTCCTTGCATAGTTTGATGCGTCACGGTTCACAATTGTCCAGTAACATCCATATCGGAGTACTTTCTTGGCGAGAGCTTGCCCCCCCGGTGTGATCGTCACATTCTACCTCATGCACATCATGTAACATTCGTTTGATTTCATCGTGTGTGATACATCAGAGGAGAGGAACAGAATATCCTCTTCTATACATGACTCCATTTTGAATGGTAAACCACGAGGCTTTTCGAGTAATCTGTCTTCTTTCACTCCTACGCTCAGGCAGTGTTCCGTGATAGATATAATTTAGATATGGGGTCATCCATGACTCCTTATTGGGAGCAATTTCAAATATAAAATCTGTTTCCATCTGATCAATGTTGGGGGAAGGTAGAGTTTCAACGGAAACGAGTCATATCTGCTGTGCTTCGCCCGTACTTGCTAACTTGGCCAATGAATCAACATTCTAGTTGTGCTCACGGGGTATGTAGAAAATGGCATGATAATCGAATTGATCAACCTGGACTCCAGCTAGATAAGCCGCAAGTCTTCGATCCATGGCTTGGTATTCACCTCGAACCTGGCATACGACTAAATGAAAGTCAAAGTAAACCTCAACAACAATAATTCTTGAATCGCGGGCTAGCTTCAACCCAGCAATTAAAGCTTCATACTCGGCTTTATTATTGGTCGCACCAAACTCAAATTTCACAGTGTAGCATATGGACCGGCCCTCGGGGATTCCAAGTACTACCCCAGCATCTGAGCACCGATCGTTCGATGCACCATCGGTATGTGGCTTCCATATGTATTCGGGAGATTGACTGGTCTCGGGAAAGTTCTCTGGGATGGTGAATTCGACTATAAAATCCGCTAGGACTTGACCTTGAATGGCTCTCTTGGAATATAGGTGATATCGAACTGACTCAGTTCGATATTCCACTTAAGCAATCTACCAGACGTCTCAGGCCGTGTAAGGACCTGTCGTAACGGCTGATCGACGTACATAGTTGCGGGATGAGCCTGAAAATATGGATGGAGCTTCCTCGAGACAATGACTAGGAAGTAGGCCAACTTTTCTAGCTTTGGATAGTTTCTGTCAGCTCTGGTTAGTCGCTTGCTAACATAATAAACCGGTTCTGCACTCCGTCTTCCGCCCGAACTAGGGCAGCACTGATCACATTTTCTGATACCGCCAGGTAAATATACAACTGCTCATGGTCGATAGGCTTTGATAAAATCAACGGTGTGGAAAGATGTTGAACCAGCGCTTGGAATGCGCCCTCGCACTCCGTAGTCCACTCGAAGTTTCGCTTTCCTTTTCAGATCAGATCAAAGAAGGGGATGCATTTGTCTGTAGACTTTGATATGAACCTACTCAACGCTGCTACCTTCCCATTGAGACTCTGAACTTGCTTTATTGTTCTCGGAGTCTGCAAATTTCTGATTTCCCAGATCTTTTTTGGATTGGCTTCTATTCCTCGAGCGTTGACAATGAACCCAAGGAACTTTCCAGAGGCGACTCCAAAATGACACTTCAGCGGACGAAGCTTCATCCTGTATTTTCGTAGGATGTTGGACATCGACTCTAATTCTTTGATGTGATTAGTGGAGAACCGCAATTTCACTAGCATGTCATCTACATAAACCTCCATGGTCTTTCCGATCTGGTTAGCAAACATTCGGTTGACTAGACGTTGGTATGTCGCTCCTGCATTCTTTAGTCCAAAGGGCATGACTTGGTAGCAGTAGAGTCCCAGATCGATTACGAAGCTGGTATGTTCTTGGTCGGGTACATGCATGGGTATCTGATTGTAGCCGGAATAAGCATCCATGAAAGATAATAATTCATGTCCAGCCATTAAATCTACAAGCTAATCAATCCTGGGAAGTGGAAAACTGTCATTTGGACAAGCTTTATTTAAATCAGAATAATCGACACATGTCCTCCATTTCCCATTCGACTTTCGAACAAGTACAGGATTGGATACCCACTCTGGGTATAAAGCATCTCGAATAAACCCATTTGATTTTAGCTTATCGACCTCTTCTTTAAGGGCGGCATATCTCTCTGGATCCATACCACGCCTTTCCTGTTTGACCGGGATACACCGCGGGTGAATATTCAGGATGTGGCTCGCGATGTCCGGTGTGATCCCACACATGTCAGAGTGTGTCCAGGCAAACACGTCGAGATTCGTCCGGAGAAATTCAACCAATTCTTGCAGCGTCTCTTGGCTCAACTGAGACCCAATCTTTAACATTCTTGAATCATCATCATCATCACCAATCGTAACATCGATCGTCGGTTCGACCGGAGAAGCCTGACCAGATTCATCCTTGTTTTCATTGTCTCTAGGATCAAGATCCCTCTGGAATTGGTTATGGTGTCCGGACCGAGGCCCAGGCACCAATTGTCAATTATCTGCAAAACGGATGTAGAGAGATTCCTCTACGCCCTTCCCTTCTCTCTTCGCTGCGCCTCGCTCAGCTCAACAACATAATAGGCTCTTCCAGCAGCCTGATCTCCTTGAATGACTCCAATCCCACGATCGGTGGGGAATTTCAGAGTTAAACACCATGGGGCAATTGCTGCACTGAATTCAGCGAGGGCCGGTCGGTCCAAAAATGCATTATAGGGGGATTGAATGTCTAACACAACAAACTGTGACATCCGGACTCTCCGGCACTCGCCAACTCCCAGCTCCACTAGCAGCTCCACTACTCCAGTGGGTAT
Source organism: Allium cepa (assembly GCA_030765085.1). Lineage (NCBI taxonomy): Eukaryota > Viridiplantae > Streptophyta > Magnoliopsida > Asparagales > Amaryllidaceae > Allium > Allium cepa. Next base: position 133,307,068 of record CM060940.1, on the reverse strand, counting down.
ATTGGCACTTCCATCGAAGCCGTGAATTCTAGACTGACAAGGTTTTAAATCCTTGACTTCCATTTTCATCAGATCGTAAGCTCTATTAAGCAAAATATTTACTGAACTTCTACACTCAACCAGGATCCTCTTCATCCAAGCAGGACCAACCTGGGTAGATATGACCAATGGGTCAATAGTGGGGGCTTCGACCCTATCAACATCTCGGCTTCTGAACACGATGTTATCGGTCATTGTTCTCTTTTGTTTGGCCAGAGCCCCTTCATCGAAACTACTGCAACACTCTAAGTCTCCATGCCTGATAGAGCTGGCATAGGACTCCATTTCCCTCCAGCTTCGGTCTGCTGGATGGGGACCACCACTAACTGTATTTATTACCAATCTCCCACCCATACGAGCGGGTTCCTCCTGCCTTTTCTTGATTCTGCACATGATTTTGGTTTGACGAACCCGCACCACCAGACTACGGCGCCCGCACGAACTGATCTAACTTTCTCTTCCTGATTAACTTCTCAATGAGGTCCTGCAAATGTCTACACTCATAGGTCTTGTGGCCATAACTCTCATGGAATCTACAGAATTTTCCCGTTTGAATCTGCCTCTCCGAAGATGGCTTCGGAGCAGGCTTCTTATATTGCATAGCATTGCAAGTCTGCAAATCTACGTTCTCTAGCGGCGTATTCAATGGTGGGTAGTTATCAAACATTGGAGCCCTACGTCGCGGGCCATGGTTTTGATCCCGTTTCTTATTCTAATTATCACTGTTTCTCGGTTGAGATTGCTTGTTCTGTATATTCTGCTGTACTTTTCCAGAACTCTCACCCGACTGTTTAACTGCCACATTGCTTTGAATCCCTTCATTACTTGGTCCCATGTCATCCTGCTTCCTAGACTGTTTCGCGTCCTCTTGCCTTAAAAATTGGGCGACTTTGGAGTAGAAACGGTCCAACGATGCAGGAGGCTTCCCAGCTAACCAATTTCCAAACTCAGAGTCGGGATCAATTCCCTTATTCAGTGCCATTAAGATCGAATTGTCATTGGGGTTACTTATCTCTGCACATGCAGCATGAAACCTTTCCAAGTAGCGTCTAAGCGTCTCCCCAGGAGCTTGAGTGACGCTAGACAAAGTGTTAACATCCTTAGGCCTAGCAACATGCATACGAAACTGTTCTACAAACTTCGTGGCCATTTGATCAAAACAAGAAATGGATCGGGGCGGCAATCGCATAAACCACATGGTGGCAATGCCCCCCAAAGATATAGGAAAACTACGGCACTTTCTGAGTCATCGGCTCTTGCATCATTCATCAACCACTCATACTTCAGGATGTGCTGGTTTGGGTCTGAATTTCCTTCATAAATCGGTAAAGTGGGCATTCTGATCCGTCGAAGAGGTTTGGTATAGAGTATGTCATCCGTAAAGGGGATGTGACTATGGGAGATTCTCCAGTCGTCGTTGGTAAGACCCTGACTTTCACAGATCATTTGATGTTTCATAGCTGGAAGATCTGACGTTTGAACGTTCTGCGCATGTGGAGCCAAGGTGTGGTCGGGTTCCACATTGCGAGGCTGGACCGGACGTTGTCGACGGTCTACGTCTTGCCTCCTTGGCTCGACGTCTTCTGGGACATAAGGTTTAGGAGTACGTCCGTGTTGGTTCCGGGCAACAATCCCTGTTTCAACCGCGGCGGTGGTGGAACGGTTATCTACGGTGTAATGAAGAATAGTTCCTCCCTAGGAAGAGGGTCCAGTATGGAAGTTGGCCGAGGGGCCAACTCTCAGCTGCCCAACGGTCAAGGCGGGCTGATGTCCGGCGGCTTGTGCGTAGCCTTCGTCTGGTCGAGGACGAATGGATCTATGGTTGTAGCCTGACGAGGCAGAACTTTCTGTGGAGGAGTGCGCAACTTGGTCTTTTCTAGATCTTCTGCTCTTCTGGCGGTTTAACTGGTTGGTCAGCTCGACATTTGCGCGCAACTGTTCTGTTAGCTGTTGACGACTCTATGTCAACTCCTGTAGTAACAACTGGAACTCTTGCCTGGTAACCGGGCCCGATGGATCTGAGGGTCCTACAGCGTCTAGGTTGGATGGAGGTAGCTGCGTGGGATTTTGTCTATCCCGGTCTTCTTGATCGACAGCATGGGAAGTGTCCTTGTACTAACCATCTTGAGGATTGATCTACTTTCCTAGACTTTGTGCAAATCTGAATAGGATGGAAGGAATTCGGATTAGTGATCTGGATCTTTCTCTTAGATTTATGCAATCCGGTATCGACGATAGATCCAAGGAGCAGGAGAAAATCTGGGTTATTTCTCAGTGAAAGCACCGAAGTGTTTGTACCAAAAATGGGCACAACACTCTTCGGAAGTTTTTGAAGAGATAAAAGTGAAGAATGTAAATGTAAAATGAAGATTATCTAACAAAAACTCCAACAAACAATAACACAAATGCACAGACAAGAAATTTAGAGTGGTTCGGCGTGTTGCCTACGTCCACTATGAAGTTTTGTATGATTTTATTGATTCTCTTTGAAAGATTACAAGTGATTACAGCGGACAACAGTAAAGTACAGCTTGGAATTCGAATTCAACAGCAAGGGTAGGATGAAAATCTCGATCCGGCAGAGTCTGGGCGCTTGAGAATCAAAAAATCCATTTTCTGTAGGCTCTGGGCTCTATTTATAGGTGTCGAAGGCTAATATTTTGGTCAAACTTCAAGAGACTCCTTCTGGCACGTGAGGGGGCCCACGCAACCGGTCTTGGAGAGTTTCGGCTCGTTTGGTGATCGATACGAACTCAATTCGTATCGATCGAGACTGTATCCGATGGAGATGAAACTTGGCGAGAATAATCTTTGGCTTGCATGTAGTCTTCTATGAAAATTTCGTAGTATTTGGACCATTGGATCTTGAGTTATGATTGATACAAGCTTGAGTTTCTCATTGGCTGTTTGGTTTGAATCCATCAATGCGAATCGATCCACTTCGAATCGATGATGCATGTGCCTCTTTGATGACGCGGCGCGCATTCCTTGCACCGATCCTCTTTTTGCTTCGAGTTGACCGTTTCACATCCATGAATCTCGCCTCGTTTGCATCGATGAACATTGTGTCAATCCAGGCTCATTTGACTTGATGGAAATGAACAAGCCATTGGACGTGGATTCGAACAAGAGCCCACGAAGTAGTTATCGTCTGATGGATGCGAAGTAAGGTCATCTGATGGATACGAAGAGCGGTTGCCTGATGGATTAGAACTAACAGAACCTGATGGGTTCGAGTAATCACTTACTGATGGTTTCGAACTGGATGATTGCAAATGATTGTGCGCTAATGGATTCGAGATAGATGGATATGAGGGTATTGTACCCCTGATTGATACGAAGACGGTGGATTCGAATAGAAGCTCAACCATGGATACGAGCTGCGTCTAGCTGGATGGATACGAAACAGGATCTAGCTGACCGATATAAAATGTACGCTCTTTCGATGGATAGGAACTTGATCGGTATGAACCGTGGATTCTTGATGGATACGAGGCTGGTCGTTGCGAAGTTGATGGGTTCGAAATATGGCTCACTGATGGATATGAAAACATGGCTTTTCCCTTCAACTTGCACCGATCATAACTTGAGCATGCAAACTCGGATTGACCAGAAATTTGGAACACTAGCTTTCACGACTTATCTTGTCGTGCCTTGTTGATTATAGCCTGATCCGGACTCGGACAAAATTCATCGATATCCATAACGAACCAGTGCGTACCCGATATCCGGGACGAATGCCCCTTAGTTCTTAATCTGTTCCTTGATATCTCGGCCTTGCCAAAAGGTGGGATAACAAAATGCTTTTAAAAGGGGAGAATGTAACGACCAGAATTTCACCACATTAACCTCTAAATATTTAAGTAGTTTTAAATATTAAATAATAGGTTTTATAATTAAAATAAAATAGTTTTCAAATTTAGTTTGCAAAAATATTTAGTTCAAAGTAAAACAGAAAATGTGACCGGAAACTGTTTTTTGAATTTTCGACGTTTCATCGTAAAAAGTTGTTTGAAATATTGCGATCCTTGCTTATATATGAAACAACATTTAAATGGTTAGGAATGTAAATTAGTTATGACATATGTGTATATACGTACTATGTATACTTACGTATATACATGTGTATACTAAAAGATGCCTTAAGAGACATGATTTAACATTTTGGCAACTAAGTACAAAACATGTTTAAACATGTTTTATCATGAGAAGAGGGAAAAGGGACAAGAAGATGACTGAAGGACATGATGTTTATAAGGCTAGGTGAGGTGGCAAGAGAGTAGTGGAGGGTAAAGGACATTGGATGTTTCGGTAATTTACACTTTCATTTGCTCATAAAACCCCTTTCACTTCTTCAATTTCACCTCTTTTACTTCTACCATATCTTTCTCAAAACTTAATCAAATTGAGCATTTCATTTTTACAAACCATATAAAATTTCAGTGGCTACAACTCTTATTTGCACCACTTCTTATAATTTTGAGCTTAACCATGTCCAAAGCTCATTTCTTCACAGAGAATTTCAAGTCCAAAAATGATCCTTCCTCTTTTGACCACATCTTTTTCAAAATTCACCATAATACTTTTTAGATATAATAGAGAAAATAATTTCCTAAAACTTTTATCCTGACCACTTTTACAAAATCCAAGAGTAAGTAGTCTACAAATCAGTTGTAAAATGACCTATTTTTGGCTTTATTTTTGAGAAATCGGTGATTATCCAAAGTCATACCACCTTACCAAAACAAGTTTCACTTCCTTTTTCTTTCAAGGCCAAGCCTACCTAGTGCATCAAGGGTCCAAGACTCCATTTTTTGCTTATGAATGGAAGTGCTAGGTCATACTCTAAGTTAGGGAGAGTTTGGATAGCTTTCGGTGAGTTAAACTCTTAATTTTTATGGGAAATATTTTACTTTAGTTACATTATGGTATATATTGCTTGCTTGGTTTGGATATGATGTGAATTTGTTCATATTTGGTTTGGAAATGTATATGAGTGATGGATTCAAACATGTTAAGTACTTCTTAGTTAACAAACTAGTTAGTAAGTAAAATTTTACCCTCAAAACCAAAGCTTTAAAACTATATTCGTGTTCGTATTTATTGCCTATAAATGCTTGTCTTATTTATGCATAAACCACTACTATGTGATGTTTGATTGTGTTGATAATATTATAAACTTGTTCGTCGAACTGCTCGTATAGCGATAGTCGCTGTATCGACACTTTTAAAAAAATCACTTCTTATCAAACCATTCGATTTCATCTTCATGCTTGGAATTATTTTGCAAGTTAAGAAAGATTTTGATTAATGACATTTTCAAAAAATTTATTATTTTGTTTAATAAATTATCAAATTAATAAGGATTATGGTTAACTAATTAACTTATTAATGATGTGTTTTAAATATAACTAATTACTTGGTTAATGATGTTTTAAATTTAATTAATCATTTTATTTAATGATGTTTAAGGCTAATTAATCTTTTGAGATGGATAAAAGTTAATTAATCAATTAATTAATGATGTTTTAAAATTAATTAATCTTTTTAATTAATGACTTTTAAAAGTAAATCAACTTGTTTTAACTTTAATTCATCTCCCTTTAATGATGTTTTAAATCGATTAATCATTTTAAACTAATGATACTTAATTATTAATTAACAAATTTAATTAACTATATTTAATGTCATTAATTAATTTAATTAATATGTTTTAAAGGTGATCTACCCTTTTTAATTGAAGGTTATTGGAGTTAGTTAATCAATTTAATTTATAAAATTTCAAAGTGAATTTATCAAGTAACAATGATGATTTGACTTTGTTATTCCTTTTTAATTATTTACTAATCTAATTAATTATATTTTACAAATTATTTGAAATGATAAGGTTTAAAAGTGGTTTAATTTTTTTTCAAAGTTATTTGACGTTCAATAATTAAATTGTGTGATGAAGTTTAAAGTTAATTAATCAATGTAAAAAGGATGTTTGATGTTATTAAATCCTTTTTGTAATGATGTTTTAAGTTAGTGAACTCTTTTAACAAAGTGTTTTAAAGCTAGTACTTGTAATGTGAAGCCCAAGCATAAATTCAGGTTTTTAAAAGTAAAAATTTGATTCGTTTACGGAAATGAATTAATTTCCATAAAGCGATTCACTTATATGGGAACGATTTATTTGTAAACTTAGCACTGAACATCGTAGAAGTAGACTCATCGCTATTTCAAAAGTTAAGAATAATCACGAGACATGACTTTGAGGTAATACTATCTTGACTTTTCTGGTATTATTGTTAACCAAGAAATAGTACAATTTGGAATTCAATGATTGGTGATAAGCATACAAGACTTAATTTCCATATATGATCGTTTTATATTCTTGATATCTGGTTCCTCAGCTATCGGTAATTTCAGCCTCTTTTTTATCATCACTCTAAGTTGATGTGTTTTTCTATTGAGCTTTGTTATCCTTTATAAGAAATGACTTAAACTAAAAGCGCGAGATGGGGCCAAGCTATGTGGGGTTGCTCCTATTAGGGTATTTTCACATCTTATCTACATTTTTTGTGTACCGTCATGTGAAGAATGGTTAAGATTTAGATGTGAAATATTCGGATTCTCGTTAAGGTCCGGCGGGGTCCAGCTTGGAGGGTCTCGAGAAGTGTCACAGAGTAAATGAGTTTCTCAGAAGCATATTACTAGAGGTATATTCCAAGGGGGTGCACCTTCCTAGTCATTGTTGGAAAATTTTCTTTTCTTATTTGATTCGTACCTTTGAATCTGTCTTCTTTAATTACAATGGGAAAGATCAATCACTCTTCGTGGTGTTCAATTATTAGTTTTGTCCGTCTTATCGAGTTTGGGCAGTTTTAATGTTTAGTCCATTCTATCTAGTTTGGACTGTTGTTTTTTTTATCCAAGCTATCGAGTTTGGATTTTTATTCTGGCTATTTCCATTCTTTCAAGTCTGAATGTTATATTAACTGTACTCATCATCTATGTTTGGATTTGTTCCCTATTATTCATTTCCATTTTTTTATGTTCGGTTTTTTTTATGTGGGAGAAAACCCATTTCGCATTATCGGCGTGGTCCCACATATTATTGTAAAGTGCACATCCTTTTGTTTCAAAGTTTTACTTATACCAGACATTTGTCTGACCCGAGCAGTTTATTTTCCCTAAACTCTTGGGTACTCAATTATATTTGGGTAATCCGAGAATAGCAGGTTTTCTTTAGTGCTCTTTGTAGACGTCGAGCAGCGGCTCCTTAGTTATCTAGTAATTTATATCCTGCTGTATGATTATGTAAGTGTATTTTGTAACTTAAAAATGAAAGTCGGAATGTATAGCTATTAATCTGTTAGATGTAGTACTTTTTTATAACTCTGATAAATCCTTATAAGGAGTAACATTTTGTACTATATCATTTTATATTATATGTAACCATTCCGCTGTGAGTTTTATCTATTCTATCTTTTTGTTCTTTATTTCACCCTAAGACAACTTATCTTTCAAATGCTTGAGAAACAACGCATGAATACCAAGGATGTATTAAGTGTCGTTTCCAGGGATCAGAAAGGTGGGTCGTCACATATTTAATCGTCCATCCCTATAAATACAGAGTTCATAGTTTGTTTAAAGGATCTTTACGCTATTGTTTTCTTTGTACTCCAAGGATTAAAGTCTGATCCCTCATGTACTTAGAAATTCAAGTGATCAATAAAGCTATTTTATCAAAGTGTACATAGGCATTCAGCGTCAAACCAATATAAATTTGATTGTCATTGTTTTTTACTTGTTTTCTGCTTGTTTCCACTATTTTAATTTTGATTTCTTTATTTATGTCTATGCATACAACCTATCGGGTGTTTGTGCCAACTTGTATTGCAAATGATTTGGTATTTTCATCAGGAATTCTCAACCTGATTGGATCTCATCATCTACTGTTGGATCCCATATCTGCAAGATAGATCTAGATTTTTACCGACAAGTTTTTATTTCTACTCATATTTGAAGAAGATCTATAAGGAAGCTATTAGCCATGGCCAGAGGAAAGTCTACTACTTTCTGTGCTATTGAAGGCATAAACTGTGCTAGCGTTCAACAAGTTGATCAAAATGTACAATCGGTGGATACCGATGATCGAAATTCAACCGAAAACATCACCAAAGCTGATTTTGAAGTTCAAATGAAGGAACCGTGGATTGCCATTAGCAGCTCAACCATCAAATCCAGGATAACATCGACCAGATGAATCAGTTGAAAGATTGGTGTGGAAAGACAAGGAGGGAGCCTATTCCATATTCAAGATCGAAAAAATCCTTCTCATCTGATGGATATCATAGTAACAAATGTCGCAAAACGGTTGCATATACTTCCAAAACATCGGGATAGGATCAGACGATTGGCTATGGCCAATCGACACCGATCGGTACCGAACCCCCTAGGAGGTTCGGCACTGTACCCTTTGATCAAGGGGGTAGTCGGCATGTAGGTGGAGGGGCTTATTCTGGAGCTGTCGCGGTCAACCAAGGTGTTAGAGCTTAGGCAAATGTGGTTGAACCACAGTTGAGATATGAGGATAAAACTTCTGCTCAAGAAATGGATCAAGAACAAGAGGAGCAAAGGCAATGTGGCACTATCCAGAGACATGGATCAGGTCGTTCATGTAAGGTGGAACATGACTACCACCTAACCCCAAATTTCCAAACACAAGACTTAACAGCTATGGTGAGGCAAGAAGTGAAATAAAGTCGTGGCTTGACCAACGATTATTGGGGACTCTCCAGAAGTCTTACGCCATTCACTGACAATATTCTAAATGTAGAATATCCATGGAGGTTCCATATACCTACGATTCTTGCCTGTGCAGGAAAACCCGACCCCATGCAACATATCTTGAAGTATGAATGGCACATGGACTCCGCCCGAGCCACTGATGCAGTCAAATGCATGTCTTTTTCCATTTTTCTAGAAGATGTTGTGACCGTTTGGTTCACCAAGCTACCGCCACGGTCAATCTCTTCGTTTGATGAGTTAGCAAAGAAGTTCCTTGAACAGTTCCGCATGTACATGACTCACCCTAAGGATGTAATGTCACTCTTCAGCTCAGTCTAAGCTCCAAGGGAGTCATTGAAAGATTTTGTGGAAAGTTTAATACAGCTGTTATAGAAGTCAGTAATCCGATTGATGAAGCAATACTCATGGTAATGACTCGGGGAGTCGACCCTGATTTCGAGTTTGGCGATTGGTTAGTGGGAAAGCCTCCTTCCATGTTGGACCATTTCCTTGCAAAGGCGGCTTAGTTTCTTAGAAGGAGGAAGCAAAGAGAACTAGGAAGAGAGATGTTGCAAGCCTAAGCACCGAAGGAGTACAAAGTAATGTGGCAGTGAAGCAGTTAATGGTAGTTCCAGAAAATTTCAAATCAATGTTCAAAACGAACTGAATGAGCAGAAGAAAAGCGGCGATAGAAACCGCAACCAAAGATGGGATTTTAGAAGGGAAAAGCTAAGGATCCCAACATTTGATACATACATGCCGTTGAATACGTCGCTAGAGAATGTTTATCCATCGACTTGTAACATTATGCAGTGCAGAAAACCACCTCCGAAGGTACCAATGGAGAAACAAAAATGGTCCAAAAAATACCGTAGATTTCATGAAAGTTATGGGCATACCGTGGATGAGTGTTTCCATCTCCATGATGTTATCAAGAAGTTAATTCGAGAAAGAAAGTTGCAGCAATTTGTTAAAGCCCTATAGGATGGCTGGCAAGGGACAACCGACCCTAATTGAGGACAAGCTTTGCCCATTGTTGAGGAACCTCAACGGATGACATGGATATTAGTTATTAATACCATTGTTGGAGGACCACATCCAGCTGGCAAAAGTCGGAATGAAATGGAGTGTTAGGTGAACACTATCAAACATGTTAACATTGAATGTTGCTTGAACACAGATATCGGTACTCTATGATAGCATCAGCGAACTATGACAGATAATATTGTATTTCAAAGTAGAAATGCAGACAAGGTGAAGGCTCCTACGATCAACCCAATTGTGACCTCGGCCATGATCGGCCCTCCCTTGTTGAGAAAGATTCTGACTGATTGTGGAAGTTCTATGAATATCATTTTCAAGAAGGCATACAACCATTACTAAAAGCCAATGATATGAAACCGTGCAAAGCTCGTATTCATGGCTTAAATGGTATTTCAATTGAAGTGGTAGGCTATGTCGAGCTACCAGTGGAGTTTGGAGATGGCAGCCGAATGAGAGTGCAAGTGCTACCATTTGTTGTTATGAATGTGAACTCTACATACAATGCTTTTTTGCACCGACCAACCCTTGCTTAATTAAGGGCATTATCATCCCTTGATGTTTGATAATTAAATTCCCAGCAGAGAACGGTATGGGAATTATTCATGGAAACTAGGCGACCGGCTGAGCCTGTTATGTGGCTGAGTTGAAAGATGCTCAATGGAAAGAAAAAGGAAAGGATGTGGAGAAGCCTTTCTACATCAAAACCAATGAAGCTTAGCAATTAGCGTTCGAGCCTTAGCTTGGGCACTATGGTCGGTTCTATAAAAATGTAAGTCCTGGAAATAAAGAAATGCAGCCTAAAGAAACCATGGCTGCACCCACTGAGCTGATGATCGATATCATGGTCAGCCATGATGACCCATAATGGATCCTGAAGATCAGATCATGGCTTAGTGCAACGATGATGAAAGAATTAGCTGGAATTTTTCAAGGGAAACTTGATGTGTTTACTTGGACCCATTCTGATATGTGTGGGATCTCACCTACTATCGCGAGTCATGCATGGAATATCGACCTGAGGTATATCCCGTTGAAAAAAAATGATGTGGCATGGATCTGAAGAGAACTGCCGCACTTAAAGAGGAGGTGGATAAACCTAAGAATAATGGGTTTATCCACGATGCCCTCTACCAGATATGAGTATCCAATCCATTTCTAATGAAAAAAGCTGATGGAAACCGGCGTACATATGTCAACCACTCAGATCTGAATAAGGCTTGCCCAAAGACATCTTTCTACTATCGAGGATTGACCAACTAGTAGAATCGACCACTAGACGTGAATTTCTTTTATTTGTAGACACACACTTAGGATACAAACAGATCCCGATGCACGTCCTCGATCTAAAACACACTAGCTTCATTACTAATCCCGATTTGTACTACTACATTGTGATGTCTTTTGCACTAAAGAACGCCGAAGCAACTTACCAGAGACTGGTCAATCGGATGTTCAAAGAACAGATTGGGCGATCCATGAAAGTATATGCGGATGATATGCTTGTAAAGTCATGGTGATCAAATGACCACATCGATGACTTGGTGAAGATGTTTAGTGTTCTCCAAAAATATAGAATGAAACCTAACCCCTGAAGTGCTCTTTTGGACTTGCGTCAAGAAATTTCCTGGGTTTCATCGTCAATTCTCATGGAATTGAGGCCAATCCTGATAACATTCGAGCGATCAAAGATATTCAAGTTCCAAAGATAATCAAGCAGGTGCAAAGTCTAAATAAAAAGATCACCGGCCCAGGTCGATTCATCTCCAAGGCCACTGATAAGTGCATCTTTTTCTTTGACTTGATCAGGAGAGGTAAAATGAACTTTGAATGGATGTAGGATGGTACTGATGCATTTCAAGATCTAGTACATCACTTAGAGAGAAACTCCATCTCGTCCAAGCTAGTGGATCACGAAGACTTGTACATCTATTTAGCGATGTCGGTAGTGCCATAAGTGTTGTATTGTTATGTGAAGAGAATCAAATTCAAAGGCTAGTGTATTTTGTTAGCAAGCGGTTGATAGGTGCTTAAAAAAAACTATCTGAAGTTAGAGAAACTAGCATACTACCTATTGATTGCATCAAGAAAGATCCGTGCTTATTTTTAGGCCCATCTCATCAATGTCTTTACCGACCAGCTATTGTGATAGGTCCTACAACGATCTGAGACGTTTGGAAGGTTACTTAAATAGAACATCGAATTGAGCCAGTCTGATATCATTTATGTTCCTTGGAGAGAAATCCAGGGACAAGCACCGGCGGACTTCATAGTCGAATTTACTGCACAAGATGACTCTTTAGTGAGTAGTGGAGAACCTACTATCCAATGGAAGATGTATACCGATGGAGCATCCAACGATTGACGTTTTGGCTCTAGAGTCATACCGATAACTCCTGAGGAACGCTCGGTCTACTACGCTCTGAAATTTGACTTCCCTATAACGAATAACAAGGCTTAATTTGAGGCCTTGATCGCATGACTTAAACTGGCTAGAGAGCTAGGAGAAAAAGCTTTGCAAACTTTTTATGATTCCCAGTTAGTAGTGTATCTAGTTAGAGGAGAATATCAGGCCAAAGGAGCACGACTTGCTCCTTACCTTAACCGGGTCCCATAGATACTAAATGATTTTGAGCATTACGCCATTACACACATCCGTAGAGAATAGAATGAGAAAGCGGACTCAGTGGTCAAGCTGGCCAGTTTTGAGGATGCACGATAAATGGACCTAGTTCATGTTGAAATACTTAGTGCTTCGAGCATTGACCAGGTGGAGATTTATTTGGCCTTAGAGATGAGGCCTGAGAAGAAGTCGTGGATGACTCCGATTAAAGATTTTTGCAAAGGGGAATCCTTCTCGAACGAAGGAATGAAAAACAACAGAACCTTCATAAAGCTTTATTATACATCCGTTAAGAAGGAGTTATGTACATTAAGGGTTTCTCTGTCCCTCGACTTTGGTGTATCGCCAATGATGAAATCAAGCGAGTATTAAGAGAAGTTCATGAAGGAGAATGCGACGATCACACTAGGAGACAAACCCTAGCAAGAAGATACCTAAGTATAGTTATTTTCGACCGGCTGTCAATCGAGATGCAACTGATTATGCTAGAAGATGCGACAAGTTCCTGATGTTTGCAAAAATTTCGAGAGCCCGACGATGGAAATAACTCAGATGGTCAGTCAATGGTCGTTTGCTACTTGGAATATTGAATCACCAACTGCTTGCCAATTTCCTAAGGTGGTGCAAAGTACACCATTGTACCAGTTGATTACTTCATTAAATGGGCTGAAGCCGAACCTTTGGCCATGATCAATACGAAGAAATAATAAATTTTGTTGTTTGAAACATCATCTGTCATTTTGATCTCCCCTAAACAATCATAACCGACAACAGGAACCAATTCAATAGTGCTGAATTTAATGACTTCTGTCGCCGACATCATATCGAGAAAAGATTTATGGCATTTTCTCATATTCAAGCTAATGAATAGGTCGAAGCTGTCAACAAAATCATAAAGCCCATTCTGAATAAGCGTTTGGAAAAGACTAGAGGCAAGTGGGTTGATGAACCCCATTCTTCATTAGGGGCATACATAACCACCCACAAGTTTGTGACTAGCCATACTCCATTCGCCCTTGCTTACAGCTCTGGAGCTGTGATTCCTGTAGAACTTGAAGTCTTTTCTCATTGAGTGACTTTTTATGACCCCGAACTAATAGAGATCTCCTTTTGGAATCTCTAGATATGGTCGATGAGCAGCGCGAAGAAGCTGATTTGAAGGCGGTTGCACACTGATACCGAGTCGTCCGATACTATAACATTAAAGTCCGAGCCAGGACCTTTGAAATTGACGATCTTGTCTTGAAACGGACCTTTCCTAGCCCTGCTAATATAGGTCCGAGATGAAAAGGGACGTATGTCATCAATCAGAAGCTTGGAGATGGAACTTTCAAGCTAGCGACTGTTGATGACATTACACACCCTAGAGCACGGAATAACAAGCATATACGATGCTATTTCACTTAATTTTATTTCATTCAGTTGTATTTTATTTAGAATTTTCTTTTGTGGTTGAATCCAAAGCCATGTAATAAGACAGACTCTGTTGTTTCTTTTTTAATCTGCAATAAAATACGAAGTTTGCTCTTTATTTGTGAATTGTTTGTGCATAATATAATAGTTATGATATATGACCAACTTACATCTACATATACCCAATATAGACCGTCAAGTACCTGGAGTTTTGTGCCAACCAAGTACTCGGGTCCATAATCAAATTAAACAAAATGAACATGAGTCGACCGTTCATCCATTAACTCTCGCCTGCAATCTGATGGGCCGAGTATAGAATAGAGGACGGGTGTGACTCGACTATCTGTTAACTATTTTTGTGTCGTAAAGTAAAGATGGTCGTGATACAACCGACCACTCTCCGACTTTTACCCCAAACTTTGGGCAAGGGATTAATCAAAGGAAATGTGATTCAACTGTTTCCCAGAATAACTTCAGTCCCCAGAGTGTGGGTTAGATTATGAATGTCAAACAGGTGTGATTGACCGCCTATGGACCAACTGTGATCCTCAAAGGGTGGATAAAAGTATAAATAAAATGAAAGAGTGCAATTCGACCATTCGTTCTTCAACTCTGGCTTGAACCCGACAAGAGGAGTATAGACTCATCATGGATGTGATCTGACCGTCCACGAACTAACTCCACCAACCCGGGACTGGGGGTAGAAGGATAATCGCTTAGCCATTGAACACGATAGCATAACACTATGGCTCTTGCCTAGTGTTTGATACAACTTAAGGCCACGACCGGAAGGAGGCCTTGAGATGGATTTGTCTAATCAGTGCCCGAAGCAATGGGCGATCGGAAGATAATGCAACTTGAACGACGAGTGATGAATTACAAGTAAATGAAATGGAAAACATAATTGCTCAAATACATATACAAATTTCATACAAAAGCTAAACAGAAAAAAAATTTATTCATATACTGAAACTTGTAAACAAAGTACAAGTTTATTGCAGAAACTTAAAGCCAAAAGTAGGGGTTGTACCCGTAAGATTGCGGCCAACAAAATAAAACTAACTACCTAGCTGCACACTATCCAAGCTAATTAGATGGCTATTTCTCATCACTTTTCGATTCTTCGGGGTGTTCTTCGGGGTGGACTCTCTTGAGTTACCACCTTGTCCTCTCCTCTTCGACCCTCTTTTGCCCTTGCTACCCTTCAAAGAAATGCTTTCAGAGACAGAAATAAACTCACTCTAGGATATAGAAGGATCGAGCTCCTCAAGAGTGACACCTCCCAGTAGTATAACTTAGAGCAGAGTAATATCCACTTCAGCACTCTCCTTTTTGACTTGCATATCTAGCTCCTCCTTTTCAGTGCGCTCCTTCATGCTAAATTTACCAGTATTTTCGGAGGCATGAGTCACTACGATGTAATTTCTTTTGTCTTGGCCCTGCCGATCATCAGTCTGTTCTTCATTTAGGGCACCTATGAATTCATCATGTGGGCTAGAAGCCTCAATAGGTTGATCGGTAGGATCCACCTACACAGTGACAGCCGTAGTGAACCCTTTGGTCAGAACTTGCTGTCCCAAGGAAACATCATCCTCGGGAGCATGGACAAATGCAGACGGACCCGCAATTTCATAAAGATCGATGGGTAATACCATTACTATCGAGCGCAAGATGTAAACCTTCTCGAACATTGGAGAAAAAAGGGATATACCTTCTTTACATTGGCCTTTGGTCATAGCTGGAGTGCCGCCTTCCAAAATCGAAGACAACCCAACAGATTTGTGCGTTCCTGGAGGATCTGGATCATAGCCTGTATCCTTTTCTAGGGTATGAGAAATTAAAGCACTAGTTGCTTGAGTAGCAGGAGGGTCTTGGTATCCAGATCCCGAGGCTACACCGCTATCTTTCCCCTTTATGGTGATCGCTGGATCACTGAGTAAACTAAGTCAAGTAGCCTGAGTTCATCAGTCTCTTCATCGTGCAAGATTTTGTGCATGAGTTGCTCTTCATCCACTTCAGTGCCACCAAGGGACTTCCTTTTCAAATCTACAATATGGTCCCAGGCTTCGACGAGTAACTCAGGATATTCCTCTCCAAGGAAGCAGAGGTTGTGATTTATGAGGACACATGCATTGTAATATATTAGCAATGGATCGAACTCGTCCTTAATCTTTGTCCAAACCACCTCCGTAGGCTCTTCCTTGAGGGCCCCTATCTGGACAAGTTGTCTATCAGCCTCTATTTTAGCTTCGCCAGCCTCGACGATCTCCTCGTAGTATGGTTGAGACTCCAATTGAGCCTCAAGTTTCTCCTACTTTTCCTTCTCAAGCTCATAATCAAGATGTTTAATATGGAGGGCCAAAGCATCATTCTCTTTTTTTAGCGCATCATTCTTCTTCTGTAAGATGTCTTTTTCAATGGCTAAAGTACCATTGTAATGAATGGTAATACCTAGTTTAGCTTGGTGCACTTTCATTAAACGCTCGACGGCTTCAACAGACTCGCTGGCTTTTTTCGCAGCATCGACCAACTTTGTACCCAAGTTCTTAATCTCTTTGGCGAAGTACTTAATGATATCTTTGTCATGGATCGCCTCAAGAATTAAGCAATCAATTTCATGTTTCTTTTCTACGAACATCTTAGAAATTCATTCAGCTATATGGAGAGTTGTACCGTACTGGACATAGACATCATTAACGTAAGAGAGCACTATGTCCTTGGCCTGTGGAGGAACTGAATGCAAAGAGGGAACAATTTCAAACTCGTCAAAGCAGAACTTAGGAAATGTAGCCTGGCGCTCAGTCATCTTCTAAGCAGCGGTGGCATCAGGAGTAGTCGGGTCAGAGAGGGCCATCTGTCTTGTTTACAGGGTAAAGTATCAAGACCTTTAGACTGGTGTTCCGAAGATTGACAGACGTCGAAGGAACTCGAATGTTACTCAAGCGCAGTAGCTAAAGTGGGAGCATAAGGAAGAAACTATCTACTACTATGTCTAGTAAGGTGTGGACTGGCACCCTTGTGGTGAGAAGACTGAGATTTTGATTTATGCATGGATGACGAGTCCTTGGATTGGTGGCTTCGGTCTTGGTCTTCTCTTCCTTCATGCCCTTCCTTGTCTCGACCAGGGTTCGGTCCTCAACCGGGCAAAAAATAAGACGGCTGGGAGTGTGCTGATCTCTATAAGTGATCATTGTTTTGTGGATGTCCCATTGAGTCTACAAACAAAATAAAAGTGTATAAGAATCAATGGAGTTAAAGGTGGATAAATGTCGTGCGGTGTAGTGAATGTGATTGGGAATATCCTAGTGTCTCCCTAATGGACTAGTTATTTGAAGCTTTGCTCGTTCGAGTAATCTCTCCCATGCTAGTGGGAGGAATGTCAGCACCAAATCAACTTGGAGACTCAGATCCCCTTGAGGATTATGCTGGAAAAAACATAATTTTCGACATTGTTAGGGAGCTGAGACGTTTGATAGCTCCTCAAATAAAATTTCCAAAGGCAGGTAGTTAGATTGATATGTGGCAACAGAGATTGATTTGGGTTTCTTGAAGATCTGCCCTTTGTGAAGATTATAAATGAACCCTTTCCCTTCTTTTCTTCGAGGTGTGTACCTGTGGGCCTTGAGAGGATTCGACCACAGTTCATGACTTGGGCTTACATTGTCACGATCGGGCTCTTTAGCACCACCCCTCACCTTGCCTTCCCCGACGACATCCTTAGCCTCTTCGGCTGGGGGCATGACAAGATCAACTTCATCTCCTCCCTACGCAGTAGTGTGTCTTCTTTCTAGTATTTTCTCCTTGGTGTTCCTTAGTAGTCCCATGAAAATTCAGAAAGAAGAGATCTAATGTCCCTATTCACCATTGGTATATTTTTTAGCGCTGAAACCGCCTCCGAATATATGTCATCGGTGGGATGTGGATGGCTACCTGCAATGTTCAATAAAAAACTACTTAATTCAGGATAAAATCTGAATAAAAGCACTTCGAGTTAAGTTTGAAACGACATTTGCGTCCTTTTAGCCACAGTCCTGCAAAACCAAGTGGGCAGTGAATGTAGAATCATTCATTCCTAAAAGCTCTTAGTTTGTTCCAAGCATCGATTATGACCCGGCAGTTAGTGACTAATTTGAGAAAAGTGTACGAGTGGATTCCCATTCGTAGCTTAAGATTGTAAATGAATCCGATGTCTTTTGGAGTCGGCCCATGATATAAGAATTCAAGCAATATCGTATGTGTGCGGTGCTAAAATGCATAACTGTTTAGGTGAAGCTTAGCGGACGCCAATCTTAAATAATGTATTATTTTCCAAACAAAATGGATTGAAATGTGGAATGCAACTAGCCCAGCACATAAACTTGTTGCATGTAGTATATCCATCTGAGAGCAAGTGAGCCCTATCGTTACGAGAAGGGACTCGTACATCCTTATATTAAATCATGTGTTTAATGCACATCTACGAAGAAAGGCCTCATCGACCTTTGAAGCCACTGAATCCTCCAGATCATTTAAAAATATGAATCTTCTAAATGTCAGGTGTTAGCTCGATTTCTAGTTCTAAGTTAGAAGAAATATCTGGCACCTGTTGAGAACTTTTAGGCTGTTCAAATTGATGGCCTAGAGAGTTTTTGAGCGGATGTTGTTGCAGAACTAGATTCAACGTTTGGATATCGTGAAAAGTAGTTGTTCAGTACCAGTAGCAGTGAAATGATCCGAGCATTTGGAACCCATACCTATCGAACTCAACATATAGCAATCATTATTAAAATTAACTTACCCTTTGTACTACGCTTAAAATAGTGCAATGTGGTGCAGTGGAGAAATAGACAGTTTAGAATTAAGACGATAGTTATGATGAGACTCTGAGATTCGACTGAAGTGACCATCATCTTTGAACATCCCAACCAGCTTTCACATCGATGGTTGTGGATACTATCTAAGATAGGAGATCAGTCATTGGCATAATGGAATACGAAATTTTCATTCAAGTTCATTCGAGAGTATATGTTATACCTGTCCAAGTTCAAGTCGTGTTCAAAAGTGTTCAACTTGGATTCCAATTATACAAGTCATATAAGCCTAAACATTCAAGTTCTAGGTCATACGCATTTGTTACAAAGTTCAAGTATTTGAGTTCGAGATCGTATACAAGTCTCTAGTTCAAGTTCAGGCTTAAGGGAATTGTACCCGATCCCTTACCGAAGCAGTCTTGCCTTAACAATTCCAATTCGTACTAGCCTACGACTGATCCATATACCATACACCTGTACGACCGATTCCTTAAACTCCACTATTCCACTCCATTTTCTCCACCGCCTGATCGATCCATCTATCCACTTTAGTAAACTAACCACTCTGGTCCCACAAAACTAACTCCTTTACATTATCATCGATTGCAATTGTCGTAGTCAATAATTGATCGCCTCCCACCACTTCACTTCACCTCCAATACAAACATCATCCATCCCAATCACCTATCAACCCTAACACCGTCTCTTATGTCCACAACGACCAACTTGAATCACCCAGAATTGCTGTGTCACCAAGACTTATTCAAATCGCATGCTAGAAATCCACCTACGCAATGAAAACAAATCAATCAAGGTTTAGGAATTCTGATGTTGATATCGATTTTGGGGATAAATGGAGCATTTGATTGGCTTATCTTAGGGTTTGGATCGGTCGAATTTGGTAGGGAGGTAGCAAAAAGTGGCAGAGCGGGTTAGGTAGAGGAGGAGAGATGGATTGGGTCGAGATTAAAGTAGGTTCGACGAATTTGAGCACGAATTAATTAATGACAATATGAAGGAAAGGAATAGGGTTCGGCTGTAAAAGGGAAGTAAAAGTACGAGGGAGATGGTGTTATAATGTTGCCTTATATACTCCAACATATGGTAGTATGCATGACCTACTTGCTTGGACCCGAAATTCATTAAGTCCGCCTAAACTAAGGGATCGGTGCCGATCTCCCTACTTAGGGGTTGGTACCGAATACCCCTAACTATATGATATTGGCAATGACCCGTGAGCTAATGTGTGTGCTCGGGAGCCAACAACAAATGTATACATGAATGTGCGTGTGAACCTGTCCAACATTCGATTTCTTGAATTGACAAGAGGTGAATTGTTTTCTAGATTTCTCGAAAAGGAAATAATTATAGATAGCCGGGGTTATCTAGCTTAACCAACAAGCTCAATGGAACTGAGCACAGACAAAGACCAAGGATTATCTATCGGATTTATACAGACAAATATCGACCAAGCGTTGCAACGAACATAGAGAGATATGGCTCTTCGACAATACATTTCATCGGGAGGGTAATGACTGTTCGAGAAACTGAAAAAAATCCTTCACAGCGATTCTAACTTGCTTCGATTCAAAGCACGTCATGTTCGAAACAAGACGAACTTTGGAGGACAAGTGTTATATGTCCTTTTGACCCGACTATATCTGGATTGACTGGGCAAGTTAGACTCGATGATGGACAAGGAAAGTAGTTCAGAGAAGTGATCAAATAGACTAGAGATCAAGTACATATGACAATATGAAGTAACGATCAAGCGAAACTAAGAGATAGACTCTACAGAACATCCCTAAGCAGGAGATCAGATCACTATAGCTATGAATATCTTGAATCAGTAGTCCAAATCGACTGGAATCAATCGATATCTCCATGAACATGATTGCAACTATGCAAACAACTTGGGAACCATGAAGCCAACTTGGAGGGGGATCCACCATACTGATGCAGCATGCCATGTGGGCATCTTGACTAATCGAGGACAATCGCTCTACATGGAAAATTAGGCCCCGAAATTCTCTTAATGACCTCGTCTACATCTAGGGATTTTGCTGACGACTTTTTAGAAAGATATTCGGTCGTCTACCCCTATAAATACAGTGTTTATAGTTCATTTGAAGGATCTTTATGCTATTGTTTTCTTTACGCTTTATTGTATTCATAGACTTCGATTCGATCCCTCTTATACTTAGAAATTAAACTTATTAATGAATCTACTTCATCAAAGTGGATGTAGGCATTCAACGCCGAACTACTATAAATCTGTTTATCGTTGTTTTTTTACTTGTTTTCTGCTTGTTTCCTCTGTTTTAGTTTTGATTTCTTCATTTAGTTATATACATATAATCTGTTGGGTGCTTGTGCCAACTTTTGGTACAAATGGTATGTCTCTCCAAACAAAATGAACTACAAATAATATATATTTTAAAATTGAAATAGATGTCCATCAATATAAAATAGGAAAGGTCAGGCATATGAAAAGGCTTTGAGTTTCTTATAGTTATCCAACTGCCTCTCACTAACTACAACTGAACTCAGATACAACTTGGACAAATAAAATATTTCATACGTAAATACCAATAAATTTCAATTGAATTGATACAGAAAGAAATAATTTTACAACTTTATCTATGCAACAATTTCTCTTGAATGATAAAAATTTGGGTTGACCAACATAGTCTATGCTTGAATTTATTTTAAACCATAAGATTTCGGTTGACACCTCATAACACATATTATATTTTGTTAATTCTATAAACTATGTGATAAAGATGACTTAATGGTCATGCACTCATCTTAAGACCTCATGAGTGCTCTAAAAGTAAAGATATCTCATAGGAGGTGGCCCACCTTCACATCTAAGCAGGCGAGTCGATTAAATGCTTCACTCTAGAGTCACTAGTTATGTCTATGGACTTGTTAAGAATAAAATATACGACCTAAAAAACTCGATCCATCAAGTGCATTTCAAAAGCACCATCAATAATGGCTATGAATTATATAAAAGCAATAAGGTTAACCTTAGACAAATGGATAAAATCCATTATTTGCATCTCAAAAGCATCACCAAATGCTGGTAATGGATTTGAAAAGAGAAAAAAAGTTCCAAACTAAGCTAAATCGGTAAAATTCATTAAGTGTATCTTAAAAGTACCACCAACACTAGTTATGTGTATATAAGAGAAAAGAAGCTAAAAACCAAACCAAATAGTGTAATCCTTCAAGTGCATCTCAAAATTATCACCAAAGCTTATTATGGATTCAATCAATGGTAATAAGGCTCAACCTACTACAATAGAATCCACCAAGTGCACCACTAACTATCAAAACCAACTATGGATTTAATATGAGCATAAATTCAAAATTAAGGATACCACATAATAACTCATTAAGTGCATCAAATAAGCACTATCACAGATAATTTAGGATTCATAAGAGCATGTTGCTTAAAATATAGACAATAGAGAGGAATATAAATGCAATAAGTGATCATATGGATTCATTGAACCTTAAACTGAACCTTAAACTGATACATGTGTCGTTAAAACGCGTAGCGAATTTACAACGGTAAAGGTACAAAAAACTATAGTGGGGATAAACTGAAGATATATTGGAAAATAACAGATGTGCAAAAATATTTATTAGAGATAAAATCAAATCTCCAAATTGGATTGATTTTAATAGCAATATTATTTGTATAGAAAAAAGAAATATTATTCACTCCTACATAACAAAGCTAAAGAATATCACGATTCATGCAATTCTAGTTTGTTGAATAGAATAGAGTTCTAATATATGTCAAGCAATTAGGGCTTGAATTTAGACCCATACCCTAAATTTGTTGATTAGGTTTATAAGAGAACTGGTCAAATCAACTTTGTTATATCAAAGTTGTTAAAGCGAGTGATAAAAATCCCCAATTTAGCAGGCGAAGCGGTAAATAGCGGGGCTATAAATGGATCTATTATTTAACAACGCTAATTGAATAGGCATAGTGGTTGAAGTGCGCTACGCGATTTAGTAGGGATTTAACTGCATATGTCGATACCTTGCATACTTTCCCTAACTTTAGTGCTGAAGCTCTAACCAAAAGAAGATTCAAGAACTAATTTTCTTGACAATCATTTAGTTAGCAGGTCCGTCTAATTCCTCTAAGATATTACATATTTGGATGACGTCACTCTTTTCACCAATTTTTTGAATCCTTTAGGTCAGAAACAGATGTGCCTTCTCTTTCCATTATACGCTCTTATAGAAACTTCGATATTCATCACTAGGGTTATGATTGTATTTACTCATATTAAAAGTAATGGTATGTTTAATAATTGAAGAGAAACATGATGCTTTCTCCAATTTCACAATACTTATCATTTCGCAAATTATGTTGTATTTTTGGTATGTAAAACTCATGAAGAGATCACATAAACACATGCCAAAATAATCAAAAATTTCGAGGATTTTCTCAATCCCGTGAGATCAACTTAAGAAGAAATTATTTCCAATTGTTTCACATTAATCTCTTTTAAGTTTGATCTCTCAAATTAAAGGGGCAAGAATAAAATCATAATTAAATAAGTAATGTTCATTGTTAGTTTTTCAACAATTTAATAGACTCACTTTAGCTACACATTTCTACACTTCAAAATAATTCTGGCTAGGACGAACATCTTCCCATAATTCGTAAAGAATTCTTTCTATTTTTTCATGAAAAACAATATTAAATTTCCAGCAACACAATAAATTTTTTTCCTTCGCATACGAACTAACATATGAAGATAATTACACTCAATTTTATAACATCGGTTACGTTCAATATATAGTTAAAATGCATACAACTTGTATAAGTATACAAAAATAGCAACTCAATATGTATAAAGACAATAAGCATATAAAACCTACTTACATCGACTCAAAATTAGAATAAAATGAGGTCATTATTTTATCGTGCATATATCTCTTGGAAGGTATGTGTTTATGCATAAAACTTGTGAATTGTCAAATCTTATAATCAATGTTAATTTCTATATATGATAAATACTTCTCGCTTGTGTAAATAAATATGAAAAGTAGAAAATCTATACCAAGTTTCCATCTTTAATGAAAATCAACTTTTTCGTATATATATTTAAGACATATAATTATGAATGTTTCTAACTTAATTATTTGATTAGGTGCATTAGCAGCATGGTTAAAATGGTGAATTTCGCCAAAAAATTCTTCAATCGAATTGCATAAGATATTAATTTTGTGTTTATTTTGAAAAAAGTTTCTTTATACTAAACCAAGTTTAGTATTTAATAAAAAAAATTGAGGAGTATTTTAATTAATTTAATTTTTTTACAATATTTTTTTGTTTATGAATTTAATAATAATGTTTTATTATTTATTTTGTTTAAAATTATTTTATTAATTCAATCATTTAAATTTCATAATTTAATGTTTTACGATGTTCATATTCAAAGTAAAAACATAACAACAATAGAAATATTAACATTAGACTAGGGGTATTATAAGAAAATTGACCATTGTGTTATATGGTTAATAAAGTGTGATGTGCCATACAATGTCATAACGGAATTATATAGATATAAGAATTTTATATTATGCATATACTAAGGTAAACTAAAAAAAGTCTATATTTATTTACTTCGACCATTATAAAATTAAAAATAAATTTATAATACATTTATGTATATACACTTCTATTTATATAATATAATTTGAAATAAACACACATATATATATACATCATAAAATATATGTACAAAAATTATATTTGATTAAATAAATATATTAGTACATGGATTATTTAAATTAAAAATTCAAATTAAAAATTGAATTTTTCAAATTTAAGATATGTTGAATAATTTAACACAAAAATCTATCACATATTTATTTATTTTTACGTTTTTGCCGTAGCAAATACTATGAATTTATTTAAATATGAATTCTCAATCGAAATAAAATAATTTGAAAAAAATATATTTGAATTTGAAATTTACATGACTTAGTAGAAAAATATTTTTTCCCTTAAGTTTTAGATCCAAATAAAATAATTTTCATAAATAAAGATTTCCAAACATAAATTGTAATTATATATATATATATATAGATTTATAAATAATTGATTATTATTTTTATTTTATTATTAAAACGAAGTAGATCAGAAGATAGTTTTTAAAAAATACTGAAAATATTAAAATAATATTATATTTTGATATATGTATAAAAACACACATAAGTTTGGATCTAAATTTTTTAATTTGCCGAAAACAAGTTTTAACATATAATATATGTAAAATAGTTAATATGAAATTAATTATTAAATTGTATATATACATGAAATGTGATGACCCGAACTCGATGCCCGACAAACGACATCGAAATCCATATCTCTGGAGCTTATAACAACATTAGATGATAAACAACACAGTAGAAACAAAGGATGATTACATTGATATACAACATAAACACAATGTTAGATACATCATTTGATAACAGCAACCAAACACTATCAGAGAATATATACAACACAACACCACAGCGGAAATAATTCAATAGTTGCAAAGTCTTCCAAAGAATCCAATACTGCAACTTTGCTAAGGTCTTCCAAAATTTCCAAAGACCTTCAAATCCAAAAGGTTTCAAAAGATCTCCAACCAAAATCTCCAAAACCAAAGATCTAAACTTAAAGCTCGAACCACCATCAAGTTGAACTTGTAGCAAATGCGATCCCGAACCAAAAACTTCAAAGATCCAAAGACTGAAGAAGATTTCCAATTGCTACCAAACCAAAGACTTCGAAGGCTATCGAATCTACACTTACTATTTGATTATCTAAAAACCCAACTCTAGACTGCACGTGTGGAAAATTGTGGGCACCCAGAGTTCAGGAAGGAAACAATAAACTCCGGGCCAGTCATGGGACTTATATGGGCAAACAAAAAAAGTTCTGAATAAAAACAAACAACAAAAGAATTTTAAGATTGAAATCCGCAATGCTTTTTGAAAAATGAAACTACCATAAGGCCTCCCGCCACACACACACCATGCAAACGCAGAATTGAAGGAGATTTCACCTTATGATAGTCAAACATGCTTGATACGCAAAATATTTTTATATTATTATTAGTGCATAGTGGAAAACATCTGCAAGTATAATATTAATCTTAGCCAGTATACGCACCATAATACTATGCCTACTATAGCTACCATGTTAAATGGCAGGTTCTGCAACTAAAACCGTACAGGGCGCGCATTGGAGATAGGATTTCCAACAAATGGTCAGGCTAAGAAGCTTTCTATTACCACATAGGTACGCCTCTGGAGGGACGCCTCGAGAACCTGCCTGGATCTCTGCCAACACAAGGTCGGGTAACCATGCCCGGAAGTAGCACCTTCAAGTATGCCATCCCCAGTCGTTTACGACCTTTAATCGAAAGCTCTCAACCACAAAGCAACCACAAAGTAATAAATTTGCAGTGCCTACATGAATTACGTATCTGGGCTCCATACCATGATACCACCCTTTTCCAGAAGAAATGGTCATACCCTAGGGGTACGACCCCTGATAAGCTTGTCGCAACATTCCTGTTTCGACCATTTCCGGGTTGTAAAGCTCGACGAAGTCTCATCCATAAAGCTATGCTTTTCACAAAGCCATGCTTCGATCAACAAATGATCAGCAGCACTTTGTATGCCACATTACCAAATTGGGAATGTATCACTAGTAACCATCAACTACAAAACCTTTGAACTCGTACGTCTCAGAGAAGGGTGTTAAGCTAAGAGAGTAAATTCTCCGCTAACAAACAGAAATGTATTTGATAGAAACCAGCTTTACATCTCAAAGTGTAACGTCAGACACACATCCATACAAGTCTGTTTCGGGTTCGAACAGAGCCGAAGGCATTTCCAAAGATGCCCTTGCAATCCAGGTATTCATAATCCCGATCGGACTCCCCATCACATATAGAGATCTTTAGACCATAGCAACTCAGTGCAGAGTCATTCGACGAGTTATCCTTTCGCTCTCGAAATATACCCGGTCTTCACCACCAGTATTCAAATGCTATCCATATCGTCATATTATTATTCAGAATGGGTTATATGACACAAGGTCCTCTCCCGGCTAAACTGAATAATGAGCGTACTATTTAAAAATATATGGATATTGGGATCTTAGTTAAGTCACAACTTATTACCCAAAAACATTTCTTCAAAGGTTTAAACAAATTACCATTTCCAAATCTTTAAACAAAAAGATTCACTTCACAAAGTCCACCAATCTTTCACAAAGATTCATTTATAGCTTTCAAAGTAATTTTCCTTTCAAATTGGATTAAATCATCCAATCTTTAAATCAAAGACTCAATTCATAGCTTTCAAAACCATTTCCAAAGATTCATTCATACCTTAGAAAACCATTTTCATTTCAAATTTGAAATCCTTTCAACACAAATAGGAAATTATTTCCTTATATGAAAGCTATTATTATTTGAAAACAAATAGTTTTCATTTCGGAAAAATCCGATTACATTTGTTCAAGTTAAAGCCCTTCAAGTATAAAGCTTGGTTTAAATTCAAACTCCCCAAAATAATACTTTTAAAATGGTTTAAAACCCATATAAACATATTTATAACTTGTATAACCTTTTTAATCCATAAGTTCCAATCATAGAATTCAATTTCAAATCTTGAATTCAAATTCAAATTAAATTATTTAAATTTCAAAACTTTGTCAAGTTATTCAAAATAACTTTTATCTTTAAAACTCCTTTTCAAAAGCTTTACGTATTTAACCTAATTCCATTTCCAAAACCATTTGGATTCAAAATTCAACTTTTAAGACCATTTCAAAAATCTGTGACTTAACTAATTTCCTCGTGCAATCCATATTTGTGTGTGTATAGTGTAGTCTAGGGGTTTCACACAATGGTGCAACATCATTAGTCATTATAGATTCAAGCATATCAATATCAATAAGCGGTATATTCTTATAACGCTTATCTTCCATTCATAGATTCACAGATAAATAATATAATTTCATCACAGATAGATTAATTACATTCATTACAGCTTGAATTAAAACAATTCTATCATAAAGCATCACACAGCAGAAATATCAAACAATTTTGAGCATTCAATACAATTCAAACATTCATAAGTATGGTTAATTGATCATATTATTAGTTGAAACCAGATTAATCGCTAATCCAGGTTAATTAACATTAGTTAATTACAATTTATGTTAATTAATTGTCCCTCAATTATTTATTAATTAACCTTAATTAATGAATTAATCAACCTTCAATTATTAAAGAATTAATCTTAATTATTTAATTACCCTTAATTAAGTATCATTAATTAATTAATCAATAAATTAATTAACCCTTAATTAATTACCATTTAATTAATTATCCTTAATTAATAGGTTATTATCCTTAATCACTTGATTAATCAATCATAAATCATCAATTTATTATCCTCAATTACTTTTATTAAGTAATTAATTTTAAGTAATAAATTACCCTTGATTACTTTCCATTTATTAATTACTTTAATTAATTAACCTTTAATTATTAACTTAATTAACCTTTAACCATTTAAATTAATAATTAATTAATTATTCGTTAACTAGCAATTATTTAAACCTTAATTGCTTATATAATAAATTACTTAATTAATTTAAATGATAAACCATTTTATCTTTATTTTAATTACATCACTTAATTTAATTAAATTCAGTGCTTAGCATTTATTTGAGAAACCCTAGGCAAATCATTTCTTAACCTCACCAATAAACTACACTTTGGAAACACTTGGAATTATCCAATCATCTTGATAAAATTATTACAAAACCATATTAATAAGTATAAAAAACACTTAATCTTATGGAAATAAATATTGGAACTTTGTTTAAAAATCTTGTAAATAAATTTACTTTGAAAACTTGATCTATATTCCCTTTAAAAAATTATTTACTAAATAAACTTTAAAATTAAACTAACATTTTTTCAAAAACTTATTAAATCTTCAAGTTTAAATAAGACCCAAGCCACGATATCAAAATCCCAAGCCAAAATGTCATTTTCTCGACCAAAATTTTGGGTTACTCGCGACTTCACTTGCTTCGAGTATTTTTCGCGAATCAATCAATTCAAACTCGAGCGTATCTTGGTCTTCCTCAAAACCAACATCACCTCCACATGCACAACCTCTAACGTGCACGTGCATGGCTAATCACTGGCCCTCTGATCAACTTCCCTACCACCCACTCATCATCGACGATCATATCGACTAACCCGAGCATCCAGAATCACCAGTCTTGCCTGAAATCATAATCTTGTATACCCAGCTCCATCTGAAAACAACCCCAGTTATCGAAAAGCACCCCGTGCCATCTCCTCTGACCATCGTAGGCTTTGTGACCACGTCCAAAGATTCGCCAGAACCTCCTCTTCTTGTTCCCCCAGGTAGCCCTTATATTCACCATCAACGCTGCGATGATCACAGAAACTCAACCGACCCCAAAAGCAAATCGAACCCTAGTTCGACATCAGCCTGCCGCTACGTTCATCTATAAATGTTTCCACTATTTTTTCATGAATGCCTTACACACCAGCTTGCTTTGATAGAAAGCTTGATCCATGGAACGCCGCTGATCGACGAAATTTACACAAAACCAATTTTCTGTTCAACTCTGTATTTCTCAATCGAAACAACACGAAAAATTTAATATTACTTTAAAAATTTATGGTTTTCCAAAACGAACAAGATGATGTATAAAAATCTAGAATTTATGAAGTTCGAATTTTTGACATTCTTACAATCTTACTGTATTTTCTAAATTTCAGAAAATATTCTAACTAATTGTATTTGAAAATATTTTTACAATTTAAACTTGATTATATGAGTATGTTTTGTTCAGATCCTAAGACCATAAAATAATCAGAGGAAGATAGTTTGATTTTTGAAATGATTTTGCAAACTGAATCGAGAACAAAGGCCTAATCTGCTGGTTAGCAAACATACAAACAACTTCAAGTATATAAGGGTTTAAGGGTTTGCTCAAATGGATGGCTTGAAAGAAGAGAATTGGAATTATGTTTGAGCCTGGAACTTGAATTTTTTGATCCTGACTTGCTTCTGGCTTTTGAAATTGTTAAAGATTGAGTTTAATTACTTCCAGGCTTTAATTTAAACTTGCTGTGATCATGCTTCAGGTTGATTTGCTGAGATAATTGTGTTTCCAGGTTTTCTTATGTCCTTGTTTGCAGTTTTTGAATTTCCTGAGAGGATTCCTTTTTTTTAACTCTTGATCAGGTTTTGGTTTCAGCCTTATAATTTCTAGGCTTTAGACTTTGTAAAAGAAGTTGTTTTTTGAACCTGATGTTGATTCTAGATTTAAATTTTTGATTTGCATTTTGTTTTTCCAGTTTTTTGTTTCAAGTTCGTATTTGTTTGATTCCTTGTTTTGTTTTGATATTGAGATGATTTTTCTTCTTTAGTTTTGAAATGTATGAAAATAATTGGGAAAAAGGAAGTAGATATATTTATAAATCTTATTTTCATTTTTTATTTAATTTAAAAACAAGTGACACTTGTAATTATAATCTAACTTAAGACAGCACATGTAATATGCATGTTAGGATTCAGCTATAAATGTTTATACATGGCCTTGTTATTTTACAAATGTCCTAGGTAATGTAATTTTATAGTTTAAACCTTTTCTTTAATAAATTTATAGATTTAGATTTTTAAATATTACATATAAAATTTTAATTTATGTTTATGAATCATGATTTTTAAAGATATTTATCTTACGTGTGTTTTTTGTTAAAACCCTTGTTTCATTTAATTTACAATTTATATTTAAACCTTTTATGCTATTATAATTTATAAATCGTGTTTTTATGTTTTCTTATTTATACCTTTATATATTTACAAACTATATATTTTTAAACACTACAAATAATATTTTAATATAATTTTATATCATATTTCCTATTTAAATAAATACATTTTCTTTATTAATCATTTATATAATCTTTTAAAGAAAAAGGGTTAAAAATTTAATTACACATGGACAAATATATTAGAATTTTATTATTAATTAGTCTTTGAAAAATTTATTACATTAAATTCAAAATATCGTTTTCAAATCAAAATGCATACTTAATATAATTAGAAATAAATTCTTATTAACTTAAAAATACAAATTTTAAATCCAATTTTTTTCAAATGCATTTATTATTGAGTTTTCAAATTCAAATTTCAATTAAAAATCGATGCATATATATATATATATATATATAAACAACTAATATTTTATTTTACTTTGGAAAAACTCTATCTAGTTCACAATTTAACCCAAAATTTATATTAATTATCAGTTTAAATTTGACTTCAAAATCGGGAAGGTTACGGATTCTCCCTTAAGAAAATTTCTTCCTCGAAATTTGCTAAGGAGGCAACAAAAAACAGATGAAAGATAGAGAAATATCTTTCCAGACCAAGCTGAATATCTATTCTGCATTTGGCTTACCAAATCAGAATATTAACAATAGATATGAGAATGAACACATTCCATATCTCACAAGATACTCGGCTCATCGGATCTACGAAATATGCAGGGGCATTGATTAGTTCATAACTAACCGTTCGTAGAATGTATCGAGACCCAATGATACAGACAAAAATAGGTTCGTCTACGATATCAGATTCAAGATTTATGATTTGCTGAGAAGTAAAACCATATGTAGCTCCCGTGTCGAACAAAACTCAAAAAAATTTTTTATCGTAAACGAGAAGGTTACCTTCTAAAATTCCTTTCCCTTTATCAGCCTTTGGGGTTGAAGGATCATCTTTGATTGCATACACCTTCGCTACTTGAGCTTGCTTCAGTGCTGGCAACCCTTTATCCTATGTCTTGGCTTGTGGAAATAATAGCGTTCCCTAGGTTCGTGTTCTGGCTTCATAAATTGCTCTCTCTTTCCTTGCTTCCTGGGATTCTTGCAACTATTCAGGTTATGGCCTTCCTCCAAGAAATTGAAACAAGTAACATCCTTCACCTTGTTAACCTATATATTCTTCTTTCATTTGCCTTGTGACAATTTCTTTCTGAACTTCCTTTTCCTCCAATACGGATTGCTTGTATTCCCTTTCTGCTCTGGAACTTCCTGCTTATCCAGAGTAGCGTATCTATAAACATTATCGATCAATTCAGAAAAGATTCTTTTATGTGAGTAGTCATTTTCTCATGGAATTTCTTGTTCATTCCCCGAATAAACCTTTCATTTTTATTCAAAGGTGTATTCACCAACCCTAAACCAAACCGAGATAATACGTTGAATTTGTTCAAGTATTCCTCAAACGATAAACTTCCCTACTTCAAATCCATGAACTCCTAGTACATTCTGGAGATACAAGAAGATGGCATATATCGCTGCTCGAACACTTCCTTGAATCGATTCCAAGTGAATTCATCTGCCGGCTCATCCAATGTAACAGTTTTCCACCATGCTAAAGCCTCTTCCTGGAGTTGTCAGGAAGCTATCAATCGCATCTGACCATCTTCCAATTTTAGTCCATTGAAAATCCTTTCGCACGATCGAATCCAGGCTTGTGCTTCGATAATGGTTTCCTTTCCTGTGAATGGCTTTCCACCAAGTCTGGAAAAGATTCGATATAAATCATCCAGATTCGGCTGAGGTTGAATGGGGATAGCTGCTTCCATTGTTGCAGAGCCTTGACCAGTTGAAGTAGTATTTCTTCGTCTCATAACTCGTCCTCTTCTTCCACTCATTCTTACTATATGTAAGTTGTAAGAAAACTGGTTTAGGCATTCGGACGAGATATCTTAGGGAATAAAAACAGTTGAAGAAAATAGACCGAGTAATTTGGGTTTTTGGTTTCACGGGTTGTACTCATTCTAGGATATAATTCACCCTATCTCTAATGAGCCATCTAATGTGTTACACTCCGTAGCTAAATTTCTTACTCAACCTTTGGCTTTGATACCACTTGTAATGGTCTAGGATTTTCAACCATCGGCAGTGGCCACTCTCGACTGGCAGGCTTTTCAACCGTCCCAGCCCCGCCGCGGCATACAATGGTAACCTGCCCTTGCTTTTACGGCCAGCCTTTCGACTTCCTCACCTACCCAGTTAACCAACCCCTTCCCAGGGACATGTAGGGGTAAGAGTCTCTTGTTCGCCACCAAACGCGAAGCGAGAACCCCCTGTCACGTTGTATTAAGAAAGGTCAGTCATGAGACTGGTATGAGCAGACAAAAACAATTTGAATAAAAACAAACAACAAAAGAATTTTAATATTGAAATCCGCAATGCTTTTTGGAAAATGAAACTACCATAAGGCCTCCTGCCGCATACACCATGCAGACGCAGAATTGGAGGAGATTTCTCCTCATGATAGTCAAACATGCTTGATGTGCAAAATCCTTTTTATATTATTATTAGTGCATGTGGAAAACATTTGTAAGTATAATATTAATCTCAGCCAGCATACGTACCATTATAGTATGCCCACTGTAGCTACCATGTTAAATGGAAGGTTCTACAACAAAACCGTATAGGGCGTGTATTGGAGATTGGATTTCCAATAAAAGGTCAGACTAAGGAACTTCCTATTACCACATGGGTACGCCTCTGGAGGGACGCCCCGAGAACCTACCCGGATCTCTGCCAACACAAGGCCGGGTTACCCCTGCCCGGAAGTAACACTTACAAGTATGCCATCCCCGGTCGTTTACGATCTTCAACCGAGAGCTCTCAACCACAAAGCAACCACAAAGTAATAAATTTGCAGTGTCCACATGAGTTAAGTATCTGGGCTCCATACAATGATACCATCCTTTTGCAGAAGAAATGGACATACCGTAGGGGCGCGACCCTTGATAACCTTGCCGCAACATTCCTGTTTCGACCATTTCCCGGTTGTGAGGCTCAACGAAGTATCATCCACAAAGCTACGCTTTTCATAAAGCCATGCTTCGATCAACAAATGATCAACAGCACTTCGTATGCCACATTACCAAATTGGGAATGTATCACTAGTAACCATAAACTACAAAACCTCTGAGCTCGTACGTCTCAGAGAAGGGTGTTAAGCTAAGAGAGTAGATTCTCCGCCACCAAATAGAAATGTATTTGATAGAAACCAACTTTACATCTCATAATGTAATGTCAGACACACATCCATACAAGTCTGTTTCAGGTTCGAATAGAATCGAAGGCACTTCCAAAGAAGGCCTTGCAATCCGGGTACTCATAATCCCGATCGGACTCCCTATCACATACAGAGATCTCTATACCGTAGCTACTCAGTGCAGAGTCATTCGACGGGTTATCTTTTCGCTCTCGAAATATACCCGGTCTTCACCATTGGTCTTGAAATGCTATTCATATCGTCGTATCGTTATTCAGAATGGGTTATATGACACAAGGTCCTCTCCTGGCTAAACCGAATAATGTGCACAATATTTAAAAACTATGGATATTGGGATCTTAGTTAAGACACAACTTATTACCCAAAAACTTTCTTCAAATGGTTTAAACAAAATGATTCACTTAACAAATTCCACCAATTTTTCACAAAGATTCATTCATAGCTTTCAAAACAATTTTCCTTTCATATTGGATTAACTCATCCAATCTTTAAATCAAAGACTCAATTCGTAGCTTTGAAAACCATTTCCAAAGATCATTCATAACTTGGAAAATCATTTTCATTTCAAACTTGAAATGCTTTCAACACAAATTGGAAATTCTCTCCTTATATGAATGCTATTATTATTTGAAAACAAATAGTTTTCGCTTCGGAAAAAGCCAGTTACATTTGTACAAGTTAAAGCCCTTCAAGTATAAAGCTTGGTTTAAATTCAAATTCCCCAAAACAATACCTTTAAAATGGTTTAAAACCCATATTAACATATTTTTAACTTGTATAACCTTTTTAAATCATAATTTCCAATCATAGAATTCAATTTCAAATCTTGAATTCGAATTCAAATTAAATTATTTAAATTTTAAAACTTTATCAAGTTATTCAAAATAACTTTTATCTTTAAAACTCCTTTTCAAAAGCTTTTCAAATTTAACCCAATTCCATTTCCAAAACCATTTGGATTCAAAATTCAACTTTTAAAACCATTTCAAAAACCGAGATATCAAACAATTTTGAGCATTCAATACAATTCAAACATTCATAAGTAAGGTTAATTGATCATCTGATTAGTTGAAACCAGATTAATCGCTAATCCAGGTTAATTAACATTAGTTAATTACAATTTATGTTAATTAGTTATCCCTCAATTATTTATTAGTTAATCTTAATTAATGGATTAATCAACCTTCAATTATTAAAGAATTAATCTTAATTACTTAATTACCCTTAATTAATTATCCTTAATTAATTAATTAATTAACCCTTAATTAATTACCATTTAATTAAGTATCCTTAATTAATAAGTGATAATTCTTAATCACTTGATTAATCAATCATAAATCATCAATTTATTATCCTCAATTACTTTTATTAACTAACTAATTTTAAGTAATTAATTACCCTTAATTACTTTCCATTTATTAATTACTTTATTTAATTAACCTTTAATTAAGTAATTAACCTATAACCATTTAAA
Source organism: Allium cepa (assembly GCA_030765085.1). Classification (NCBI taxonomy): domain Eukaryota; kingdom Viridiplantae; phylum Streptophyta; class Magnoliopsida; order Asparagales; family Amaryllidaceae; genus Allium; species Allium cepa. The sequence goes on along the minus strand of CM060940.1, from coordinate 133,271,712 downwards.
TTAATAATTAATTAGTTATTCTTTAACTAGCAATTAATTTAATCTTAATTACTTATATCATAAATTACTTAATTAATTTAAAAGATAAACCATTTTATCTTTATTTTAATTACATCACTTAATTTAATCAAATTCAGTGCTTACCATTTATTTGAGAAACCCTAGGCAAATCATTTCTTAGCTTCACCAATAAATTACACTTTAGAAACACTTGGAATTTATCCAATCATCTTTATGAAATTATTACAGAATCATATTAATAAGTTTTTTTAAAAAAAACACTTAATCTTATGGAAATAAATCTTGGAAATTTATTTAAAAATCTTGTAAATAAATTTACTTTGAAAACTTGATCTATATTCCTTTAAAAACTTATTTACTTAATAAACTTTAGAATTAAACTAACATTTTTTCAAAAACTTATTAAATCTTCAAGTTTAAATAAGACCCGAGCCACACTATCAAAATCCCGAGCCAAAATGACATTTTCTCGAGCAAAACTTCATGTTACTCTCGACTTCACTTGCTTCGAGTATTTTTCGCGAATCCCTCGAGTCAAACTCGAGCGTATCTTCGTCTTGCTCAAAAACAACATCACCTCTAGATGCACGACCTTAAGCGTGCACGTGCACGGCTAATCGCTGGCCCTCCGACTAACTTCCCTACCACCCACTCATCATCAACGACCGTATCGACTAAACCAAGTGTCAGAATCACCATTCTTTCCTGAAATCGAAATCTGGTATACCCAGCTCCATCTTAAAACAACCCCAGTCACCGAAAAGCACACTGTGTCATCTCCTTTGATCGTTGTATGCAATGCGACCACGTCCAAAGATTCGCCAGAACCTCCTCTTCTTGTTCCCCCAGGTCCGGTGCTCTTAAATTCACCATCAATGCTTTGATGATCACAGAAACTCAACTATCCCCAAAAGAAAATCAAACACTAGTTCGACATCAGCCCGCTGGTACGTTCATCTATAAATGTTTCCACTATTTTTCCATGAATCCCTTGCACACCAGCTAGCTTTAACAGAAAGCTTGATCCACGGAATGCCGTCGATCGATGGAATTTACACAAAACCAGTTTTCTGTTCAACTTTGTATTTCTCAATCGATACAAGACGAAAAATTTACTTTCAAAGTTTATTATTTTCCAAAACGAGCATGATGATGTATAAGAATCTGGAATTTATGAAGTTCGAATTTTTGACATTCTTACAATCTTACTGTATTTTCTAAATTTCAGAAAATATTCTGACTAATTTTATTTGAAATTATTTTTACAATTTTAAATCTTGATTATATGAGTATGTTTTGTTTAGATCCTAAAACCTAACAATAATCATAGGAAGATAGTTTGATTTTTGAAATTATTTTGCAAACTGAATCAAGAACAAAGGCTTAATCTCCTGGTTTCCAGACATGCACAGGCAAATATAAACAAATACACACGGACAGACATGCACATTAACAAACATATAAACAACTTCAAGTATATAAGGGTTTAACGGTTTGCTCACATGGATGGCTTGAAAGCAGAGAGCTAGAATGATGTTTGAGCCTGGAACTTGAATTTATTGATCCTGACTTGCTTCAACTTTTGAAATTGTAAAAGATTGAGTTGAATTACTTCCAGGCTTTAATTTAAACTCACTTTGATTATGCTTTAGGTTGATTTGCTGAGATAATTTTGTTTCTAGGTTTTCTTGTATCCTTGTTTACAGTTTTTGAATTTCCTTAGATGATTCCTTTTTTACTCTTGACCAGGTTTTAGTTTCAGCGTTTATAATTTTTAGGCATAAGACTTTGTAAAAGGAGTTGTCTGTTTGAACCTGATGTTGATTCCAGATTTAAATTTTTGATTTGCATTTTGTTTTTCCAATTTTTGTTTCAAGTTTGTATTTGTTTGAATCCTTGTTTTGTTTTGATATTGAGATGTTTTTGTTTCTTTAGTTTTGAAATGTATGAAAAGAATTAGGAAAAAGGAAGTAAATATATTTATAAATCTTGTTTTCATTTTTTATTTAATTTAAAAACAAGTGACACTTGTAATTATAATCTAATTTAAAACAACACATGTAATATGCATATTAGGATTTAGCTACAAATGTGAATACATGGCCACATTATTTTACAAATGTCCTAGGTAATGTAATTTTATAGTTTAAACCTTTACTTTAATAAATCAATAGATTTAGTTTTTTATATATTACATATACAATTTTAATTTATATTTTTGAATCATGATTTTTAAAAATATTTATCTCACATGTGTTTTATGATAAAACCCTTGTTTCATTTCATTTACAATTTATATTTAAATGTTTTATGCTATTATAATTTATAAATCTTGTTTTTATGTTTTCTTATTTATACCTTTATATATTTACAAACTATATATTTTAAGCACTACAAATAATATTTTAAATATAACTTTATATCATATCTTCTATTTAAATAAATACATTTCCTTCATTAATCATTTATATAATCTTTTAATGAAAAAGTTTTAAAAAATTAATTACACGTGGATAAATATATTAGAATTTTATTCTTAATTAGTCTTTGGAAAATTTATTATATTAAATTCAAAATATCATTTTCAAATCAAAATGCATATTTGATGCGATTTGAAACAAATTCTTGTTAACTTAAAGAAAATTTTAAACCAATTTATTTACAATATATTTATTATTGAGTTTTCATATTCAAATTTCAATTAAAATCAATGCATATATATATATATATATATATATATATAAAGTAATATTTTATTTTATTTTGGAAAAACTCTATTTAGTTCACAATTTAACCCAAAATTTATATTAATTATAAATCTAAACTTGACTTCAAAAATCGAGAATGTTACATGAAAATAAAAGGTTTTTTATTAATAATTTATGGTCAAATGAATATTGAAAGAGGACATGTTGATTTGTATGAATATTTTTTTATAGTAAGAGTAGTACTTAATTCATGCGGAGAACTCATTTTGATGTCATATAGTTCGAATTCATAATCACTAGAACCTAAGTCTAAAGCATCATATCATTAACCAATTTTCATTAATCACTGACATATGAAATCTCAAAGCAATGATATGGCATAGTTCTCTTGACTTAAGAATACTGTCGAACTTCAATGTGAAAACTCCACTTTGATCGTAGTTAAATCTTAACATGAACCCATCAAACGACTATACTTAGCTCTAAGTTGAAGTATTGAAAGCAAAACTCTACACAATAAACAATTCATCTCCTAGTTCGCATGAGGTCAGTATTGCGGTTAACCATAGTCAAATAAAAGTCAAAGTCTTTGGGAAGAGTGTATAGTTAATATAATAAATGTTGTTATTGAATCAAGAACTTTATTTGTGGAGTAAGCAAACTAAATGCGAATGATTTTAGAATTTTGATCAATACCAAATTCCATAAGTCCTAATATAATGTAGTGCTGATGAAGAGAATTGGCATGAACAATTGTTACCAAATGGTATTGCTTAAGAAATTATAAAGCATGATTTTATTGAAAAACTCTGTAAGCGATGAACGTGGCCAAACCGTCATACCACTAGCTAAGATGACGTATGAACGTTAATATTTAAATTATTCAAAATTGATTGAATCCACACCTTTGCATCGCACAACTACATTGGCGAATAACCCGAAAACCACACAATTCAATTAATTTTGAAAATATAAGTTAATTTCAAATTGTTATATTTGATAAATAATGCTTATTATTTAGTATATTTAGTTTTTGGGAGTTGTTTGTAATTATTTGAACGCATATATAAAATTTATATTTTATGTATCAATAAATGACGTTGATGTATTTTTAAATTGGTTTTAAATAAGAAATAATTAGTTGAAGAGTTTTGGAATTTTTTCATCATAAATGATAAATTATGGTTGGCCATTTAAGAGAACCGAGAGTGGGTGGAGAGAGAGAAAATTACGGGAGTTAAATAGGGAAGTTTTATTTGAAAGGATTGGAAAGGCTCCATTCTTTGAATTAATCAAATCCACTAATTTCTTTTTCACTTATTCTTTCTTTCATTCTTTTTCGCTTTTCCTTTCCAAGCCATGGAAAAAGTTATTATCTTTCCTTTCAAACCAACAAAATCCACCAAATTAAATGAAAACATTAAATAAAATATTAATATAAGTGGTACATCCATCTTTGGCAACGATTGGATGTAGATCCTAGAGTTATGAGAAGAATTCTCAAATCAAGACGAAAATTATAGGCTACCTTTTTACTTAATCATTTAGTTTCATTATCATTTATATATACATCATTTGATATTGTAGATTACGTCTTATATATGTTATAACAAATTTATATATGCATATGTTGTCTAATTTAATTTATATATTCAATCTGTTTAAATTAAAAAATTAAGGAAATATGACATAAATTTTGCCCTAGAACTAATTGAATTTGTTTTAAAGGTACGAAACATGGAAAGAATTTTTCAATACCAACCGATTTTGCTTTAAAGACATACATTTAAAAAATCGTTACAAAGTTAAAGGTTTAGTTTTTATCGAGTTATTCAAAGTTTAAACAATTTTCCTAAACATGTATTCTAATTCAATTTAAAATAGATCCATGAAAACATCATTATAATTCTAATTATATTTGTTTAAAGGTATTCATTTAAAATAATGATTACAAAGGTTAAAATTTAAAGGTTAAATTTTAACAAGTTGTAAGATGCTTAAACAATTCTAATCTAGTGTTCTAATTCAATTTTTAAATGGATTAAGTTTAATACATAGATCCAATTTTGAATTCTTCTTAAATCAAACAAGGATTTCAAAATGTTAACTTTAAATTTCAAAACACGTAAAATTAGTCAATTTTAGTATGTACAAGGGTTTGAGTGTTAAAATGAGATTTGAAAAGGCAAACAAAAGAACGAGTAAATGAAGGAGAAAAGATCTACACCTTTTCTTTCTCTTAAATGTCTATTTAAACTCATTAATTTCCATATTGTAAATATAAGTAAGCCACTGTTATTTAGTTAAAATAATTTCATAACATATGATATATCTTATGCTATAATGCAAAACCTTCGGTCAATAGGTCAAACTGAAGCCTTTTATCCGATACCCATATTGCCACCATATCAAATTAGAACCAAAATAGACCACAGTGGCAGTTTGTCTTTTCCTCCACCCATTACCACGTTCCCAACAGTCCTCCACTTTCCTCTACCCTCTGCGTTTTTCCACTTTTCCTTCCCCTGCACTATCACCTCATCCAAAGAAAATGTCAACTCCCTTCTACTTCTTTCCTACCCAATAACCGCCTACTGCCGTTACTGTGCCTACCCCTTCCCTTCTACTATCCGCCTCAGCAGCCGATGCCGCTGACCCTACTGCCTGCCTCACAACCATCCTTGGCCGTATCATCACTGTACATCTCCAACGACCATCGACATCATCTCCGTGGCTGATTACGACTCACCCCTTCCGCCCTCTTTAGTTCGAAGGTACGATTTCCACTCCGCCCCGCTATTTCTCTTCGATTTTATTTACATTCCCTATTTCCTATACCGTTGACAAATGCATGTGTATTTGTGCTCTAATTCATATTTCTGTTCTTCTCCTCGGCCATATGCAAACCCATTATGACGGTCCTGACTCAACCTTCGAAAATCAGTACCGAATACGACACTCGTATTCCAATGCCGTAGATCCGAACGTCGAATCTGGTTCGTTAGAGCTTATAACACATTAAGTACAACACAGCGGAAGAAATGAATATCAGTATATATATATATAACATTGGTACAATGACAGATACAATATCTGGTATAATATGATACAACAGAATGATACAATAGATACCATACTATCATAAATACAAGAAATAGCAGCGGAAAAGAAAAGATAACACCAGCAGCGGAACAATATCTCCAAAATGGTCTTCAAGAGAGGAAGAGGAATAGAATCCAGAACTGTAACTCCATTTCCAAAGCACTAATCCAAGAATAGCTCAAACTCCCAATAATGATACACAAAGATACGCAAGTTCAGTCGTGATCCAAAGACTGGACTAACTCCAGATAATCTACTAAACCTGACTATCTAAAAAATCCAACTATAGGCAGCCCGTGTGGAAAAAATTATGAGAACTCAGAGTTTAGGAAAGGAACAATAAACTCCAGGTCAGTCGTGAGATTGGTATGAGTAACAAAAACAGTTTATCTTTAAAAACAGACAACAAAAGAGATTAAAATAAATCCGCAATGCTTTTTGGAAAATGAAACTATCATAAGGCCTCCCGCCACACACACAATGCAAACGTAGAATTGGAGGAGATTTCTCCTTATGATAGTCAAACATGCTTGATACGAGAAAATTTCTTTGATATTATTATTATTAGTGCATAGTGCAGAAAACATTTCGAAAGTATAATATTAATCTTAGCCAGCATAGACATTCCAAACTATGCCCACTATAGCTACCATCTAAACAGTGGTGATCACCATAAGTAAATGGCAGGTTCTATAACTAAAACCGTACAAGGCTTGTACTGTTTTGTTTGGATTTCCAACAAATGGTCAGGCTAAGGAACTTCCTACTGTCCATGGGTACGCCTCCGACGGGACGTCCCGAGAACCTAACCGAACCTCCGCCAACACAAGGCCGGGTTACCTTCGTAACTAGGTAACTACTACTCCAGCATGCCATCCCCCCGTCCTTTCGGACCTTTATCCGAGGCGCCTCTAAACCACAAAGTAACAACCACACAGTAAATGAGATTGAAGCCACCACATAGGTAAATATCTGGGCTCCATACCATGATACCACCCTTTACCAGAAGGGAATGATACACCCTAAAGGGCGTGACCCTCATAACCTTCCCGCATCTTCCCTGTTTCGACCATTTCCGGGGTGTGAGGTCCTAATGCAGTCTCGTCCACAAAGCTATGTTTTACACTAAAGCCATGCTTTGATCACAAATGATCATCAACACACAGCGGCACTCAACATGCCACATTAACAAATTGGGAGTATATCACTAATAACCTTCAACTGCATAACCTCTAAGCTCGTACGTCTCAGAGAAGGGTGTTAAGCTAAGAGAATAAATTCTCCGCCACCAACAGATATGTATTTGAAAGAAATCGGCTTTATATCTCAAAGTGCAGTGTCAGACATACAACCATACAAGTCTGTCCCGGGTTCGAACAGAACCGAAGGCACTTCGTAAAAAGCCCTTGCAAATCCGGGTATTCACAATCCCGATCGGACTTCCCTTCACTTAGGGAATCTCCATACCGTAGCTACTCGGTGCAGAGACAATCGATAGGTTATCCTATCGTTCTCACAAATACCCGATCTTCAAATGCAATCCATAACGTCGTATCACTATTCAAAATGGGTTATATGACACAAGGTCCTCTCCCGGCTAAACTAAATAGTGAGCGCAATCTATAAAATATATGGATATGGGATTTCAGTTAAGTCACAACTTCTAAAAACCCAAACCTTACTTCAAATGGTTTAAACAAAGTACCATTTCAAATCTTCAACCAAAAAGATTTATTTCACAAAGTTCACCCAGTTTCACAAAGATCCATTTACGGATTTCAAAACAGTTTCCATTTCAATTGGATTAACTCATTAAATCTTTAAATCAAAGATTTAACTTATAACCATCAAACCATTTCCATATCTTGGAAATCATTTTCATTTCAAACTAGAAATCCTTCTAACACAAATTGGAAGTTCATTTCTTATGTGAAAGCTTTAATTATTTGAAAACAAATAGTTTTCATTTCGGAAGAATCCAATTATATTTGCACGAATTAAAGCCTTTGAATTAAATTCAAATTCCCAAATCAATACATTTAAAATGGTTTGACCCATATATAACCTGTATAACATCTTTAATCCCTAGTTTCAAATCATAGATTTCAGTTTCAAATTTTGAATTTAATTTTAAATCAAATTATTTAAACTTCAAGGTGTAATCAAGTTATTCAAAAATAATTTTTATCTTTGAAATTCCTTTTCAAAAACTTTTTGCTTTAATCCCAATCCATTTCCAAAACTATTTGGATTCAAAATTCAAATTCAAAACTATTTTCAAAAATCTACGACTTAACCAATTTCCACGTGCAATCCATATTTGTGTGTGTATAAGTGTGGTCCATGGGTTTTACACAATAGTGCAACAACATCAATCATCACAGATTGAATCATATCAATCTCGATAAGCGACATAATCCATAACGCTTATCTTCATTCACAGATAAAGTAAATTCATCAATCACAAAGATTTACCATTACGATTCGACGTGGGTTTCGGATAACCAACTGGAATCCGACTCCCTGTCGCATCGAAATTTAAATGCCGTTTTACGGGCAAAAATAGGTGTTCACATACACATAGAAACAAATCACAAATCACAGTTCAGCACAAAGCAATTCACATCACACAATAGCACAATCACAACAGAAATACCAATCCAGTAAACCATATTATATTTGACAGTTAACTTAAATTAATCAAATTAAACTCAATTAATTACAATGAGCAATTAATCTTCTTAATTACTTTCATAAAGTAATTACACTTACACAATTTCATAAATGATTATCATTAATTAATTAATCTAACTAATTGTTAAAATTAATCACATTAATTAATTATTTAAATAATCTTAGTTAATGATCTTCATTAACTAATGACAATTCTTTAATTACTTTGCTAAAGATATTACTTACATTAATCATCATTAATTAAAAATTGATTAACCATTAATAACTCATTAATTAATCCTAATTATTTAATTAATTAAGTGTTAATTGTAACTGAATGAATTCTTAAATACAATCTAATTATTCCTTAATTAAATTAACTTAACTTTAATTAATAAATTTAAACTTGTAATTACTAAGTTAATTAATACAAAACATTAATTATCCATTCTACTTAACTTAATATTTACTAAATTATAAATCATTCAATCTTTGTTTACTTAAAAGTAAAACTCATATTAATTAATGATTTAATCAAACTCACAAATATATTGAAAACATTGATTTCAACTTGCTTTTAAATTCACGTGTTAAAGTATTACTTTTGTTATGAAGAAATTTAAAAGAGTTTAAAATCAAATTCCTTTTTAATTCAACATATTTAAAGATTTACTTTAACATTTAACTTAGGTAAACATTTAAAGTTATAAAACTTATTTCATTTTCAAATCTGGATTTCAAATTTAGATTTTTAGTTCAGGTTTCAAATTTTCCTTTAACTTTGTTTAAAATCTTTTCCTTTGTAAATCAGATTCTAATTTCAAAATCAATTCCCCTTTTAAAAACACTTAATTTTTATTAAAACAATTTAAACTTAAAAACTTATTTATGCCCAAAACTAAGTTGTAAACTAACTTAAGTTTATATTTAAACTTTTGTTTTTTTAAAACTTGTTTAAGCTTTGTTTTAAAATTAAATTTTAAAATTCAGAAAACAGAACAGGTCTGTTTATAAAACCTGGACAAAACATTGACCCGAGCCACTACTACATTTGCTTCGAGTCAAACGCTGGAAATCTTCGAGTAAAACACTCGAACTACTCGAGTCAAATACGCGAGTTCGTCCCTGCTTCCACCCAGCTATACAAATTACAAATCACCAACCACCAGTGCTTCATTCACGTGCACAGCACCGCCGAGCATCTTCGGACGTTGCCTCGTCATCGAGCAAGTTGATGACCATCCACAAACCTTTCCCCGAACCTTAGAACTTCGTCGACCTCTCGAAATCGAATTCGAGTTAAAAAGCTCAAACCTGGAAACACTGGAACATCCTTCAACCGAAACTTGGAAACAACTGGCCTCGGCACCCTTGACCACCAGAAGGTCGGCAACTCCAGCTATTCACTCGTCAACGCTTCTTCTACCACCTCCAAAAACTACGCCTCACTCGATCAACCATAGACGGCGTACGAATTGAAATACCAAACCTCGATAAAACTAGTTTTCCAGACTACAAATGTGCACCGCCACCACCACGACCATCTGACCACCATGCCAATATTTTTCCCAGAACCACTGATCACTCCTGCACCTCCAGCCAAGATCCCGATCACCACAAACCCATGGATCATCAGAGATCATCAAAACAACGAAATTTAGACAATCTTAAACTGCTCTTTCATCTTAGATCTAAAAATTAAAATTTTAACTTTGAAAATCATGTTTTTGGTGTGCGAATTAAGTTTACATACCTGAATTCATAAATTAAGTAGTTCAAATTTTGACTCTTTAAAAGTTTTGCTCAGTTTCTTGCTTCCCAGAGTTATTAACAGGTTGATTTAGCTTAAATAAATTTTAAATCTTGAATATATGCTATACCAAACAATTTTTGTTTTAGCAATAAGTCCTAATAGCAAGTAGAATAAGAGAAAGCGAATTTTGAATCAACAATCTTACTTAGAATTTCAGACAGAGAGCATATATGAATAACAGCCTACACACCATCATCCATTCATTCAAATATACACAAAGAGTTCATATATGTATATGACCATACTAATCACAGATGTAACTTGCAACAGATTTATATGCTTAAGTTTTAAAAAGGATGTTTCCCACAGTTGATTTGAGAAGATGAACAGAGCTCTTTGTTGAAAACTGCAGTTGTTTTTTTCTTCCTTTAATCTTTTTTTTTCTCTATTTTGTTGAACTAAATGGATTGTTTAAAGTTGAATTTTTGTTTGATTTTTTAGATGGTATTACTTCATATTTGCTTAGCTATTGATGAACGAACTGTAACGAGAAGCTTGATACGCAGGAAATGAGTTTACTGGGTGATTATATGTTTGTATTGGGTGATATTATTTTGTTTTGTACAATACTAGACCAGAGATTTTTCTTATTTGCTTGACTAAGCTGATATTTCTCACTCTGGTGGCTGAAAATCTTTTTTGTATGCTAGCATTTATTGTTATTGTCATTTTCTTTTTATGTCTTATTGTCCAATTTACATACTTATATATATTTGCTTATACATAGATATGTATAATTTTTTGTTTGTTCATACTTGAATATATATTAGTGTCTTCCTTTGCAATACTTTCATATATATGTTTACTTATTTCATATTTGAGTATATATATTTCTTTCCTTTCTTTTGCTTTGTCTTATTACTTTATACTATAAATAAATTTCTATTTTAATATGTTGTTATAATTTTTCTAATGTATTCACTTTATATTTTAATTCATCTTTTATATATATCTATTTCTATTTCTTATTTAAATATGTATTTCTAACTTAAATGCTTATTGTCTTATTTTACATTTGCATTCCTATATATATATATATTTAACTTTTAAAGAAATCGTTTTTAAAACTTACTTATACCTTAATAAAATAAACACACATATTTTTATTCGAATTTGGAGAAACTCAAATCAATTTGCCAATTAATTTCATAATTTTTATTAAAAATTTAAATTAATTATCAATTTAAACTTAGTAAAAATCACGGATCGTTATGAAACAAACTGGATATTTATTCTGCATTTGGCTTACCAAATCAGAATATCGACAATATGAGAGCAAACTCATACAATACTACACCGGATACTCGGGTCATCAAATCTGTGAAATATGTTGGGGCACTAGTTAGTTCGAAGGGATAATTAACCATTTGTAGAATATATCAAGACCCACAGAGAAGAGATAGATAGATTCAATCTTCTATAATTTCTCAGACACAAGATATTGATTTCCAACTTAGGTCGGGACATCCTAAAGTATATACCAACTTGTCCCTCTTCGGACTTCGATCTACCCAAGAAATAATAGAATTTTCAATTTGGTTTAAACCGATGTCGTTTTATTGATACAATTCAAATTTAGCTTCATATTTGTTAACCAATTTAACCTAATTTAAAATTTCTAATTTATTTAAAATTTCCAATTTCAAATTCATAAAGTTTAAATCGAAAAGCTGATAACGAGAATACGAGGTAGGATCTTATCTACACGATTCGTAGGCCATCACCGCATCGAAACTTCTTCTCGCAGCTGCCACGAAGCAATTCAAAGAAATTGGGAAGACGAATCAAAGGAGATTGATAGAGAAAGTTATTTCCACTATTGCAGGGTATTGACCATTTGTAGTGGTACTCCCATGTCCCCTATCTCGTCCTTTTCTTGCACTCATACTTACTATCGATGTATAGTAAGAGAATTTACTGAGGCGTTCGTACGGATATCTTAGGGATATACTCATTCTAGGTTTTACTTCACTCTATCTCTAATGTGTTACCTAACGTGTTATACTCCTGAGCTAAAATTTCAACCTTCAGCTCTGATACCAAATGTGACGGCCCTGACTCGACCTTCGAAAATCGGCACCGAATACGACACTCGTATTCCAATGCCACAGATCCAAACATCGAATCTGGTTCGCCAGAGCTTATAGCACATTAAGAACAACGCAACAGAAGAAATGAATATCAATATATATAACATTTGTACAATGACAAATACAATATCTAGTACAATATGATACAACAGAATGATACAATAGATATCATACTATCAGAGATATAAGAAATAGCAGCGGAAAAGAAACGATAACACCAGCAGCGGAACAATATCTCCAAAATGGTCTTCAAGAGAGAAAGAGGAATAGAATCTAGAACTGTGACTCCTTTACCAAAGCACCAATCCAGTAATAGTTCGAACTCCCAATAACGATACATAAAGATATGCAAGTTCAGTCGTGATCCAAAGACTAGACTAACTCCTGATAATCTACTAAACCTAACTATCTGAAAAACCCAACTCTAGGCCGCCCGTGTGGAAAAAATTGTGGGCACCCAGAGTTTAGGAAAGGAACAATAAACTCCAGGCTAGTCATGGGACTGGTATGAGTAACAAAAATAGTTTATCTTTTAAAACAGATAACAAAAGAGTTTAAAATAAATCCGCAATGCTTTTTGAAAAATGAAACTACCATAAGGCCTCCCGCCACACACACAATGCAAACGCAGAATTGGAGGAGATTTCTCCTTATGATAGTCAAACATGCTTGATACGAGAAAATTTCTTTGATATTATTATTACTAGTACATAGTGCAGAAAACATTTTGAAAGTATAATATTGATCTTAGCCAGCATAGAAATTCCGAACTATGCCTACTATAGCTACCATCTAAACAGTGGTGACCACTATAAGTAAATGGCAGGTTCTACAACTAAAACCGTACAAGGCTCGTATTGTTTTGTTTGGATTTCCAACAAAATGTCAGGCTAAGGAACTTCCTACTATCCATGGGTGCGCCTCTGGCGGGACGTCCCGAGAACTAACTGGATCGCTGCCAACACAAGGCCGGATTACCTCTGTAACTAGGTAACTACTACTCGAGCATGCCATCCCCCGGTCCTTTGGGACCTTTATCCGAGGCGCTTCTAAACCACAAAGAAACAACCACACAGTAAATGAGATTGAAGCCACCACATAGGTAAATATCTGGGCTCCATACCATGATACCACCCTTTACCAAAAGGGAATGACACACCCTAAAGGGAACAACCCTCGTAATCTTGCCGCATCTTTCCTGTTTCAACCATTTCCGGGGTGTGAGGCCCTGATGAAGTCTCGTCCATGAAGCTACGCTTTACACTAAAGCCATGCTTTGATCACAAATGATCAATAAATGATCATCAACACACAACAGCACTCAGCATGCCACACTACCAAATTGGGAGTATATCACTGATAACCTTCAACTGCATAACCTCTGAGCTCGTACGTCTCAGAGAAGGGTGTTAAGCTAAGAGAATAAATTCTCCGCCACCAACAGATATGTATTTGAAAGAAATCGGCTTTATATTTCAAAGTGTAGTGTCAGACATACAACCATACAAGTCTGTCCCAGGTTCGAACAGAACCGAAGGCACTTCGCAAGAAGCCCTTACAAATCCGGGTATTCACAATCCCGATCGGACTTCCCATCACTTAGGGAATCTCCATACCGTAGCTACACGGTGCAGAGACAATCGATAGGTTATCATATCGTTCTCACAAATACCCGGTCTTCAACACCGGTCTTCAAATACAATCCATAACGTCGTATCACTATTCGGAATGGGTTATATGACACAAGGTCCTCTCCCAGCTAAACCGAATAGTGAGCGCAATCTATAAAATATATGGATATGGGATTTCAGTTAATTCACAACTTCTGAAAACCCAAACCTTTCTTCAAATGGTTTAAACAAATTACCATTTCAAATTTTTAACCAAAAAGATTTATTTCACAAAGTTCACCCAGTTTCACAAAGATCCATTTACGGATTTCAAAACAGTTTCCATTTTAATTGGATTAACTCATTAAATCTTTAAATCAAAGATTTAACTTATAACCTTCAAACCGTTTCCATATCTTGGAAATCATTTTCATTTCAAACTAGAAATCCTTCTAACACAAATTGGAAGTTCATTTCTTATGTGAAAGCTTTAATTATTTGAAAACAAAAGTTTCTGTTTCGGAAGAATCTAATTATATTTGCACGAATTAAAGCCTTTGAATTAAGTTCAAATTCCTAAATCAATACATTTAAAATGGTTTGACCCATATATAACCCGTATAACTTCTTTAATCCCTAGTTTCAAATCATAGAATTCAGTTTCAAATTTTGAATTTAATTTTAAACCAAATTATTTAAACTTCAAGGCGTAATCAAGTTATTCAAAAATAAATTTATCTTTGAAATTCCTTTTCAAAAACTTTTTTCTTTAATCCCAATCCATTTCCAAAACTATTTGGATTCAAAATTCAAATTCAAAACTATTTTCAAAAATCTGCGACTTAACCAATTTCCACGTGCAATCCATATTTGTGGGTGTATAAGTGTGTCCAGGGGTTTTACACAATAGTGCAACAACATCAATCATCACAGATTCATTCATATCAATCTCGATAAGCGACATAATCCATAACGATTATCTTCATTCACATATAAAGTAAATTCATCAATCACAAAGATTTACCATTACGATTCGACGTGGGTTTCGGATAACCAACTGGAATCCGACTCCCTGTTGCATCGAAATTTAAATGTCGTTTTACGGGCGAAAAAAGGTTTTCACACACACATAGAAACAAATCACAAATCACATTTCAGCACAAAGCAATTCACATCACATAGTAACACAATCACAACAGAAATACCAATCCAGTACACAATAATTGACATTTGACTTAAATTAATCAAATTAAACTCAATTAATTACAATGAGCAATTAATCTTCTTAATTACTTTCATAAATTAATTACACTTACACAATTTCATAAATGATTATCATTAATTAATTAATCTAATTAATTGTTAAAATTAATCACATTAATTAATTATTTAAATAATCTTAGTTAATGACCGTCATTAACTAATAACAATTCTTTAATTGCTTTGCTAAAGAAATTACTTACATTAATCATCGTTAATTAAAAATTGATTAACCATTAATAACTCATTAACTAATCCTAATTATTTAATTAACTAAGTGTTAATTGTACCTTAATGAATTCTTAAATACAATTTAATTATTACATAATTAAATTAACTTAACTTTAATTAATAAATTTAGACTTGTACTTACTAAGTTAATTAATACAAAACATTAATTATCCATTCTACTTAACTTAATAGTTAATGAATTACATATCATTAAATCTTTGCTTACTTAAAAGTAAAACTCATATCAATTAATGGTTTAATTAGCACTCACAAATATATTGAAAACATTGATTTCAACTTGCTTTTAAATTCACGTGTTAAAGTATTACTTTTATTATGAAGAAATTTAAAAGAGTTTAAAATCAAATTCCTTTTTAATTCAACATATTTAAAGATTTACTTTAACTTTTAACTTAGGTAAACATTTAAAGTCATAAAACTTATTTCATTTTCAAATCTGGATTTCAAATTTAGATTTTTAGTTCAGGTTTCAAATTTTCCTTTAACTTTGTTTAAAATCTTTTCCTTTACAAATTAGATTCTAATTTCAAATTCAATTCCCCTTTTAAAAACACTTAATTGTTATTAAAACAGTTTAAACTAAAAAACTTATTTATGCCCAAAACTAAGTTGTAAACTAACTTAAGTTTATATTTAAACTTTTGTTTTTTTTTAAAACTTGTTTAAGCTTTGTTTTAAAATTAAATTTTAAAATTCAAAAAATAGAACATGTCTGTTTATAAAACTTGGACAAAACATTGACCCGAGCCACTACTACATTTGCTTCGAGTCAAACGTTGGAAATCTTCGAGTTCGAACGACTCGAGTCAAATACGCGAGTTCATCCCTGCTTCCACCCAACTATACAAATTATAGATCACCAACCACCAGTGCTTCGTGCACGTGCACGGCACTACCGAGCATCTCCGGACGTTGCCTCGTCGTCGAGCAAGTCGACGACCATCCACAAACCTTTCCCCGACCTCCAGAACTTCGTCGACCTCTCGAAATTGAATTCGAGTTAAAAAGCACAAACCTGGAAACACTGGATCATCCTTCAACCGAAACTTGGAAACAACTCGCCTCCGCACCCTCGACCATCAGAAGGTCGGCAACTCCAGCCATTCACTCGTTAACGCTTCTTCTACCACCTCCCAAAACTATGTCTCACTCGATCAACCATAGACGGCATACGAATTGAAATACCAAACCTCGACAAAACTAGTTTTCCAGACTACAAACGCACACCGCCGCCACCACGACCATCTGACCAACATCCCAATATTTTTCCCGGAACCACTGATCACTCCTGCATGTCCAGCCAAGATACCGATCGCCACAAACCCGTAGATCATCAGAGATCATCAAAGTAACGTAATTTAGACAATCTTAAACTGCTCTTTCATCTTAGATCTAAAAATTAAAATTTTAACTTTAAAAATCATGTTTTTGGTATACGAATTCAGTTTACATACCTGAATTCATAAATTAAGTAGTTCAAATTTTGACTCTTTAAAAGTTTTGCTCAGTTTCTTGCTTCCCAGAGTTATTAACAAGTTGATTTAACTTAAATAAATTTTAAATCTTGAATATATGCTATAACAAACAATTTTTGTTTTAACAATAAGTCCTAATAGCAAGTAGCATAAGAGGAAGCGATTTTTGAATCAACAATCTTACTTAGAATTTCATACAGAGATCATATATGAATAACAGCCTGCACACCATCATCCATTCATTCAAATATACACAGAGAGTTCATATATGTATATGACCATACTAATCACAGATGTAACTTGCAACAAATTTATATGCTTAAGTTTTAAAAAGGATGTTACTCACAGTTGTTTTGAGAAGATGAACAGAGCTCTTTGTTGAAAACTGCAGTTGTTTTTTTTTCTTCCTTTAATCTTTTTTTCTATTTTGTTGAATTGAATGGATTGTTTAAAGTTGAATTTTTGTTTGAGTTTTTAGATGGTATTACTTCAGATTTGATTATCTTTTGATGAACGAACTGTAATGAGAAGCTTGATATATAGGAAATGAGTTTACAGGGTGATTATTTGTTTGTGCAGGGTGATATTATTTAGTTTTGTACAATACCAGACCAGAAATTTTTCTTGTTTTCTTGACTAAGCTGATATTTCTCACTTTGGTGGCTGAAAATCTATTTTGTGTGCTAACATTTATTATTATTGTCATTTTCTTTTTATGTCTTATTGTCCAAGTTTGCATACTTATATATATTTGTTTATACATAGATATTTATTTTGTTTGTTCATACTTGAATATATATTAGTGTCTTCCTTTGCAATACTTTCATATATATGTTTACTTGTTTCATATTTGAGTATATATATATTTCTTTCTTTTCTTTTCTTTTGTCTTATTACTTTATACTATAAATAAATTTCTATTTTAATATGTTGTTATAATTTTTCTAATGTATTCACTTTATATTTTAATTCATCTTTTATATATATCTATTTCTGTTTCTAATTTAAATATGTATTTCTAACTTAAATGCTTATTGTCTTATTTTACGTTTGCATTCCTATATATATAGATATTTAACTTTTAAAGAAATCGTTTTTCAAACTTACTTATACCTTAATAAAATAAACACACATATTTTTATTTGAATTTGGAGAAACTCAAATCAATTTACCAATTAATTTCACAATTTTTATTCAAAAATTTAATTAATTATCAATTTAACTTTAGTAAAAATTAGGGATCGTTACACCCATCCTCAATTTACACTTAACTTAGCGATCACTTTTTAATCCAATGACTTTTGCCGCATAAATCGAACCAGTTGACCCAAAAATCTCCTTTTCCCCTTTTTCGTTTGCCTCAACGACTTTCTTTCCATTCAACCCCGTATTTTAGCCGTATTTACCGAATTCTAACTCCTTCATCCTCTTCATTTTGCACATACGGCCATTGCTACACTATCCGCTCCTAAAATGTGTATAAATATTCACATAGCACAAGTATGTCATTGAACTTCCTACCTTCACTCCACCTCATTTCCTTCTAAGTTTTACAGCCATATATCTGAACAATACTATAACTGCATTCTACTATCTCAAAATTACTGCATGTTTACTGATTTGTTCACAACTTTGTGGACCCCTAGCAGCAGCAGAGGGAGCGACGACGAGTTACGCAACGTGCACGGTGCCAACAAGCTAGAGAGTCTGCCATTGCAAGTAGAAAGTCGGGCACGGTTGACAACCACCATTGGCAAAATTCATTCAGTAATTTTCTACTGCCCTCATTGTTTTGTTCGATCTTTTTGACAGTTGCAGTACTATTTTTTAATTCACATTATTATAATTTAGATGTTTAAGTTGGTTGATATTGGTTTAACGACTACCATACGTACACATTAAGTTTGCACTATTATCTTCCACCTTTTAAACACCCAATTTTGACGAGAGTTTAAAATTACACAAAGTTGTAAATTTAAAAAGTTTAAAATTATGTGTATAACATCTTCTACTTTATATTTTACTTAAATTGCACATTTCATACAAACAAATTTATTTACCATTTTTTAATTTTAATACTGGTAACGTCTTGAGAAAAAATTGTCCTTCAACCATAACATATTTTAATATATATTTCACTGAAACTGTACATTTTTAAAAAGGAAATTAAATTTCTTTTTTATTTTTAAAATTTTAAATGTCTTTGTATATATTCTATTTTGTTTCCCTGAATAACTTCAGTCGCTGCATATAAAAAGAGTTACCGCTTTGACGAGAGTTTAAAGTTCCACAAAGCTGTAAATTTAATAAGATTCGACAATGGATAATGCATTCCTTTAAACATGAGCTCAAAATTACAGTTTTTCCAAATAAATAGATTTCCTTATTTTTAGCCTTCATCCCCTTTTACAACTAAGTCCCTTTTACAGCTGAATGTTTATTTACTTCTACGGTCAATTTAATTTTTATTTAAAATTGGTGGAATTTGTGCTCTGCCCTGCTTTTCTGGTTTCAAATTCCAAAAAAGGCCCATGTACCCATAACATCTTCTACTTTATATTTTACTCAAACTGCACATTTCACACAAACAAATTTGTTTGGTACTTTTTACTTTAAAATCGTTAATGTCTTCATATATGTTTTATTTTCCCCACTAAATAACTTCATTTGCCGTCGGCTTCCCATCCCAATTAAAATACTTTACAAAAATTTTATTACACCATTTATTGCTATCCCTTCCCATTGTTACACAAAAGATGAATGAACTTAAAAACTGAGGAAAAGGTTAACAGACCGGAAAAAATAGGTTTTTTCACTCATATTTTGGTATAGTTAAATGGGGTTCTAATAACTGTTTGCCCTCCTAACCCAGTAAGAACGTCTACGTAGTTGTTCGCATTAAAACTTCCAATGTAGTAGGATAAATAGAAGATTAAAATTTAACTTCCATAGTTTTCTTTCTTTCTTTTTTTTGAAATTTTTCTGCCTTCTCCATTGGAAAATCCTACTGACTGACTTAAGCAAAGTAATAAAAGAATAATAAGATATAGTTTTGATGCTTACTTTTCTTTCAGTAGTCTAAAATGATTTTATTCTATCTTTTCTTTTATTTTCTTCTGACATTTCAATATTGAAAATTTAAAAGGCGTGTGCATTACATCATTGTGAAATCATTAAAAGAAAAGTGTACTAATTTTTCGATACTATCGCTATTACATAGGAATGGAATGGTAGCTTAAATCATGTAATATATACATATATATGAAATAATAAACATAACATGAGCAATTCTGCATTACAACTTACACCTTTCAACATTAAGTTATTTATATATATACATCCCATTGTGGTTACAAAATTGATCTCTAGATTTTGACGACGGTTTAAAATCCCAAAAACCTGTACATTTACTAACATTCCACAGCGGATAATCTATTCCTTTAAGCATACGCTCTTTTATTTACTATTGCCTTAAAAAATTATAGTTGTAAAAAATAAATTAATTTCCTAATTTTAAACCTATAAACTCTTACAGTTGAATCTTTGTTTCACTTTACTGTCAATTTAATGTTTACTTAAAATTACTGGAATTTGGTTGCTCCACTGCTTTTCTGGCTTTCAAATTCCACAAAAAATAGTCCTTTACCCATAACGACCACTAATTTCTATTTTATCCAAACTTTACATTTTTGAACATAAATTAATTTTCTATTTTTAAATTTTAAAAATGTTACTATCTTCATGTATTTTTTGTTTTCCCCCTGAATAACTTCATTCATTGCATATAAAAACATTTACTGGATATTTGATTTTGCACATACAAAATACGAAACAGATGGACCCAGCATTCCATTGCAATTAAAAGACTTTGCAAAAATATTCTTAATCCAAATTTATTGCTTTCCGTTTCCATCGTTACCCAAAAGTTGAATGAATTAAAAACTAAGGAAAATGTTAACATGTCAAAAAAAAGTTTCTTTCGATAACTTTATTACATTCTTTTGCTAAAACTACCATAATATTTTTTTGCTTTCTCCTTACCCAAACTGATTTTAACTCCCACCTTTCAACACTCGGTTCTTCATTAATAAATATATTTCACTGTCATTAAAAATTTAGTCTCCGAGTTGTACCTAAAATTCCTAAACATAATGTGAGCAAACTGTTAGCTATTGCTGAATATTTAACTTACATGTACGAAAATGTACAACTGTTATCATATCAACCAAACGAAATGTTTTACTTTCCTAACAATGTAAAACATCTGCACCCGCACATACTCCAGACGAATATGAGCATATGTTCTTCATATTTCACACCATCATATTACTGATTAAATAGCTCATTTATAATTTTCACATCTTACAAACCCTACAAACAAGGTTTGCAGTTTTGATATGTTTACTACAACCATCAACTATTTTATTTTATATTTTAGTGCCAAATAATAGTTGTAACAAATTAATTAATTTCCTAACTTTTACCTTTACACTTTTACAAATGAAGTAGTATTTAATTTTACTGTCAAATATGCGCACTTCTTATTACTGAAATTTCCATGGTCAACGGTTTTTATTCCTTATGACTTCCAAAAAAAATTAAGCTTAGTACGACTCCGCTATGCATACTGTTCTCATTTAAACACAACATCTTCTATTTGATATTTTACTTCTAACAGCATATTTTCAGAAAAGAAATAAGTTTGCTATTTTTTATTTTTTAAACTTTCATAATTGGTCAGTACTTAATTATACCTTTAAAAGGTAAATGTCTTTGTATATTATTGGTTTACTTTTTATTTGTTATTATTACCGTAAGAGGAATGTTTCACCTGCTTATGTTGTTACAAAGTCAATTGGACTGCTACACAAATGTTTAGCTCATTTCATCATATTTTAACACTCCAAACGATGTTTCTCATCATATTTGATTTATAAAAAACACAGTTGGCACATGTAAAACTGGAACTTACAGCCTACTACGTACTGGAGTTAGGCCTTCTTAACAATATCTTCCTTCAATTGTTGTCCACAGCTATAACATTTTTTCCCTTTCGTGATGTAAATGAATGCTGAAATTTAAACTTATTACAACCATTTTACTATCTCCAAAAATTTTGTAATTACTTACTCCCAAAAAAAATTAATGCAGTACGAGTCCAAGATGGATAACGTACAAAATTATGCTCATTTCTCTTTGCGTCATAATTAGCTTTTTCCGACCAAAAAGCCAGAAAGAATATTCATATGCGTAAATTATCGGCATTCATTAACAAACCACTTACAAAACAACACCACACAAATCATAACATCTTCTATTCGATATTTTACTATTTGCATTTATAAAACAGAAATTTATTTGCTGCTTATTAATTTTTCAAACTTTTATATATCATTCGGTACTTAATTTTACCTTCAAAAATGTATGTGTTAATCAACGTTACATTCATTTCAACACTATTTGCCCAGTTGTACATGTTATTTGTGGATATCAAACCACAATTTTTTCCTTCTTCTTATCCAAATTTATTTCAAATCACACCTTTCATTACTCGGTATGTTGATATAATACTATAAAATTGCATTTTTAAACAAGAAATTAACTTGCTACTGTTTAATTTTTTTAAACTATTATATATAATTCATTACTTAATTTACCTTTGAAACTGTTATTGTCTTCATATATTGGTGATTTAATTTTTATTTGTCAGTATTACTTCAACAGACTATCATTACTAATTAAAAATCCGCTTTAAAATTTTAAGATGTTTAAAACCCCAAATACAAGATTTATAGTTTTGATATATTTACGCTCAAGATTGTATGGAAACTTAAACTGTTATGATATTACTAAATACAAGGTAGTTAAACCTGCTCATTAGCTCCTTATTATATACATCCTATTTATTTCATTTTCTGCCTCTAAAAATGACTAAAAGCTCATGTTAGCCAATGCATACACTATCTTATACTTCTCCCTACTGTTCTTGACTCAACCCACCAATGCAACGACCTACCTTTTTATATAGTTTAAATCGAAAATAAACCTCACATGTCAAACTCAAACCATTCAAAAGGGAGGTTCTAATGGGGTAAATAAGAAAAAACAGAGAAAGAAAGAGAAATAAATACAGAATCTTGCAGTGGAATGACAAAATATAATTATCAATAAGCAGTTCATGAAGCTGTTTGCAAATAACATTGCTTATACTTTTATAATACAAATCAAAGTTACATACAATAAGAATAAACAAATAAATGCAGGAGAACAATATGATGCAGTGGAATAAATATAATAAATAATAGTACAAAATCTTCATCTTTATCATCTAGAAAGTAGTTTTCGATAAATTAAAAAGATTAGACTAACCCGAGCGAATCAAAAAGACAAAACACTTGAGTTAGAACTAAAAGATCTTATGTAAGTTAAATCAACAATAAATAAATATGAGTCTAATGGCGTCAGATATTTTTACGGGGTTTGACATCTCCTATCCAGTGTTTAACGTGAGTGCAATAACTTAAGAAATGTTCGGGATTACCATCTCCTGAGGATTCGTTAAACTATCAACTATGTAGTAAAATACGCTATTATAATAGTGTCTACAGTAAAGTAAAGTATTAAAATAGCATTAACGCATCACCCATATCCCTCTCAACACACTTTTATATATTGCCATAGTCTATACAGTATCCTAATTCCTCCTTAAACTATAGGGTTATCAGGGGCACTCCATAGGTACGGTACAAAACAATCTCGTAGAAGGCGTGATAGGGCATATGAACACGGCACTTGAGGCAATACAAGGTTAAATATACCGATTGTGGATCTGGACTGATGGTAATGTACAACAGCTACTACTGTCCACCTCGGAACACACTCCCATAATAAAAATCAAGGGGTGGCCACCAAATCATCACAAAGTCATAATATGGTATCGAAGAACCATGTTCGATAAGAGGATTGACCTCACTTGTCCTGGCGTAGCCACTATTTTAGTCACATCTAAGTTGACTCACGGGAGTCAGGGTCACGTAAATTCCTCATACAGAATCGTTCGCTAGAATCGTACTTCATTTGTGGAATCTCCACCATGTACACAGTTGTTAAAGTGGTTTTCGGTATTGGCAGAGAGTATGAAAATATCCGATTCTGGTCTCTTTAACAACCATACGTATATTTCACACCAGATGGTTCATTTACACTCCAAAAGTTAAATTCACAATTGATATCAAAATATCATATCCTTAAAACCATATCATTTTCGAAATCACATTTACTTCCGAAATTATATCACATTTGAAATCATATCACTTTAGAATTCATATTTCCAAAAATAGATTAAATGCTCATTAAAAATCATCATATTCCTCAAATATGTCATTTGAATCCCTACTTATGTTATAACATTATTTACTCGTTTCTACTTAAAAATCAATGATTTAAATATAAAACTTTCGCTTTACACAACCTAAAATTCAGAAAATAGTTAGGTAGTTTAAAATAGTTCTAAAATTAATTCTGATAATTTAATAATATATTAAAATGGATTAATATAGTTTAAAGTAGATTAAAATGGATTAATATAGTTTAAATAGAATAAAATAGATTAATATTGTATAAAATAGATTAAAATAGTTTAATATAGTTTAAAATAGATTAACATAATTTAAAATAGATTAAAATAGTTTAATATAGATTAAAATAGATTAAATAGATTTAAAATAGGCTAAAATGGGTTAAAATACTTTAAATAGATTTAAAATAGTTTAAAATAATTAGGAATTTCGATTTAAACCAATTTCCATTTCCAACCTTCAAATTTGGATTTTCAAAGTAATTCAGTTTACATACATCAATTTCCTTCAAAATATCATTTAATTCAATTCAAGATTTAAGGGTTCAAAATATTTAATTTAACCAATCCGATGTTCGTATATAATTTTCTACTCTATGGTCAAGTGATACGGTTATTTATGATTTCAATACACAAAAATTTAAATTTACGGGTATATATTATTTCAACTCGTAATCCCAAATTCCAAATCAATGAAAATTGCTTGGGTCTTTCATTTCAACCCATAACAATTTCTCCGGGTATGTATCATTTCAACCTAGAGGGATTTTCTAACAATAACAAAGGGAACTTGCAGTGTTATAACAATAAAAACATAACTTCAAACCATCCAATATGAACAGTTAAACATACATCAAATCATCACCCAAATCAACCAATAAACATCAATAGATAACGGATTATCGTTAATAGGTGTTAAATTGATAATTAAGTTCAATATTAGATTAAACGATGATTTAATGCAATAAAAGTTATATTTAACTAGAATGATAATTTTAATATACCAAACACTAACCAATTAATTCCAAATCATATCATAAATTCAATTTAACTAACATAAGATAATTTAGTAGTTATGAGCGAGTTAAAACACCCATCTTTGATTGTAGCCCATAAAATCCAAATAGAAGTGACAAATGTCTCTAAATTCAACTAAATCAATTTCATGTTGTCCGAATTTAAATATGAATCCAACAGAAGAAATCATACATGAATCAAAGTTTATATGCAAAAGATATTCATGTTATAAGAAATATTATTAAAATAAAATTAGTATGCATAAAAAAACAAAAGAAAACAAATTTTAATACCTACATTTTTCATAAGATGAGGCTTAAGGAAAAGATTGAAGAACAACTAAGATGAGGATGAAATGTGTAAGAAAAACGAAAAAAAATCATGTTTCGTAAAAGATAAATTTTGGATTTGCAAGAATAAGAGCTTTAAAATATGAGGTGTCAGGAGAAACAAAATGCAAATGAAGAAATAAGCTGCAGGTTATTTATAATTAGGAAATGAAGATGGAAGGTCAAAAATAAATATTACATTTTATTTTGAAAGCTCTAGGCATTAATAATACATAAGGAAATGTATGTAGAAATAGAAAAGTTTGCAAACCAAAGGAAAGTAAAATTTTGTATACATGAAAATGAGGTGTCAAGAATTAAATGCAACCTAAAAGTCAAGGTTCAATTATTAAATATAAGGAGAAATGAATGGATCAAGTATTAATAATAAGGTAACTATTTTAAATTTAATATTCAAATTAACTTCATTAACTCAAATAATATTCAAATTTATATGCATTTAGGTTTTGATCTACGCATAATTACATTTTTATACTAACCTTAAAAATGAAAACGTTTAATTTGGTTTCTCCAAAACGATCTTTTATTTCCATTAAAACAACCTTTTTGTTTAACACAAAACGCGCGTTTCTTTTATTAAATCTATTAATTGCAATCAACATTTTCTTTTCTTTTAATTGAAATATTTGAATAGCATTAATTGCAATTACTTACAAAGTTAAATTTCAAAACAGACAACTGAAATGGATGAAAAATAGAACAATTGTTTGTTTAAACATGTTTATAAATTTGTTGTTTATACACAAGAGTAATAAATAACTTACTAAAATAGATTATTTTCCTATTCTTGTAATCAATCTGTAAGCTAAAACACGGTTCAAATAAACATATATTTCTTCCTTTGAAATCGATCATTCTACTCTTTATTTTAATGAAATTAAACCTACGTTCACAAATGAAACATTCATTTATTTGATGTAAATGCTCTTTTCATTAAATCAAACTTTTCTTATATTTTCACAAAACATAAGATATTTTTACACTACAACAAAACAACCATGTTACAACTATTGATTTACAACTAGCATAAGCTGACAGTTGTAATAGGTATTATATAATAACTATTTATTTTTAACAGTTGTAATAAGGTTACCTGTAACAACTTTGTCCCGTATGCTAGTTGTAACATACACATCTGACAACCGCTTCATTTTTTACAGTTGTAATATCTATTTCCGACTCTTTTCACGCTTCTCCAACAGCCGCTTCGTGAAAATTTCATTTCCCTCCCAACATTTCAATAGCCGCTCTTTTCTTAAATTCCTAAAATTAAACATCATCGTCAAAATTTCTAAACCTAAAACCGCAATTCCATCCCTCGTTGTTCTCGTCGCCTTGCCATCATCGAAGCTAAACCCTACCGAGAGCCTTTCGACGAATTGCCAAACGATATATTGTGTTGTTTTCTACATTGACGAATCTTCCAAATCGAGGTTTGAGTTTCTCTTCACCTTTCGAATCAGTTTAGCAGTAGATTTGTTATACTCATTAATTTATGAGTATAGTTCGAAAATTAAACAACGTTAATATTGTTGCTTGATTTTATTTGCTCATTGTTGTTAGTGTTTGATTGATGATTGGAGTTGTTTTTAGTAAAATTGAATTGAAATCATTTTTTTGTGTTGGATGTAATAAACAAGATTATTCATTTATTTTTATCATTTTTATTTAACAAAATATTATATTTATTTGGTATTGTGTAAATGGAATACTACGTAAACAGCTTTAATTTGGTGAGTTACAATTTGTATCGTGGACCAGGCATAAAAGCGTGATTTTGATGAGTTACAATTTGCTGGGGTACAAAGAATCAGAGTTCAGCTCATTCCTCCTTGAGAAGGCTGGTTTGATTATTTTCAATGAGGGGCACAGGCCTAGAAATGATCGAAGTATTATATGGAGCAAGTTGAAAAATATCCAAGCATCAAAACGCATTATACTATCTGGTACTCCCTTTCAGAATAATTTTCAAGAGCTTTATAATACACCGAAACTTGTTCGACCAAAATTTGTTGATAAGCTATCTTCTAAAGCATAGACATGGCCGTATAATACAACATATAATAAAAAGCGGCCTGAACAAGAAGCAAGAAGAAAGGGAGGTTTGTGGAGAAGGACGATGCAAAGAATAAATGGCACAATTTGACTAAGAATTTAAATGCAAGTGATAATGACCTCCACAAAATCAAGTCAGTCATTAAGCCATTTGTGCATGTTCATAGTGGAAAGATCCTTGACACGCTTCTAGGTTTAAGAAAGTGTATGCTTATCCTCAATCCTCTCCCTCTACAGAATATTGTCCGAAAGAAAATGAATGCGATGAAGCATAAGTGTTTGTTTGAAGAAGATTATCATAATACTTTGGTTCCTATACACCCTGATTTGGTAATGGCTTTCTTATCTGAAGAAGTGAAGCTTATGATGGACATGGAAACCTTAGAGAATGTTCGATTATATCCAAATGAAGGGGCAAAAAACAAATTTTCATGATTGAGCTGACTCGATTATGTGAAACACTACAGGAGAAGATTATTATTTTTTGACAGTATCTTGAACCACTAAACTTAATAAAGGATCAACTGATGAAGATATTTAGTTGGAGTGAAGGCAAAGAAATTTTGAAATTGGTCGGGAGATTGCTATTAAATAGCCGGCAGACACTGATTGATGATTTTAACAATGATTCAAGTAAGGCAAGGGTATTATTGGCATCAACAAAAGACAGAAGGTATAAGCTTGGTTGGTGCTTCAAGAGTGGTTTTACTCGATATCCTTTGGAACCCTTCTATCGAAGTCCAAGCTATAAGCCGGGCACACAGAATTGGTCAGAAAAAATTTGTTTATGTTTATCAGTTGATCACCTCTGGAATGAAAGAGAATGAAAAATTTTGTGTACAAGCAAACAAGAAGAAAATTTCAAACTTGGTGTTTGCTCCAACTTTAGATGAAGACAACATAAAAGCTTCTGTTTCAACTTTAGAAGAGCTTGACACAACTGAATTGATCGCTGAAGATAAGGTTTTGGTAGAGATGACTGGTCATGCTAAATTCCAAGATGTATTTCAGAATATTTGTTTTCAGTCAAAGGAAACTACTACTGCATTTGTGTACAATGAACACAAAATTTGACAAGAAAGGCTTTCTAAGGTATGTTTTACTTTGGTGACAGTGATTCATTACACATTGACATGAAAATAAATTTGCAACACATGATGAATGAAAGCAATCAAAAATATTGCAATTCAATGAGTGGATTACACGACTGTCTGAATTTATTACCAAGTAACCAAAAAAAGTGTACTAGTTTCTTCAAATCAAAAGAGGTTTTCATGTACAAAATTTATATTTCTATGTTACATCATTAAACATTAATCAATCAACATAGTTTTGAAATAATAGAGTATTTTCCAGGATGAGTGCCCTCGATGATGACAATGCCTGAGCAGTAATATCCTCAAGAACCCAGCGGTATGATTATATGATATGCCTATAAAAATATAATTCCAATATGCAATATAATTAAATTATGAGCAATAGGTGCCACTAGTATAACCCAGTAATTTTTTTTGAAATATGTCATCTGTACCATCAACTGGACTCGACCTAGCGGTTCTTGGGTGTGGTCAGGTCCGAACGATCGATATGGAAGGGTATTACTATGAAACCAGAACCAAACCCAATCCAAGAACAATTAGGTCCAGCCTAATTTTCATAGCATAATTGCATGTGTAAATCCTTAAAAAAACATGCTTTATACTGAAACAATGCTTGCATATTTCTTATCTTTGTTACAGTCTGATATCTGTGGTTTATTAGCCGATGACGACTGAAACAAACCTGAGAAGCACGCTGCCATAGAAAAAATTGTTTTGTTCCAACTATATATGGTTTATCCATCACAAGGTGAACCATCAGTATATGCTAGTTTTAAAATAGACATCATAGTTAATTACAAAATAAAATTTCTTTATCATTTAATTATTTGGATTGGCATCAGGTATTGCAGATTTGCTTAAAAGGGTGATCACCTCCAAAATGGGATTTTAAACAACAGGAGAAATCCAACTTCAGTTTGATAGGTAAAAAAATTAATAATGTAATCATTCTCTGTTTATTTTTTTACCATGCTTTATTCTCTATGACATGTGGGAAATTGATCATGATCACGTTATGGTCCAATAAAACAACTTTACTTCATGAAAAGACTATGAATTTAAGCACAAAGCAAATGGCTATCACTCACTTCCACCATTCTTTAGTTTATATTAAAATATTTCTCACATTACAATGCAATCCCATATGAAATATAATTTCATGTGAGCTTGCATTCGCTTCTGCAAATGCAACAAGCTAGATATAAACTTAGAGACATCCTAGAACCAACATAAAGTTTAGTTTTAGGTTCAATCTCCTACACTTAGATTATTCAACATCATAATGGAGATCTACAATGTATACTGATCCTATTTTCTATGTGGTGCATTATCAAGTGATCATACCAACATCAATCTCAGTAAAAAGCATATATGTGATTGATCATGCATGTGACAGTGGATTAGTGTCCAAAATGGGAAGTAGACAATGCATGGTCTACTCTAACAACCTCTGAACATATGAAATCAAAATATATATGGGATCAATAGTAACTGACCACTTACTTTATCGGACTTTGTTTCAATTTCAGTTATAGACTAAATGCCAGTGATGTATTTCTTTTACTGCAATATAAACTAAATACCAGTGACATATATTCTTTTACTGCAATATCTTCAATCCCTTATTTTCTAAGAGTGCTAGAAGGTCCGAATGAATAGCACAAAACTGTTTGTGGGGATAAGAAAGGATGCCGGATTTATTTTGATGCTTTGATCTAGCAGCTCTTTCTGTTTTATACAGCATTGCGGATCTAACGTCAATATTGTTGCTTGATTTTATTTGCTCATTATTGTTAGTTTTTGATTGATAATTAGAGTTGTTTGTAGTAAAATTGAATTGAAATCATTTTGTTTGTGTTGGATGTAATAAACAAGATTATTTATTTATTTTTATTATTCCTATCATTTTTTTAACAAACTATTATTATTATTTGATATTGTGTAAACTATCATTTATTTTAATAAACAAACTATCATTTTTTTAATTAGAGATCGACAAGTTGCATGACCATTCGATCAGATCACAATAAGATCTGCAATGTATAACTGATATTTTATGGAGAAATAGGCTGCTCATGTCAACGATAGGATAATAATACTTCTTTTATAAAACAATAAAAAGTTTATGAGATGAAATCACACAATTAAGTGCAAAAAAACCTTCTTAAATGTGATTATAATTGTGAAGAAAACAAATGAATATTAAATAAGCACATAAATAACTAGTCAGGAATTTATGCACAGTCAGGTAATTAGATGTTGTATGGCTGTGATAATGGTTGTATGCTGGATTTTGTGATAGAGGAGAAGTAGGCTGTAAGGCAGGTGAAATGCATGTATGGTGTTGTATCAATGTAACCGTTTTAGGTGGTTGCAGTAAGGTGGAGCAATTTGGTATTGATGGTAGGGGTATGGGTTGTTTTGAATCATGGAATGATGGGGGTTGTGATAGTGAATGGTTCAGTTGTGTAACAGGGAAGTGTTGAGATGTTGTTTGAAGCAGAGATTGTTTGAAGGTTGTTTGTGTGAGGTTGGTGGATGGTTGTGGTGAATGTTGTTGAACTTGCAAGGAGGTTGGTAAAGGTGGTTAATGCACATGTGTAGTTGGAGACGTAGGAGTTGTAGCAGTGGGATGGGTATGTGTAAGTTGCAGTGGAAGAGCAGTGGGATCAGTTGTGAAGTTTGGTGCACAATGTAATAGTAGGGGAAGTGAGTACTATTGTGGTGTGCAGAAGAGGATGCTGTGGTGAGGAAGAGGTGCAGCAAGGAGGAGCAGGGACAGGTGTGGTCAGGGGGTTTGGCAGTGGGAAGAGATGTGAGGTGGCTATGCCGATGAGTGAACTTTTTGCAGTGTTGTTGAATGGTTGCAGCAATTATGGTGGGTGAACGAAATTGACGTATGTTTGGCAGAGGAGGCTACATGAATAGTTGTTGTAGAGGACGTGTGTAACAGGCGGTGTTGGTTGGTCTGTTTTTTGAAGTTTTTGTATGGTAGAGGTATCTTCTTGCTTGTGTGTAGCAGTTTCGAAGTGTTGAGTGCATTAATATGGAAGGTGCATGCAGCGTGTTCATGTGTAGGTATATGCAATTGTATTGCGTGTGTGATCTATGTGGTCTTGGCTGCTGTTTTGTATGAATTAATATGTGTTATTTAGTGTGTTGATTTTTGAGTTCATATTTGTTTCTGACCATTGAAGTTTTAGTGATCTAGTTCTAAAAGGGCGAGTTAACGGTGGAACAACAGCGTACTAAACTCAATGCAAATGAAGACCTAAAATTGAGAACATAGTTTTAATATACAATTGTATTGGCAACTGCATACATAAACCCAAATGATATGTATTTTAGCATCTTAAAGCAAGGTGCTTTTGTGTACTAATTTAGTCATGTGATAATAACTGAATTGCAGGTTTGTTGGACTTGTAGGTTTGTTTAAAACAACTGACTTGCAGGTTTGTAAAAAAGTAAGACAAATATACCCAAGTGGCAACAATTTTTGATCTGTTCTTCAGGGTTTTTCTTTGGTTATCTTGTAAATGGCATATGCGAGGTATTTCTTTGCAAAATTTTCATTTGATTTTTTCTTCTTTTGCATGCATCCAGTCTGTGTTTTAACAAGTTTTTCTATATTTTTTTTACAGGAATATGTTTATAACCGGCTGCAATTCAGGTAGAGTGAAGCAATTTTCTTTCTTTTTCAATTTTGGGTTCGTTTAGATTTTATGATTTATTGATCGATTATCATATGTTATGCGTTTGTAGTTATGGTTGGTACTTCACATTCATACAAGGATTTGTGTATTTAGCACTTATATATTTACAAAGATTCAGCATGAAGCAAATGGTGAATCCATGGAATACATATTTGAAGTTTTCAGCAGTACTTATGGGGTCTCATGCATTGACCAAAGGTTCCTTGGCTTTTCTTAATTATCCTGCTCGGCTTATGTTTAAATCTACTAAGGTATCTTCTTTTTTTGGTTTCTTTCTGTTCTTCATACCTGTAATTTTGCTTCAGGTTAGGATAGTATTTACTATTTAATGATGTATGACCACAAAATATGTATATAGATTATGTTAAGGTTCAAATTATGTTGTGTAGCTTAATTGACCAATGGACGCAATTTTTTCAATGAACATTATTGTGAACAAAACACTAGTTGCTATGTCCACAAATCATTCGTTTTTATTTGTTGCATGAGCGTGAACTATGTGAAAAAGGCGATATTTTGCTATGTTTTTATCCAAATAAGTACTGATGCAAAATTGTGCGCATTTATTAAGTGCAACAAGCCCATTTAGATATGAATCATGCTGCAGGCTCAATGGGTGCTCTTGAATCTTTTCACCACACTTAGATACTAAAGTTATGAACTATTATTCATTTATTGGGATAAAATCAATTTATGTGGAGAAAGTTTGATCCATAGCATGCTTGCAACTTGAGGTGGTGAAAATGAAAGATGCCTGTGCTATTTGTGAATCTCTCTCTGTAAACCATATTATATTATGACAGTGATTTATTCCGTTAAGAAAACTGCCTAAATTTTCCATTAGAAGCAACTGGGAACAATTGAAAGGATTTACATTTAGACAAATAGGCGTACATGTTTTTGTTGATTGGTAAGTATAGTAATATTCTTGTTCAATGTAAGTTGCACCTTTGACATCCTTTCGGCTTAATTATATGAATACTGCTGTTATAATTAGCTCTTGATTATAATTCGATTACAATCTAAATATACATTGCAGGATCTTATGCTTGAAAGCACTCAACTAGATTGCACTCATATGCTAATTCATATTGCATCATACGTCTGTACTATTGGACTCAACTGGATTCTTAAGCACTCAACTAGATTGCACTCAACTGGATTCTTAAGCTATTCCATATATGCCTACTTCATACGTCTGTACTATAGGACAAGCGGTTTGGAAGATTGTTGCTTAGCACAGGGAATTTATCTCTTTTAATTAGTACGTATCTATGTTTATATTGACGTATGTTATGGATTTTGGTTATATTTAGTAATAAAATTATGAATTCAAAAATGATGTAAATTTGAATTGTTTTAGCTTTTATTAAATGTGAATGGTTCATGTTGTTTCAAGTAATCTTAACGATTGTAGTTATTATTAGTGTAATATTGGTTTTAATTATAATGTTGTGAAATTTATGGTTAATGACAGTTGTTGGAAGATGAATTGCAATTGTTGGTAGCGGTTGTAAAAAGATTTATTGCAACTGTCAATAATAGTTGTAAATGAATCTATTACAACTGCCAAAAGCAGTTGCAAAAGTTATTGTTGCAACTGCTATTAGCAGTTGCAAAAGAGACCTATTGCAACTGTCATGCAACAGTTACGATAGACTTTACCACAACTTTCAAAAGCAGTTGTAAAAAGCTTTTTTACAACTGCTCCTGCAACAGTCGGAAACAATTGTAAAAATATTCAACTCTATTACAACTCCGGATATTAAGACTGGCGGCTGTCCGTTGTAATAGACCTATTACAACTGTTTTTGGCAGTTGCGAAAAGCTATTTTTGTTGTAGTGTTAATTAGATCTATTAATTTACAATTTAGTATTCTCTCTCCTATTAATTGACAATTTTCAATTACATTAATTTCAGTTGAATAAGTTTCAAAATGGACTAAATGAATGTAATGAGAAGTAGAACAATTATTTCCTATCTAATAGTAATTTAAACATATTTATACACTATTGGATGCAAACAGTAATTACACAATACTTACTAAATAATAGTTTCTCGTCTCTATAGCCAGTCTTTCAACTGCCAAACATTTCAAATAAATAAACATATGTTTACTCATTTGCTAAACTTTCTCATTTTTATTCTTTTATTTTGATTTACACTCCTACTATTAAATCAACCAATACCGTATGAAATTATTAACATAGGTTTCTATCTTGTTATCCACATTTTCTATAATTGACGTTTTTTCTTACATTAACCATAATATTTAATTACACTAAATTCCAATTAAAATATTCCAATTCTAATAAATTTATTTAATTAGATTTTAATCCTTTTATTCAATCAAACATTACTCTATGGACATAGTTAACATTTGTTTACATCTTATTGCATTAATATTCTACAATTATCATCTTTTACTATATTAGTTGTAAAATTTCAGTTATATTAAATTTTTGTCGATTTTCGCATTAACTATAATTTAAAGTCCCAGTAAACTCATTTATCTTAGTTTCACTCTTTTTATTAAATACGTTACTTCCTTAAGAATATAATTGACATTTCTGTACATTTTATTACTTATACATTTTACAGTTATCGTCTTAACACATATTAACGTAATATATAATTACATTTAATTGGAATTGCTTTCCAACTTAATTCAACTTATTAAATAAATTGGCAACAAATAACATTTGTTATCTTTTTTTTCATCACATTTATTAGTTTGTTATCTACACACAAATGTTATAACTACTAACACAACACAAATTTTATCCAATTTTAATTTATTACATATTATTTCATCAATCAATATAGCATCTAAATTTATTTCCTTATTTTAAATTTATAACCAATTATAACTTACAATTATTAAATTACTTTAGATTACATTCAAATAGCCATCTATTACATAAATTTACATTATTAAACCTCATTCTAGTTAGTTTTCTCATTCCTACATCATAAATTTTATATTCTTCCAACATTAAATTATAAAATCTTATTTAATTCAATATTTTAATTATCAGAAAAAATGCGGGTCATTACAACTAACATATAATTTTGCCTACCATTTTCTATGTCGAATGAATATATATCCCTATTTCATTATCTGTTGCACACAATTAACCTAGTTGTCTATATTATCCAGCAATAATACAAACCTTATTACTCCTACATTTCTACCCTCTTGTTTCACCTTCATAACTGCTACTACGTTGTTCCCAT
Organism: Allium cepa; assembly: GCA_030765085.1. Taxonomy (NCBI): domain Eukaryota; kingdom Viridiplantae; phylum Streptophyta; class Magnoliopsida; order Asparagales; family Amaryllidaceae; genus Allium; species Allium cepa. The sequence continues at coordinate 133,235,878 of CM060940.1, read as the reverse complement.
AAGGTTTGTTGTATTTTGGCTTTGTCTGCACGACTTGTTCCACCTTACATATACCACTCCCCTAATTTTTCCCTTTCATTACAACTGCAGGACATTCCCCTACCAACCTCCAAACCATGGCAAGCCAAATAGTCAACCATCCTTCATCTTCAGTTCTAGATGATTCAAGTTTTTCTTTTCCCTCTTCAATCCTCATTTGTATTACATGATAGTAGATGCGATGTATAACATTTGTGTACTCCTACTACAGCCACAATTACCTCTCTTCCCCAACAACAACCACTAAATCAACCCTCTCAATGCCGAAACTGTAACATAAAATTATTTTCACACGACTAACCGAGAATTATTGCTCCGGTGGTAAAATTAACATTCACTATCCAGCGCCACCTCTTGAGCCTTTTACTTTATACAATGAAGGTACCGAACGAGGGTCACATTTTCAAACCAACATTAGACCTTATAAGAATGCTTTCGCATTCACGTCTATAGGGGATAACATCGATCAAAACTTAGCTTTCGCTTGGAAAGGAATTTACTCCTACCGTGCACAAAGTTCCATCTACCACAGCATCGAAAGTGTTCCCCCTATGCCTGACAGTAGACCCAGATACCTCCAGCTGTACATCTATGATACCGATCATGAGATTGAGAATCAACAACAGGATAATGCAGTATTAAGACCGGACATCCTGCAAACGTTGCAACAAATTTTCGATTTTTACAATCCTTATGTCCATGCGTTGAGACAGTTGGGGCAGCGTACTGTTTTACAGGACTGCATACTGATAATAAAAGAACCTATCGTTGATCATCATTATCACCAACTACATACTACGTCACGAGTAGCAGGCATCGTTGTAGGAGACGATAACTCAGACAATTCAACCAATAGGGATATTATAGTTGAAACAAGATCAGGAACCCTACAACGAGTTGTAGATACAATAGGATTTTACGATCCACTACAATATCCACTTCTTCTCCCTCACGGTGAATAAGGATGGGATCTAAATATCCACAATACTAGAGACAACCAAATCAGCTGTAGCCTACTACTCCAATCTATTACAGATACCTACTTCCCTTTATTGTGTGTATACAACTTTTCTTCCCATATCTCACATACATTTACTCTCCCCCGTACCCCCGACACATACCACTTTGTACACATCATAAGTACGACCTATGAATCAGCCTCTTCTACTTCTCAATGGTTGCCTTCTCCAACAATTCGTTGTTGATACTTACATCAAAATTGAAACTATGCGACTACGGTATCTTCGAGACCACCAAGGTACTATTAGAGTCGACTTATATCAGGGTTTACAAGATGCCCTAGCTAGTGGGGAGACAACTGCCAGTACATACTTTTCCTTCTAAACATTTTACGCTACTAAAACCTACGGTCTTAAATTTTGTATGCACTTGTGCTATTTATAGGAAATGTTAAAGTTAATAAGGTCCTTCCATCTTCTCATATTGGTAGTCCATGTGACATGCATCATTGGCACCAGGACGCAATGGAAATAGTACTAAGGTATGGAAAACCTGACTTATTTATTACTATAACATGTAATCCAAATTGGATAGAGATTAGACAAGAGCTACTTCCCTTTCAAAAACCATATGATCGCCCTGGTATAACTACTCGAGTTTTCCATGCAAAATTGGAACAACTTAAAATTGATTTATTTGATATACATGTCTTAGATAAAGTCATTGCACATGTTCACGTCATAGAGTTTTAGAAAAGGGGATTTCCGCACGCTTATATCTTACTTATTCTTGCAGAAACTGATAAACTTAATACTCCTGAAGATTGCGATACTATGTTTAGGGCAGAAATTCCAAATATAGAGTTAGAACCAGATTTGTACACGTTAGTTACTAAACATATAATTCATCATCCATGCGGTAGTTTCAACCCCAATGCAGTGTGCAAGCGAGATGGAATATGTAAGAAGGGATTTCCTAAACCCTTTACGGCATCAACTTTACAAAGAACTGATTCATACCCCATTTTACAGACGACGTGATATTCGAATACAGGATTAAACAACTTCTACGGCAGTTGACAATCGTTGGGTTGCTTCGTATAACCCTTATTTACTTCTAAAATATGATTTCCATATAAACATTGAAATTTGTTCCAGTATTAAATCTGTCAAATGTTTATATAAATATGTTTATAAAGGATCAGATCGTGTGTCCATAGGCCTATCTTCTTCATCAAACACCGTGAATGAAATTTCTGAACTTGTTAACTCCAGATGGATTTCTGCACCAGAGTCCCTATGGTGGATATTTAAATTCCAACTTAGTAGCATGTCTCCATTTGTAATAGGGCTACGAATACATCTACCTAACATGCAACAACTTCAATTTAACGCGGATGAAACCTTACACTCAATTCTGACCGACCAAAGTAGAACTAAAACTATGTTTATAGAATTTTTCCACCATAGTTTAACGAACGAGGAGGCATGCCAGTACCTTTATCATGAATTCCCTAAAAAGTATTGGTGGAACTACGAACAAAAAGAATGGGTACGTAGACATATTAATCATAAAGTAATTAGTCGGCTATACACCGTACAACCCACCAAAGATTATCGCTACTATTTACGTTTATTACAAAATAGTATTCCAGGCCCAGTTTCTTTCACACACTTACTTATCGTCCACAGAACTGTTTACAGTACATTCAAAGAAGCGGCTGAACATCGAGGACTGCTGGAAAATGATAACAGTATTAAGGATTGTTTAATTGATGCTTTGAACACCCATATGCCTACTGCTTTAAGGCGATTATTTTTTACCATTTTAGTATACTGTGAACCATGTAGTGTACGTGAATTATGGGAGGAATTTTGACCTTCTCTAACTGAAGATTACCCATCCGCGTCTTCTGACACACTCCTAGCTTCGTTTTTAATTAGTCGATGTTTCTCTGATATTAACAACCTTCTAAAACAGTATAATAGAACCATAGTTGATTATGATTTACCATATAACTCCCTACAACTGAGGAGTACAATGTTTCCACACTTATTTAAGAAGTGCAGTCAATACAAATACCATTAGCAGATTTACAAGCAATAAGTAATTAAATCACTAAAGAAAAGGATGGGTTTGATACGATAATGCTTTCGGTAGATGTGATAACCCGAATTTTTAGGCATCTGTTAATTGAAAATTAATAGGATTAAAATTTATTAAAACACTCATTTGTAAATTGAACAAATGAAATTCTTATATATATATATATATATATATATATATATATTTGGATATGTATATAGAAGAATTCAAACTATAACAAATGCTAAATTTTAAATATTTGGATAAATATTCATCTAATAATCTCTTGATATAATTATTAAAATTTGATCATATTTGTTTAATGATCTTCTTTTATAATTATTCAATTTGGCAAAATTTATCTTTTACAAATAAATATGTTCTCTATTGTAATATTTATATATGTACATTGTAAATGGTTAGCTATGATTTAAATTCAAATTTTATTTTCAAGATTTAAAAAAAAATTACAACGATAAAGATAGTGTGTGTGTATATATATATATATATATATACTTGCTAAAGTATTAAAGCTCAAAGTTTGAAATAGAATTCAATAAAAGTTCATATTTTTTTAAAATATATACATAAATAAGAATAAAGGTAAATAGCTGTAGGATCTAGATTAACCCTAGAGGGGTGGGGGTGAATAGGGTTATAGCAAATTTTCTCGATTTAAACACAGAAACAAACTGCAGAAATAAATATGCTGAAAAGTAAATCACACACAAAATTTACCCAGCTTCGGCAACCCCTGCCTACTGCTGCATTCCCAGATTTCTATTAGAATTAAACAGTATCCCGCTTACAAACACTCTAACAGACTCGCAAACCCTGCTCCGCTTACAAACACTCTAATAGACTCGCACCCCTGCTCCCGCCTATAGAGTTTTGCAAACTCGCAAACCCTTGCTCCCGCCTATAGAGTTTTGCAAACTCGCACACCCTGCTTACTGAACTAATTCTAACTAGACAATCTGACACTACCTACAACCTAGTGGTGATTTACCAATAGTTTGACTCGAAAATAAAAACTGACTTCAAAAATAAAAGCAAAATCAAAAATTAAAATAAACACTTGAATTCATAATTTTTGCTCAAATAAAACTAAATTAAACCCTATAAACTAAACTAAAGCCCTTTTATAAACATAAAAACCGGCCCCTTTTATTCCTCAAGCTCGTTCTCTTTTAATCGCGGCCGATCCTCTTGGCAATGGCGGCTCTGTTGAATTGGGGCTTTTGCTCTTGCGAAAATTAGGGCTTTCTCTCTGGTTTCTTTGACGAGTTTGTTTCTGATTCAATGATCTTGTTCGCGGCTCTCTGATGATCTATTCTCTTGTGACTTTGCTTTGCTCCTCTATTGATCGAGTTTGTTGTTGCGGTATGTAATTTTCTTTTCGTTGCTGGTTAAATTGCTTCCTTTTTGACTCGATGCCAATGATGTTAATTGGGGTTTGGTATTTATATGAATTCAAGCACTTTAATTCGTTCGTATTCATTTACGCGACTTCATCACTTTCCTAATTTTTGATTGCCTGATGCGCACGACTTTCCTGATATAATTTTGACTTGATACTCACGACTTTGATTTTGATGCGTTCGATATTTACTTGATTGATACGGCAAAAACACTTTCCTCTTTTACTTTGTGACTTTTTCAAAGATTGTATTTGCGTTGAATTCTGACTTCGGCTCGATGCAGTAACTTGGTCAATTTTGACTTTTGGCTTGAGATCATTGATCTGCATTTCTTTATTTTTTATGAAGCTCTGATGGCTTTGCATTGCTGTGCATACTTTTATTCATGTGCCACTGTTTGTTCACTGCCCATCTTCACCGGTCTCCACTTGAAAATTGCATTCGTGAATATGAAGTTGTCTGGTTGTTCGAACTTGTTTATGTGATTCCATGTATCACTGCACTGACTTATGTATTGTAGTCTTCATGTACTTGTCGAATTTTCACTTGTGTTGCTTCATATACATGTGTGCCTGACTGCTATTCTCTGTTGCATTTGCTCATTTGAGTTTGCACTTGCACACTGCACGTAGCTTATTGAAGTGTCTGCATTTTGACTTGTTAGTTTTCATGAATCTGGTCATTGTTGGCACTGGTCTGCATTTACTTGATTGTTGCAGTCCATTTTGTTGTTGGTCTTCATGTGTCTGGTTCAATGCTTAGTGCATTGTGCATCTGTTTTGGACTTGCAGTTTTGGCTTGCATCTGATCTGATGGCATTTTTCGTGTTGTTCAATTGTTCATCCAACTCATTGATCCTTGTACATGCTGTATTGTCTCTGGCCTGTGCACATTGTTGCATGCATTTGTTTGTTTGGTTGCTTGGTGTAGTTGCTATGTAGTTGCTACGCCTTGTATCACTGCATCCATTCTGGTTGGTGAAGTATTCATGTTGTTGTTGGTCTGGAGTTGTTTAATGAAGAGGTTGACCCTGTTAGTCGAGCTTGCATACTTCATGTTGCCTTCAGTAGCTTTATTTTGCAAACATGTTTTTTTGCTTTCGTGTTCTTGCATTGTCATATTGTTGTCAGATACTTAGAACTGTTAAGAACAGTTCGACTTCGACTTGGTCTTTGGGCATTGCATTACTTCATGTATGTTGAGCTCTGGTCATTTGCACTTGCACTTGATATTGTAGTTTCTGGCCTTGTATCTGTAGTTGTATTCATGTACACTACTGCCTTGAATTTCTGGTTGGTCACTGTTGCATTTTTTTTTGCTTGTACTGTCCACTGCCCTTGTGTCTGCACTTGTGAACTTTGTTATGTCTTGTTCATTGGGCTGTGTAGTTGTATTGCACTGTTGCCTTCAGTTTCACTGCCATACTTGTTGTTGCCAGTTTGCCTTGTATCATTTTGCTCTTTGATCTGGTCATTGCTTGCATCACTGGACTTTGCATCCATTCATGTTGATTTTTGAAATTTCACTTGAGTTGAATCCAGTTTCAAAAACTCGGGTTTGACCTTGTGCGCGTGTCATGATTTTGAGTATATTGCACGTGAGTTGAACCTGTCTTTATATTTGGGTTTGACCTTGTGCACACCTGTCCCTGTAGTGTTATCAAGTGTATATATCTATGTGCACGGCCTTGTGGCATGTACAGTGATACACTGTGCATGTCACATTGTTCGTGTATGATGAATTCAAATGTAAATGATGACGAACGACCCAAATAACTGAGGCAAATAATATTTTCAAAAATCATATTTTATTTTGTATCGCAAAAATATTTCTTTTTCAATTTTACTGCGTTAGTGAATATTTTTGCAGATTGCTCAGATGCTGGATTCAAACTGGAATGCAGTTGAAGACAAAATACGAGTGTGAGTGATATGTAGTGAGGAAATTATGTAAACAGAATTGTGATGTAATTAGAAATACATATGTATTGTGAGAACTTGAATTTGTACTATTCAAGATTGTAATAAATATTTGTTTGAATAAAATTTCTGTTTGAATTCAAATTCTGTGTAATTTATTTTATTTCAACAAATATTTATTTAATCTATGAAAAACAAAATAGTACATTACCAAATACATTTAAATAAATATATATGTTTATTATCATCAAACAAAAACATATAAGCGCATATTCATACAATCTCCCCCTTTGATGATAACAAACATATATTTAGATTTTGACCGTGTTAAATGTATTTGATCAATGATATACTCTAATTGCTCCCCCTATTTAAATGCTTCCTCTCTACATGATGCTCCCCCTACATATATGCATACAAATATAAATATATAAATGAGCCTAGATGCAAATGGAAAATTATTTGACCTTTGCTTGATTCTATTTGACAAAAACTTAACTTTTCTATCCCCCTTTTTTATCAGCAAAAGAATAATAGTGTTAGAGAAAATAGAGATAAAGTGATCAATATCAATCCAACATTAAACTCAAATTGAATATAAATATTTAAACTTCAATAAAAATCAAACAAAAATCATAACTACCCTTGTTAGGCGCATATTCCACTTTTAGAATGATGGAAATGGTATTCTCATATGAAATCATACAGATGTATCTACTTGTGGTACATTTATATCAGGAATTTGAATATCTACTAATCATACATAACCGTTAGGACTTTTAAATGAGATTAGTAGTATTCCAATTTAATTTTAAAAAATGAAATCATGCATCTTCTAACCACGCATGACCGTGAGGACTTTTAAATGGGATTAGAATCAACTTGTCTATTTAATCAATTAATTTTGATATGCGTTCCATACATGCATAACCGTAAGGACTTTTAAATGAGCATGGAAGCACATAACCAAAAATCCAAGTAATTCACCCATGCATAACCGTGAGGACTTTTAAATGAGAGTGAATACTTTGGATATTTATTTATTTTTACAAAAAAAATGTGACATGAAAAACAAATGATTCCTGACTATAATACCACATATCGACAAACTATATTTAATATTTGATAAACAATGGTCGATAGAAATAAGTTAGATATAGAAATGGTCATGGAATCTTTACCCAACAAAAAGTTTTATAACTCTTGTTTGAATTCCTAAAGAAATTTTCCAAATATACTCTCTTGAGTAATGTATGTTAAATATCAACACTTATCACTTTTTCAATCACTATTTATCTTTTTGATAAAGTAGGGAGTCGGATTATCAAAATTTGTCATTTAAAATCAAATAAAAATGACTAATCTGAAAATATGATCAAAAATGATTTTCTCGAGGGGGTTATATGAGAGAATTTTCTGCTATTTGAAAATTATGAAAAATATGAAGATATTTTCTTTGAAAAACGATGCAGTTAATAAATGTCTCAAAAATCATGTTCAACTAGTAATTTTTCTATCAACTAGATTACCAGTGTAATCTGCTTCTGAGTTTCTCTTTCAATCCAAAATATCACTAACTAAAATTGATAATACAGACCATGAAGTGTGCATCAAAAATTTCAAACTCAATTTTAGCAACAATTTAAATGACATTCTTTGAATTTGAATTGAAGCCATGTAGATAATCAGAAGATCGTGAATATAGAGTTAGCAATTATTATCATCCAACAAATCACTATGTTTAATCCAAACAAATATGTATGAAGTAATTCAAAGAATGGTGTTTTTGGCATCAATATAATTGGCCAACTATGTTGAACAAGTCAGAATTAAAAAACATCATCACATTATTGGCTGATTTCATTTAGAATACGGTGCAGATTATCACATTTAATATACCTTCACCTGTTTTACCTTTACGATAATTTTTCGTGGTTGCCCATTGTGATTCTGTCACCTTTGTACTAGGCTAAGGAACTTTGCTTTGTTGCCCGTTGTGTTTCTGGAACAGCTAGAATCCAGAGAACACTGTTGTTGTTCCATAGCCTGCCACCATACCTACACGATGAAAGATTTTTGTGACCTATTTGTTTTTATAGGTCCATGATTGTTAGTGGCAGAAGCATTGTGAATAAATAATCTCTTTGGAACCCAAACTTGTTTAGTCCTTTTGTTCTTGTTCCAATAGACATGAAATTTGTTTGTAGAATTCTTAGGAACCCAAACTTGTATAAATTTTGTGTTCTTGTTCCTTTGTCTACAATTTTCAACACGATGTCCAATTATTTCACATCTATCAAAGACACTCTCACCTTTTGCATTATCCTCAACTTGTGTTTTCCCAAAGCCTAGTCCTTTTCTGTTGTTAGCAAAAATTTGATTTTCCAATAACATGTTGAATGATTTTTCTCCTCTTGAAAAGTTATTCAAAGATTTCTCAAGATTTTGGACTTTGGTTTTTAGTGTTGTGTTTTCAGTGACAAGTGAGGTGCATCTATTTATAAAATCCTTTTTCCTAGTGTCAATGGTTTCCTTAAGACTCAAGTTTTATTTTTCAAGATTCTCAAAGCTATTCTTAAGTCTTGATAATTCTGAATCTAAAATTTTACATTTTTTACATTCTAGGTTTTGAACATTTTCAAGTTCAGTTTCTAACCTAAAATTTTCACGAGCAAGTTCTCTCCTATCAGATTTCAGTTTTTCAATTTTAGATTCAAGGGTATCAACTACTTTAGTAAGATCAAGACACATATAAACAAGATCTTTATAAGAATAGTCACCTGCCTCACTAGATTCCTCTGAGCTTGCTTTTGAATCTAATTTTGCCATAAAACACAAGTTAGCCTCCTCTGAGCTACTATTCGAAACTTCCTCTCCTTCTTCATCATCCCAAGTTGCTGCAAAGGTCTTTTTCTTCTTTTTCTTTCCTTGGTTGTATTTGAGAAGTGGGCATTCTTGTTTAAAGTGGCCAGGCTTGTTGCAGTTATAGCACGTCAATTCATTATCGGAATTGTTAGACTCTCTTGACCTATTACCAGATGTTTTCTTCTTGCGTGGCTTGAATCTTGACCATTTTCTTAGATTATTGACATCCATTGCAAGCTCTTCAATCGGATCTTCTTCTTCTTCATCGCTCTCTTCTTTGCTCTTTAAGGCAATCGTCTTCTTCTTTGGTTCGGAGTTGTTACGTTCCTCTTTTGCTTTTAGCTCAAGCTCATATGTCATCAAGTTACCAATAAACTCCTCCATGCTTAGTTTACTCAAATCTTTCGATTCTTGGATTGCCGTGACTTTTGCCTCAAAGTTTATCAGTAAGACTCGTAGCACCTTCCTCATAAGCTCTACCTCGGTGAATACCTTCCCAAGCGCTCTCGCGTTGTACACCAAAGTTGAAAAGTGTCCAAACATGTCCTTTATGCTCTTGCCTTTGTCCATCACAAAGTTCTCGTATTCACTGCTGAATGGGGCTAGACGAGACTCCTGTCTTGACAAGTTCCTTCATATGTCACCTCCAAGGTATGCCAAATTTCCTGTGCAGTTTTACAATGAGAAATTCTATTAAATTCATTTCCTGTGCAGTTTTACAATGAGAATTTCTATTAAATTCATTCTTATCAAGAGCACAGATCACAGCATTCATGGCTTTAGCATTTGTAGTTTTTAATTTCTTATCATTAGCATCCCACCTATCCTTAGGTTTAAAAATCTCAGTATCACCAATGGTTATAGTGGGAGATTTATAGCCAGTTTCAATAATATCCCAAACATCATAATCAACAGAACTAAGATATATACCCATCCTAACTTTCCAATAAGCATAATCATTCCCGTTAAACATGGGTGGCCTAACAATAGATTGCCCCTCAGAAAAAGCATTATTTGATGAATTCATGACTCTAGAGTTAAAGAAAAATACCATGCTCTGATACCACTTGTAGGATCTAGATTAACCCTAGAAGGGGGGTGAATAGGGTTATAGCAAATTTTCTCGATTTAAACACAGAAACAAACTGCAGAAATAAATATGCTGAAAAGTAAATCACACACAAAATTTACCCAGCTTCGGCAACCCCTGCCTACTACTGCATTCCCAGATTTCTATTAGAATTAAACAGTATCCCGCTTACAAACACTCTAACAGACTCGCAAACCCTGCTCCGCTTACAAACACTCTAATAGACACGCACCCCCTGCTCCCGCCTATAGAGTTTTGCAAACTCGCAAACCCTTGCTCCCGCCTATAGAGTTTTGCAAACTCACACACCCTGCTCACTGAACTAATTCTAACTGGACAATCTGACACTACCTACAACCTAGGTGGTGATTTACCAATAGTTTGACTCGAAAAGAAAATCTGACTTCAAAAATAAAAGCAAAAGCAAAAATTAAAATAAAAACTTGACTTCATAATTTTTTCTCAAATAAAACTAAATTAAACCCTATAAACTAAACTAAAGCCCTTTTATAAACATAAAAACCGGCCCCTTTTATTTCTCAAGCCCGTTCTCTTTTAATTGCGGCTGATCCTCTTGGTAATGGCGGCTCTGTTGAATTGGGGCTTTTGCTCTTGCGAAAATTAGGGCTTTCTCTTTGGTTGCTTTGACGAATTTGTTTCTGATTCAATGATCTTGTTTGCGGCTCTCTGATGATCGATTCTCTTGTGACTTTGCTTTGCTCCTCTATTGATCGAGTTTGTTGTTGCGGTATGTAATTTTCTTTTCGTTGCTGGTTAAATTGCTTCCTTTTTAACTCCATGCCAATGATGATAATTGGGGTTTGCTATTTATATGAATTCGAGACACTTTAATTCGTTCGTATTCATTTACGAGACTTCATCACTTTCCTAATTTTTGATTGCCTGATGCGCACGGCTTTCCTAATATAATTTTGACTTGATACTCATGACTTTGATTTTGATGCGTTCGATATTTAATTGATTGATACGGCAAAAACACTTTCCTCTTTTACTTTGTGACTTTTTCAAAGATTGTATTTGCGTTGAATTCTGACTTCGGCTCGATGCAGTAACTTGGTCAATTTTGACTTTGGCTTGAGATCATTGATCTGCATTTCTTTATTTTTTATGAAGCTCTGCTGGCTTTGCATTGCTGTGCATACTTGTATTCATGTGCCACTGTTTGTTCACTGCCCATCTTCACCGGTCTCCACTTAAAAATTGCATTCGTGAATATGAAGTTGTCTGGTTGTTCGAACTTGTTTATGTGATTCCATGTATCACTGCACTGACTTATGTATTGTAGTCTTCATGTACTTGTCGAATTTTCACTTGTGTTGCTTCATATACATGTGTGCCTGACTGCTATTCTCTGTTGCATTTGCTCATTTGAGTTTGCACTTGCACACTGCACGTAGCTTATTGAAGTGTCTGCATTTTGACTTGTTAGTTTTCATGAGTCTGGTCATTGTTGGCACTGGTCTGCATTTACTTGATTGTTGCAGTCCATTTTGTTGTTGGTCTTCATGTGTCTGGTTCAATGCTAAGTGCATTGTGCATCTGTTTTGGACTTGCAGTTTTGGCTTGCATCTGATCTGATGGCATTTTTCGTGTTGTTCAATTGCTCATCCAACTCATTGATCCTTGTACATGCTGTATTGTCTCTGGCCTATGCACATTGTTGCATGCATTTGTTTGTTTGGTTGCTTGGTGTAGTTGCTATGCAGTTGCTATGCCTTGTATCACTGCATCCATTCTGGTTGGTGAAGTATTCATGTTGTTGTTGGTCTGGAGTTGTTTAATGAAGAGGTTGACCCTGTTAGTCGAGCTTGCATACTTCATGTTGCCTTCAGTAGCTTTATTTTGCATACATGTTTTTATGCTTTCATGTTCTTGCATTGTCATATTGTTGTCAGATACTTAGAACTGTTAAGAACAGTTCGACTTCGACTTGGTCTTTGGGCATTGCATTACTTCATGGATGTTGAGCTCTGGTCATTTGCACTTGCACTTGATATTGTAGTTTCTGGCCTGGTACCTGTAGTTGTATTCATGTACACTACAGCCTTGAACTTCTGGTTGGTCACTGTTGCATATTTTTTTGCTTGTACTGTCCACTGCCCTTGTGTCTGCACTTGTGAACTTTGTTGTGTCTTGTTCATTGGGCAGTGTAGTTGTACTGCACTGTTGCCTTGAGTTTCATTGCCATACTTGTTGTTGCCAGTTTGCCTTGTATCATTTTGCTCTTTGATCTGGTCATTGCGTGCATCACTGGCCTTTGCATCCATTCATGTTGATTTTTGAAATTTCACTTGAGTTGAATCCAGTTTCAAAAACTCGGGTTTGACCTTGTGCGCGTGTCGTGATTTTGAGTATATTGCACTTGAGTTGAACCTGTCTTTATATTTGGGTTTGACCTTGTGCACACCTGTCCCTGTAGCGTTATCAAGTGTATATATCTATGTGCACGGCCTTGTGGCATGTACAGTGCACTGTGCATGTCACATTGTTCGTGTATGATGAATTCAAATGTAAATGATGACGAACGACCCAAATAACTGAGGCAAATAATATTTTCAAAAATCATATTTTATTTTATATTGCAAAAATATTTCTTTTTCAATTTTACTGCGTTAGTGAATATTTTTGCAGATTGCTCAGATGCTGGATTCAAACTGGAATGCAGTTGAAGACAAAATACGAGTGTGAGTGATATGTAATGAGGAAATTATGTAAACAGAATTGTGATGTAATTAGAAATGTATATGTATTGTGAGAACTTGAATTTGTACTATTCAAGATTGTAATAAATATTTGTTTGAATAAAATTTCTGTTTGAATTCAAATTCTATGTAATTTATTTTATTCAACAAATATTTAATTAATCTATGAAAAACAAAATAGTACATTACCAAATACATTTAAATAAATATATATGTTTATTATCATCAAACAAAAACATATAAGCGCATATTCATACAGTAGCAAGTATAACACATAAAAAGTTGAATATAAAAACATATATTAGCAAAAACTTAAAATATAAATAAGAGCTCTAGACATTTGTAAGCTTTGAGAATTCATGAAATCAATATTTGTAGCCTTTATAAAACATGTAAAGATAAGTGTCATTGTTTTTATATTTATTTTATTTAAAATATATAGATTAACTCAGGATGTATGTTCATTTTTTTACTAATTCCTCTTTTTCTTACTTTCATCTTCTACACTTAAACAAAATCAATCAAACTAACAAAATAAATCAAAAACTGTTCAACCTGTTACCTGAAGCAAGATAAGCAAGCTTTAGATCCAAATCCAACAACTTGAACTTGAAGCATGGATCATCTCAACAAAATCAGATTCAAGTTTCAGTTCTTAGCCCAGGCAGTAGAAATCAAATTCCAACATAGATCATCTAAACAAATTCCTGATCAAATCATCTGAGCATGTTCCTCTGTATCTTCTGTAAATAGTGAGTAAACTATTTTCAAAATTCAATCTCTTTGTATTTTATGTTTAAATACAGTTGAAAGTGAGGATATCAGTTAAATAAGTATGTACATGCCTGCATATAGGTGTGTGAATGCCTGTATTAAAATTCTTACCTCTTTTTTAGTCTTTTCTACCATGTTGATCTTTCAAAAATCCGTATCTCGATTTTTGTTTCGAGTCTTAGTTTGTATAAACCAATGAAGTGTATACATACGAGCATAGAACATGCTAAAAATTGTTTGAAGCCCCATCAGGTCATAGATAGGTGAAAATTTGGTTTTTACTGAGAACCACTTGCAATTGACCAAATCCCAAATTACATAATTTGATAAATTAAATACATGAGCTTGTTTGTTAGTGAAAATGTTGATTTTTAGAAGCGATTTAGTGATTTTTAGTGGTGTGTCAAATGTGAGGAAAGGGGATGACCGAAATTTGGGTTTTTATCGTTTTTCGAAGGTCGAGGCGGTGGAATGCCGCGGGTTTAGGGGAGAAGGCGGTGTAAGGGAGGGTGAATCTGGGAAAAATGCTACGATGACTTATAGGCCTTTATGGCATGCTATTCGAGTCGACTTAGGGTTTAAGCCTGTCTTTTTTGGGTGATTCCGAGCTAATGGTGGCGGCATTAAGCAATTTCAGGGATGCAGTCTTGGAGAATTTGATAGAGGAGGTTATGGTGTAGCGTTTGGCAAGAACTGGTGATGGATAGCAATGTGGGGAGACGCGACGATGCGATGAGGTGGTGGTGATTGTTCGAACTTTGGAGCAGAAGGTCGAATTCCGAAAACTGGGCATTCGCATTTTTTCTATGGGCTTGGTCGAGATGAGAGTGGCAAGGAAGTCTCAGAAGGGGTCGGCGTCGAGAGATGGACGATCGGCGTCGTGTGCATGTGCATAGCACAATGCCTTCATGGTGAGAAGAGAGATAAAGGAAGCCTAGGAGTGAAGAAAATTTGCTTCGGGACAGTCTCGAGTTGTACTTGAGTTTTATCAAGTGGGATAGGTTACGAATTTAGAACTGCAGGAAGATGGTATCGGGAATTTTGGGTCGTAGCTCGAGTTGTGGCTCGACAGTTTTGTTGTAGGCTCGGGTTCCTTTTGTTAATCATGTTTCTAAAGGTAAGGAACAGTATAAGTTCAAGAGTTTCCAAGGGGAATGTAAGTGTTTTGAAAGGCAATGGTAGAGAAGATTATAAAATACGTTTTGATATTTAATTTTAGTCAAAGTTTAAGATTATTATTTTGATTTAAATAAGTTTATCTTGGGCTAATTATTAAATTAAATTAGTAAGTGTTTCCAAGTGTAATTTATTGAAGTTATTAAGTAATAGATAAGGGTAGATGTTTTATCTTGGATTTAATTTAGATTTTGAGTAATTATAGATTTTATAAATTGATAAGGTGATGATTTAAGAATAAATTTATTCGTGGTTAAGAATTATAAATAAATTAATTAAAGATTAATTAATTTGTGATAAGACATTAATTAATGTAAGTAATTAGAAAACTAATTACTTAAATAGTAATAACTTAATGAAAGTAATTAAGGATCAATTACTTAGTGTAATAAATTAAAGGATTGATTAATTAAGGAAATTAATTAAGGGTTAATTAATTAATTAATGAGTGTGATTAATCAATCAATCTAAGTGATTTTTGGATAATTAATTTGAGAAATTAATTAAGGATAAATACAATAAATGTGAATGGGTGAAGGTTATTTAATTTGTGTATTAATTAAAGGGCTAATTAGTTAATGTGATTAGAAAGGATAATAAATCAAGGATGATTAATTTAGATAATAATCGAAGAATGATTAATTAATTTGTTTGTGATTAATTAATGATTAAGTAAGCAGGATTTGAAAAGGGTGATTGAAGTAATTAATTTAATTAATTTAAATTAATTAGATATAGTGTGACTAATTAATCTTGCTTATGAATGATTGGTTGATATTTCTTATATGAAAAGTTTTGTGGTATGATATGTTTGGTTTGAACAGTGATAATGTGGTTATCTATCGACGATGAATTATTGTGTAAAAGTGACATCCTGTATTTAAAGTTTGAATTGTATTTCATTTAAATAACTTGGGTTAAGATGACGTTGGATTCAAAGAGACCGGGGTCAGGTATTAGTACATACCCGAAACCACTTCGATTTGAAATCTTCTATAATTTTTTATAGATTTGATATATGAAATCAATAAGGTGAAATGGAATGATTTAAGTGAATTGGATCATTTAATCTAAGTTTTGGTACCTAGATATTGATATGTGGAATTAGTAACGTTTATAACAAATTGTGAAATTGTAAATTGATATGAGTTACCCCGGGTTTAAATTAGTGTATTGCATTAGTATTTCTTGTTAGATGAGTTTACTCATGCTTGTTTCCAGCCTGACCTGGGTGTTACTTTGATGTAATGCTTGGGTCAGACCGAGTATTACAGATTTTCAGGTAAGCACGTTCATGAGCTCAAAAGGCGAGCTGGATGGCAGGAACGTATGGAGTGCATTCCACTGTAATATATTGTTATTTATTTAGGACAAGCTATTTTAACTGTCCAGTGATTGTGAAATGTTGTAACTCTGATATAATAAAATGTAATTGATCGATACAGCTTCCTTTGTGTAAAGAATATTATTTGATATTATATTTTATCCGCTGCGAATATGAGATGTTGGTGTTTCTGTTTCTTCTTTTCTCCTGTCTCTTTTCTTCTTTTCCTAACTATCTGGAATTTTCGATCCGGGTCGTTACATTTGGTATCAAAGATGAAGGTTAAGCGAGAACTTTGGCTCTGGTGAGGGATACTCATTAAAGATAAGGTCAACGGTGCCCTAGAATGAGTTGAGTGTGTATATATATAAGAGCGTACTTGTTATTTTCTTATATAAAGATTTTAAATGGATTTAGAAATGATTTTTATATAAGTTTATCTTTTAATATATATAAAGAAATAATTTTTCTAATTATTAAATATATTAAAGAATTTGGTTGTTAAATCATTGGAACAGAATTGCAGATGCAGTGCACATGCAAGTGTACTCGTGAAAATATAAGTAAATTTTGTGTGGGCGTTATTTTAATGATTTCAAAACAAAATTATGGACCAAATAAACGTATATAAAGTTCAAATGTGTTTGTTGTGGTGTAAATCTCATCTATAAATGTACACATTGACTATATACCCTCCTTGTCTTGCACTTGCATTATACACATATTAGTGTATCTGATATGCTCAATATAATATACTTATTTAAAATTAAATTAAAACACCCATTTAAACAAATTGAATAAAACAACATTTTATTTAAAACATTTTAGATTGGATCTAAAATTAGCTATACTTAATAGGTCCCATAAAACTAGTTCCTTAAACAATTTTAATTTACAAGTGTAATTATTCAAATTTTCAGTTTAAAGTAATTCCTTATCCTTAATTTCAAATTAAAGTGTGATTTTCTTTTGTCCCAATAATGGATATATTACCACACTTCATTTCTCATTTATTTAAACAAATCCAATTTCAGTTTAAAGATTATTAATAACAACGGGATGGTATTATTCAAATTATTTTTAAAACCTCCATCCATTTCCAATTTCCGGATCTCAAACCAATTTTGAGATCACTCAAACTTTCTAATTCAAATAAACCATTTAAATTTCCAAGTTAAATCTTAATTTCATCTTGAAATTTCCAAATCAGGTTGATCATTCCAACTTATTTAACCCTTCCCAAGTTAAACTCAATTCACTTAAACTAGTCAACCTTACCAAATTTGAACTTCCATTTCGAATTTTGAACTTCTTATAAATAATCTTCCCACTTATTAAGTTCAAAGACTTATCACTTTGGGTATCATATCTCATTCGAGATTTAAAACTCAATATTTAGAGTTTATTTCAAACCATCTTTGATATTGTATATATCCATACATATATGCATATTTATTTCTTGGTCATCCCAGCCATGCTTTAAAATTTTAAACCACCCTTGGTTTTAATTTCAAAACACATCCCTTAAGAATTTTCCAACCATTTAGAAAATTAACTACTTACACTGAGTAATTATCCTTTAAATTAATTACGTCATTAATTAATTCCAATTAATCATATTCAATAATTAACTTATTTCTTAATTACCTTCATTAAGTAATTGTCCTTTAAATTACTTACCTCTAGTTACTTCATTAAGTAATTCCCTCTTTATTTATCATTTCCATTTATTATCCATTAATTTATCTCATTAAATAAAGTTTAACTAATTACATAAATTAATTGGTTATCCTTATCCTGAAAACTTTCCCAAATTCAAGATTAATTTCAGTTTGAATTTATTTCAAACTTATCTTTATTTAATTTCAATTTGGTTGTATTTCTATTACTTCTTAATTTAGTTCGAAAAATTTAACAACCAATTCCCTTAATATTTATTAGAAAGAAATATTGCTTTATATATCAAGATATATTTTTATATAAAATCATTTAAAATCTTTATATAAGAAAATAACAAGTACGCTCTCTCATATATACACTCAACTCATTCTAGGGTACCATTGACCCTATCCTTAATGAGTAACCCCACCATAGCCAAGGTTCCCGCTTAACCTTCAGCTCTGATACCAAATGTAATGACCCGGAAATTCCGATCCCGAAATCTCCAGATAGTTGAGGAAAGAAGAAAAGAGAAAGAAGAAGAAACAGAAATTCAAACTCAGAATCTCACATTCGCAGCGGATAAAATATAATATCACATAAATAATAGTTATACAAAGGAAAACTGTACTTGTCAAATTACACTTTAATATATATATCTAAGTTACAACATATTTACAAACACAGGACAGATAAATCAATCTGTTTCAGATACTATAATATATTACTGCAGCAACTCTCTATACGTTCCTTCTCTCCACCTCGCCTCCTGAGCTCCAGAACGTCCTTACCTGAAAATCTCTAATGCTCGGTCTGACCCGAGCATTACGTCAAAGTAACACCCGGGTCAGGCTGGAAACCAGCGTGAGTAAACCCCTCTAACATGGAATACAAAGCATACAACTTAAATAAATCCCAGGTAATTCGAATCAATAGATCACCACATTATCACTGTATACCCAAAATGTATCATATCACAAACATTCATATCAGGGATATCAACCAATTTAAAGCATTTCTAAAATTCAATCATCCATAAGCATATTTAATTAGTCTCACCGTTTCTAATTAATTTAGTTAGATTAAATTAATTACTTCAATTACCTT